>OX596238.1:34719148-35319148 GCA_951394345.1 Salicornia ramosissima
TTGATAAACCTCTTAGCATGGCTTTTTGAATGGCTTGCCCTTTTCCCTTGGGTGCTCTTCTTGGTTTATTCTATCATGCAGTTGTATTATTGATCATAGTCCCTCTCAAATCCTTTTCATTAATTTAAATATGCTTTCCCTTTTTGTGTTGGGCAGCATGTGCTGTCTGCTGCTGAAATGATAAAAAACACATCTCACTGGGAGGTTGATGTTGAGGTGGAGAAGCTTCATATCAAGGCTGGTGCGAATCGTCTAAATGGTGGTTTATTTGTTGGGAAAACACTTGTTTATGCTGATCTATATCATATCGTCTTGAGAATTACACCTAAATATGAATTTGAAGCCAAGAAGAACTCTATTTTGGTCTCATCACACATAGATACCGTTATTTCAACGTACGTATGTAATTATGGTTCTTTCATTGTTGTTTTGATATATGTTTGACACTAGCCTTCTATGATTACATTGGGGTAGAGAAAAGAATGGGTATAATTGTTTTCTCTCTTATATCATACTTGTATTTTATTGTAGACTACGTTACCTTATTAGAAGCTCCGAAATGACTTTCTTTACCCATCTTAAAAGGCTGTGAAATCGTTCTTCTTCATCTCACTTGCACAAGAGCTAATGGGCATATAGAGGCCTCCCTCATCCTGCCATGAACTAATATTTAGTTGGAGTGGTATTTTAAGAAATGCATAATTTGTTGCTAGAAACTTGGGGAAGGTTCTAGTGGAGTTAGTTAGAGGTATTTTCTTTAAATAAGAGCAAGTTAGCAACGAAGAGGATACATTGAATATTATTGAGTATTTAGTTTTTCTTTGGGAGAGAATCAAGCCTCTCGAAAGCTTCATTAGATTAGTATCCATCTCTTCAATGTTAAATTATTTTGATGATTTTCTGTAATTGTCATTAAATCGGCCCATAATTGTCATCATTTTCTTATAATTGTGTTTTGTCACTTATAATTCTTTTCAGTTATATTGATTCATAGCACATCCCTTCAAACACTCCAGATCTCAAGGCTCAACTATTCGGCGGCTTTGTTAGAATTTGTTGCCACGAAATAGTAAGAGACATTGACCACTCATAAGTCATTATGTTTCTTTCACAAGCAGCGTCCAAATTTCCAACTTTTCCGGTCCAAGACCATCTTTGGTTGTTAGAGGTTGTGGGCCTGGCTTGCCCAAATGGTACATTTTGTGTCATTGTAACCATTTAAGTGACAAGCCAAACCATCAGACTCCATAGTTATCTTTATGTTGTGTTGGATTTGTCGTGGAGGATTGGGATTTTGTCAAAATCGCATGGGAAATGTTAAAGGTAGAGATAAATGTTAAGGTGAAGTGTCTTGGGGTGTGGGGTTTGGGTCGTGCTGGGGAAAAGTGAATGAATTCAAGAAATATAACAATGGAGAAAGGAAGAGAGTAGAGAGCTGGTTTTCTTTAAGCTGCCACATTTCTATTTAAAAAATTATGATTCCCATATGTCTTAATAATAATCATAAGATGATTAAGATCCATGAAACTGAAAATGAAAAATTGAGCCAAAGTGTATGTTAATGCTTCTTAGAAGTACTTTTGAAAGTACTTTCAATTTGAAAACTAAAGTCCCAGAATTTGTTTTTGTCTTCTGTCTTTTTTTTTTTTCAGGGTCAATAGGGGAGTGGGAGTTGACTTTGCCGTTAGACAGTGCAACCCCTTTTTGGTTTACGAGTTTTTTCCTAATGTTTATGTTGGAATGTTTTGTGTCTGAATTATTTTTTTTTGGGGCAAAGGAATGTTGTGTCTGTTGGAAGAAATTATTTGTTCAAACTTATGATCTTATTGAAAAGGCTTGGTTATCTTGTCATTTGATTTATGGAAAAGGCAAACCAAGGATCACTTACGCTGTCCCTCTTGGGTCTTGTCTACTTTTAGGTAATTCCACTGTTTCTACCTATGCAAGTGATGCTTTTTCTGTGTTTTAATTTTTTTTTTCCAGTATCCTGCAACATGGATATAGTATACAACAACAACCAGGCTTCAGTCCAGAATAATTTGGGGTCGACTAGACTATATGGAATTACAAATTTTTTTTGCCCAAATGTTTACCCTCCATGCTTCCCTATCTAAAGCCAGCTCCTCCTCCATCCCTAATGGCCTTGTATCCCCAGTAACAACCTTCATCTATGTTTGATTTGGTTTTCCTCTACCTCTTACCTTCCCATGTGTTTGCCACTCCTCAAGTCTCCTCAGTGGTGCTGTGGTGCACTATTCGGTCTATGTCTCCAGGACCAAACCCCTTCCATCAATTTATCCTCATCTTATCTACCATAGTCGTTACCTTATCTTCATCTTGATATCCTAATTTCTTATTTTATCCTTCCTTGTATGCCGACACATTCAACGTAGCATACACATTTCTATCACATTCGTCTTTTGAACTTTTGACAGTATTTTAAATTTCAACACTTTGTGCCATGTAGCAATGCCGGTCTAATAGCTGTATGGTAGAATTTTCCCTAAAATCTTTGTTGCATACCCTGATCACAAAGAAAACCTGTAGTTCTTTTCCACTTTAACTAGCATGATATAATCCTACTAGCGTTATTCCCACCCAATTCACCATCTTTTTTATCGATCGTAGATACCTGCATGAGTCAGAACTCAGAACCTTGAATACTCATCCCATCCATGTTAATTGAGTTTGTCTTTCTAAATCCTATCCTTTTACATTGCAAATATTCCGTCTTACTTCTGCTTAACTGAAACGCATGTGTTTCCAATGTCTTTCTCCACAATTCCTACTTACTTTCCACTCATTTTGTCTCATATACTAAAACTATGTCATCATCAAAACTCATACACCATGGTATATCGTCTTGAATTAAACTTGCCAATTCGTGCATGAGTATGGAAAAAAAGAAAGGGCTAAGTGTGACACTTTGAAGTAATCCAGTTTTGATAGGCAACTCTTTTTTTTTTTTTTCCTGACACTGGTCCTCACACTTGTGCTAATACCTACATAAATATCTTTAATAATGTCAATATTTTTCTTCGGGATACCTTTTATCGTTAAGTCCTACCAAAGTACTTCTCTCGGCACCTAACATCTCCAAATTAATGAATACCATATGCAAACCCTTCTTCTTGTACCCTAGGTTTCACTGATATGGGGACGGGAACATATATGGGTATGAGGACGGGGATGGGAAACGAAATTCTTTTAAAATTCGAGTTACGGGTGCGACAAGGGTACGTCAAATATTTGAAGATTTTTTAAAGTTTTCCAATGATAAGGTGCTGAGTTCCTAAGAGTTTTTTTAGAGAGGTGATAGAAAGAAAAAGAAGTGGATCAATGTGATAGGAGAGAGTTAGGGAGAATTTATTTTCGAAAAAGGAAGTGTTGCATCTAATTTGAAACTTACTAAACTAGAAAGTGTTTCATCTAATAAAAAAAGGATTAAGTATTTGATTCTATTTTTTTGAAGTTTGTATTCTTTCCATGTCTGTTACATAATCTGCTGAAAACTCTTTGTTTTTCTTAGGGGTGGAGCAGGTGATTGCAGTTCATGTGTTGCAGTCATGTTGGAGCTTGCTAGAGGAGTCTCACATTGGGCTCATGGTTTTAGGAGCTCTGTTATTTTCTTGTTTAATACAGGTGAGGAGGAGGGTCTAAATGGTGCTCATAGCTTCATCACCCAGGTATCATTCACATCTAGATGCTTGAGGAGAGAGCATTATCTTTTCATGTTTATTGATCAACTCCAAGCTAATTTTAAACTTGTTATTTCATTTTTTCCCCTTCATCTCTCACGGGATGGGATACAATCGCATTTAAATGTTTCATCTCGTATGTGGATGTAGCATCCTTGGAGTGAAACTGTTCGTGTTGCTATTGATTTAGAGGCAATGGGCGTCGGAGGGAAGGGCATGATATTTCAGGTGCAAAACTTGATTCGTTTTAATTATTCATTACATATTTTCTGTAATCAATGTCATGATAAAGTCATTGTGTATGATGCATGACTTAGATAGTTGTCTTCCATGGGTTTGGATATGTGAATGTAGATTTTGGATTCTTATTTCTGACTGCATCTAAGCAGCAAAAAGATAGCAGGATCTTTCTTTTCTTTTTTTTTTTTTTAGTATATTTTCCTCATGGATTCTGTTATTATATCATTTTCCAGGCTGGACCTCATCCTTGGGCGATTGAAAATTTTGCCCTAGTGGCAAAGTATCCTTCTGGTCATGTCATGGCACAGGTTAGTTCACTTTTGGGTTACAACGCTTGATTTTAAATGTGAGCTGGTATTGGACTTATTGAACAATATATTCTTATAGCCAGTGAAAGGTTGATCCTGATACGACTATCATAAAATCATGCTGGGTTAACTCAGCTTTGATGTGGTATAGAAATGAGTTTGCCTTGTAATTTGTGAATATAATTGCAATTGTGACCACCTGTAATATAAAAATGATGTTACAGTATGTACTCTTTCTTTTGTTCTTTCTTTTACTTTCTTGAGAAAGCAGTATGCATACTTTTTGTTTCTGTTTCATGTTAAAAAAATGACATTGAGTATCATCATACGTTGAAATTGTTAGTGCTGCAGAATACTTTGTCTTGTGTCTATAATTGTGTTACAGACTTGTAACTTTTGCATTATGCTGCAGGATTTATTTTCTTCTGGTGCAATTAAATCTGCTACAGACTTTCAAGTTTACAAGGAAGTTGCTGGTCTCTCTGGACTTGACTTTGCATTTACCGACAATACAGCAGTCTATCACACAAAGGTTCTTTTATCTTCCCTTCTCTTTCACCAATATCCTATTTCTCAATGCCCAAATGTTCTGGATGTAAATAAATAGTAAGCACCAAGTAAGTGTTCTTTGATGATCCAACTTCCCATTATTGTTAAATCTATAAACCTAATTGCTTCCCATATAGGTTTCTGAGCCTGTTCTTTTGGACTTAATTTCTGAAATTTCATTCAGTATAGTTCACACGAAGTTTAGTTCAACTCAGCGCCCGCTGAGTCCAATTCAGTTGGACTTAATTTCAGTATAGTTCAACTCAGCCCCTGCTAAATCTAGGATTTAGTTTAATTCAATTCAGTTCAGATTAATTCAGTCCAAATGAACAATGCCTATGTCATGGTAAAGGTTGCAATAGAGATAACATTTGTGTGTTGAAAAAGTGTATTTTGTATTAACAGAATTGATTTGACATCCCATATTAGTTATATTGTTTCTTCTTTATCAGTTAAAACATTGGCTTCATCTTTGAATCGGAATGACAGATGATACATAACTTTCTTAAGTGTCTTGTAGCTATTCTTTTATAGATCTCTCAATATTCTTATCAACGCTGTTAGTTACAATTAATTTATTTATTCCCTTGCTGGAGGTTGTTAGAAATTGATCGGAATCTAGGAATACCTAAGGGTAACTTTATGACCACAAAACTATGAATGAATTGTAGTACTATGTCCTACAATGGATTATGTGGTTTAATAATGCATCCAGTAAGCTACCTGTAGACTATTTCCACTACATGGTCCCACAGGTTGCTATAGGATTTTTTCCTTAGATAAGACATCATGAACATGAGCTTATAGATTTTTGTGAATTTCCCACCATATAGAATCCTTGATCACATTCTCACCTGAGATTAAGAGACTAAGACTTCCATAAATTAGGTCTAGTTTCATGAACAGAAATATACATAGCATCACTGTGCATTTGCTGATTGAGATTATATCAATTTGCAGAATGACAAAATGGAGCTTCTAAAGCCTGGTTCTCTTCAGCATCTTGGGGAAAATATGTTAGCATTTTTGCTTCGGGCTGCATCGTCATATGATCTTGTGAAAGAGGATGCTTTTACAGAACCAGAACATGGTGATCAGAACCCAGCCATATATTTTGACATTTTGGTAGTAGCTGTGTAAATTTTGATTTCGGTCTGATTGAGCATGCTATGCTCTATATAATGTTTTGACTTTTGATTATCTTATTTGCTTGTATTATCAGGGGGTGTACATGATTGTGTATCATCAGCAGTTTGCAAATATGTTGCACAACTCTGTGATTTTGCAATCACTGTTGATATGGCTTGTGTCCTTGGTAATGGGCGGTTACACAGCCGCAATTTCGTTTGCTTTATCATGCTTGAGTCTCATCCTAATGTGGCTACTTTCTTTAAGCTTCTCAATTCTTGTTGCCTTTATTCTTCCAAGCCTGTCGTGGACAGCAGTGCCTTACATTTCAAGTCCTTGGTTAGTTATTGGTTTATTTGGGTTCCCTTCTCTTCTTGGGGCATTTGCTGGTCAGCATCTTGGCTTTCTCCTCCTGCAAAAGTATTTGTCTAACGCATACATCCATGGAAAGCCAATTATGCTGCCATCTTCTATGCAAGTTCATTTGGCCAGTCTTGAGGCTGAAAGGTGGCTCTTTAAATCAGGGACAGTTCAGTGGCTGTTTATTTTAGTGCTGGCGCATTATTATAAAGCTGGTTCTTCATATGTTCCCCTGGTTTGGCTTGTAACACCGGTTTTTGCATGTAAGTTTTCTTCTTTTACATCTTTTTGGGGGCATGAACACTTACAGGCAAATGACACCATATTTTTTATGGACAATAACTCTAGAGTGCCTTAGGGGTATGTTTTCAAAGTTATCTGCTTCTTTGCGAAAGGTTTGCTAATGTATTTTAACATATTCATTCAGAACTTGCTTAAAAACAAGCGATGATACTACTTTACCCCAAATTGAATTTATTAATGAAAAATATGTTTGCACGTATTGGATCCAGATCTGAGTGAATAGCATTGTAGCATATGAAAATGGAAGTGTTCTCTTGATCTGTTGTATTGATAAAATTAAGCATAAATGATAAATTAGGGAATGATCATTCTTACTCAAGATATAGGCATAAATGATAAAAGTGCTAGCCTTGTCTAAGTAGCTATGTTGATTGATAGCAGAAATAACCCTATGATACTCATGAGATAAACATAACCAAAATACAAGGGCAAAGCCTTGCTCTAAATCATTATATTGGCTGATGGATAATTTTTTTTTTTTGGCAAGTAAGCGGCTATGTTGATTGATAGCAGAAACAACCCTATGATGCTCATGAGATAAACATAAGCAAGATACACAGACGAAGCCTTGCTCTAAATAATTATATTGGCTGATGAAGGAAATGTTCTACTATACAGAAGAAACAAATGCAAATAAGATTAATAAACTAAGATGTATCCCACTAATTATAAGGCTGTACTTTTCCCAATAAAAATAACTTGGCAACGCTAACTAATTAATGTACTAGGGAAGTTAGGGGTTGTATTGACAAGTAGACGGTGACTAGACACCACTGATTTAACTTTTTTTTTTTTTGAATGGCCACTGATTTAACTTCGGGGTGGCCTTGTTTCATTGACATGATCTATTGGGCCATGGTGTCATTGGCCCCTTAATACCTCATTTTACGAGCGCATTTATGTGGGTGGTAATCTTTTTTTGATTAGGCAGTCCAATGTTCAATGAGACCATAAAATGTAGAAAATAAATAATGGCTATCAATCAATCAATCAAAGCCTTATTCCCATAAGTGGGGTCGGCTACATGAACCAAAGTGATTATTCCGAGAGGTCGTCCACAGATTTTCCAAAGTTAAATAATGGCTATAACAAATTTAAATTATAGATTATGATAATGTTGAATATTTGTATAATATTGAAATCCAAAGTTATAATTTGTGATCATGACACACATCAGGATTACACAACCAATAAATAAGTTATAATGCAAAAGCAGCGAATGTAAGGAATTTTGTGTTTCATCATTTTATGCTAAACCCAACATTTTCACCAAAATTAGTTTTATCTTATTGAAGGACATATATTTCTTGAAAAAGGGAACTGAATTTGTTATCTTCTATATTTGGATTTGATTTTCTAAACTAACTGTTGCTAAAACATCCATGTAGATGGGCTATTAGAGGCAACCCTGTCTCCTGTTCGATTGCCAAAACCTCTGAAGATTGCAACCTTGATAATGGCTTTATCGGTTCCGCTTGTGATCTCTGCTGGTTCAATCATACGAATAATTGGCGTATTCATCGGTAGTCTTGTACGCTTTGAGAGGTAAAAGTTGGATTGTGATATGAAGTATGTTGAAATCTAGTTTTTATGGTATTTTTATGTTCATATTTTACATAAAGAGCTAACTTTTGAACAATAAATTATCAAAGAAGCAAAAAAGATTGGAGGTCTGATGATAAGGAAAAAATGTCCTTGAATAGTAGGCTGCTAAATTAAAGGAGTCTTTGGGGAGCTCAATTGAAGCAAAGCCAATACCCTTGGAAAAACAGGATGTAATTGAAACAAGTGATGAATGTTAGCTCAGAAAAAGAACCCAGTTTCAGATTAGATTAATGAATCAATCTAGATGAGTGGGGTTAGGGAGCGAGGGAGGTAGGAGATATTGACATATTTGATGGAGTGAGATATAAAACTTCTTAATAAGAGAGGTGTTGCAGTAATTTACAAACAGTGGAAGTACGTGTTTATTGTGCATTCACAACAGTGCTAATTTTGTTGATTCATTGCTCTGCAGAAATCCTGGTGGTGTTCCTGAATGGTTAGGAAACGTAATTGTGTCTGTATTGGTAGCAGCTGTTGTGTGCTTGACATTGGTGTATCTACTATCATACTTCCACCTTTCAGGTTTTTTTTTCTTCTCTTCCTCTCTTGCATTTTATTTTAACTGACCTTTTTGGTAAATTCTGTTGACTTTTAGTATGCTTGAGAATTAGTTATGCTTTTTCATGTTGGCTTGAGACATGTTCTAGAAAACTGATTTACCTACATACATTTATTTTTCTATAGATATATTGCTTCCAAAAGACACCTTCCACCTCCTTGAAAAAGATTAAAGATAATGTGCCATAAATGTCTCATTTTCATTACTATAGCTTTCTCATGATATAATATTTTAATGTTTCATTTTTTAGTAGGGAAAATGTTCAGTGGGATTGATGAAGATGAAGTTGTAAGATAAACTATTTCAGAATAGTCACCTACTGAGTGAATTAAGTATGTTATTGTATTGATGTTCCATGCATGGGCTAGGGTGATAAGAGTGTGAACTCTGATAATGGAAAGCCTGAAGAGAGATGGGGTTTTAAATAAAAAATTTATTTAGTTAGCAAAAGAAAGAGTCAACAAAATGAACAGCTAATACACCCTTTAACATCATAAATTTTTTCTTCCTCACACATTCTTTGTATGGTGGAGAATGTAAGTAAACAACCCTTGATATGCTAAGGGACGCTTACATCAGCCTAGATCTCAATTCCTCTGAAGTTCTACATGCAACTTTACAAATAACTTGTTTGATGCAAATCATGCTCTCCTTCAAGCACTTATATATTCCTTTTTTTATTGAAATGTGATAAATAGCTTCAATAAATTCATCGCATACAACTTATACCTCGGACTTCTCCATCTGCAAGCTTCAGCTGCTAGACGAATTTTTATTTCAAATTCATGAATGTTTTCCAGCTATAAAGATGCTTCTGGGAATACCTAAGTTTTTACTGATGATGATGTTATGGCCTGAACTTAACTCCCACACCTGCACCAAAACTCACGACAATAGCACAAGGCAGTAGCAGCACACACACACTCAAACAATAATTAGTGGGAAATAAGAACTAACTTTGAGGGAAAGGATGAGAGTTTTGTATTTCACCAAAAAGGGATGACTACAGTAGCTAGGACACTAAAGTAATATAGAAATACAAACAATAATAAAATTCTCTCTTTTTTTCTAAATGAATCTCACATGACAGACTTTTCTCTATTATAGCACTATTCATCCTTATTCCCCTTCCTCCTGATTGGTCCAGCACATACATTTAGACATTCCCATAATTACCCTTCTTTTGCTCATATGCATGGTGGAATGGAGGCCAAGGCATGTCATTATTCCCTCCCCAAAGAACCATCTTGTCCTCAAGATGGGAGTTAGGAAAGTGGCTAGCAATGGCACTTGCATCTTCCCAATTTGCGTTATATTCCCACATTCTCCATCCCTCACGTGCAACACCCATAGCTTCCTAACAGCTTCACTCGCCGCCCTCCACACAAAAAACCTATAGTAAGCTTCTTCCAAGTCGTAGTCACCTCCCCCAACTTTTCCAGCCATTGGACCCCAAGGATAAGGTCTGAATTGCCCAACTTTGATGGTAAAAAGTCTTCGTAAATTTCTACCCCTTGCACCCAAAGTTTCACAGCCTTGCACCTTCCCTTGCCCAACACTTTCGCACCGTCACTAAGTGATGCCCTAACTCTGTCCCACCGGAGACCGAAATGCCCAACTTTTCCAACGTTGTGGTGGAAATAAAGTTGTGGGTCGCCCCGGGTTCAATCATGACCAAAACCGGGTTCGATCCTAGGTAGGCCTGCAATTTCATGGTTCTTGGGCTAGTGGGGTCCATAAAAGAACAAAAAGAAACTTCAATCATGTTCACCTGGGTACCCTCGCCGGCGCCGAGCTCCTCCTCTTCATCGTCGAGCTCCTCCGTCTCGCCGTCCACCATCATTACACTTAATTCATGATTTGGACACTTGTGGTTAATACCCCACTTCCCATCACAGCGAAAGCAGAGGTTGTTGTCACGGCGGTACTGTATCTCCTTCTCCGAGAGCCTCCTCGAAGTACCGACGTTTGGGTTGTACTGGTTGGGGGTCGATTTTTGGTTGAAGGGTTGAGTCACAGTGTTTGAGGAAGTTTTTGAATAGTGAGTGGGTTGAGGGTATCCGTATTTTGGGTTTGATGAGTTAGGGTTATTATTTTGGGGTTGGGCTGGGGTGTTAAAATTTTGTGGGCTAGAGGTGAGATGAGTGGAATGGGCCATTTGTAAGGTGCGTTGGTGGAATTTGGGTCGTGAATTAGGGTTTAGTTTAGTGGGAAATAGGTAAATTTGTTTTTCCTCGGCCTTGGTGGCAAGCTCCATAGCCTGGTCCAGATTTCTAGGCCCCATCATTCTAACCTCAGCCCTTAGGGGTTTGCTGAGCTCATTAATAAACCGGCCCAAGGCCACTTGCTCTGAAACAGTCCCCAAGGGGGCTATTAATTCAATAAACCTCCTCTTATATTCAGCCACTGAGTCAGTCTGGGTTAAAGCCAGCAACCGCTCATACAAACTTTCGGCAGCTGTCGTTCGGAAGTGGCGGAGGAGAAGCCCCTTCAGATCCTCCCAATGGTGAATCGGATGGCGGCGGTTCTCGTATTGATACCACAACAACACGTCACTCTCAAAGGCCACCACGGCGGCTTCCATTTTCTCCGGTTCAGACATTTAATATAAGGTGAAGAACCGCTCAGCCCGGAGTATCCACTCATCTGGATTTTGACCGTCGATAGTGGGGATGCCAAGCTTTTTCGGCCTCCACCCCGAGTGCCCTCCTTGCGACATGGGGTAAATAGCACAAGGCAGTAGCAAGTTTTTATGGCCTGAACTTAACTCCCACACCTGCACCAAAACTCATAACAATAGCACAAGGCAGTAGCAGCACACACACACTCAAACAATAATTAGTGGGAAATAAGCACTAACTTTGAGGGAAAGGATGAGAGTTTTGTATTTTACCAAAAAGGGATGACTACAGTAGTTAGGACACTAAAGTAATATACAAATATAAACAATAATAAATTTCTTTCTTTTTTCTGAATGAATCTCACATGACAGCCTTTTCTCTATTCATAGCACTATTCATCCTTATTCCTCTTCCTCTTGATTGGTCCAACACATACATTTAGACGTTCCCATAATTACCCTTCTTTTGCTCATATGCGTGGTTGATTGGAGGCCAAGGCATGACAGATGTACAGATTTACGATGCTTATACTTTATACACCTAAGTAGACACTTCCATCAGCCACCTTTGATAAGTTTGTTTCGCCAAAGCCTTGGCCTTCGAAGCAACTAGGTTGGAATTATCTTCAACTCTTAACTGCCTCTTACTTGCCTATCCTTCTTAAATGCTTTTCCTTTTGCACCATTAGAACTTCCTTCTTAGGTTAAGTATGTTTGTTCAGCAGTTTTGTGCATACCATACAATTATGCCAGTCTTTTCATTGTAAGTTATGTAGAAATAGAACCTAATTTCGTTGAACCTGTCATACAATGGGTGGAGAATGATTTTGATAGCTAACCCTTAGCTGTAATATATCTCCTTGCGGCTAATTTGTTTTGATGAGATGGAGCGGATAGAGTCGCCTTACAGCTAAGAGTTTGAAATCTGACACCATTTTCACTCATTCCATGATGAATTAACCCTGTCTAGGTTTTGCTTCAACATGAATGATGTTGAAAATTCCCTCACACGTGGTATCTTTAAAACAAGCGAGCGAGTTTCTTGGTTGTAACAACAAAACTTGTCACTCCTAAGCTCAAGGATGCTCCATTGGGTTTTGCTGAAACAAGTTCTTCTATTGCTACCAATTTATACCATTTGGCTAGAGAATTAAATAATCGAAATGTGGCTTTCAGTGTATAAATTTATTTGATTATTATTAATTTATCAATGTTTGCTTCTCAAGTATTCGATATTAGTTCTGGAATGTGGTCCACAGGAAAACATAGAGCCTTGGTTAAAGGAGAGATAGATCAGTGCATTAAAAATATAGCAGATGTTGTTGCCTTGGCTACCTTTACTTTTCGATTAGTTTATGAATTGAATTATTGTTATCTTATTCATACTATTACCAACACCGTTAGGTTTCAATCTAGGATTCCTAAAGGCTATGCATTTGCAATAACGAATAAATAGTTATAATACTGTCGTGGATAAGATGTTTTATGCTAGTCATGATTTAGTTAGTACTAAATAAATAATATAGATAGTCATGTCTAATTTTATAACTTTAATGCTAAGGAAAATTTTATGGGAATAATCCAACTTTCACACGTCTGCTCATTTTGGTCCCAATGCTCGTGTGAAAGTTGGGACCAAATTGAGAAGATGTTGTGCAACATTGGATTATATTGAGTTAATCCAAAGTAGGGACCAAAATGATCAGACGTGTGAAAGTTGGGATTATTCACATCAAATTTCCCTAATGCTAAACATAAATCAACAGTAACGAACAAGAACAGCAAAACTTTAGTCCCCAAAATTTAGGATTTGCTACACATTAATTGATATGAGAAGTCATGGAAATTGATCTGCTTATATTCTCTCCCTTCATTCTTCCTTGTTTACTGCTAAGTTTTTCTCAAGGCCCAAAATGATCAGACGTGTGAAAGTTGGGATTATTCACATCAAATTTCCCTAATGCTAAACATAAATCAACAGTAACGAACAAGAACAGCAAAACTTTAGTCCCCAAAATTTAGGATTTGCTACACATTAATTGATATGAGAAGTCATGGAAATTGATCTGCTTATATTCTCTCCCTTCATTCTTCCTTGTTTACTGCTAAGTTTTTCTCAAGGCCCAATAAACTCAAATCACTTCCAACTCCCCCCACTTCTCATCTTCTCCTTCCTTTGCCACTCTTGTGACTGTACTTATCATCTTCATCATCTTACACTCAAAGGGAGTAACCCTACCCTTTTCCTATTATCTCATTCTTTATTTCATCCTTTTTTGTACGCCCATACATCCAACATAGCATATAGGTTTCTATAGTATTGATCTTGCAAATATGACAACAGTTTAAAGTCCAACAGTTTGTACTATGCAGCAGTGCCGCCTCTTCCATTAAAAAAATTCCTTCAATCTATTGGGCATTCTGCGGTCAAATAATAAGCTGGAACCTTGAACACTCTTTCCATCCAAATTTATCGCAGTGATTGGATTTATGCTCCAAGTATTTCGTTTTGCTTTTATAGAGCTCAAAGCTTTGAGGTTCCAACATACTTTCCAAAGTTTCCAGTCTGTTTCAAACTTACTATCCATATCTTCTTGAAGGGAAATTTTTTTAAGAAAATTTTCAGGGAAGTTTTTTTTTTTAATATTATAAAAATGTCTGAAACAATATATATATATGTTTAAAATCAGAAGAAAACATAATTTACAAGTAAATTATATAGATAAATGATAGAGCATTACTTCTTACACTAGTCTATTAAGATAAGACGGCTGGGTTTTTGTCTTAAGTAATAATTAAGAAAGAGAACAGGAGAAAGAAAGTATGACATTTATATACTACTGCTCCGTTTCAAAAATTCATGGCTCCTTTCTCTCTCCTTCATTTCACTTCTTGTCACTTTTTTTTTCAAAGTTTCAACTTTCAACCTTTTCAACTCCTTGTTCCCTTCTGTTTTCTACTTTTCTTTCTTTGTTCCTTTCATCTTTTTTCCTGTGCCCTTCCATCTTCATAATTTTTGAGTTGATACTATCTCATCAATTGTGGAAGATAAAGGGTTAGGGTTTAGAAGCACTGAACTGAACATTACAATTATGAATACATGAAGAATTGAAGATAACATGAGTGATGTGGAGTGACTGGAATCCAAAAAAGGCAGATCATAAAATTCATGACTGAAAAAAAACTGAACAGTGGCGGATAGTAGAGGAGAGGAAAGAGTAATGGGCAAGTCCAAGAATAGATTTTTCTTTTTTAGAAAATTTCTCTCGGGGACAGCGCATGTGATGCCATTCCATCCTAGATATGTCCCTAGTTTGATCAATGACGTCCCTGTTTCCTTTGAGCCGTTGCACTCGGTGAACACTGTAACCTGGAGGTCGGGACTTCCACAGGCTGTACCCGTACCGTACTGGCATCGTACTACTGTACTAGTACCGGATATGCGAGATGTCCTTTGAGAGAGGTACCCATGCTTCATTGTGCTCTAGAAATTGCTGATTATATACTAAATAAGAATCTGTCAGAAGTAGAAATGGTACCACATCAAATGGCTTTTAATTTATCTGTTCAGCTTGTTTGTGGTTGTGAATCTTGTGTAATATGTTTACTTCCTAATTCCTAATAAGCTTGCAACCAGATAAATGTTTCTTTGCAAGTTATCCTAATGAAAAAGGTTCATTAATTGTTCCACTAAAAGTGGAATGAGAACAAAGTTTTTGTTGCTCGTTATTTATTTCGAAAAAGGCATGTGGGATTAATATGTCATCCGAAGAGTTTTTAGAAAAGTAAGTGACTCCCATTCGCAATAGGGTAGCAAGTTATGATTGCACTAAATTAAGCTAAACTGAACTAAACTAAATTAAACTAAATCTTAGACTTAACAAGAACTAAACTGAAGTGAACTGAACTGAAATTTCAGAAATTAAGTCCAAAAGAATAGGACCTTAATGTGCACACCTTTTTCCCCGTTCCACTTGTATCTATTTGCGAAAAATGTTAAAATCTGTTGTGAACACCTCTCTTGTAGTCTTGTTGCTCAACCCCTACGTATATTATATTGGTCTAAACCCCAACCAACGAAATATATCTTATAAACTGAAAGCTTTCAAAACTTTTCGTTGAGCAAGTACAAAGTAAAGAGCCTACTAACTGCACATAGATCATGCTATTAGTAGATATCTTTCATTATCTGTTCTCTAAAGATTTGATTCTTTTGTTATGGAGTCATCTGACCTCAGCCAACACTCACAGTACAACAACAATACACAAGCAGCAACACAGTAACTGCAAGATAGTTACCTTGACTAATAAACCAAGTAACCAACAGCAGAAAATAAGAGCAAATCAGAACGATAAGAACAGTAGGTTAGAGGCCGAAAGTGATTGATGATATTACAAACATAACAAAAATAAAACAATTCTTTTTGAATAATCTTCATGACTACTCTCTTCTTATTAGGCTATATTTATAGATAACTTTAACCTAAGAAGCTCTAGAAACATCTACTAACTACTAGTTTCTAAATTATTATATAATACCCCTGCACTAAATATGAGTTCATTACATCTTTCCATGCTTAATCTTTATAGTACTGTGAGGTTATCAATTCTATTTATTTTTTTCCCAATTCTAATTTAGGATTTGGATTTTTGCAACCAATCCAGGAGCCAAAAGGTCTATCACTCTAGTGAGTTGCATTCTCTTTGGCCTCTCTTTGGCTGCAGTATGGTCTGGTCACATTTCAAGTTATACCGAAGAGTTTTCTAAAGCTGTGAATGTAAGTTGCTGACTAAATTGCTTTCAACAGAAAACTGTTCTCTTCCCGATGTTTTATGTTGAAAATGATTGAAAAATATCTGTTACATGTGATTATAGGAACTACAACATGATCGTATTCTGATATCTTTCCCTTTTTTTTTCTCCTGCATCTATGTATTTCGATTTTCAATAGGTGAAATGTAGTGTCCGCTGTAGTAAAGGACAGAAAAATGATTAGCCCTCGCACTCTCTGTGCTTCAAAAGGAATGTATTGGCTAAAACTATAACGGCCCACTTGGTTGTTGGAAATAAATTGTGGTAATGTTATGCTGGAACTTAGAGTAGACAGCAATAGTTAGGGAATTAGACACAGGAAAAATAGAAAGAAAAGGGAACTTTTGTATTAGATTTCTCAATCACCTCATACACTGACTTTTAGGGACTATATATAGGACTTGCTAAAAAAGGAATCTTACTAACAAACTCTAACAACCACTGCATTACTCATGCAAACAGAATAACAGAATAATACTATTTATTTAGAAAATACTACTGAGATACTTTTAGTGCTACGGAGCAATTAATCATCCTTGTACTTGGGCCTGGGCTGAACTCTTCTTTCCCCTCCTTGCATAGGTCAGTGTGATAGGTGAGTGTATAGCATTACCCCCTCCCAAAACAGCCACCTTGTCCTCAAGGTGAAAAGAAGGAAACCTCATAGCAGTGGTGTGATAATCCTCCCAAGTAGCTTCAAAATAGGGTAGTCCTTTCCATTTAAGCAGCACTTCCAGAATAGTGGTGTTGCCCTTGGCTTCATGCCTCACATCCAAAAGCTCTTCAGGTTCCACCTCCAGAACCAAGTCAGGGGACACCATAGGGGGTAGATCAGGGTTGACTTGTGACTGTCCAATGGCTGGTTTCAGCTGGGAGATGTGAAACACAGGGTGGATTCTGGAGTAATGAGGGAGCTGGAGCTTGTAGGCTACCCTGCCCACCTTTTGCAGCACTGGGAACGGGCCATAGTATCTGGGAGCCAACTTCTCATAAGGCCTAAATGCCAAAGATTTCTGTCTATAGGGCTGCAACTTCAAGTAAACCATATCTCCTACATTCTGCACCAAGTCCCTCCTGTGAAGATTCTCCTGGGCCTCCATCCTCTGCTGAGCCTTCAACATCTGTCCCTTGATTTCATCAAGAATAGAATCCCTCTCCAATAATTGGTCCTCCAAAGCCTAGACAGCCGTGCTGCCTTTTTCATCCTTCAGGAGGGGTGTTGGATCTCTCCCATAGAGAGTCTTGAAAGGGGTGCATTTTGTGGCAGAATGGGTGGCTGTGTTGTAGCTATACTCAGCCCAAGGTAACCATTTGGCCCATGTTCTAGGGACCCCCTGAATAAAACACCTCAAATAGGTCTCCAGGGACTTGTTGACCACCTCAGTCTGCGCCATCTGACTGGGGGTGGTAAGCCGTGCTTCTGTTTAAATGTGTGCCTTGAGCCTTGGATAGCTCCCTCCAGAAAATACTCATAAAAAGCTTGTCTCTGTCTGAAACAATGGAACTTGGGAACCCATGTAGCTTGACCACCTCTGTTATGAACACCTGTGCCACTACTGGAGCTGTGAAGGGGTGCTTCAATCCAATGAAGTGAGCATATTTAGAGAGCCTATCCACCACAACCAAGACTGAGTCAAACCCATGAGATTTTGGTAACCCTTCCACAAAGTCCATGGAAATATCTTCCCACACCTGGTTAGGCACTGGGAGGGGCTGTAGTAGGCCAGCTGGAGAAAGGGAGGAGTACTTCTGTTGTTGGCAGACCCCACAAGCTTGGACATATTTGGTGACATCTTTCCTCATCCGTGGCCAGAACCATTCTGAAGCTAACCTCAGGTATGTTTTGAGTTCCCCAGCATGCCCCCCAATAGGAGAGTCATGATATTCCTGAAGCATATTTTTGACAATGGATGAATCAGGTGGAAGAACAATCCTTCCCTTGAATTTGAGCACCCCATGATCCACTGTGTACCCCTTTGGAATGCCCCTGCCTTCTGCCACTTTCTGAGTGAGATGTAAGATGAAGGGGTCTGTCTCAAGGACGGACTTGATTACTTCCCAGAACACCCCATGGCTGCTGACTATGGTCCCCAACTCAGGCTCCACATGACTGGCAAATTCTCTAGATAGGGAGTCTGCTACTGTATTGGTTTTCCCTGTCTTGTAGCTAATATCAAAGTTGTACCCCAACAATTTGCAGACCCACTTCTGATACTCAACCCCCACCTCAGTTTGA
Organism: Salicornia ramosissima; assembly: GCA_951394345.1. Taxonomy (NCBI): domain Eukaryota; kingdom Viridiplantae; phylum Streptophyta; class Magnoliopsida; order Caryophyllales; family Amaranthaceae; genus Salicornia; species Salicornia ramosissima. Next base: position 34,737,568 of record OX596238.1, read on the forward strand.
TGCATGAGATGCTTCAAGCTCTGCTGATCAGTCTTGACTGTGAACTTCCTTCCCAAAAGATAGTGTCTCCACTTTTGGACTGCTAAGACTATAGCTCCTTCTCATAGATGGACTTGGCTCGAGCTCTTACCCCCAAAACTTTGCTGAAATAGGCCACAGGATGCCCCCCTTGTAGTAGGACTGCCCCTACTCCAAAACCACTAGCATCTGTCTCTACCACAAATGGAAGCTGGAAATTTGGCATGGCCAGGACTGGTGTTGTGGCCATTGCTGTCTTCAGTTGGTCAAAAGCTGGTCAAAAGCTGTGGTGGCCCTCTTAGACCACCCAAAACTGTCTTTCTTTAGCTGCTCAGTCAGAGGTGCTGCTATGGTAGCATATCCAGCAATGAACTTCCTGTAGTACCCTGTTAGTCCCAGAAATCCCCTTAGCTCCTTGAGGTTCCTTGGGACAGGCCAATCCTTCATAGATTGGATCTTAGCTTGGTCTACCTCCACTCCCTTTTGAGATATAACATGGCCCAAGTAGGCTACCTGTTCCCTTCCAAACTCACATTTCTTCAAGTTGGCATACAATTGGTTTTGGGATAGGATTTCCAATACTAGGGCCAGATGTTTGAAGTGTAAATTAGGGTTGGCACTGTAGACTAAGATGTCATCAAAAAAGACCAAAACAAATTTTCTCAGGTATGGTCTGAACACATCATTCATGAGGGCTTGGAAAGTGGCTGGGGCATTTGTCAAGCCAAAAGGCATGACTAAAAATTCGTAATGGCCCTCATGTGTTCTAAAGGCTGTTTTTGGAACATCCTCCTTCCTCACTCTAATTTGGTGGTAACCTGACTTTAGGTCGAGCTTAGAAAACATAGTAGCCCCATGCATTTCATCCAAAAGTTCATCTATGACTGGAATTGGGTATTTATCCGCTATTGTTGCTTTGTTAAGGGCTCTATAGTCTACACAAAAACGCCATGACACGTCTTTTTTTTAACTAACAAAACTGGGCTAGAGAATGGACTGTTGGACACTTGAATGATACCAGCTTGCAACATTTCATGTACTAATTTTTCAATTTCATCTTTTTGAATTTGGGGATACCTGTAGGGCCTGACACTGATGGGATTCGTGCCTTGCTGCAGGATGATTGAGTGGTCTCTTCCCTTGGCTGGAGGCAACCCTTGAGGCAGACTGAAGACCTGCTGGTGCTTCTGAATTACCGGTAGCAAGTATGGGGGGGCCTCTGTCTCTTCCTTAGGAGCCCCTTGTTAGCAGTTGAACTCCACTATAATCCCCTCGCCTTCCTTCCTCAAAGTTCTCATCATGGCCTGCAGGATATCTGGGTTTTCCCAAGAGATGGATCTCCTTGTAATTTCACCGGTTCACCCCCCATGTGGAATTTCAAGGTCTGTGTCTTCCAGTTCGTGGACATCGTGCCCAATTTTTCCAACCACTGCACTCCAAGGATTAGGTCAGAGTTGCCCAGTGGCAAGGTGAGGAAGTCTTCCACCACTGTCAACCCTGGGAAGAGGAGGGTGACCCCCTTGCATTCGCCCTTTCCCCTCACTGACTCCCCCGTGCCAAGGGAGACCCCAAATACCTTCGTGTTCGAAATAGGTAGTTTCAGCTTGTCCACCGTGGCTGTCGAAATGAAGTTTTGGGTGGCTCCAGGATCCACCATCACCACCACCTCTTGACCCAAAATCGTTCCCCCCAGCTTCAGAGTTTTAGGGTTGGAAAGACCGACCACTGAGTTCAAGGAGACCTCCGTCTCTATCGGTTCAACACGGGCTTCCATTACTGCCGCCTCAACCACCGGAGTTTCTTCTTCAATGGGTTCGTCATTCTCTTCATCCTCAAAGGTCATTAGAACACTGAGTTCCTTCCTCCTACACCGATGTCCCGCCGACCAGCGTTCGTCGCACCGGAAGCATAGCCCCTTTTCTCGTTTTTCATGAATCTCCTTTTCAGACAACCTCCTTATACCTCCTGGGTTTCGGGTTGGACCCGGGTATTGGATTTTGGATTGTGTGGTTGTTTGGGGGTGGTAACTGCCCGTTGAAGAATGGGCCGAGTTACCTGGGAAATTTTGTGAAGAAGGAAAATAGGACTTGGGCTGGGAGGAGTAAGTTTGGCTGGGATGTGTGTTTGGGCTTGTATTTGGGTTTGGGCCGTATGAGGTGTTTATGTTGCTAGGGTTAGTATTTAACTAAGGGTTGTTGGAGAAATTAGAATTGCGGCCCAGAGTTGTAGGCCCAATTCCCTTCGTACCCTGGCCCCAAGTCTCCTTATCTTCTACCTTCAGAGCCAGCTTCATAGCCTGATTTAATGACTTAGGTTCAAACATTCTCACCATCGCCCTTATATCCCCTTTTAATCCGTTCACGAATTGCCCCAGCGCCACCACTCCAGTCACCCCTTCCAAGGGGGCCATCAGCTCGATAAATCGTCTTCGGTACTCGAAGACCGTCATGCTCTCTGTCTGGCGGTGGTCCAACCATTGTTCATGCAGTGAACACGAACTTGGTCGGTACTGTGCCAATATCAAGCCCTTAAGTTCCTCCCAGCTCCTTACGGTCGTCTGCTTCTTCTCATACGGGTACCATAGCAACGCGTCCCCCTCTAGAGACACCAGAGCCGCCTCCAACTTTTCAGACTCCGTCAACTGGTAAAACTCAAAATAACGCTCCGCCCTGAGGATCCATCCATCTGGGTTATACCCATCGAACAAAGGTATGTCCAATTTTTTGAATCGCCAGTTCGGACCACCACTTCCCCCTCTTCCACTGACGTTCGTCTCTCCATGGGGCCTCGGATTATGGTTGTTCTGAGATTCTTCTTCACACGGTTCTCCTGAATGGCTAGGGGTTAGCTTCTTAATCTCTGCCCACATCCTCCTGTGTTCACCTTTGAGCTGATCAATCAGTTGCTCCTGTTGAGCGTGGGACTAATCAATCCGCCCTTCGATCCTGACCAGGTTATCCCCAACCTTCCGGTTAGATTCTTCTATGCTAGTTGCAATTTGGGCCAGGTGAGCTGATGCTGACAACTTCTCCGATACCCCAGCCATCTCCTGCTCCAACTGGTCCATGCGCTGGGAATGAGTGGGTGCCATTGTGACTTACACCCTGCCTACGGTCGTCCCGCTCTGATTCCAATTTGCTGGAACTCAGAGTAGACAGCAATAGTTAGGGAATTAGACACAGGAAAAATAGAAAGAAAAGGGAACTTTTGTGTTAGATTTCTCAATCACCTCATACACTGACTTTTAGGGACTATATATAGGACTTGCTAAAAAAGGAATCTTACTAACAAACTCTAACAACCACTGCATTACTCATGCAAACAGAATAACAAAATAATACTATTTATTTAGAAAATACTACTGAGATACTTTTAGTGCTACTGAGCAATTAATCATCCTTGTACTTGGGCCTGGGCTGAACTCTTCTTTCCCCTCCTTGCATAGGTCAGTGTGATAGGTGAGTGTATAGCATGTTAATGAATTTATAGTGTAATTTTGTTAAGGAGAAACCTTATAATCCCCGTGGAAAACAAATTTTCATTCCCAAGCTTCAATTTTTTTCTCATTTTTTATTCCAATACATTATCATTGGGGAGGGTGGTATTTTTGATGGGAATGAATATTTGTGAAAAAAATTAGATAAATTGGAGTTAAACTAGTTACACCATGGGACTGGATTTTGATTTCCATTCCAAATTTAGTTATAAATTCATTCCCATTACCATCAGTTATGATCGGCCACCAAACCGACCGTAACTGTAATGCCAAATAGTTTATTTTCTTAGGCAATCAGTGAGGTAATGTGTTCGGTCTGGTCAATGTGAGTCGGGTTATTGTGTGTCAGGTGTTAAATTTTCGGGTTGGGTTCGGTCGGATTGTGTTTGGGTCGGGTCGGAAGCAAGTCAAGATGGTAGCGGGTGCGGGTCGGGGTTTGATTCTGATCAACTGCTGCTTAGTTGTTTTTTGGGTCGGGTTGGATCAGGTCATGTTAAATCTAGGTGGAAACGGGCTCACTGAGGGTTCAGTTCGCAACAGGTTGGGTTGTTTTGGGTTCAATTTGAAACCAGTTAAGGTCATTGTTGGGTCAAGTGAATTTTGGTCGGATCATTATCGGGTCAGGTCCATTTTTATAGCTTTGAACTGTGTTACAATGTACACTAGTAAACAACTATATATACACGGAAGACGGAACACAAGATTGTTTGTTATTCCTATTTCAACTTTTTTGTTAGTTACTTTTTGTTTTGTCATTCGTACCGATCGGTACATTTTTTTAATTTATATTTTGGGCAATCACTTTTTCCTATTTTACCTATGTTGCTTCTACTTTCAACAATTTTATGTTTTCTTACATAAATCTCACATTTTCACTCTCTATAAAAGCTTGAAAGCAGCTTGAGACTATTTTTGGCATCTTGATCATACCATAAATGAAAACATGGCTTGTAAATTTGTAATTAATTCATCAACATTCAATACAGTATAATAGAAGTCGCTCATACTATAGTGTAGACTTCACAATTTTCTCATATTTATTATTGACTGAATTAGGTTTTTTTTTTTTTTTTTGGTAATTAGTAGTATTATAAACCAAAAATAGAGATAGGAAAGTTAGGTACAGCCTATACAATCTATCCTACCCAACAAAACAATGGATCAATATGTTTCTCTAGTCCCTGAGCCAATGTAGCGCAATATGTTTCTATTTATAGATGACCTTTTTCTAATGGTTCTCAGGTTGTTCATGTTGTGGATACAATGGGAAGCAATGGCGATGCGAATAACTTCACCTCCTATGTATCACTCTTTTCTTCAACTCCAGGAAACTTGAATAAGGAGATTGAACATATCAAAGAGGGTTTCGAATGTGGTAGACAGAAGGTTCTCGATTTTGTCACTTTCTCTGTGAAATATGGCTGCCTAACATACAATGAAACTGAAAGTGGATGGAGTGACATGGAAATTCCTAGAATTGAAGTTAAGAGCGACATGACAGCAGCTGTAAGATTGACTGAGGTTTTAATTGATGCAAGAATTTCCAAGAGATGGTCTATGGCAATCAATATGGTTGAAATAACAGATTTTCAGTTCAGAGGTAGGAATGACCTATTGACATATTTTTTACATTATTTTTGTCCATCATTCTTTTCTAGCAATATCCATTATTAATGAACTATATTAAATTTGGTGTGTGTTGTTTAGAAGATATAATCTTCAATCATGTAGCAGAACTAGAGCAATTATAGGTGCATAGTTGTTATACTTGTATAGCAAATAAAGGACAAACACCTTTTTTTATCATTTTCCAAAATAATTTCTCGCAGAATTATGCTTACAAAAAGGTGTCTAACCATGTCTCTTGTGAGTTTTGTTGACTTAACCGTGTTTTTAACGTCATTGAATACTGGTTATCTTATACTCCCTCTTTCTTTTTTACTTACTACATTCTATTTTTCACATCTCCCAAAACACAACTTTAAATTAAATATCCTTAACTACATATAATAAAAATTATAAAAATTATATATTTGATACAAGTAGTAACCTGAAATGATACAAGTAAAAATCTGGTTAAAATTTTTCCTCCATTATGTTATTTTTCTTCTTTTAATAATATTTTTACATCTATTTAAATTGATTTCTTTTAAAACAAACTTCTAAAATCCTAACAAAACTAACATGGTTTGATTTAGTATTTATACAGTTTGTTGATGCATAAAGTTTGCAATTTTTTGTGGTTGACACATTGTTTAAATGACACATATTATAGGTTTAATAAAAAGTTGTACTTTAAATTTTTTTAACCTATTAAGATCACATAAATTGTTATGTGTATAATTTTGTTATATTACACATGAAGTTCTAGATTAATAGTTTAAAGTAAACCCAACACACTTATATACTTCAGACCTGAACTTATCTGACCTGATTTAACTTATCAAACCTGATTTAGCTTATTAGAACTTATTAGTCCTGATTAGAACTTATTAGAACTTATTAGAACTTATCAGACCTTATTGGAACTTATTAATCTTGATTGGAACTTATTAAATCTGATTGAAAAGTAAAATATAATAATAATAATTTTATTTGCTTACATGATTTGGGATTTCGATTTCTCTAGTTGTTAAAAATGTACAACTACGAGCTGATATAAATTTAACTGATGGCGAACGACTCAAGGCAATGAAAGCTATTCGTACAAATATTACAAATGAAATATGGTAAGCTGTATGTGAAAAAAATATGCTTGATGAAGAAAATATGCTTGAAGGTGAAAGTATGTAATTCGATGATGAATCTGAAGCAAAATGTATTGATGTGAATTTTTATGTTTCATTAGTACTACAACTTATTACTAACTATTATCATGAATTACGTACCTTACATGCTCTACTTTATCACGAATTATTTAAGGAAATTTTATTTAATTTTAATTATTACTAGAATGAGAATTATTTTAAATCTATCATTTTTATTTTATAATATAAAAAAAAATTCAATCTAAACTCTAAGTGGGGTTCTCTAAAAAAATTATAACATAAGAATGATAGAATAAAATTGGTTTATGTTTTGTAGGAGTGTTTTAAGTTAATTATTAATTTTATTTAATCAATAATTAAAGAAAAACCTAAACCTGATTGAAACTTTTTAGACCTGATATAACTTATCAGAACTTATCTGAAATTATTAAACCTGAAACTTATTATTTTTTAAGGTGAAGAGAACATTTGTTTTGGATGAAAACATTTTCATTCATCAATCTATTCATTTTCTTTTGTTTTATTGAGAAGGAAAATTTTCTTAAAAGTGCAAATTTTCTCTTTTGAGAAAGAAAATCATTTTCCTTTTCTTTAACCAAGGTATGTCACACTTTTCACTTTATCTATTACTTTTACTTTCTTCACAACTCTCATTTCCACTCTTTTTTTCTTCTATTTTGTATTTTCCTTTTGTTTTGTTTTCTACTTCAATGATTCCATTGAAAATAGTTTTCCGTTGAAATAAACGGAGCCTAAATATGATGTTCGTTTATTTTAAGACCTTATACTCCCACTGATATGTTAGGGGGTGTTTGGTTCAATACGAAGTAAAGGAATGGAATCAAGTAAGAGAATGGAAAGGAAAAGAAAGGAAAACCCTCTTAATGCCTCATTTGTTTGGTTTAAGCTATGGAAACGATATTGAAATCATTTGTACAGTTTGGTACAAAGCTTTTTTTTCTTAAGGTTTTGTAAAGGGAAAACCTTTTCAACCTTTTTCTTTTATCTTCTCCATCTTCTTCAACTTTCGAAGGTCCTCTGTACTTCTTCACCTTCAACAATCCCATGTGAACCACCACCATATAGCCAAACAAATTAAAATTAAAGTTGCATTTGAGCATCTCTGTACTTCATCACTGCATTTCGCCGCCACCACTATGGTCCGCCGCTGCCGCCATCACCACAACCCTGTATTCTGCCACCACTACTACCGTATAACCATTGCCGGTTGTTGGTGGACTAGATCTAGAGCTTTAATGGTAGAGTTGCATTGTCTAAACCAAATCTAAATTTTTTACAATGTAGAGCTTTGATGGTGGAATTGCATCAATTTTCTTTGATTTTATTTTTTGGAATTTCATTAGACATTACATATTTATAGCGATTTGTTACTTGGATATTTGAAGGGTGATAGGGATTTGTTGTTGGGGATTTTTATGGTGGTCGAATGGGAGATGGTGGTGGCAGCGGCGGCGGTCATATGTGATGTGGTGGTGCCGGTAGGGAGGACATGGTTATGGTGGTTGTGGTTGAGTATTAGTTTGTAAGTGATGGTGGAGGAGGCAGTGGTTGAAGACTGGTAATGAAGGAGGAAGTGAAAAGGGATAATGGGTAATACAAATCCCTTGGTAAAGGGTGGGAATGAGAAAACTGGAAAATAGGTAACTCTAAACTTTAAAAAGGTCAAAGGGAATTTGAAAAAATGCAAAACAAACAGTAGTAAGGGAATTAAAAGCTAAAGTTCCCTTTCTCTTTCTTGATTCACCCTAAACAAACAGCCCCTTAGTATTTTAGCTTTTTGTTCTTGTCTTACTAATAGTAATATATCTCTTACCATTAATATTTGAAAAAATTGACAAGAATAATCCCAACTTTTAACTATCTTTCCAAAATAGACTCAATTTTTTAATACTCTAGAATAATCAAAATTTTAAGGCCATTCTCCTCATAATAGTTCAAAGTGTTCTATCTGTTACTATTTTTAATCCATGGTAAGACTGTTATGTTTATGAATAAGAAAAAAGAAGCTTGGATTATTTTCAGAAGATACCCCTTAAGATTGAGATTATTCCAAGATAGTCAATACTTAGAATTATTTTGAGGAGATCATTGAAACTTGAAAGTTAAGATTTTGAGGAGATCATTGAAACTTGAAAGTTAAGATTTTTCTTGTGAATTTTTCCTTAATATTTCTTATTTATGTACATGTAAAAATTATTTAATTTTGACATTCCGAAAGTAAATATTGAGATGTATCTAATAAGACTCCACATGAATATATTTTATCCTTGTGCATATATTACAAATAATAGTAAAAGTATATTTAGTATCTTTATGCAACAATAACCTTTTGTATATATTCATCTACATAAGCACAAGGAAAAACATTACATCCTCTTTTGAAATATCAGTACCTTGTATTTCACGAACAATAAGCCATATGGCTATGGGGTAAAACCGTAAAAGGGTCCATCAAAGATCTAATTTGATGAAATGATGAGGATAACAAAATTGTGTATTTGGAAAATATTGTTGTTTGCCACAAACCACAATTGCTCAGTTGTAATATACTCCTTCTGTTCCAAATTAAACGTAACAAATCATTTTTTACGTATTTTGAGGAAGTGATCTAAGGGTGTAATTGAGAGAATTAATGATTAATGAAAATAATTATAATGCAACTAAAATATAATATCATTTATGCTTATATTAAAATTATTTTGATTAATTTGCACGTTTACATCCTTAAATCTCTTCCTTAAAATGCATGCAAAATAATTTGTTGCATTTAATTTGGAACGGATGGAGTATAACATTTTGCATATGAAGCAGAACTGATTCAGCGTAACTGTTCCATCACCATTCATACTGTTCGGTGTTTACTAAAGGACCTTATATTTTTTTTCTCCATCTGCATAAACTCAAGGAAAAAACCAGTTCATCCTCTTTTGAAATATTCTTACCTCTTAGTTTCCTCAACCTCATATCTGTTTAGTTAAGCCAAATGGCCGAAATCCAGTCCATTAGAATATGTTGCCCTAGTCTAATCTGAGTCTTACAATGAATTGAGCGTTTGTTGCGTTATTATGGTGATTACCATCCTTGAAGTTCTAAACGGTATGGATTTATGAGGTCCATTGTATTCATTTTAGAGAAAGGGCTTCATCATTATAATTTTATTTGGTCGAGCTTTTTCCTACCATAACGAGTTCCAAGTCCTGAGCAGCAAAGTTGTGAATCCTTTCTTCAATTTGTCTCTCTATGTGTGAATGTGGTAGCATTTACCCCCTTTTCCTGTCTGTCTAACTTTGTGGGTATTTCTGCAGTCTCAGGTAAATCAGAGGTGCTAGTTCCTATGAGCAAGAGCAACAAGAGTAGCGTCAAGGGCTGGCATGTCATTCAGTTTTCTGGAGGAAAGAATGCTCCAACAAAATTTGATCTAACACTTCAGTGGGCAAATAATTCTATGAATGCATTTAAGAACGCAGATCATGGCGTATCCAGATATCTTCTAAAACTTAGAACTGATGTAGATAGATTGACTCCAAAAGCTGAGAGGGTGTTGATGAAGCTTCCCTCATGGTGTTCCCTTTTTGGCAAATCTACTTCTCCTCATACGCTCGCGTTCTTGACTGCCCTTCCTATTGATATCTAAATCACGGAATTTGTTACTTGCCCACCCTTGTCTCCCTTTTCCTTTGCTCCGTTAGGTATTTGTACAAATGCATTTATTATGTGGTTAGTTGATTTATTTTTTATACCAGTTGTTTATTAGAGGGAAAAAAAAAAGCAAACAAATAATGAAATGGAAATTTTGATTACAATTTGTAATTTATAATACTTTGCATTACACAATAATTAATGAAAGATTTTAATGATAAAAGGTGTGCATAAGAGATTGTGAAACAACTGTATAAACCAATGTAATCAATTTCATATTTACCTTAGCTTTTGTCCATTAGAATATAGATGTAAATAAAAGGAAGGTTTTATGTTTTCCCTTTTTATTTTTAGTTGTATTATTTTTATTATTTCTATTTATTTATTTTGAGTGGAAGTAGGCTGAGTTCTTGTATTTTGATATTTCATGATGAGTAGTTCTTGTAATGAAGCAATGTTTGAGTTATTTTGATGAAAGAAAATCAAGTTTGAACTGGAAAGCGGCAATTATTAGGTTATTACCTCTGTCATCTCAGTCATTTCTTAGCTTAGTCTTAAATTAATTAGCTTGATTGAGATTACTACTGCTGATCACTTAATTTCTAAGCATAAATTTCTGAAATGTGAAGTTCAAATGTAGTAGTCCTTGATCAATAATTACTTTGTCCAAATTTAATTTATATCTTGCTCTAACTACATTGACTTCTTGATGCTAATAGATTATTTGGTATTCCTCAAAAGTGATAACACCTACTAGCTACTACAATCATTTCATATGTTCAAGAGAAGTTTCTAGATTTTTCTACTTGCTATTCGCTAGGTCATGGATTCAAACTCCGGAAACAACCTCTTTATGAAAATACATATGTAAGGTTAATTTTTTCTCCACACCATACATTATTGTGATGGAACCTAATGCACGGGATACAACCTTATGAAAAATTTATGAATTTTTGGTTTCCTTTTCCTTTGGTTGAGGATAATTTAACTACCATATTACCCTTGCCTTTATGGCTTAAGCCTCCTTTACAACGTTAGGAACGTGTGGTCAATTGGTCATATGAAGCCCTACCCCTAGTCTAAGAGGAGTGATGGACAATGGTGTACATAGTACATTAGCCAACAAACAAGCATAAGTAGTGGCTTATCAACTGCAACATCAAGTAACACTATCAAGTCCAATTAGCTAGGCCAACAATCCAAAGATGGAGTCAAGAAACTTTCTTCCCTGTTCGCAAAAGATATAGATACGACAAAGTAGATATCATGATATATTTTTAAGAATAAGGAGTGCTAGGATAATGGTTGATATTTACAACAATTAGAAGTAATTTGGAAATAGAGAATTAAGATAGTAAGGAAACACAAGAATTTGTAAGGTGGGATAATCCTTCAAGCAAATCACTTGAAGACTATAAACCTACCCAAACAAGGAGAATATATTGTATTGATTAATTTTAGTGTTTAAAAGAGATAATCTATCACTAATTTCCACTCTCAAGCACAAGGATCAACAAGGAAAAACTTGTTCACAAACCCTAGCCTTTTGTGTTCTCTCAATGTGTTTCAATTTTGTGGATAAAAAACAAAATAATCTGAATTTGGTATTATACCCCTGACTTATAGCGTCAGGGTAGCATGTCAAAACAGATGTGTCCAATATGACAATGACGTGTTGGCCTAGACAAAACCAAACTAGAAGTTGACTTCTTCTGGAACCAAGAAACAAGGACGAGTCAAATATGACACGATCGGGCCAGCTCAGACAACTCATCTTAAAACAGCCATAACTTTCTTGTTTCTCAACGGAATCAAGCATATGACCAGTCGTTGGAAAGCTCTTGAAAAATAAGATTTAACCTCCAACTTGGATCATCTCAAAATTCTAAGTAGATTGAGAGATATGTCCATTTAAAGTTGACCCATGCAGCTCTTCCTTGCTTAACACAAGCAATTCACCCCTTAGCTTCTATGCCAAGCATCAATTGATTTTTGATTCATATTCCAACAAGGAGTTTATGAAATTTTCAATCCTAACCTGATGTTAAAAAGTGCTAAGATAGCTTGTATTTTGCGTAATCTTATGTGAACAATTTTTCCCTTGCTATGCTTAGAAGTCTTTTATATATATATAGAGGTGAAATCACTGCAAGATACCTCACTCTCTGTTTAGAAGACTTCTAACACATGCTCAATTAGAAATGCAAGTAATGCTTAAATATCAAGCTTGTGTTTTGTCTAAAATTATATGGACAATTCTCTCCCTTTCCATGCTTTTAAATCTTGTAATGCATGGTCCATTATACTTCCTTCGTCTCATATTAATTGCAACAAATTGACTTTTGCACTATTCATATTATCCACTTTGACCACGAATTGTGACTTACACATAAGAATAACATCGCCAAGTAGGATCTCATTAGATTTGTCTCATTAAACTTTCATACTACCAACTTTATATATATAATTTTTTTACTTTTACGCAATTGTGGAAATCAATGGTCAAAATAGTGCATTGGCATGCGTGAAATTCCAATTCTTGCAATTAATTTGAGACGGAGGAAGTAAAATGCAATTATGCTTAAATATCAATAAAGTGTTCATTATTATGACAAAATAAACGAGACATCACAAGAATACATTTTTTTCATTAATACAACAACAACAACAACAAAGCTTTAGTCCCCAAATAATTTGAGTCGGTTAGACATGAATCACTATATGGAATCGCAAAAGTCATTAGCGCAGATATTTCTCCCTCTATACTTCCTTATCTAATGCCAACTCCTCCTTGCACCCCAATAGCCTCATATCCCCAGTAACTACTTTCATTTAGGTTTGCTTTGGTTTTCCTCTACCTCTCCCCTTCCCATCCATTTGCCACTCCTTAAACCTCCTTGCCGGTACATTAATTGGCTTACGTCTCACATGATCAAACCACCTTAGACAGTTTTCCCTCATCTTATTCTCAATAGTCATTACCCCTATCTTCTTCTTGATAACCTCATTTCTTATTATCATTTCTTCTATGCCCACACATCCAACGTAGCATAGCATCTTTTCTACATTCATCTTTTGAACGTGACAGTATTTCAAACCCCAATATTTTTTCCTTAAATATTAAGGATAACTTAAATTTTTCTAAAATTATAAATAGTGTAAAGATAATAATATCTAATAAGAGTTGTTAAAATGGTTAGATGACTTCACATGTAATGTAATTTCCATTGTTCATGTAGAAATAGATTTATCTATAGGTTTTTCTCATATCACATAAGCTCATGCATTCAAATGGTACTTGTGGAGGTTATTTATTTTGGTACTTTTTTGCTACTGTAATCCTAGGCCATGATTGGTAATGTGCAAGTAAACACACAATTTGATATAGTTCTCGAATGAAAAATTAGTATTGTTTAATTGCTAATGTAATTTAAGGTTATCTTTGGTTGTTTGCAAATATATGTGGAATTTAAATTGAGTTCAAATCTTCTATCCCACTATTAGTGTATCACATGTTTTATTGGCCAAATGCAGTGAAAATTATAATAACTTATTGTATATCATTATGTAAAGAGCATTTTTATACATCTTCAATTAATTATCAAGTATTTCTTTTCATACATCTTCAAATCCCCCATAGTTGAATCTTAATTTATAGAAGTTAGATGGTAGGCAAATAATCTTAATTCATTACATCTTAAACAAATTAGAATGAATTTTTTGTTGTTTTTACTTTCGAAACTTTATTAAGAAAAAAGTAAGATTATTGCAAAAAATTAAAGTATGTCTTTACAAATTCATACCTTTTTTCATATTTTTTTGCAAAATGAATCTGAACTTAGATACAAACTTTCGTTTGTGGTTTATTTTATTACTGAGTATGCCAAAAATATCACCGCACTCAAATCATGCATAAAAAGCTTATATATATGAGTAATGGAGGGAAGCAATAATTATGAGAGACAATTTTATTACTTATATTTGTTAATAACGTGTTTTACATTACTATTTGTAAGTGTACGAGTTATAATATAACCTAAAATACCGTGCATGCATGCATAGTATGCACAAAAAGCTAGTTAATCTATAATCTAAGTATGAGGGCTGCCAACCCTAGACATTTTCAAGTTCTTCATACTTGTACTTTATTAGTACATGTTTTTCCTTGTTTTGTCTCCATCTTGCCCATGTTGGACCCAATTAATTTTGCACATTCTTATGAGGTGTTTGGTACAAAATGAGGATATGGACGAGGGATATAAAATCTATTATGGGAAATTCATTATACCATTTTTCCTGTCATACCGTCTGACAGAACTTTTAGCTAAAAAGTTGTAATTTTTACTAAATCTATAACTTTTTACATAACTTGTTAAGCTTTATATAAAAAGTTATGTATTTATGCTGAAAAGTTACGGTTTTTTAAGGAAAAGTTATCCCATCAGACCATCAGACGGTCTAACGAGACAAATTCATTAATATTATAATTATGTCTATCTCTTATTTGGTGTGAAAAGGAAAATATATTGGGGATTATATAACTCTCTATCTCTACTTTCCTAAGGTATAGGATTAGAGCGATCAAGGAGTATATTATCTCTATTGCTATCCTACTTACAAAATAATATTCCTCAAAAAAGACATGGATATAAGTCAGGAGAGATAGAAATTAAAGTTCTTGTCCTTCCCTTTTATCTCACAAAATAAACAACCTGTTGCAACCACATTCAATCTCTTATCTAAAAATCAAGAAACAAAATCACCTTTCACACTCTATCTTCTAACTTCCTTGTTTCTATGCATACAATAACCAGGTTTAAGTTAGCAGAATGGGGAGAATATGTAAAATTACACATTGACTTGCTCTTACAAGCAATTAGCATCTGGTAATAATTAAAAGGATCTTTTTAAATTAAACTCCCTTAAATAATTGTTTAACATATTTTCTAAAATAGTATAAATTTTGAAATCCACTTCAAAATCAAGCGTCAATAGATTTAATTAGTATTCATGTTAATTTAATATTTTCACTTTTATCCCCATTATCTAACTTCCAGGAGATGTTGGTTAGGTTTTACCAAAAAATCCATCTAAGAGATATCATGATTAATACATTCATGTGCATTAGTTAAAAATTGTTTTTATTAAGTTCCTACGAATACCATACTTGACGCCGAATTACAGGGCGCAGAGAAATCCAGGAGCATGCATGCATACTCCTATGTCCTATTATGCACGACAGCGGATGCCATACGCCAGAATGCCACATATGTTGTCGCTCATATGGCCATATCATATGGTAACCATTGGATCCAAAATTTTCCAATTTTGGTTTGATAGATTTTTGGTGATCTAGTCTGATCTGAACTTATTTTTTCTGTTTTGATTTGATCTAAACTTATCACCAGATTTAACCAAATTTTAACCTTCTATACATACTAATCCATAAGAAAAAATATGTCAAATAAGATCTCGTTATATTTGTATATTAATGTGTGTTTTCTACAAATGTAATTTTCATAACATTTTTATAATGAAATTGAAGATATATAAAGATAAAAAAAAAAAAAATGGCCTAATAAAAACTTTTTTTTTCCTGACCTGAATTGAAATAAGTAATATATCAATAGAATAATGTCTTGAAATAAAGTGAACTAAACATAGCCTAAGTATCGTGAGAAGGTTGAAGCATTTCACTAACAACAGTTTGTTAATTAGTACTCTTTCCAAATCTGTGCGATGTTCTCTTTTAGAATCTTGTAATATTTTAGAATTAAACGAAATCTTCTACATTATTCTTAATATATAAGAGTTAGAGAGAATGTTTCCAAATTCCTCCACTTTTGAGAGGAAAGAAAAGTTATAATTTTGTAAAGGATCTTTTATTTCACATCCACTACAAATTTATAGTGCTATTAGTGATAAAATTTAAATTAGACATAAAGTCATCTCAAATTTGAGATGTATAAGGAAAATTTCGTCTCTAAGAAAAATTAGAGACGAAATTTAATACTTAATTTAACATATACGTCTCAAATTTTGAGACAAAATTACTAATTCGTCTCAAAAAATTTGAGACGCCATCTATAGAGATGGAAAAAATATTTCTCATAAAATCCGTCTCTAATCAAGGTATACAGACGGATTAAGCCCATTTAGAGACAAAAATTATCGTAACTAATTTGGATTTTTTTGTAGTGATCCTTTCCTATCAATTGGAGTATCATATATTTTTTGAACCAAACACAAGAAACTGATATATTTCCTTCCTCGTCCTTTCTTTTTGTTCCAAATATGTGAAAACAAACAAATTGTTAGAATTAAAAGGGCAGAAAGAGATAAATCTCTTTTTTTTTTAGGAAAGTATACTGAGGAGTTAACATTGCTTTTCACAAGACTAAGGCTATGTTTAGTTCAGCTTATTTAAGCAATTATTTGCTTATTGAAAAAAAATTCAGATCAGATCAGACCAGATCAGAAAAAATCATATTAGATCTTATTTTTTGCTTGTATTAATATTTTTAATTTCTTTTTAACATAAATGATGAAGATTACATATTTGAATACTACTCATCAATACGAATAAAATGATACCTCATTTGATATTTTTTTCTTATGGATTAGTGTACAAACGCGGTCAAAGTTTAGTAAAAATTCAGATCAGATCAGATCAGATTAGACCAGAATAATTCAGATTAGCTCAGATCAGATCAGACGAAGTAAGCATATATAGTCTAAATCCTATCTAATGTCAAAAATAAGAAAATTTTGCATCCATAAAAGGATCGATATCTTCATGAGTGGTGATCCAATGTCCTCGAGAAGTAAGATAATCTGCTACCCGATTGCCTTTCCGGTAGACATGTTTAGATGTGACTGAGTCGAACTGTGCGATATGTTGATTTATGTCCTTCATGAGAGTCTGGATTTTCCATGGGCACAGGCATTTGTCTTGCAACATACGAATAACTAGTAAATTATCCCTTTCAATAAAAATATATTAAAAGCCTAAGTTAAGAGCTAGAAGAAGTCCATTTCGAAGGGCTAAAGCCTTTGTAAATAAGGAAGAACTATTGCCTAAGTTATAAGTACAGGTAACCAAACATTCTCCTAATGTATTCCTGAGGATGACACCAGTGACAGAAGAATTATGGATAGAAGAGCCATCAAAATTTATTTTAATTACACTTAGCAGGGGTGGGGACCATGAGACTTTGTCAAATTTTGGGGTACAGGGTTCCTGATAGTTTGTTGAAGGAGTAAATAGTGAATCAGGGGGTGAGTCCATTCAAGGTATGATTTAAGTGTTTTGAAAAAGGTTGAAATGGAAGATAAGGTCTTGATAAGTTGTTTTTCTATCTTCTTTTTCATAGGTTTTCTTTTACGTTTTTAGTTAGTTTTTCCCTTTTTCTTTCCCTTTTCCCCCTCTTTCTCCTATTTTCTATCATGTCTCCTTTGCCCCCGAGTTTTTATGAGTTTTTCCTTCTTTGCTACTCTCGGGTATTGTTTTCTCTCATTTTGCAGGCTTTTGTATATATTTGGAGGCCAAGAGAGAAGCCGAGACATGTTATGAGCGTCCTAGCCTGAGGTTGTGCCTTTCATGAAGATGTTGAAGAGCCTCTGATGCAGGTTTAATCCTTGCAGCAAGTTAGTTCTTGCAATGACAGCAAGTTTGCAGAGTTTTAGAATTGAAGGGAAGGGGGATTAGAGCAGAAGAAAATGAGAGACAGAGAAAGACAGAATATAGAGAGATTTAGAGGAGTTTGTATTATTATTATTCATGCTCTAATGAAACAACTAAGTGGCCTATATATAGCCAACTAACCAAACTAACATTACAAAAGCCAACTCAACACCCAACATTAGTTAGTAACTAACAAAACTAACTTTCAAAGTAAATAAGAAAAACTCTATTATTTACTAATATTATTATTAGACTAATGGTAACCCTTAACATATCTCCCCTGCCAAAGAAAAGACTTGTCCTCAAGTCTTTGTAACTGTGTTGAAATCTGGGAATTGAGCTTCAAATTCTTTAGCTTCGACCCAAGTTGCCTCATGTTCTGGTCCACCCAACCAGTGAACCAAATATTGCTTCTGAACTGTGCCTTTAATCTGAACATTTCTTTCTTCCAAGATAGCTACTGGTGAAGCTTGTTCTGAGTTGTTATTCCAATCAGGTATTGTAGTAGTGATAGGCAATGTCCCATGGAAGGCTTTTAATTGAGAAACATGAAACACATTATGTATCTTAGCTGTTACAGGAAGTGCCAGTTTGTAGGCTACCTTCCCAATCTTAGCAACCACCTGAAAGGGCCCATAATACCTTTGGCTAAGCTTCTGATCCCCTCTTAACTGAACAGAAATTTGCTTATAAGGTTGCAATTTGAGCCATACCCAATCACCCACTATGAAGGCTCTTTCAGATCTGTGTTTATCAGCCATGTTTTTCATTCTACCCATGGCCCTGTTGAGGTGTTGTTTGACCCTACTAATCATCTCCTCTCTTCTTATCATGCTTCTGTCCACCTCATTATTGGTTGAGTCCCCAGCCAAGTAAGGAAGATGTAGTGGTGGAGGTTGGTTATAGACAATTTCATAAGGTGTCAGATTAGTGGAACAGTGGAAATGGGTGTTATACCACCATTCTGCTACAGGAAGCCACATACACCACTCTTTAGGACTTTCTCCACACATACACCTTAGGTAAGTCTCAAGGCATCTATTAACAACCTCTGTCTGTCCATCAGTTTCTGGATGGTATGCTGAAGATAACATGAACTCAGTTCCATGTATAGAAAATAAACCTCTCCAGAATTTACTCAGAAATATTGTGTCTCTATCACTTACAATGGTTCTAGGCCAACCATGTAGTTTAAAAACATTATCTAAATAGCATTGAGCAACCTGTATTGCTGTGAAAGGATGGGATAAAGCCATAAAATGGGCAGATTTACTAAATCTGTCAACTACCACATATATAACCTCTTTGCCCATGGACTTTGGGAGGCCTGTTATGAAGTCCATGGAAATATCAACCCAAACTTCTTCTGGGACAGGTAATGGCTGGAGGAGCCCTGGTTTGGCTGTTGTATCATACTTGGCTGCTTGGCATGTAGTGCACTGCTTAACAAATTGCCTTATATCCTTAGTCATCCCTTTCCAGTAAAACAACTGCTTAATTTTCCTGATGGTACCATCTCTTCCTGTGTGTCCACCCTCTGGGGAAGCATGTTGCCATAGAAATATTTTGTGCTTCAACACCTTGCAAGGACCAATTTGTATTCTGTTCTTTGTTCTAATCAAATCATTTACCAGAGTATGCCCTTGAACTATTTCCCCTTGTTTAAGTTGTTGCAACACTTGAGTTAATTCAGGACTTAAGACATAGCTATCTTTGATCAAGGTTTCCAGATTGGATGATGCCACAAAAATGGCTGTCAACATCAATTTTGCACTAGGAATTCTTGAAAGAGCATCTGCAGCCACATTCTCCTTGCCACTCTTATACTGTATTTCATAAGTAAACCCCATCAACTTGGATAACCAAAATTGTTGGAATGGTGTACTAATCTTTTGTTGTAACAACCATTTTAAAGATTTTTGGTCTGTTCTGATGATAAAAGGACTGCTAACTAAATACTGCTCCCACTTCTGCACTGCTAGTACTATAGCCAATAGCTCTTTCTCATATACTGACAATTTCTGCCACCTTGGTCCAAGTGCTTTGCTAATATAGGCCAAGGTGTGCCCCTCTTGCATTAAAACAGCCCCAACTCCAAGACTTGAAGCATCAGTTTCAATAATAAATGGTTTATTAAAGTTTGGAACAGCTAACACAGGTGCAGAGGTGAGTGCTTGTTTAAGTTGACAGAAAGAATGTTGAGCCTCCTTATTCCATTTAAACTCCCCCTTTTTTAATAGGTTTGTTAAAGGTCTAGAAATAAGAGCATAATTTTTAACAAATTTTCTGTAATACCCAGCCAATCCTAGAAAACCCCTGAGCTGTTTGACATCTTTTGGTTCTGGCCATTTTGTTATAGCCTCTATCTTCCTGTGATCAGTTTGGATCCCCTTTCCAGATATAAAGTGACCAAGGTATTCTACCTTGTCAGTGGCAAATGTGCATTTGCTTTGCTTGATATGCATATGGTTTTCCTTCATTATTTTGAAAACAGTCTCCAAGTGATCCCAATGATCAGACTCCTTGGCACTATATACTAAGATATCATCAAAAAACACAAGAACACATTTTCTCAAGAGAGGCTTGAAAACATGATTCATCCATCTTTGAAAAGAGGCTGGAGCATTTGTCAATCCAAAAGGCATTACCAAAAATTCAAAATGTCCTGTATGTGTCTTGAAGGCTGTTTTGTAAACATCTTCCTCATGCATCCTTAATTGATGATAGCCAGACCTTAGATCAAGCTTAGTAAAAATAGTGGCCCCTGCCAATTCATCAATGAGTTCATCAATTATAGGTATAGGAAACTTATTCTTGATAGTCTTACTATTTAAAGCCCTGTAATCAATACATAGCCTCCAAGTTCCATCTTTCTTGCCTACAAGAACCACAGGAGATGCAAAAGGGCTGGAGCTATGTTGTATTATGCCCCTATCCAACATTTCTCGTATCAATTGTTCAATGGTATCCCTTTGGTTAAGGGGATATCTATAGGGTCTGATATTGACAGGCCCTTCATTAAGGTGTAATGGAATTTTGTGATCAAAAACACCTCTTGATGGGGGTAAAGCCTTAGGTTCATCAAAAACTTCAGAATATCTTTCTTTCAATGCTTGAACTTCTAAACAAAGGGTTTCCAAATTTGTTGATGCTTGTATGGAATTATCCTCACTAGCAACTATCTGGAGCATAAAAATTTGGGTTGCAGAAGAAAATATTTTCCTAGATGGTTCACCATCTAGGACCTGCATCTTGTTAGGGATGATTCCCCTGAGACAGATGTTCTGGTTATCATAGGAGAACTTCATTGTTAAGTTCTTAAAATCCCAATTAACTGCTCCTAAGGTGGTCAGCCATTGAATACCTAGAGCCATTGAATACCTAAGGTGGTTACCTTTCATACTCCAGATAAATGCCCTGCATATGTATTGGCATGGTAAGTGATTTCCATCTGCCACTGTTACTGCCTGTGTGTTGATTTTCTCTAGTACACATCCCATTCTTTTAGCCATCTCAAGATCCAAGAAGTTATGAGTACTTCCTGAATCTATAAGTATCTGAAGTTGAGTTTTGTGGACCATGCCTATGACCCTCATAGTACAATAGGAATGTTCTCCTGTCAAAGCATGAACTGAAATCTTCACCTCATCTAAGGCCTCTACCTCCCCTGTGTATAATTCTGGTTCTTCAAGATTGAGCTCAACATCATCTTGGGGTAGAAATTCAACTGTAAACAACTGAGGTTCTTTAAATCTGCAGTTATGCCCCTTTTCAAAGGGTTTGTCACAGTAAAAACACAATCCCTTAGCCATTTTGGCAGCCCTGACCTCAGCTGGAATGTAGGTTGTGTTGTGTTTTGGAAATGTAGGCTTATTATAGGATGATAGAGTTTGATTGGAATTGATATTGTTTTGGGAATAGGGGATTAATTGTTGTGATTTAGGAGGGGTAGGTAATAATGGAGGTTTATTATAGTTGGGAAGAGGGGGAAGTGACTGCAAGGGCTTAGGATTATAGGGGGGCCTTAAGAGTTTGGTTGGGTTATTTGGGGCTAATGGGACTGTTATATTTTCTTCTTGCAACCTAGCACATTCTATAGCTTCAGAAATGGTATGAGGTTTAAAAGCTTTAACAAATTGTTTAATACTTGGTCTTAAACCACTCAAGAAACTATCTAAAACATAAAGATCAGGTAATGAATATCCATACTGCAGCATTAGTGATCTCAAATTTTCAAATTCATCAATGTATTCTTCTAGTTTACCATTCTGTTGCAACTTGTTAAATTGCTCAACCATGTTAGCACTAGTGGAATCTTTAAATCTTGCATTCAAATCTATGATAAAATCGTCCCAATCAACATGCTTCCTAACAGCCAAATAACTGCTAACCCAAGACTCAGCCTTACCAACCATGTATAATGAAGCTAAGTTTACTCTTTGATCATTAGAAATTTTACATAATTCAAAGTACCTAATGCATTTCTTGATCCATATCCTAGGATTCACACCATCAAATTTAGGAAAGTCTAGTTTTGGTGTCATACCCTTTCCAAGACAGTTCCCTGCTTGTTCAGAGTGCACCCTGGGCGAGCTGTTCTGCAGGGATGTGGTCTCCCTCAATTCTTGGACTACTAACATCAGTTCTTGCATGGACTTTGTTTGAGCATCCATCTTTTCCTCCAAAGTCTTGACATATGCTTCCATGGCAGCCTGGCTTCTTGTATAAGGGGCCAGAATTACCCTTGATAATGATCAAACAGATGGTGTGCTTGAGTAGTGTTTTGGGCCTGGGAATCGTAGGGCTCTGATACCAATGATGCAGGTTTAATCCTTGCAGCAAGTCAGTTCTTGCAATGACAGCAAGTTTGCAGAGTTTTAGAATTGAAGGGAGGGGGATTAGAGCAGAAGAAAATGAGAGACAGAGAAAGACAGAATATAGAGAGATTTAGAGGAGTTTGTATTATTATTATTCATGCTCTAATGAAATAACTAAGTGTCCTATATATAGCCAACTAGCCAAACTAACATTACAAAAGCCAACTCAACACCCAACATTAGTTAGTAACTAACAAAACTAACTTTCAAAGTAAATAAGAAAAACTCTATTATTTACTAATATTATTATTAGACTAATGGTAACCCTTAACAGCCTCTATGAAGCCAAACATCTATTTGGGCCTTGAATAGAAGCAAGAAAGCAAGCAGATTGGGAAGAACAGAGCCAAGTGGTCGCTTGGCCAAGTAAGCGACCGCTTGGTCTTATAAGCGGCCGCTTGGCCTATGAAGCGGGCGCTTGACTGGGGCGGTTTCTGCTTCTGCTTTTCATTTTGTTCTCCCTATGACTTATGCACAAAAAGTGGACGTCCAAGTTCAAAAAAGGAGAGGAAAAAGGGATATTTTGTTATTTTCTTTTGCCACCTTTTATGTAAAGAGTTTAAGTGACCTTTTTGTATATACTTTTGACACTTAGCTTTTTTTTTATCATCAACACACTTCTTCTCTTATTTTTCATGTACTAGATTTTTATATTCTTAAGCTTTCCACCATTTTTAAGCATTTTAGTTTCTTACTTTTGGAACAAAGTACATGGTTTTTAGATCATCAATTTACGTATTCAAGCTCCTAGTAACGATCTCTAACTCTTGCACTATTTATTTTGTGTTTTTATTTAATTTCGGTTTATGCTTAGTTCTTAAGTAACTACTCTAAATTGCTTATTATTGAATTTCAATTACTATATTGTTGTTTCATGTACTTAAATATGTCTTTCCAATCTTTAATAGTCATGTGTGAGTAGTTTTATTCTAGGGTTTGGGTGAAACTGCCAAGAACAACCATGTTTTATTGCTTTGTTTGATGGTTCATGCCTTAGGAATAGTGTTAGTTGGGTAAGGGGTGCTTATATTCGTACTTCTGTGTTTAGCTACCATAGAAGTGTGCTAGGTTCCTCATTGAAGGATCGAGAGATGAAATTGAGTGAGGACTCCCCTTAATCCAATTGACTATTGTACCATGAGAATAGGTGTCGTAGTTAAGGGACAATACTAGTCTTCGTGAATTGCTTTAACAACCCGTCATGCCCTTACGCCATGAGAATAGGTCGTATTGGTGTTTCCGGTCTCCATACTAGCTCGAGAGAGTAGATATGGAACTTAGAACGACATCCCCTAACCATGTTCCTAAAGGCTTGTTACTACTGAACTTAGTATTTATTTAGTTGTTTTTGAGTAGTGAAACCCTAACCTTAGTTGTCTTTTATCCTTAACCTTTCTCTTAGTTGTGTTTTTCCCTAAACCTAGTTGTTTAATTTGTAATTAGTTTACTCAACATTCAAGAAACAATCGACTTAGCTTACACTTACTTCAAGCTTTTAGTGGTTAATATTACCTTCCCTTGGGTTCGATCCTTACTTGCCCTTACTAGTAGTCTAGTGGGACCGAGTCAGGTTATAACTTTGGTAGTCACAACGACAGTCTATTAGGTCTCGTTTTAAAAAAATGATAGTATTTCTCGATTTCCAAATACTCCAAGGTAGTTTTTGATAAAATGGGCAAACTATTATTATGTAGAAGGGTAAGAAGGTTGGATATAGTAGTAGAGAAAGGGATAGGTCCTGTCTAGTTTTTAATATTTGGGGAAGACCAAAAGGTATTAATGACAAGGCATGTTATAAAAATATGGTTTGGGGTTTCTCTTTGTTGTTGGAAAAGAGGACAGCATGATGGGATATTGAGTTTGCAATGAAGTAGGTTATCTATAGTGGATAAGCTATTGTGAAGTAATTGCCAGAGGAAAATTTTGATTTTAGGAGGGATGTTCAATGTCCAAATCCAGCAGAAGTCCTTGTTTTGGGTTTGCTGTTTATGACCATGGGCTAACCAGGTGGCGGTTTTGACGCTGAAGTTTTCAGAATTAGAAAGACCCCATCAAGGTTCATCGAGGACAGGAGTAGATGGAAGAGGAATTCTTGAAATGTAGTTAATAATATCTAGCGGTAGAAAGGAGGATAAAAATGAATAAATCCACGCCCGATGGTCAAGGATACACTGATCTACAGTAATATCTATATTATGAACATATTGAGGATTTAATGATAAAATATCTAGCTAGTTAGATTGAAAAATCCAAGTGTCTAGCCAAAAAAGCACACTTGTACCATTTCCAATTTTTCATCTAATGCCTTTTTGTAGTTGAGGACGAATCTGGAGAATTGTTTACAGATTCTGGAGTCTCGAGATTGGGTTCTATAATTAAGAAAAGAAGAATTTGATAAATATTTGGCAATAACAGATTGGGTCCATAAACTATTTGAGTCTGTTAAAATTTCCAACCAAGTTTACATAAAAGGCCGTATTGACTGCTTTAGTTTTTCGGAGACCAAATCCACCATGAGAATTGGGCATACAGATTTGATCCCATGAGATAAGTGGTATACCATGTTTGTGATGAGACTGTTGTCAAAAGAAATTGTGATTAATAGAGTTTAGCGAATGGCAAATAGATTGGGGAAGTTTGGCTGTAGTCATTGCATAAGATGGTAAGGCTTCTAAGTTACTTTGAATAAGCACCACCTTACCTGCTTTAAAGACTAGTTTTGATGACCAATTATTAATACAGGAATCTGATTGTCGGAGTATATATTGAAATGTAACTTTTGAAAAGGTTTTAGAGTTAAAGAAAACACCTAAGTAGCGTCCTAAGAAAGACTTAGGTGTCATGTTAAAGAAACTGACCAAATGCTTTCTACATTGAGTGGAGACTAATTTGGGAAAAATAAAAAAATTTAAAAATTAATAAGTGGGCTTGAAAGAGTAGTAAATTCAGCAAGTATGGTTTGTAATTTGGAACAAATAGAAATAGAAGCCTTGCAGAAAAGGAGACTATCATCTGCAAAAAGTAAGCATGGGATATGTAGGGCGGGGGCTATGCGTAATCCTAACCCTGATTTAGGGTTTCGGGATGCTGAAGATTTTGACTCCAGTTTGGAAAAGTACACAACGTCATTTTATAAACTTCCTATATTAAGTCAGTTCTACTATCAATTCCTTGTTCCATCATGAGTTCCAATATATTTCTAAGGTTCCAAAGATTTTTTAGTGTATTTTCTTTTAATAGTCTACATTTGAGCGTTGTTAATAAAGGGTTTGAGTGAACTCTTGTAATTGGGAATTGATCTAGGGTTTGAGTAAATTATAGTATCAAGTTTAGAGTGAGAATTCGAGTGAGTTCCTATTGTATTACATAGTTGTAATTTGGGGAGCATGGGAATCAGAGTGAATTCCTAAGAAACTTGGAGTTAAGTCTGAAAGTTGAGATATAGGACTTCAGAGTTGAAGTCGAGGATCACAATTGTGAGGAACTTGAGTTTGTAGAAGAACTCAAGTTCAGTCCGAAGTCTATAATAGGTTGTAAAGAGTATTGGCCTTATTATAGAAATGAGTTTTTAAAAGAATCCCTAGTGGATCGAGGTTTTATTTCAAGTTGGGCACTGGAAATTTTCCTCGCTAAATCTCTTATCTCTCTTATCTTTATCTTGTTTATGTTCCAATCGGGTCACAATGATCAAAGTCACAATGATCTATCACATGCCTCAAACATAGATCTGAGCTAAATCAAAAGCTACACCGATTTACGATTAACATGTTTGCGGTAAAGAAATGAGAAACATACCATATATAACATGTATATATCGTATATGGCATAAGATTCATGCAGATCTTTATTTTACTGTGGTAATTTTTAAATACCATTCTTGCTGTGAGATCGTCTGACATTCTGATAGAATTTGTAATTGAAAAATTATAACTTTTTATCATAAATTTGTACTCCCTCCGTTTCCTTTTGTTGTTCCTATTTGGGAAAACGTGTAAAATCAAAACACATCTTTGGCCATTGATATCTTTTATTATATATGAGTAAAAATTATAAAAATTTGATGTTCTTGAAGTACTCGATGTAAGGAATCAATGAAAACCCCACATGAGTATGTTTTTTCTTATAAAATGAGAATAATTTAGAAAATTCCCTTGTCCTTGAAATTGTTGCAATATTCCAAATAGAAATAACAAATAGAAATAAAGGGAGTAACTTTTTACATGAACAGTGAAAATTACATAAAAAGTTAAAGTTTTTTTAGAGAAAAGTTATCTGAGGTGAGACTTTTTAAGTTTTAAAATTTTCATATGGTTCCATTTTTATGTATTAATAATGACCTTTGAGGCTTTGACCATGTTGGATGCACAACGATATTTATTGTAAGCCCATTGAATTGTAGAATTGTTTAAAAATAAGGTTCCTAAAAATAATTATTTTTCATTACATCTTAATACCTTTTTAAATTAGTTTAAGCTTAAATCCTATCATACAATACTTTGTGTAAATTTCTTATTATACGGAGTAGGTTTTTGTTACAGTCACATTATTAATTTTTTAAAGTAACATGAGAGAAAAGCAAAAAAGATAACGAAGAACAAAGTGCGAGAAAGAAGCCCCAATTCTTCCCAGCTGGGAACCCTACACAACCTACAACCTAATTTCCTCCATAACTTTGCTGATTGTAGCACCATTTTCCACTTCCAAACACACGCTCAAATGTTATCAAATTGATAACTTTTCCCCTTCATCAGTTTCATTAGAAACCTGTTTACTATTTGGTACAATCCCAAATCTTGAAAATTGCAAGGTTAAAATAACAAAAAAGATCCAATTTTTCTTTGTTTGTTTTCAAAATCAAGATCAAATTGTGTGCAATTATCTCCCCAAAATCACAATTAGAAATTTGGGGTTTTTCATTGCGATCTCTTTTGTCATTCAAAAGGTTTGATTTAAAGGAAATACGCAAGTACCATAAATTAGCCTTCCTTTGTCTTTCTCCTTTGACTAACTCTAATTATTTACACAATTTTGCCCAGATTAATATTCTCCCATCCAAAATTTGTGCAATTAGGGTTCCGAAATTGGGACTTCTTCTTCTGAGAGTGTTAAGGCCAAACATCAAATATGAGTGTGTCTTCTTTAGGTCTGAATCTTTGAGGATTGGGTTACCTACTACCCATCAACTACTGCAGGAAATCATATGGCCCGAAATTCTATGATAGGCTTTTCGATTAATTTTGTCTTTATACATTGCTACTCTCTACTCGAAAATGACTTAATCTTTCAAGTTCATTGTTGAAGAGAGAACAATCCAAATCATATTTTTTGGCTTTTAACTTGTTTTAACAAGGGATCCAAAACCATTATCAAATCTCATCTGACAGTATTGGTGATAATTTTTACTATTAGAACATTAATAGTAACCCTAATGAGTCTTCTAGATGAAACACATCCAAAATTATACATTGTTATACTGCTCTCTCTAGCAACACATCATCTATAGATCCTTCTCATCAGTACTGCCTGTAAATCTTTAGTAAGGCAAAAGGAGTACTCTCTGCTATTTATTATTCCAATTTATTTTTTCTCCATAAGAGCAAGGTTATGTTCTACTTAGCATCTCTTTTTTATACTATTTACACTTGTTCCTATGAGTCTGTGTGTGTTAAATCATTTTATATATCTATAATTTTCTTTTAGGATCCAAATTCTTATACTGCCATTCTATTCACCTATCAAATAACCAATTCTTATTCATTTGAGAGCTTTTCTCACTACATTCCCTCTCTACAACGATCGCTTTACTGACTTAAGCATCGGAGGGGCTTTCCCAGGTCCGCTCTGGGTCAGTTCACCCTTGTTTTGCAGGTCTACCATTTCGGTCGAGTTCTCTACTGCTCTCCTCAAATAATGATCCAAACAACTCCTTAAAATACCTTTCATTTGACATTATGTACACCTTGTAGTTTCTTAGGCAGAACCAGATTGACGCCTCGGTCTCAGGGTAATCTCTGACCTTAAAATAACATAAGTCCACACTCAAGCCCATCTAGGCAACTCTAGGCCAAAAAATGTCATTGTCCACTCTCGGCCTCCTACTGACCATCCTCACTCCCAAAGTCACGACAGAAGACTACTACACATACCAATATGAGGAAAAACCTCATCCACCTTCGTGTAAAAGAATCTTACCACCAACAAGAACCCACTCGGTTATCGTAGCCACTACTTAAATGAGGGAACTCCCATTCAGGGTCCTCTCTGAATAGTGTAGGCAAAGGCTCAGCATTGAAAATTGCATTACTCTCGGATAGAGTGAGGATGCTACACTCGGCCAGGGCCGTCTCAAAATTTTTGGGGCCCCTGTGCTAAATCTATTAATCCGGGCCCCTAAATAAGAAATGTTACAATTTTTTTTTCATATCATTTTATAATATAATTTATATCAATTATACATTAAAAAGTTTAATGAGATATAAGTTGATCTTGTGAATAGTAAAAGAAAAAGTAATAGATTTTGCTATTTGTATTTACATTGTAAAGAATTTTGGGCCCTTGTATTTATGGGGCCCTGTGCTGAGGGGCTCTTTGCACACCCCCATCTACCCCTCTGACTCGGCTCACATAAGGTTGGGTCCTTCCACCATATAAAATACTTGACGAATCAACCAAGTATAAAGCCCTCACAATGAGTCACTATCCCCGTGTATAAGGGATGGTACCACCCTCGGTCAACATGGAAGAGTCACCCTCGGCTTATTAGCCTCAATTCGAGAGTGTCTTTCCACGCCAGAGTATAAGCACAATCCTCGGATATAAGGGATGGCACCACCCTCGGATATAAGTAAATGGTACTACCCTCGGTCTACCCAAGGCTCATCAGCCCCTAATTCGAGCATGTCCCTTTCTACTCGCCAAGCTGCAAAGCCCTCTCAATGAACCACTATCCTCGTCCCATAGCACCATCCTCGAACATAAATGAAGGTACCACCCTCGATCTACCTGGGGCTCATTAGCTCATAGTCCGAGTGTGTCCCTTTCCACTCCCCTGGGTGCAAAGCCCTCTCAATGAGGCACTATCCACGTCTGGAAAGGATAGCACCACCCTCGGACATAAGTAAAGGTACCACCCTCGATCAACTTGTCGCTCATTAGCTCCTAGTCCGAGCGTGTCCCTTTCCACTCGCCAGGGTGCAAAGCCCTTTCAATGAGGCATTATCCTCGACTGATGCTTAAGTAAAAGTCCATCTTAAGGCAAGAGGTACCTCCTTCAGCCTACAGGTGCCTCCCTTGGCTTTAGAGAAGGGTACCTTCCTCGGAAACCTTGGGGCTCATTAACCCCAAGCCAAGGGTATGCCCTCTCCCTCCTAGCACTTAGTGAAAATAGAAAGTAAAAAGACCTCCTTGAGGAAGGAGGTTACCTCCCTCGGCCATAGGAAAGGGTAGCCATAGGCCGAGGGAACCCCTCTCCCTCAACACTTGGTGACACATCGAGTGAAAGCCCTCTCTTGGCCAGGGATGTCTCCCTTGGCCAAGGAGAGGGTGCCTCCCTTGGAAACTATGGGGCTTATTAGCCCCCAGGCCGAGGGTATGCCCTCTCCCTCCTAACACTTGGTGAAAATGCAAAATAGAAAGACCTATTTGAGGAAGGAGGGACCTTTCTCCCAGCTTAGAGGTACCTCCCTCGGCCAGGAGTACCTTCCTCTGCCATAGGAAAGGGAACCTCCCTCGATCACCTTGGGGCTCATTATCCTCAAGCCGAGGGAACCCTTCTCCCTCAACACTTGGTGACACACTGAGTGAAAGCCCTCTCTCAGCCAAGGATGTCTCCCTCGGCCAAGGAGAGGTTACCTCCCTTGGAAACCTTGGGACTCATTAGCCCCTAGGCTGAGGGTACCCCTCTCCCTCCTAACACTTGGTGAAAAAACCAAGTAAAAGACCTCCTTGAGGCAAGATGTACTTCTCTCAACCTAGAGGTACCTCCCTCGGCCAAAACGAAGGTACTACCTTTGGACATCTTGGGGTTCATTAGCCCCCAAGCCGAGAGTACCCCTTTCCCTCAACACTTGGTAAAAATCAAGTAATTGGCCTCTCCCGGCCTAAAATGCCTCCCTCGGCCAGGGGTAACTCACCATGCAAGTCAAATCAAGTAACAAACATATTTGTGCATGATACACATTCTTCTAGCAAATGTCAGACCACATATCATGCATGGGGCTAATAGCTCACTTACGTCGACGTGATATGCCTCTCACACAAGGAAAAATCTTCTTGGATCTTCTCGAACCTGATCTGTGGGAAATATATTATGGTTCTCCTACCTTTGGTCACGTCACATATATACTTGGTCTCTTCATTATTCAAGCCAACAATTTGGCATGTTTTAGACGAAATTTAAAGGCGCATTGTCTTCTACTCACGGATTTTAAAGATAATGTCACCCTTGGTCAACAAGAAGCTTTACATCATTCAATCAAACATCACATTCTCAGGGCACTTTCTTGACGTTGAGCTTCTCTTCAGCATACTTTATTAACATGGCACTCTCATGGCTCTAAGTATTTGTTGAGCATTTTATTCCTTGGTTGCAACTCGCGGAAGCAAAATCGAACATGAAATATTGAAATGGATGGTCTCGTGTAGAAATAAAGTTAGCATGCAGTGAATGAAATTTATGTTTGGAGTATAAAAATATACCTTGGTTAAGCTGAAGAATGCTCAATCATAATGTGCAAAAGTAAATTCCACCAATTGTAATTAAGTAGTGTTGGCTTAGCGGCATGAGGCACCACAAATACATGCAAATAGAAAACTGCCCATTTACGTGAAATCTCCTCAAATACATGGAATAAAAGGGTTTTTAATTGATTGGAATGGAAATTAAGATTGCATGTGATACCAGGCTTGACTTATCAGGAAATAAACATCAGTCTGAATTCCATTCAATCTATGATCTATGGAGAGTCCTAGATCACACGTTGAGCGTGGTGCTAATTGTTTGAGCCCATGTTATGGCCAGCCCAACTGCATGTGAATTGGTTAAAATACCCCTACTTATGCGTTGTTTCGATGGAAGGAAATGGAGAGAAAGAGAGGGGAAGGAAAGGAAGAGGAATAGCTCTCCTTGTTTGGAAAATAGATTGAGGGAAGGAAGGGGAGGGAGAGGGATGGATCCATTTTCCCTCCTTCCTTAATACCATTATCCTTCCAAAGTTGGGGAGATTTGGAAGGAAAATAAAGCTCCACCTTCCCCCTCCCTTTCTTTCCCCTTCCTTTCCTCTTTTCCCCTCCCCTTTTTTTCCCTTCCATATTGCTATTCAAACATAATGTTAAAGTACAAAGAGCCTAACCGGCTTACACAAATTACAATACTAGCCATTACACATCTCTATAAATATGACATTCTATTCACCAATTAGGTAACAAATTCTTATCCATTTGAGAGCTTCTCTCACTACATTCCCTCTCTACAACGATCGCTTTACTGACTTAAGCATCGGAGGAGATTTTCGGGTTCGCCCTCGAGTCAGTTCACCCTTGTTTTGCAGGTCTACCATTTCGGCCGAGTTCTCTACTGCTCTCCTCAGCTAATGATCCAGGCAACTCCTTAAAATACCTTTCATTTTACATTATGTATACCTTGTAGTTTCTTACACAGAAACATACACACACACACACATATATATATGATGTGTTTACCGGGTTACTTCCTCCGTGGAGATCCCGGTCATTTCAATGATGCTTGTTCTCTTGTTCTTGTTCCTCCTAAGGTGGTCAATATCACCTTAAACAAAGCCCTTATTGATAGAAATTTTGGGGCGCACGCGGAAGTGTTGGTGAAACCAAAAAAAAAAACTTTTTATTGATTCTATTCATGAGAAATTATACAAATGTATTTGTGAGAGCCCATGTCTCTCACTCTCTTTGGTAGAACCCTTTGTTTCTACCCTCTCAATATTTTTGTGGGAGCTCTCTTCATTAGCTTCCTTTTCAACTCATGCAAACATTACATATTTATAGTTGTTTCCTATATTCTAGAATTTTCTACTTTTTTCTATTGTTAGATGATTCTAGATTTGTTTACATTACACATGATAATTCTAACCCATCTAATTATTTGATCCTTTTACAAGAACTTTCTAGGGTGCTTAATTTTCTACAAGTTACAAGATTAGCATCCTTCTTTCTTCTTCAAAAATTTTATCATACTCTATAATCTTCTTCCATTATTATTTTCCTTTGTTGATGCACATGTCATCAACCACCAACCCATCCTTTTATTTTGTCCAAAGTACTCTCAAATTTTATTTTATTTTTCATTTCCATCTTTTTCATTTGTAATTCATCTCCATTTTTTAATCTCCCATATATTTACCAAAACTTATCTTCATGTTTTATTTTCTCCACAACTTTCTTGTTCTCCAAACTTTTGAAACCTCTTCTTTAAAGGATTATATTTGAAACTTACCTTGCTTGGTTGTTGTGGTCCTTCAAATCTCTTCTTCTATGCTTGATATTCTTCACCTCTTGGGCCTTTGATTTTGCTCCGTAATCACTTTCCGGCTCTGATACCATGATAGAAATTTTGGGGCACACGCGGAAGTGTTGGTGAAACCAAAAAAAAAACTTTTTATTGATTCTATTCATGAGAAATTATACAAATGTATTTGTGAGAGCCTATGTCTCTCACTCTCTTTGGTAGAACCCTTTGTTTCTACCCTCTTAATATTTTTGTGGGAGCTCTCTTCATTAGCTCTCATCTCAACTCATGCAAACATTACATATTTATAGTTGTTTCCTATATTCTAGAATTTTCTACTTTTTTCTATTGCTAGATGATTCTAGATTTGTTTACATTACACATGATAATTCTAACCCATCTAATTATTTGATCCTTTTACAAGAACTTTCTAGGGTGCTTAATTTTCTACAAGTTACAAGATTTTTCTTTCAACACTTATATATCATAAAAGTGAGGATAATTCCTCAAATTATGGCTTCTGGCAGAACCAACATATCACCATAGCTCATTTAGCACACGTGGTGTATGCAAATCCAAGAAGAAAGCCATTTCTTAAAAGGACCAAGACAAAAATTCATACGAATCCAAGATCAAGACAAAATAATTCAGGTTTATTCATACTAATTCTAGTTTATCATATTTACTATATGAGTAGTTTTACTTACATTCAAAAGAATAAGCTTATTATTATAGATGTTATGTATTATATATATATAGTGTGTTTATTGAGGTAATCCCTATGTGGAGATCCCCTTCATGTCATTGATGCTTGTTCTCCAGTTCTTGTTCCTCCTAAAGAGGTTAATATCACCTTATAGAAAGCCCTTATACATTATAAAAATGAGGACGATTTTTCAAAATATGGCTTCGGACAGAACAAGCATAACACCACAGCTCATTTAGCATATGTGGTGTATGCAAAGCCAAGATGTAAGCCATTATATATCTCAAAGCATCAGCAAAAAATTTCATACTATTGCAAAGAGTAATAAAATAAAGGTGCAAATTTTCTAGTCATAAATATTTATACTCTAAACTTGAAAAGACTTATTCTTTATTGTAATCCAGTCTATGATATTG
The DNA here is from genome assembly GCA_951394345.1 of Salicornia ramosissima. Lineage (NCBI taxonomy): Eukaryota > Viridiplantae > Streptophyta > Magnoliopsida > Caryophyllales > Amaranthaceae > Salicornia > Salicornia ramosissima. The sequence goes on from OX596238.1 coordinate 34,771,673, forward strand.
TTATTAGCAATTGGCCTCGTGTTCTTGAAATTCTGTTCATTTTTCTAACATGTCTTTTACTCCCTCCGTCTTTAATTAGTTGTTATATTTCCTTATACACTAGTTTTTAGGAAAAACATGTGAAGTAGTAGGGACCACTGCAATGTAGAGGTACTTATTAAGAAGGTGACAAAAATAAGGGTAAAATAGGTAGAAATATGTGGGTAAATAACAAAAGTGATGATAGAATATGTAGAATTTATGTGAGATCCGCATACCAAAAAAAGGAAATGTAGCAAATAAATTGAGACATCCAAATAAGGAAAATATAGCAACTAAAAAAAGACGGAGGGAGTAATAGGATATGCTCCCTCCGTTCCTAAAAATTCTCCCCATTTGAAATCTTGACACTATTCATAATAAGAGAGAATCTTCTAAATTTGTACTAATATATAAGATAAAATATAGTCATGTGGGGTGTCTTTAGATTCGTCTCAACGAGTACTATAAAAATATCAAATTTTTATAATTTTTACTAATGTACAATTAAAGATATTAAAGTTAAAAGAAATGTATTGGCAAACGGAGGGAGTAGTGGTTTTCCACCTAATTCAAGTTGGTCTATTTGTGGAGCCTTCTCTCTCTCCACTTGTTTCATGTTCTGAACATTCTACATTTCATAAACATAGGATGTTCTTCTTTTACTCTTGTTCTATTTATATCTTGTGTATCTATTTTATTATTCACATTGTTAAAATTGAGATATTTTACATGCATTTGTCCACCATGCTATTCTTATATCAATTGGTGTATCAGGTTTTTAGACTTATGGTTAGCCAATAGCCATACTTAATATCTAGTCTTGCTACTAGATTTGGCATATAGTATACTGTTTCCGAGGGTTGTCTTTATCTATCTTTATAGATCTGTTGTTATGGGTAAATTCTTTAACTACAAGTCTTGTAGGCTCATTTGGATTAGCTATTTCTGCTTCTTGGAAAGTCTCATTAATAGTCCAAAATATTTCTCCCAAAATATTTAAATGATAATAGGATTTTTGAATATTATAGGTAATGGAAGAAAAAATGCACTGTTAGAAGTCGATGATTGGAGTACATATAATATGATTTCCATAGTATGACTTTGTGAAACTAAGAGCCAATTGTCAAGACTTGTAAATGAAGAACACAAGTTTATGATCTAAACCCACAACTAACAATTCAATGAAATAGTAGACAAAGCAATCACCAACCAAGGAACTATATGAAGAACAATAAGAGAATAAAGAAGACACACAATACCGTGGGAAAACCCGAGCACCGGGAGTAAAAACCCACCTTTAGCACTTTGATAATATTGAAGAAGATAATGAATAGTACAAGCTTGAATTGTATGTAATTCAAAAGCTACACTCTCAAATATGCATAAACCCTAAGATTCTCTTTGTGTTTAACCTTTGAGAGCTTTTTGTGTATGTGTGATATGTTTAGAATGGGCAAGGAAACACCTAAATATCTCCCAAACCGTCATAGCAAAAAACAGAGCAAAACGAAATACGCAACCAGACAGCTGGTCGCACCTCGCGAGAATTGGTCGCACCTCGCGACCACCACGTCGCGACTCGCGACTTTAGGTCGCACCTCGCTACTGCTCCTCTGCCTCTTATTTCTGCTTTGACCATCTCCACACCAGAACCTGCTTCGCACCTCGTGACGAATGAGTCGCACCTCGCGAAGTTAGTTCTTCCTACACCAATCTCCCACTTGGAGATAGGTCGAAGTGAAGAGCAACAAAAAAACATAAAAACAAAACAACATTATCTTTACAACAATAAACCAAGTACTCACCTCCATCATTCAATGATGGAGTCCAATTGAGGTTCGACACAACCCCAATTTCTCACAAGGCACAACCTTAGTGAGCATATCCGCCGGATTCTTCAACCCGACAATCTTTCTCAAACACATAGTACCATCCTCCACTAGACTTCTAGTGTACTGATATCGCCGCTTTATGTGTTTGGTGCGGTTATGAAACACAGGATTCTTAGCCAACTGCACCGCACTTTGGCTATGACTATGTAACACGCACACATCTTGTTTCATGCCCATTTCTTCAAGGAAACTCTTGAGCCACTCAATCTCCTTACCCGCCTCCGACATAGCAACATACTCAGCTTCAGTCGTAGACATAGAGACACACTTTTGGAGCTTGCTCATCCAACTAATGGTCGTACCACCAAAAGTAAAAGCATACCTCGAAGTGCTCTTGCTCGAGTCATAACACCCCCCGAATTCAGCATCAACAAAACCTTCCAGAACCCCTCCATTCCTTCCAAAGCAAAGAGCCATACTTGAGGTACCCCGCAAATACCTCAAGAGCCATTTCACGGCTTCCCAATGTCGCTCACCCGGATTTGACATGAATCTACTCACAACTCCCACTGCATGGGCAATATCGGGTCGAGTGCAAACCATAGCATACATCATGCTATCAACGGCCGAAGCATAAGGAAAAGAAGCCATCCTTCCCTTTTCTTCCTTTGTCTTGGGCGAATCCTCCTTTGCCAATTTGACATCCACCGAAAGAGGTGAGCTCCGAGGCTTAGCATCAACCATGTTGAACCGCTTTAGCACCTTATTGACATATTCTTCTTGAGATAACCTCAACAACCCCGTTGATGAGTCCCTAGAAATTCTCATGCCAAGTATTTGCTTTGCCTCACACAAATCTTTCATCTCAAATCTATTTGACAACTTTTTCTTCAAGACATTGACAAGTTTCATACTAGTTCCCGCAATGAGCATATCATCAACATACAAAAGTAAGTAAATACAACCATCTACATACCTTTGATAGTAGCAACAATGATCACCATCCGTTCTCACGAATTCATTGCTTAGCATGAAGTTATCAAACTTCTTGTACCATTGTCCTTGCTTCAACCCATATAGACTCCGTTTCAACTTGCACACCAAGTTCTCCTTACCCGGAACTTGAAACCCTTCCGGTTGCTTCATGTAGATGTCTTCTTCTAGATCACCATGCAAAAACATCGTTTTCACATCCATTTGCTCAAGAAATAAGTTCTTGGAAACCACGATCCCCAACAAGATTCTTATAGTGGTTAACTTCACAACCGGAGCAAAAATCTCATGAAAATCAATACCCTCTTTTTGTGAAAAACCTTTCACTACAAGCCTTGCCTTGTACCGAATTGTACCATCCGGTTCATCCTTCTTTCGAAAGATCCATTTGCACAAAAGAGCCCTCTTGCCCTTTGGCAAATCAACCAGCACCCAAGTGTTGTTCCTTTCCAATGAGCTCATCTCATCACTCATTGCTTGCTCCCAATTCAACGAGTCACCCAACTTCATTGCATCCGTGTAACATTCCGGTTCACCGGAATCCGTCAACAATAAGTAGCTTGCCGCCGATGGAGAATACTTGTTTGGTGGTTTTGTGGGCCTTGATGACTTTCTTTCCGGTGGAGGAGTACTCGGTTCTTCTTGAACCACACCTTCATCCGCATCAAGTTGGATTTCATCATCCGACTCACTAGAAATCGGATCCTCATGAGCATGAACTTGTTGTTGAGGAGATGCATGTTGAATTGGCACTTCAAGTTCATTTTCATGTAGCCTCTCACCACTTCTAACATCACCATCTAACTCAACACACTCCATCTCATTCTCAACTGATTCCTTCTCAACGGACTTCCCACCATAATTGTCCTTATACAAGGAACTTTCATCAAATGTAATATCACAATGCCTAACAACCTTTCGGTTCTTAGGATCCCACAATCTGTAACCGTATTTCTCATCACCATACCCGATGAAGTAACATTTGATGGCTTTTGGATCCAGCTTGTCTCTTTTCTCGGATTGCAAATAGGCAACACAACCGAAAGTCTTCAAATATGAGTAGGAAACCTCCTTTCCACTCCACTTTTCTTCCGGAATCATATGATCCAAGGGCACCGAAGGTCCACGGTTTATCAAGTACGCTGCAGTACTCACGGAATCGGCCCAAAAGCATTTTGGTAGACCCGCATACAACCTCATACACCTTGCCCTCTCAAGTAGTGTTCTATTCATCCGTTCAGCGACCCCATTTTGGCGAGGTTTTCCAGGAACCGTCCTCTCCAAAATAATGCCATTCTCCTTACAAATATTCTTGTAAGCTTCTAACTCATACTCACCTCCATTATCGGATTTGATGCATTTGATCTTCCGACCCGAAGCATTCTCAACCTCAGCCTTCCAAGTCTTGAACTTCTCATTCACCTCCGACTTGTGCTTCATGAAGTACACCCATACTTTCCTGGTTGAGTCATCAATGAAGGGAACAAAATAGTGAGAACCACCAAGGGATTTGATGGGGTATGGGCCCCAAACATCCGTGTGCACAGGCTCTAGCTTCTCCTTTTTCAAGGACCGTTTGGTTTTTGTGAAAGACACCTTCTTTTGCTTTCCAAAGACACATGTCTCACAAAATTGCATGCCGATTGATTTCAAACCCGACAACTTACCTTTTGAAGCTAGCATTTTCATCCCTTTCTCACTCATGTGACCAAGCTGAGTATGCCACAGCTTGGTATCACAACCTGCAGTCGTACCATGTTAGTACACCCTAAGGTAGTGTACAAAGTACCGGATTTCGTGCCCCGAGCCACCACCATAGCTCCTTTCGACACCTTCCAAGTACCCTCTCCAAACATGACTCTATAACCGCTTGAGTCTAGTTGACCCACCGAAATCAAATTTTTCCTTAGCATAGGAATATACCTCACATCTTCAAGCTTCCATGAACTCCCACTTGAAGTCTTGATCATAACATCGCCCTTCCCCTCGATATCCAATGGATTATCATCAGCAAGATATACCTTTCCAAATCTCCCACTCTTGAAGTTTCGGAAATACTCCTTGAGTTACCCTTTTGCTGTCTTCCTCGTCCACCCGCTTCACTAGAATAAGCACCGCCTGATGATTCCCCGGACTCTTTCCTTCTCAAGCCCTCACTCAAGATTAGATCCCGTACATCATCACATTTCAACTTCTCTTTCCTGAAGGAGTTGCTAATAGCGGCCACCACTGTATCCCATGACCTGTGTAACGATGACAACAAAATCAAGGCTTTCACCTCATCCTCAAACCTTATGTCAACCGAAGATAATTGGGAAATTATCGAATTAATCTCATTTATGTGTTCAGCGGCCGAACCGCCATCATTCATTTCAACTTCAAACAACCGACGCATCAAGAACACCTTGTTCATGGCCGAAGGCTTCTCATACATGTTAGATAACGTATTTAGAACCTCCACCGTCGTTGTCTCATCCTTGACACTATAGGAAACATTCCTAGATAGTGTCAACCTTATCACACCAAGTGCTTGTCTATCTAGCACTCTCCAATCTTCCTTCTTCATAGCATCTGGTCTCTTACCATCAAGAGGTTGATGAAGACCTTTTTGGTACAAATAATCCTCAATTTGCATCTTCCAAAACCCAAAGTCTTTCCCATCAAACTTCTCAATTTTCAATCTACTTTCATCCATTGTTAACAACTCCACAAAGTTCACAACTTAGGTTTTCAATCAACAAGGAACAAAATTATATATGCAATAATTTAATCCTCAATCACCTAAATCCACAAACTTTGATTTCAAGACCACAAACAACAAAGTTCTACTCAACCACAAGCCAAAGAAAAACAGAGGTCCAACCAAGGCTCTTGATACCAATTGTCAAGACATGTAAATGAAGAACACAAGTTTATGATCTAAACCCACAACTAACAATTCAATGAAATAGTAGACAAAGCAATCACCAACCAAGGAACTATATGAAGAACAATAAGAGAATAAAGAAGACACACAATACCGTGGGAAAACCCGAGCACCGGGAGTAAAAACCCACCTTTAGCACTTTGATAATATTGAAGAAGATAATGAATAGTACAAGCTTGAATTGTATGGAATTCAAAAGCTACACTCTCAAATATGCATAAACCCTAAGATTCTCTTTGTGTTTAACCTTTGAGAGCTTTTTGTGTATGTGTGATATGTTTAGAATGGGCAAGGAAACACCTAAATATCTCCCAAACCGTCATAGCAAAAAGCAGAGCAAAACGAAATACGCAACCAGACAGCTGGTCGCACCTCGCGAGAATTGGTCGCACCTCGCGACCACCACGTCGCGACTCGCGACTTTAGGTCGCACCTCGCTACTGCTCCTCTTCCTCTCATTTCTGCTTTGACCATCTCCACACCAGAACCTGCTTCGCACCTCGCGACGAATGAGTCGCACCTCGCGAAGTTAGTTCTGCCTACACCAATCCCCTCCATCCTTGAATGTAGCTGTAACTTGTGGTTTTGATAATATTGATTACTAGATAATACCCGAGCAAATGCTCGGTTTATTTAACTACTATATTTAGATATAAATCAAGAACTTTATCAACATCTACAATAACTGATACAAATTTTAGATGGAAAACTTATATTAGTGGTTTCTCTTTTAATTATATTAGAGAATATGCAATATCCAAGCTGTGCTTAATTTTCAAAATAATTTATGCAATGAATTAAAGTTAGTTCGCTAACTATAATTTTTTCTATAGTAATTTAGAATTTACAATAGATATTAATCAATCAAATCACTTTATTTTCATAAATTTCACTTCTTCCAACATTAACAATGCAATCTTCTACTGTTGTTATCAAACTTTTTATATGTATACCATCTTGGTAATATACAATTGCTATATTGTCAGAAAAATTAAAACAAAAAAACCTACCATGTATAGTCTTCTTGTTATCAAAACTTAATAATTATTAGAATATGTTGTCTTTGTGAAATTTCTCTTTTATATTTTCTTAGTGATAAAAATTAGTCTTTCACAATGTAATGCAAAATAATGACAATCTAAATACTTATTCGAAACTTATATACAAAACGATAGAGATATTTATTATAATTCTTCACTCATTTTAGATGAATTTTAAAAAAACCAAAAGAATGAAAAAAAACATGGTGCAAACACAAAGATGGAGAAAATAGAGTTGAAATACGAAATATAATTGAAGAATATACAATTACTACCCACAACAAACTTGTCATTGCTATCTATAGTGCAATAATGGGAGAACGTTTGAAAAAAGATAAAACTAAAATAATAAAAGCAACATTGAAATATAGGAAAATAAATAAAGCAATAAGAAATAAAAATGAATTATTACTAAGAAAAGTACTTAAAAAAATAAATGGACATTGATAAGAAGAATTTAGAAGTTGAATTTGTAGTTCAGTTTTATTAAGTTTGATTTTTTTAATATACAATCACTAATAGCACAACAAACTTGTCATTGCTATCTATAGCACAATAATGGGAGAATGTTTGAAAAGATAAAACTTAAAACTAAAAAAGCAACATTGAAATGTAGGAAAATAAATAAAGCAATGAAAAATAATAATGAATTATTGCTAAAGAAAAATACGTACTTTAAAAAGAATAGACAGTGATGAGAAGAATTTAGAACATGAATTGGTAATTCAATTTTTATAATGTTTGACCGGAGCAATCTTAAAAAAAATAGATGATTCATTAAAAAAATAGCTATTCTCTTGTTAGACCATCTGACGGTCTGACAGGTTAACTTTTCATTAAAAAATTGTAATTTTTTCGCATAAAACCATAACTTTCTATACAACGGTTGATTAGTTATGTAAAAAGTTATAGATTTATGATCAAAAGTTACAATTTATTAGCTAAATGTTCTATTAGGCCGTTAGACAGTCTGACAAAAGATTTTGTATTTTTTAAAAAAAAAAGTACCTTTGAAAAATGGGAAACATTTAATATCATTATATTAAGTGTTGGTAAGTATTTATAATGTTTAACCGGAGTAATCTTAAAACAATAGATAATTCATTAAAAAAAAAGGTATCTTTTAAAAATGGGAAACATTTAATATCATTATATTGATTGTTGGTAAGTATTAAGCAGGGAGGGAAGATGGAGGATTTAGGAGGGAAAGTTAATTTTTAATGGTTATTCTTTTAGTATATAGTACTAGCCTTTTATGCACGCTATACGTGCGCGATATTTTGGATTGAATTGTTACTCGATAGTAAAACAAACCAAAATTGAAATATTGTATCTAATTTGACATCCATTTTGCGATAGAAGAAAAATTGATGTACTTACAAATAGTAATTAGAAACACATTGTCCAAAAATTTAAGTAATAAAACTGTCTCTCATAATTATTTTTCCCTCCATCACTTGTATATATATAGCTATTCATGCACGATATGAGTGCGATGAAATCTTTGGCATGTCACTTAGTAGTAAAATAAACCACAAACGAAGGTTTTTTTTTTTTTTTATCTAAGTTCGCATCCATTTTGCAATAGTCAACAGATAAGAAAAGACGTATGAGTTTTTTTAAATACGTATTTTAATTTTTGCAATAATCTTAGTTTTTAGTAATAAAATTTCAAAAGTAAAAACTGGGAAAAAATATATTTTAATTTGTTTAAATATGCATGAACTAAGATTATTTTCCCACCCCCTAACTTATATAAATCAATATTCAACTACTGGGGATTTGAAGATGTATGAAAAGGATTACTTGATAATTAATAATTAATGTAGTTAAGATTTAACAGTTTTAGGCAACTAAATTAATAGCACAAAAGCAAGATTAGAAAAAAGAGACATGCAATTGAAAATGGCAGCAAAATACTTAGGAAGATTAGAGAGAAGCATTCACTATTCATTCAATTCAATCTCACTTATTCACATAACCATGAACAAATCTTTTCTCTTTCTTCTCACAACAATGAACAAACGAAAAAATTCACCCACTATGCACTATCTCATATCAAATTTCCACTATAATCAAAAGGTAAAATTTTTATATGACAAAACTATATCAATATGAGTATCTATTTGTAGGATATTCAAAAATATAAGTTTTAGTGTTTTCATTTTATTTTTTTGAATTATATATTTTATAATATTTTCAAATTCAGAAAAACGCTTTTTGTTCAAAACTTTCCTTATTAATTTCAAGGGGTAAGAAAGACATTTCCAAAGGGGACACTATAGCTCCCCCCTTGGCTTATATAATAGAGATAGATAGATGTCCCCACCCAAGGTTTAGCGGGAGGATTATGGTTAATGTGGAAGGATTGTAGAAATAACCCATACACATTAACCATCTCCCGTAAGTCCAAGAAAGTTTCATGGTATGTAATATGAGTAAGTCCAAGCGTTTCATGGTATGTAATATAAACACTAGTAACTTTTTCGTTGTTATTATTTTCATCTATGCACCTCCTAATGATTCCGATAAAAATAAATTTTGGATGGAATTATGTCAATATATCACGCAAATTAATATACCTTGCATCGTAATTGGTGAATTTAATGAAATAAGTAGCACTAACAATAAGCAAGGAGGGAATACACCTTACTTTAAAAGATCCAAAAGAATTAGCACTCTAATAAGTTAATATGACACTATAGAACTCCCATTTATGGGTTCCACTTTTACTTGGAGGAAAAAAAAAGTTGTCTTAATAATATACAAGAACGACTAGATAGAATCATAGTTAGCTCTTCGAAGCTAGAAAAAAAATGGACTGCTTATGTACATCATTTTAATTTTACAAGCTCTTATCATTGTCCAGTAGTTCTAAATCTCAACATCACTAATAATACCAAAGCTTTGCCCTTCAAATTTGGAAGAAAATGTGGTTCTCCCGTCATGATTTTGAAAATCTAGTTAGGAAAGCTTGGAAAATAAGATATTCTTGTTCATTAATGTATCGCCTTACACAAGAATCTAAAACCCTTAAAAGATCCACTAAAACATAATATAATACCAAATTTGGGATTATCTTTCGCCAACTTAGACAAATTGACAACAAGCTAACTAATATCCAAAATTCAATATTAATAACCTACTAACAATTCTTTACCAACTATCCAAGAAAAACTACTTACAAGAAGGTAAAATTTCAGATTATCAACATAATTACTGGAAACAAAAGGCTAAAGCCAATCATTTGCATATGGGAGATGCCAATACAAAATATTTGCACACGCTATCTACCATTAGAACTTAGAGCATGTTTGGTATGCAATTTTTTGATGTTGAAAATGGATTCAAATACCATTTTACATTACCTTTTGTTTGATATGCTAATTTGGTAACAAAAACCCTTTCCCAATGGTAACCATTACCACCATTTTGTTACCCTTCACAACCCTATGAAAACAAAATCCTTATCCTTCTAATCCATTTCCATTCCATTTCCTTAATTATACCAAACAACAAATAATAGTATCACTTATTATTACCCTTTCCCCTTCTAATTTGTTTCCATTCCATTTCTTTTCTTAATCTCATACCAAACACCCCCTTAGAAGAAACAAAGGTTTTATAAAAATGATTAATGACGCTAATAACCAAATTTACAATACCCAAAATGCAATCTCTAACATAATAGAACAAGACTTCAAGGATAAATTTAGTGGATTGCTAAACGTCGCCCAAAATTACTTAAAATCGCCCACAGTTAAAGTAAAAAGACAAAATTGCCCTTGATTTAAAATTACACCACAACAACTTAGCTTAAATATACAACGTCGTCGGACACCAAGCCATGACCTTGACCACCACTGCCGCCACCACCGCCGCCGCCACCACCATGGTGGTGGTTAAATTTTTTTTTAATAAGGAGGCGTCCAGATCAGACGCCCCAACCATGATTGAGCCAACAATATACAACGACGTCGGACACCACGCCATGACCTCGACCACCACCACCACCACCACCATGGCGGTGGTGGTTAAATTTATTTTTTTTAATAAGGGGAGGGGCGTCCAGATCAGACGCCCCGACCATGGTAGGGGCGTCCAGATCAAACGCCCCTACCATGATTGGACGCCCCAACTATGGTAGGGGCGTCTGATCTGGACGCCCCTACCATGGTCGAGGCGTCTGATCTGGACGCCCCTCCCCTTATTAAAAAAAAAAATTTAACCACCACCGCCATGGTGGTGGTGGTGGTGGTGGTCGAGGTCATGGTGTGGCGTCCGACGTCGTTGTATATTTAATCTAAGTTGTTGCGGTGTAATTTTAAATCAAGGGCAATTTTATCTTTTTACTTTTTATCGTGGGCGATTTTAAGTAATTTGTGGGCGACGTTTAACAACTCCCTAAATTTAAATCAAACTGTACTCGTTATTTCTCAAAGAGAGACCTGCAGCTTCCTACACCTGTGATTACCGATGAATACAATTGCAAATTAATTAATGAGATATCAGACAATGAAATAAAAGAAGCTCTATTCAATTTAGAACCACTAAATCCCAAGGTCAAATGGCTTCCCTCCTTTCTTTAGTAATCTGATTACTAAAGCAGTTCAAGCTTTCTTCCATTCAGGGAAAATTCTAAAGGAAATTAATCACACTTTTCTAGCATTAATTCCAAAAGTAGAAAGTTCAGATATATCTAATCATTTTAGACCTATTAAACTATGCCCTAATATTTACAAAATAATCTCAAAAACTTTAGTAAATAGATTACAAATAGTATTAGGCAAAATTATCCATCTTTTTCAAGGAGTTTTTACTCCAAAAAGATTAATACTAGATAATATTCTTTTAGTACATGAATTTTTTCACTCCTTTAAAAAGAAGATAGGAAAGAGTGGTTGGATAGCAATTAAACTAGATATGAAGAAAGCCTATGACAGACTAGAATAAAATTATATAATTGAAACTTTGAATAAATTAGGATTCCACAATAAATGGATTAATTGGATAAAGGAATGTATAACAACTTCATATTCAGTTCTAGTAAATGGATACCCTTCTAATCAATTTTTTCCCTCAAGGAGAGTAAGATAGGGAGACCTGTGGTCACCATATTTATTTATCTTGTGCGCAGAACTATTTGCTAGACAGTTTCAATCGGCTAGTCATAACTCAAAAAATAAAATAGGCATAGTGCCAGGAAAATTAGGAATGAAAATCTCTTTCTTAGCCTTTGCAGATGACACAATGATATTTGAACAAGCAACTCCTGAAAGTTGTCAAATATTATGTTCGTTTTGGACAATTGTTACAGAATATCATGACAATTGGTTAACTTTCACAAATCGTCACTCCAGTGTACTAATAATGCCCCTCCAGAACATTCACAAAGAGAAATTATGTGTCCATAACAAGGTATTGGACCAAGGGTATTTCATGTAATTTCTGCATTAAATGAAGGTTACTTTGATATTTACTACAACTGGCATCTAAAATTACAAGTGGCATCCAAAATTACAAGTGACCCTTTTTACTCTCAAATTGGAAAAGTTAACCAAAATTTTGGCGGTGAAATCTAAAATTTTCCCACCCTAAAAGTGCATGTGGCTCATTATACTCAAGTAAATTCAAAAATACAATTTCAACATCTTCCATCTTTTTGTTGCAAAAAAAATCGGAAGTATTCACCACATCATTGACCAAAAAATCAAGATCATTCAGCACATCATCAAGCAGCTAGTGGTAGAGATACTCGTGAATTTGCAATTCTTTGGAAGTAACTAATTTTGAAATGTCGTCCATATCCTCATCGGACGAAGATGGTATTCCGGTCGAGAGAGCGCCGATGGAGGAAAACGTTGTTGAATTGATAAGTCAAGTTTTTACCGAAATGTCTTCCTTGTTTTTTTTGTTTTTTTTTTGTTTTTTTTTTAATTGAGATGGTAAAATTGTTGATGTTGAATTTGGGCAATATTGTTTGATTTGATGAATTGTATATCATCTCAATAATGAATTAACAAATTTAGGCAACAAATTAACAAATTGTTTTTTTCAATGTTGAATTTGGGAATATTGTTTGATTTATGAATTTATCTGTTAGGATTTTAAGTATTTAGTTGAGGACTAGTTGTATATATAATACATTTTTTGTCCAGATTATAATAGTGAGGATACCCCCATAAAAAGAAAATAATTTTACTATTCATTATTACTTATCTTCAAGTTATGGATTAATTTGAATGATATAAAAGACTTCAAAAATTGAGATAATAAATTTTTTTAATCTATTGTCGGTGGTGTATAATTTGGTTAATATTGTTTTTATTGGTTATTGGGCTTCTAAGTATGTAGTTTTGTGTTCGATTATTTGTTAATAATTAAATTTCTACATTGGCTTCCTTTATTTGTTTATTGTATATCAGTAGTTTTTACCAAGTGCTAGTTTTTATATCATTCATTCTATAAGGCTAAATCTTATAGGAATTATGTTGTTTTTAATAAGCAGGTAGAGCAGGAGTGTATGGAGCATATTGAATTAGTTGAGGATGAAAATGGTATTGGTTGTGGTGGTGAGGAAAGTGTTGAAGGGTATACATCCCCGGAAAAGAAAGTTCCAGAACCTAAAGTTGGGATGGTGTTTAGTAGCATGGAGGAAGTTGATGACTATTATAGGAGTTACGGGAAACAAGAAGGATTTGGTGTTGTTCGAGCTTCTGGAGCAACCAAAGGAAAGGCTGGCACAATGGGACAAAGGCGCAATGGCATGTGGACTTGTGAATGTTATGGTAGGCCAGATAAGAGGCGAAGGGTGAATGGTAAAAGAGTAGTAAAAGATGATGTGGGAGGTGATGATGAAGATCCGAAGTTGACTGCTAGTTCGTCTAAGAAGTGTGAATGTCCTGTATTATTGTATGCAAGTGTGAATAATCATGGTCAATGGATTATAAAAAGGGTAGTGTCTGAGCACAAGAACCATTTGAAGCCAACACCTCGAAAGTCAAGATTTATACACATGTATAGAAAAGGCAACCTTACAAATCGTGTGCGGCGAAAGATATTGAATGATGTATCTGTAGGGATACCAATATCTCAGGTGTACAGCTCCCTTGCTGAGCAGAGTAATGGTATTGATGAGTTAGGAATTTCAGAGAGAGATGTTAGGAATTTTGTTGCCGAGGAAAAGAGGCTGAAAATGGAGGATGGTGATATGGAGGCAATGCTTGAATATTTTAGTAAGATGGCTGCAGATAATCAAAATTTTTTTCACATGCATAGAATGGATAAACATGGATATTTGCAAGATATATTGTGGGTGGATGCTAGGAGTAGGGTTGCATATGAGGAATTTGGTGATGTTGTTTGTTTTGATGCAACATATCTTACAAATAAGTATCATTTGCCATTTGCTAACTTTGTGGGAGTGAACCACCATGGGCAGAGTGTATTGTTGGAGTGTGCTTTAATTTCTCATGAGACAACAGAGACATATGAGTGGGTCTTCAAGACGTGGTTGTCATGTATGAAAGGGAAGGCTCCCAAGGCAATCTTAACGGATCAAGCAGCTGCTATGAGGAGGGCATTGAGCACAGTGATGCCTGAGACTACTCACAGGTGGTGCCTGTGGCACATCACTTCTAAATTCAGCGCGAAGCTCCGAATGTATGCCGGATACAATGAGTTTAAGGATGAGTTGATGAATGTAATTTATGACAGTTTGCACAAAGAAGAATTCGACAGTAGGTGGCAAGCTTTTGTTGAAGATAATGGTTTAAGTGAAAATGAGTGGCTTAAAGGTATGTTTTACTGTCATTTTTTAATGTATAATGTGATTTACTCCATTTCAAATGTGATTTACGCAAACTGTAATATGATGTGTGGAATATATAATATGTAAATATGAGTGGTTTGTGATTGTAAAATATCTGTTTTATTATAGGTTTGCATGCGGAGAGGGGAATGTGGGCGCCATCTTATTTGAAGCATTTGTTTTGGGCTGGAATGAAAACCACACAACGAGTAGAGAGTATCAATAGTTTTTTTGATAAATATGTGGATAAAAATACAAGGCTTCATGAGTTTGCCGGGAGATATTGTAGGGCCATGGAGGTTCGTGCGAATGCTGAACTTGAAGCTGATGCATACTCAGCTCGAAATATTCGCCAGCTTGTCCTAGGAATTCCATTAGAAAAGGTTTTCCAGAAATGTTATACTAATGAGAAGTTTAAGGAGGTACAAAGACAGTGTACAAGGTTGTGTTTTCTGCATTGTTTGGATAAGAAAAAAGTTTCTGAAAACATATCAGAACATGTTGTCGAGGACAGAGTATGGTTGAAACCCAAAAACTCAAGAAAAGAAATCCCATCATCATCGGAGCGCAGGCATTACAATGTCACTTTTGATTCCACCACTAAAGATGTTTGCTGTGAATGTAAATATTTTGAAAGCCATGGGATAATGTGTAGACACATGATTAAGGTATATGATTTGGAAGATGTAAAGGTAGTTCCGGACAAGTATATTTTTCTAAGATGGAGGAAGGACGTACAAAGGAAGCATAGTAGGGTCAAAGTTGCCTATCATGATCCCTCAAAGACCGATGAGGTTAAAAGGTTTGATAAGTTAAATGTTGCATTTGAAGAAGTATGTTGGAAGGCGTCTTTGCATGAGGAAAACGTTGATATAGTTTTAGAGCTTATTCAATTGATGAACATTAGGATTGATGAGAACAATGCAAACTTAAGGCAACAAACAAACACCTCTAGTGGACAACAAAACAACACCTCCGCTACACCTACCTCTGTTTGGAATAACAATGTGTGTACTACTCCGATTTCTGTTGTGCTAGGAAGTAGGAAACGAAAACGGAAGTTACAGGTTACCCCAGGTGAGAAGGAGAGTTTTGCAAATACCCCATCACAGGTGCAACATCCACAAGGGACAGTTGGGCAAGTAATGCCTTCTGAGGGGACACCTAACACAGATTTGGGGAAACAAGCATCCAACCATGTTGATTCCATGAACCAATTAGGAGGTATGATTCCCTCGGGAAACTTTGCTAAAGAAGGGTTCCCATTGTTGCACTCAACAAGCGGTGTGGAAAAGATAAAAGATCCAATCATTCCTAAGAAGGTTGGCAGGCCTAGAACCAACCGTCTTATGTCGGAAGTAGAAAAATATCAAGTGAAAGCCAAGAAGAAGAACAATAATGCAGCAGCTGGAAAGGGGAGACAACAAGGTGAAGAACCAAGTAAAAGAAATACAAAATTTGGGAAGAAGAGACAGAGTACTAAAAAGGTACTTTGATATTGTGTCTACTGATAATGGTATATCGAACTGTGATAATGAAGAGGTTTTTTTTTTACCTTTTTCAGTATAGTGCTGAAGAAAGTGGTGCTACTGAGGGAGGACTGCAAATGCAAAACAATAGCGCTATGAATAATGAATGGATAGAAGATCCTCGGAAGTGGAATAATGGAATATTTACGCAACAAAAGCAGTTGATTATTGGAATAGCACCTCAGGAGTGGAATAATGGAATAACAAGATATGAACAACCTTGGAACAATGGAATAAGAAGACAAGAACATAATTTGAATAATGGAATAACTTTAAATGAGCGACAATGGACTGGTGGCCTTATAATGCATCCTCAATTGAGTAATGTTACTACACCTACCATCCATCAACATAACTTGAGTAATGTTTTTGGGTTGGTTCAGCAACGACAACATGTGAGTAACGTCACAGATGGGTCCATATCTTGTGGAGGAATTAATGCTCATCAATTTGATATGCAATGTACGAATGTTACAACACCTTCCCTAAACATGCAAACATTAATGTTGCAAAAGGGCCCAACCGAAAGGTTTCCAGACCTTAACCTTAACCTTTGAATAGTGTAGCCTTTTGGTCATTAATTTCTTGTTATTATAACAATCAGATTGTGAATGTACATTCATTTTTAATATGTAAAATGTTATTTAGAATGCTTGGTTTGAAAGCTTATAAAAAGTGGTTGTATGTGTACTTGTTTTTTGTTTGTTGCACTGCAAGCAGCAAGGAGAATTGGCTAAGTTGGTGGTGTTGGGGCATTTTCGAGGTTTGGATGCTGCCATGTTCAGTGGTTAGTGTGATGCTACTGATTTATAATATGATATAAAATGTTCATAATATGATGTGTGTTATCTAAAATATAATACCAATGGTTCCAATAGTTTACAAATGTCCATAATCTGATGTATGGTATATGTAATGTGATGTTATTGTGTCTATAATATGATATTGAACTTCGTTAATTTTAGTTGATAAGAAATATCATATCTATAATATGATGTATGATATATATAATATGATGTTGCACTGACAAAGTTGGAGTGGCTCTGGCAGTTTAAGAACAAACGATTCTTGGGTGGCAGCAACTATCCCGGTACCGGGGCACATCACCCCGTAACGGGGTTTGTGCTGGAGTGCTATTGGGTTTCTCTATAAAGGGGATGGTATAATATGATAAAAAATATTTTTAATATGATGTATGTTATCTTTAATATGATGTTGCACCAACTGGAGTTAGGGTGGTGATTGCAAGAATGTGGGTGTTGTGTTGAGTGTGTAATTTGATATTACTAATTTATAAATGATGTACTTTAGAAGTTGGGTTGGTGATAGCAAGAAGATATGTGCTATGTTACTAATTTATACTATAGTAGCACATATATAATATGATGTATGTTATGTATAATATGATGTATGTTATCTATAATCTGATGTATGTTATCTATAATCTGATGCTTTACTTATATAGTTGGGTTGGTGTTGGCAATAACATAGGTGCTATATATGTTTTGGACGAAATCTATAATTAAATTTATATCTATTGTAATATGATGTGTGGAACTTGTAATATGAATATTTGCAGACGCTATTTGATGCTCATTTGTAATATGATGTTATCCTTACCAAAGTTCGAGCCTCTAGTGTGTCAAAAAAAAAAATTGTTGTTATAAGAGTATAAATTTACATCTTATAAAATACTTTTAGTACTTCAAATAAAGATAAATTATAAAATTTCAATACTTCATTTAAATTACCCCAATTTAATTTTTAGAATAACCTAACAACATCTTCCAGAAGTATAATATGATATACATAATGATATGTATATGTTATCTTTAAAGAAATTGTGCACTTTAAGTGTTAAAAGTCCTTTTCATAATTGCATGATGCCTAGTAAAATAAAATTCTAACATATAATATAATATAATATAATATGATGTTTAATGGTCATAATCGCATGTGCATGTAGCTTTTGTGTCTTCAGTGTGAATTGACCTTTTCATTATTTTTATCATTCTAAAACTAATATAATGAATAGATAGTGTAATGGCATAATAGGTAATATAATATGATGTATATATATTGTAATATGATGTTATACTATCATAATATAGGTAATATAATATGATGTATACATATTGTAATATGATGTTATACTATCATAATTGATAGTGTAATGGCATAATATGTATATTTTATTTTATTGTATTTTGATTTATTTTATTTATCGTAACTTTATTAAAGTTTATATGGTGTTACAACATTTTGAAGTATTTTGTTTATTTCAAAAATATTAAACTTTCTTTTGATCTTATTGCTTTTCATTAAATACACGATGCTTAATTTAATATGATTGATAGATATTGTAATATGATGTTTGGTTGTCATAATACTCCATTGAACTTTTATACTCCGTAATTGTTTTATTCTGAAATTGTTAATTAATTGTATGGTATGAAATTAATGAGTTGTAATATGATGTTTAGTTGTCGTAATAACATGTACATCGTGGCTAACTAACACAGTGTGCCTCTAGTGCTAAATGATCATAACATGTAATATAAAATTGTAACATGATGTTGTACTATCATAGTATCATGTCGGTGTGAGTTTTTTAGATTACGCCTTTAGTGCCAAATGGCCTTTTATTATAGTTTATATCGTGTTACCGCATTTTGAACTATTAAGTTTATTTCAAAAATATTCCACTGCTGACAATTTCAATTGTGAATACAGTGTTGTTCACGTGGTTTAGTGGTAAGATAAACTTGCTTAGGGAAGTTGAGGCAAGTATATGATGTAATGGCGTAAATTGCAAGTATTAAACTTTCTTTTGATCTTATTGCTTTTCATTAATTATACGATGCTTAAATTAATATGATTGATAGATATTGTAATATGATGTTTGGTTGTCATAATAGTCAATTGAACTGTCATAATTGTTTCATTCTGAAATTGTTAATTATATGATACGAAATTAATGAGCTGTAATATGATGTTTAATTGTCGTAATAATATGTACAACATGGCTGATTAACAAAGTGTGCCTTTAGTGCATGTGGCTTGATATTAATAACAAAGCATTTAGTGCTAAATGATCATAATAGGTATAAAATTGTAATATGATGTTGTACTATCATAGTATGATGTCAATGTTAATATAATAGGTAATAAAAAAATTATGTTTGATTGTCATAATAATATGTTGATATTACCACAAACAGGAATAGCTTTTGTAGTAGTAACGTTAATACAACAACTACTCCAACCAAAATTGGACAAACACAACAAACTTGGGGGGTTGACCTTCATGGGCTTGTACCCAATTGTTTTCTAAATATGCAAACATGCAACCATTCCATAGCCAAAACTACCCAACAAAATATCCAAAATACTTAATGCTTCCTTCTATAAATTTTCCAAAATTTAAAAGTGAAAATCAAATGTATAATAGGTCACTACTCAGAAGTGGTAACTCCACCAACCATGTCCTTCACGTTGCCTTTGACTTCGTTGAAATCTGACATTAGGTCGTCCGTCAACAACCATTCCCTTTCTTCTACAAGGGGACAAGGTTGAGAAGAGTATACAAGTTAAATACACACTAGCATCCAACCAAAGAAAAATCACAAAAACAAATTAAATACACACCAGCACGTATTCCTCCTGATAACATTCGGCACAATTTTTTATAGCCCCAAGCATGTACACCCCGCAACTGTAACTGTAAACACAATTTTCAATTGAAAATGCGAAATTTATCATTACACAACCAAATCAATACAGACACATTTTTTTCATTAAAGAAAAATAACCATTACCCATCCTCCTGCCGTTCAACCTTGACAACCTTTCGAGGCCATTTGTGTAACTGGTCACGAACCCAACCGTGGTCAAATGAAAAAAGAAACATGTCCACCACAGCATTCTAACATCAAATGATTATGGCTTATTAGTTGGCATATTCTTATTTCTATTAATAATTTCGACAAATACAACCCCAATAACAGAATATACAACAATAAATACATGAAAACATACAAGTTTGTCAATTGTGCTAGAATGCTCCTCCAAAGGTCCTCTTGAAGCTGAGTCCATAACCCAAATTTCTTCTGAGTTCACACAATATGCAGCACACCACCAGTGACCACTCTGTAGCATTGGAATGAACACCTTCGACATAAACGTAATAACATCATTAAAAATATGCATGGGTCACAACTAAAATATAAATAAAATTCTTTGCTCACCACATACACACGACATGACGATGTTCTAACAAACGCTCTTGCACACCCTTTCACAACTCTATATGTGGTTATCCAATCAGCAGGGTCATCCTCTTTTTCTTGTAATAATTGTATCTGTCAAGTGGTATTAAAGTAAAAAATAATGGACTATAGGTAAAATAAATGAAAAAAAGGTTTTTACCCCTACTAAAGGATCCATCATGATCCTCAAACTGCTGTCCTTGAATTTGTGTTTCCACATACGTGTGTATAATGCTGCAGCAGCCCTTACATACTACATAAAAGTATTCCATAATTATTAAAACAAAAAATAATGATGTAACAAAAAAAAACATGAGTTGAGTAATATGGTGCATACATTGTCATCTACCTCTCCCAATGAACTGACTAATACACTTAAACAATTTTGCACCGATGCATATTGATCTCCACACTGCAACATAATTGTTGAGCCACTGCATAAATTCCACAACAAGCAACCATTTTTGTTAAAAAAACACTTAATCATAGAAACAATCGTGTTCTTAAGTGCATTAGGTAAGACAACTTTTGCGTCGTGTCCTAGCACCGCCAACTGAGGTAACAAAGTTAACAATTTTCTTCCGCATGTGTTGATTTGTCCTGGGAATAATCTGTGTATAGAATTCCTTGTCTTTTAACTTCATACTTGGCTTCTTTCCACGCTTCTTCCTACTTTTGTTAACCACCAAAGGTGGAGCTGTGGTGATGCTACACTGATGTGTGGGGGAAGTTTGTGATTGTTCTGCATTGAGATCATTGTACAAGTACTTGCACCTTTTCCCGTCAAAGTCAACACAAGTGAACTCAGTCAAACCTACTTTATTCACTACAACATCAAGTTCATTGTTGCTTAAATTTTCACCATCGCCATCACTTATGTAGCTAAGTCTTTGGCCTTTATTTCCATCCAAATTTTTCCCATTCGTTTCATCAATCTCCTCTCCATCTACCTTTGACTCATTCTCTACTATGTTATTATCCTCATTCTCCTCTCCATCTTCATTTTCCTTTTCCTCTACCTCTCCTTGTAAGTTGTGCCTTATATTTTCCTCAAGTTCTCCATCATTACTATTGTACACAACACCAACATCATCACCCTCTAAATTGTCATCCATTAAACTATCACCATCATTACCATCATCATCTTTTTGAATATGTTCCAACGATGTAACAAACATCATCCTCATCATCAACCTAACGTCATCATCATCCTTATCATCTTCATCAACACATATGTTAGGGTCCCAGTCCTCATCTTTAGAATCAGATTCCAGTAACAGAACATTGTCAATCTTCTCCAAGTTCTCGACCTCTAAACTAATGATATCGTTATCCTGAATGGAACTAGTGTTACCCTCATTATTACTATCACTAGGATGCCAATCCTTATCTTTAGATTCTTCAGATTCTTCAAAGATTTCACCCTCTATTTCACCCTCAACTTCACTTTCAGTTACACTTTCATATGAGCTACTACTGTAATGACAATTAGACTCTATCAACTTATCCACATTCTTTCGCACATTATCACCCCTTCTAAAATATATCCCATCAATAGGACCAGTCCTCCTCCGCTTAGTTGTTGGTTTCTTTACGACTGATTCATCTGAATCATACAAAGGTGTCACACTAGTTTCTCTTCGACACCTTGCCTCAATCCCCATTTCATTTAATACAATCTTTGCAACCTGAATAGAATATTCTGCCATCATAATCCCATTCAACCTGAATGAGAAAACAAATACAATTTTAACCACTTACCTCAAAAGCCATCGACTGAGACGCTGAATTAGGACCCATCGTATCCCTAGCACTCAGTGGATGTTGTTCACCATAAGCAACATCTACGCACTACATAAAGGAGAATAAAATAAATTAATTTCTAAAACAAAACATTAGTTTCACATCTTGTTAAGCAATGCATAATTACCTGTAACTTCCCATAATCACCATAGCCACCGTGACGATCATCATTCCTTGCCTCGTTCACCAATTTCGTCGTCCAAACCCTAACACGGGGGAACGCCTCCCACTTCAGAGGGCTTCTATTCAATCGATCCAAATAAAGAATATGTGGGAAAATATACAATATCATCATCATATGAATTGAAACTCGTAAGAAAATAATAATAATTACTTCATAATACCAACTAATATTGGATAGTAAATAACGCCAAAAAATAAGTGCATCCGCCACATCCCTTACAATACCCATCTTTATAAAACTTTCTTGCAAAATTCTTCCCCCTTTGCATGAGTGTATCAACAACAAGTTCACCCCAATCATAGCTACCACAATCCATGGCAACACTCAACGCAGGAAAAAGGTCTGAAGATAGCCTCCCACATGTAGTTGGACACAATAAATCACCTAGTACAACTATTAGAAAGGCTACCTTAAAGTCATATTCATCATCACTCGACCACGGATTATCAAACCTCTTCCGCACATTGCCTAGGGCAATATCTTATGCTTGTTTTGAATGAATTCTCCATACTTGTTGTGTATAACATCCACATCTTCTATTAATTGAGAGTTTTTTAACCGCTTCGGAACTGCTTTTGGCCCACAAGGAACTCCCAACACCCAGTGAACCTAATTCTTAGATATGGGGTACTCTTCGGTACCAGGCAACATTAACACCTTGCGTATAGGATCAAGCATAGTCATCAACCAGTAACAAAGATTCCTCGGCAAACCTCTCCCACTCAGCCACATTAATCCTTCAAAACCCATTTCCTTCACCCATTTCTTTTCCAAATCCCCAAAATTTGCAACCATCTTCCCAAACGTCTCCACTCTGCAATTCATATTTGGTGGGTGATTTTTGCAAGCTTTCATTTGCGTCTCCAACACAACCCCACGCTTCTTCACACTCCCTCCTTTTGATTTTATACTCAACTGCCACACAACATAAGACTCAATTTTAAATTCACAATCAATACAAGATAGAACCAAATGATCAATACAAGATATCTCAATTCTATACTCAGAATCAATGAATAAAACCATTTTAAATGATGAACCATCACAAACAATTAATATGTTCTTCACTTATTTGCATTAACGAAAGATTGAGAATTTATTTTGGCAACAATTAAACAATAGAATGATACTATACATTTGTCATTTATTTTATTGTATTCGACATTGAATAAGTACACCAAGTATTTGATAAAATATTTCACTTAGCTATTTTAATTTTTAGATAAATATTATCTATTGTTAATTTTATTGAAATAATTGGGTTTTTGGTTTGGTGTCTTCTCAATAACAAAATAGCACACGATTTGGTTCATTTTATTGAAATAATTGTTCCCTTTTTTTGGTGGGTGTGTTGACTATTTTCATTTGAGAAATTACGAATTTCCTGTTTATTTTTTATGATACTGCTCTTAGTTTTGTTAGTGGTGATTTATCTTGATTTTTATATGTGTTTATGTATCTACATCATTAAGGTTTCACACTTTCACCCATGGAGCAATTCAGCATCATCATGATTCATGGGTAGTGCTGGCCACCGAACGGGCCGGGCCGGGCTGGGCCGGGCCATGTACCGGGCCGGGCCAGAAAAGGCTGACCCATGAACCGGCCCGCTGGGTCACCGGGCCGGGCCGAACCGGGCCGGGTTGAACCGGGCCTGGCACCGGGCCGGGTTGGGCCGGGTTCGCGGGTTAGCCGGATTGGGACGGGTTCGCGGGTTGGACCGGGTTCATGGGTTCGCGGGTTGGACCGGGTTCATGGGTTCGCAGTTTAAGGGGGTTTACGGTTTAGGCATTTGGAGAATTGGAGGGTTTAGGGGGGGTTTGGAGAGGGTTTAGGGGGGCATTGGAGGGTTTAGGTAATTTGAAAAGATTTGGAGGGTTTGTAAATTGTCATGGTTTTGACTTTTGACTTTTGAGTTTTTATAGTATATATGATAATATGAATAAATGAATAATTGAATATAATACATTAAAACAATTAAACAAGTATCAAATTTACTTTAATAAATCATAGTTGACCAAATAAATTAAGTTGCAATATATATTGAACTTATATTATAATTTACAAATTACAATTATAAAAATGTATGTAAAATCTAGAAAGTTAAAGTATTACTTACACAATTAGAATTCGTAATTACACAACTAGAATTCGTAACTAATATTTAATTTATAAATTAGAAAATAATTTATTACAATTTACAAATATATTTTATACAAAATAATAAAATTAAATCACTTCAACACACTGGAAAAAAAACATCCAAATGATATTAGTTAATTACAATTTACAAAACATATGCATTAAAAATAATTACATAATTTAAAAACATTAAAATAATTATGTAAAAAATAAGGCAAAAATATATGAACCCCCCCAATATTCACGATAAACTCTTCTGTGGTCTATTTATTAATGGGGAATCCACAATTAAATCAACAACTAATTTAATGCAAAATCCAAATAACATAAATAATCTAAGTTCCTTTTTACTGGATATAGTCAATAAAGATAGCTCCTAAGATTAAAAAAAATTATCTGAAAAATTTGTGTAGACGCTCTGTCAACCCTAGAAAGTTTAGGTAGGTGCAATGTTACAGTCCCCCAATATTATCAACTTTGTAATCATCACTCTGAAATTGTCAAACACCTGCTATTTGATTATTCACTTACTAAAAATGAATTTTCCGCCCTTAACAGTTACGGATGGCCATTGTTTAACTGTGACCTAGCCTTATTTATTGTCAACAATTTTGGTGAAATTAAAAAAAACAGTTACGAATGGCCTTTATTTAACAATGACCCAACCTTATCTATTGTCAACTATTTTTGTGAAATTAAAAATAAAATAGGAATAAGCTCTTTTGCCATGCTTGCTACGACTTGGTGGTTTATTTGGTTGTCTTGCAACTCTTTAGTCTTTAAAAATAAATCCTCCCAATTCCACATATTATTATACAAATTCTCTACCATTTGAAAAATTGGCATAAACAATCTGATCAGGAGGATGATCTCAAAAAGATCCCACTTCATATGTAGTAGACCCTTTTCCAAGAATAATATAATTAATGTCAGTTTGACCCCTTCTCAATTACGCTATTTTAAACTTAATTTCCATGGTTCTAAATACTTAGATCAGAGCACGGTTATTGGATTCATAATTTGGAATCAAAGAGGTCTGGTTCTTAACTTGAGAGTAAAGAAGTTCCACAATTCTAATTTTATTTTATTCGTGGAAGCTCTTTTTTATCGAGGGAATTAAAAATGTGATTTCAATGGGTATAGTAAAATTCAAATAGAAGAAAATAATTTTATTCTTGAAAAAATTGATAAAAATAGTCTCAACTATTGTTCGTCTTCCAAAAGCAGTCTCAACTATTGATTATCTCATAACACTACCAACTTTAAAGGATGTTTTACAAAAACAGTCCTAACTATAATATGTCTTCTAAAAACAGTCTTAAATTGGGAATGTTTTTAGAAGAAAATTAATAGTTGGGTTTGTTTTTGTAAAACAACCCTTAAAGTTGGGACTGTACGAGATAATCAATAGTTAGGTCTATTTTTGGAGGACCAACAATAGTTGGCACTGTTTTTATCAATATACTCTTTATTCTTTTATTAACTACATTCGTAGAATTTGGCAAATTTCATGGACAATTCATAATATAGTAAAGGACATTCAAGTAGATTTAAATAAATTTGACCACTACACTATCAATCATATTTACAACGAAGCGAACAAAGCAGTTGATTACTTAGCCAACAAAGGATATAGCTACAATATAATGACTTGTTGGTTGGATTCTTGTGATTCTCATCTTTCCCTGATCATCCGTAAGGATCCCTGTGATTGGTCTTTTGAAAGGTCTAATCGGTTTTCTTTCTTATAAAAAAAAAAACAAAAACAAAAACAATTTTTAAAGTAATGTTTTTACAATTTAAATCACGACATATTATAAAAATATCTTACTAAAATTAATATTGGGTAATAGACTAATAGTAAAAAATCATAAGTTTCATAACATGATTTACGGAGTAAGTGATCTTAACGTGAAGAAATACTCAATCAAATCATTTTTGTAGAAATTGTACGTGGCAAATCGGTCGGTCAAAACCAGGTTTCGGTCATTTTCAAGTCGGTCATTTTTTGGTAACGGGTCGAATTTTTTTGTTCATGACCCAATATTTTCGGGTCGGTTTTTGGGTCGGTTTTATTTTTGCCAACTTTACGCCTATAACTGGCAAATCGGTCATTATCGGTCGGTCAAAACCAGGTTTCGGTCATTTCCAAGTCGGTCATTTTTCGATAACGGGTCGAATTTCTTTGTTCATGACCCAGTATTTTCGTGTCGGTTTTGGGGTCGGGTTTATTTTTCTAGCTCTAGTAGAAATCAATCAAGCTATGCATCCCCAAACTTACGAGAAAAAAAAAATAGAAAGTTTTGGAGATGCGGGGTACCGAACCCCGTGCCTCTCGCATGCAAAGCGAGCGCTCTACCATTTGAGCTACATCCCCTATATTAGTTTCTTTCGTATAAATATTACTCTCTTTTCATGTATATTTTTTTTTAGAGAGAGCTATGACAAAGCTTTCCAAGGAAAAGACGGGCGAGGTAGTAGGTGACGACTACCTCGACGAGTTGTACCAAGCCAAATCTAAGGCTTGGTCCGAACGGAAGGAGGAGGCAAAGGTATGTACTTACATTTTTTTATTTTTTTTTTATTTTTTTTTTTTACCGAGCGGGTCATTTTTTCTGTATGATTTGCAATACCCTCGCTCGCCCCTTATTTCTTCCATCCAATAGCTAGGAAAGCCGAGGAGGATATCTTTTAAGGGTTGCTTGCAACATCCCCTCTCGGCTCTTTTGGAGGCCGAAAGGAGGGTGTTGCAAATAACCTCGAAGTTTCGCCCCATTCGGCCACTATTGGTGACGAGGGGGTCTAATATGGAATGTTGTTTACAACATCCCCACTCGGCTCTTTTAGAGGCCGAGAGGGGGTGTTGTAAGT
Source organism: Salicornia ramosissima (assembly GCA_951394345.1). Taxonomy (NCBI): domain Eukaryota; kingdom Viridiplantae; phylum Streptophyta; class Magnoliopsida; order Caryophyllales; family Amaranthaceae; genus Salicornia; species Salicornia ramosissima. The sequence continues at coordinate 34,799,092 of OX596238.1, forward strand.
CACTTCGAAGTTTTGCCCCACTCGGCCACTACTGGTGACGAGGGGGTCTAATATGGAATGGTGTTTGCAATACCCCCACTCGGCTCTTTTAGAGGCCGAGAGGGGGTGTTGTAAGTCACTTCGAAGTTTTGCCCCACTCGGCCACTACTGGTGACGAGGGGGTCTAATATGGAATGTTGTTTGCAACATCCCCCTTCGGCTCTCTTAGAGGCCGAGAGGGGGTGTTGTAAGTAACTTCAAAGTTTTGCCCCACTCGACCACTACTGGTGACGAGGGGGTCTAATATGGAATGTTGTTTGCAACATCCCCCTTCGGCTCTCTTAGAGGCCGAGAGGGGGTGTTGTAAGTAACTTCAAAGTTTTGCCCCACTCGTCAACTACTAGTGACGAGGGGGTCTAAAATGGAATGTTGTTTGCAACATCCCCCTCGGCTCTTTTAGTGGCCGAGAGGGGGTGTTGTAAGTAACCTCAAAGTTTTGCCCCACTCGGCCACTACTTGTGACGAGGGGGTCTGTTGTTTATCTTAGAGGATTTAACCAGGTTGTGCAAAATTTTCGCAGGCAAGTGGTGCCTCCTCCAAAGGGACTAAGAGGAAGGGTGCCAGCCTTTCAGGCACCAAGAAAAAGAGCAAGGCTCCCCAGCTTCCTTCTGATAAAGGGAAGCGGGAGATGACTGCTGACGAGCTCAAGGAGCTCGAACCAAAGTTTACCCCCTTTCTGGGGAAGGGACCGACTGCTGCAATGTCGGTCTATGAACCAGGGGTTAAGGATACCCCCGGCGTCATGGCCCCTCCAGACGCACTCGCCGGCATCTCTCAATCGGTTTCCAAGAATATTCCGCCATCCATAAGGGATCTGGCGAATAAAATGGGAGGTAAATACTTCTCACACCGAGTCAGAACTCTTCGGTCTGTGTTAGGTAAAACTATCTCATCTTCACCTTCTCACCCAGACTCAATAGTACTTCCCATTTCTGACCCTTCAGGAGGGCCTACTGAAGAGGAGGCTGAGAGCATGCCGGGCGGCTCTTACCTTCCTGGCTACTCCGGGAAGGAGAAGCTGGACGTTGTCCGTGGGATGCTCAAAGGAGCTCCCAAGGAGGTAGCCCACAACATGAAGGGCTTTCATGATGGGCATATTATGCCCATCTTGTATAATTTAGCCGAGGTATGTTCTAAATATTCCCTTCTTTTTTTTGTGTTAAGTTAATTTTGCTTTAAACTAATATTCTTATTTCAGGCCATGCTGAGACTGGATGGCGCTAGGCAGTGGCGCACCGCCATGGTAAATGAGGTGAAACAGTCTAGGGTCGAGGTTAGTGAAACAAAAGATGCTGCTATGTTCACTACCCTTCGACAGGACCAACTAACTGGTGCTACTGTGGAATCACAGGCTGACACCATCGTCAATCTGAAGGCTGACTGCGCCAAACATCTGAACAAGATCAGTGCCCTCATCGCTGAGCGTGATGAGGTGAAGAGGGAGAAGGAGAAGGTGGAGAAGGATGCCAAGAAGGCGAGCTCTGCTGCCCAGGCGGCCCTTACTGAGGTCGAGGCCAAGATCGCCCAACTCCAAGAGGAGAAGAAAAAGTTAGAGGAGGAAGTTTCCTCCTCCAAAAAGGGCTTGGTACAGAAGATCTTGGAGGCCGAACAGGCCTACAAGAACAAGGTGGCCGAGGCCTGGGAGGTGGCCTATAGTGGAGCGTCCTTTGGTCATCTCAGTCGTGCCATAGACTGGGTAGACATGAAAGGCATGGCCGAGGCTGCTGGTCGCCCCCCTCCTCCTTACCCATCTGATACTGAAGATGAAGGAGCAGACGAGGAAGAAGGCGAGAACGAGGGCCAAGACGATGATGACGATGGGGCCGAAGCTTGAGTTCCAAATTAGTTTAGTTTTAACTTTAATTTTTTGTTTTTAATTTTTTGTAGGCGGCTGGTCTGCCATAGTTTGTAATAGCTATAATGATTAATAAACGAGGTTTTTTTTTCATCACTTCTCAACTTTTGAGTTTATTTGCAACTTCATTTATTTCTAGTAGTGTATTATGCCCCTGAGCAATGCAGTCGGTTTAGTAGGTCTGAGTGATTGCTCGGCAACTGATCTTGGCAATTGTGCTTTGCCGAATGAGTTGGAGGGCAATCAATCAGATACCTGATTGCCCTTTAAACTGAGTGTATTGCTCAATGTAACCACTACACGTGTCAAGGCTCGCCTCAAAAAATGAAATATAGCCACGTGGAAATTAACTTAAAAAATAAATTTAACCCAACAAATGAAATATTGGTTTGGGCCAAGAATAATAGGGCTAACCTTCAAAGCTTGCTATAGTAAGCTTCTGGTATTGGGCCCCCAACGTGATTGTAGGGGCAATAAATGTTGCAAGGGTAAAATTGGAAGAATGGTAAAGTGTAAAACGCGTATAAATACCTCTTGTTTTTCCTTCTTGTCCCACAAACTATAACATAACTTACAAAATTTTGAGAGAGAAAGAAGTGAGAGAATGTCTAACCACAACAGACTTCCAAGGGAGAAATCGGAGGGCGGAAGCTCTTCCAGCACAGGCTTTGTGAACGAAGAGCGCCTTCTGAACATGATGTATGAGGCGCGTATGAAACGATGGGAAGATAGGAGAGAGCGAAGCCCGCCAGGTGAGGGGAGCCCGAATCAGGGGAATAGGCGCCCCAATAGAGGGGAGAAACGGCCTCGGGAGAGAGAGTTCCGACGAGTAATTACTCGACCTGTCTCCAATGAGGCGGAGTACAGGCGAAGAGTAGAGGAAGCTTGGAACAAGGCGTACCCAGACAAGGATTTTGGGTACTTTCACGAATTTCTGGATTGGGTCGACGAGAAGAGCTGGTGTGAGCTAACTGGCCGGCCCCGTCCTCCAAATCCTGCAGCACCCAATCCTGAGGACAGCGATTAGGCAACACGGCACCTAGGAGTAGAGTTATGTTTTGTTTTTTTTTTTTTTTTGTGTGGCAAGTGTTGATCCTTTCCTTCTCTTTTAATTTCAACAATGAAATCCTTTGACGTGAACGGCAGAGGACCTGCCGTGTAGAGGCTTCTTGTTCCCATCATAAGCTGGGATCCGTTTTCCTAAAATTGGTTTGTGAGGAGATTCTTGCCTATTTTGTATGCCGTGCCCACACTTAATAATAAATTTTATTTTATGAATTGGATATTGGATAAGTTGTATTGCCACGTGGGATTTGAATTCCTAAATGGGCCATTGTAATGGGCTAGACATAATGAAGCAAAGTAGGTTCGAAATTTATTTGAACAAAAATTGAGTTTGGGCCCCCAATCCTTTTGCAGGTAGCATTAAGTGCCTAGATATGGGGGGAAAACTTCTATAAATACTACCATCTTTTCTCACATTTTCACAACTTAACTTCGATTCTTTGAGAGAGAAAAGAAGAGGGAGAGAGAAAAGAAAAATGTCCGGCCAGTGGTTACCCAAAAAGAAGGATAGTCGCGGCAAGCTGCCTTGGCAAAAAAACAAAGGAAATGGTAGCAAACAGAAGCAGGGCGACGGCCCCGCCACAGCAGTGGAGGAAGACTTCCATAAGTATAAATGGAAGGTGACTTGGGATGAGGGGGAAAAGTGTGCCTCGGAGGGTGAGAGCTCGACCCATGTGGATTCAGGGCCTACGGGCTCGACACCTACTGGCAAGCTGCCAGAGGACGAGGATGTAAGCTTCATAAGCAAGGAATACTTCTTGCACATGCAACATGAAGCGCGAGTGAAGAAGCGGGATGCCGCAAAGAAACGCGGCGAGCAGGTTGAGGGACCGCGACCGGAGAGGGAACACGCAGAAACGGTCCCCTGGACGGCTGAGGACGCCGAGTATAGGGCGAGAGTAGAATTAGCTTGGGACAGGGCGTATCCAGACAAGGACTTTGGATACTTTAGTGATTATCTTGACTGGGCAGACGTAGTGAGCTGGTGTGAGCGAAATGGTCGTCTTCAACCTTCTACTCCTGTGCATCCCGACCCTGACGAGAGTGATTAGGGTAGGGGTGTTGGCGTCTGCCAGTATTTATTTTTATTTATTGTATCAAGGCAAGCATTTGCCCCCCTTATGTAATCGGACTTATTATATATGAAATATCTTATTTTATTTAAGTTGTTTCCCTGATGATTTGTGCCATGACTCGTGCTTTATTTAGCCGAGTCACTTTTAGCAAGTAAGATTAGATTTTCCAAGGGCTCGGCTTACTATGGTCGAGACACCCTTTTGTGATTCATCTTAATTTATCGGGTGGCTCGGCCTAGCGGTGGTCGAGACACCCTTTTGTGATTCATCTTAATTTATCGGGTGGATCGGCCTTGTTGTGGTCGAGACACCCTTTTGTGATTCATCTTAATTTATCGGGTGGCTCGGCCTATCGGTGGTCGAGACACCCTTTTGTGAATCACCTTAATTTATCGGGTGGCTCGGCCTTGTTGTGGTCGAGACACCCTTTTGTGATTCATCTTAATTTATCAGGTGGCTCGGCCTATCGGTGGTCGAGACACCCTTTTGTGAATCACTTTAATTTAACGAGTAACTCGTCTTAATTGGAAATGAATTAGGGGGCATGGGTGGCCACCCTTCATCCTGGTGAATCTTATCACTATTGGCCTCATTTTTTGAGGGCAATATAGGGGGTAGGAGCTTAGCGCTTAGAGTAACACTAAGGGCATTCGGTCTTATGTTTCATAAACAAAATTATGGACACTAGCCTTCAGAGTTTTCACTTAAAAAGTGATGGGGCCTTTTTGGGACCAAGTCCTGCCCTTTTTTCATTAATATGGAAGTTTGATCACAGCGCTTCGACTTTTGAGTCGTACATTGTTATTTACAGTCTAGAAGTAATACTTTCTCAGGTGATCCATATTCCATGACCGTGGCACAGCTTTGCCTTGCATCGTCTCGAGCCGGTAAGTTCCATCGTGAACTGCCTCCGTGACTTTGTACGGACCTTCCCAACTTGGGGTAAGTTTACCTTCTTCATTAGCTCGGCCTTGTGCCTCCATCTTTCTCAACACATAATCTCCAATTCTCAAGGGGCGGTTCTTAACTTTTTTGTTGTATTCCGGAGCCATCCTCAGCTTGTAAACCTCTTGTCGGAGTAAAGCATTACCCCTTGTTTCAGGTAGAAACTCCAAATTTAGCTTCATTGCTTCCCAGTTTGCATTCTCATCATAGAGCATGACCCGAAGTGTGGGTTCGTATATCTCAATAGGAAGAACTGCCTCTTCTCCATACACCATCATGAAAGGAGTTTCACCTGTTGAGGACTTGCTCGTAGTCCAAATTGACCAAAGCACATTGGGAAGTTCATCGGCCCACAGACCCTTGGCCTTTTCAAGCTTCTTCTTGATTCCATCTGAGATTATTTTGTTGAAAGACTCAACTTGGCCATTTGTCTGAGGGCGTCCAACTGATGCAAAGCAGTGAGCAATTCCTTGATCTCGCAACCAACCTTTGAGCTGTGGAGTCTCGAACTGTGGGCCGTTATCAAACACCATAGCCTGTGGCACACCAAACCTGGTGATTATGTTCTTCCAGATGAAGCTCTTGACATCATTTGTCTTGATACCTTTGACGGCTTCGGCTTCAACCCACTTAGAGAAGTAATCAACAGCTACAAACATATAGCGACGATGACCCGTTGCTTGAGTATAAGGGCCAAGTATATCTATTCCCCATTTGGCAAAGGGGGGAGGACTGGTAATGGGGACCAATTCATTGGAAGGGCGATGTATAAGTTTGGCGAATCTTTGGCACTTATCACATTTCCTTACTCTCCACATGGCATCTTCCTTCAGCGTGGGCCAATAATAACCAGTTCGAATTGCCTTTTCTGCCAATGCTCGTCCCCCAATGTGGGAACTACATAATCCTTGATGCAGGTCATCCAAAACGTCCTGCCCTTGCTCGGGCGTGATGCACTTTAGAAATGGCTTTGAATATGACTTCTTATACAACTTCCCATTGAAGACTTCGAACCAGGCGGCCCTTCGCTCGATGGCCTTAGCCTCTTTCTTATCAGTTGGCAAGGCGCCATTCATCTTATAATCAAGGATGGAGTCCATCCATGTACTGCTCCGGTCTAATGTCAGGACTTGTTGTTCATCTATGCTTCTTCTTTCTTTTACCTCCCAGAAAACAGTCCTTGGGGTTTCACTGATTGCCGAGGAGGCCAGCTTAGACAAGCATCGGCTTGACTGTTATCTGACCTAGGCACATGCTGAACCACGAGTGCCTTGAGGGGAGCACTAACTTCCTTAATCATCTGCAAGTACCTTTTCATGGCCGGCTCTCGGGCTTCGTAGTCTCCATTAACTTGGCTCACAACCAGCTGTGAATCAGACGAAGCCTCTATTTCTTCTGCCCCTGCAGCAATACACATTCTTAGACCGGTAAGGAGAGCTTCGTACTCTGCCTCGTTATTGGAGGCCTGGAACTTGAAACGGAGGGCATATTCATACACATCCCCCTCTGGTGAGATACACAAGATGCCAGCGCCACATCCATTTTGAGTAGAGGATCCGTCAACAAACAATTTCCAACCTTGGGGACTTTTTTCCGTCTGGCCATCTGCCCTAGTCATTTCTACAACAAAGTCTGCTAGGGCTTGGCCCTTGATTGCTTTCCTTGATTCAAAAGAAATATCAAAAGCATTGAGTTCTACGGCCCATTTCAACATACGGCCGGATGACTCAAGCTTAGTGAAGGGTTGCTTCAGTGGCTGATCAGTGTAAACCACAAGAGGATGCGCCTTGAAGTAAGGCCGGAGTTTTTTGGAGGCCATATACAATGCGAGCCCACACTTCTCTATAAGAGAATATCGTAGCTCGGCGTTCCTTAAAATGTGGCTTACAAAGTACACCGGGTGCTGGACTCCTTCTCGGACTGCTACCAGCACCGCACTTAAACAGAACTCTGAAACAGTAAGATACATATACAAAACCTCACCTGGGGTTGGGCTTATCATCCTAGGTAAGGTGTGCATATGTTCTTTCAGTTTGGTAAGAGCCAGTTCGGCTTCTTCAGTCCATTCAAACTTAGACTTTTTCTTTATAGCATCAAAAAAGAAGTGACATTTATCCCCTGACCGGGACAGGAATCGGCCAAGAGCAGCCAAACATCCGGTCAGCCTTTGTGTATCCTTGATTGTTCTAGGGGAAGTCATGTCACTTACTGCCTTTACTTTGTCGGGATTAGCCTCAATGCCCCGCTGATCAATCATGAAACCTAGGAATTTCCCTGATGCCACCCCGAAGACGCACTTCTTTGGGTTCAACTTCATGTTATATTTTCTAAGGGAATCAAATGTTTCCTTTAGAATCGGTCAGGTGATCAAGCGGCTCTTTGCTCTTGACAATTATGTCATCAATGTAAGCTTCCAGGTTTCGCCCTAACTGTTGTTGGAACACCATGTTTACCAACCTTTGAAAGGTGGCAGGGACATTTTTTAACCCGAAAGGCATCACAGTGTAGCAGTATAATCCTTGTGAAGTGATGAATGCCGTTTTCTCTTGGTCATCTGGGTGCATCGGGATTTGATGGAAGCCTGAGTTGGCATCCATAAAACTCATAAGGGCATGCCCAGCTGTTGAATCGACCAATTGGTCGATCTTGGGTAGAGGAAATCCATCCTTGGGGCAAGCTCGATTTAGGTCGGTGTAGTCGACACACATTCTCCATCCCTTGTTAGGTTTGGGAACCAAGACTACATTGGCCACCCACTCAGGGTAGTAACAAGGACGAATAAACCGAGCCTCCAACAGTTTTTTCACCTCCTCTGCAGCGGCTTTATCCCGAAGTTCTCCATGATTTCTCTTCTTCTGCCTGACTGGTTTCAAGCCTGGTAGTACATTCAGTTCATGGCATACAACGTTCGGGTCAATACCCGGCATTTCGTGAACCGTGAAAGCGAACACATCTTGATACTCCTTTAGGAGCGCTTCTAACCTCTGGCTCTGACCTTCATCCAGAGTAGAGCCTATTTGCACAACTCGATCAGGGCGTCCTGCATTTAGTATAACTTCCCGAAATTCCACCATAGGCTGAGGTCGTAATTCATCTGGGTTGGGTGACCCAATCATACAAACTTCTTGGCGCGACCCTTCTACCTCTGTCTTTCTCTTCTTGGACGATGGTTGGACCTTATTTTGTTGCTCTAGTGTGGGGGAGGACTTTATAGTGGTGAGATAGCATTCTCGTGCAGTCTGTTGATCACCATATAACGCCCCCACACTTCCATCTTTGCATACAAATTTCATCAACATGAGGTGTGGCACAATAATGGCTTTTGACACGTTCAATGTGGGCCGGCCAATAATAATGTTATAGGCAGTTAGCTCTTTGACCACTAGGAACTTTACAAACATATGACGCGGCATCTCTTTTGTTCCCATTCGGATGGGCAAGGTAACAATGCCTACGGGGTGTATGACACCTCCTCCGAACCCAATGATAGGATGGTTAATGGGTTGGAGAGCATCGTCTGGAAACCTTAGTTTCTCCAAGCAAGCAAAACTGATAATATCTGTCGAGCTGCCTGTATCTATCAAGATCCTCCTGACTTTCAGATTAGCTACCTTGAATTCGACGACCAAGGGGTCATCATGAGGAGTTTGAATGATCGGCCGGTCTTTCTCGCCGATCATTATTTCTGGCAATTTGTCTTTTGTTTCTTCTGTAGTCATAACCTGAGAAAGGCTACGAAGGTGATCCTTCGTACCTCTGATGGTAGGGCCTCCTGAAGCGAAACCTCCCGAGATCATGGCTACAACCTCGGTATCCGTTTCCTCTTCTTCCCCGGTCTTCTGGGGAGTCCTTCGCTGGAACTTATATTTGGACTTCACTATGTAGGGTTCTAACATACCCTTAGCAGCCAACTTGTCTAACAATCGCTTCAAGTTGAAGCACTCATCTATATCATGACCCACATCCTTGTGGTACTGATAATACTTGTTAGAGTTTCTGTATTTGGACGGACCTCGCAGAGGCTGAGGCGCATCGAAGTTGAACTTATCCTTAATCTCCATTAAAATGGCATGGGGCTTTTTGTTATACTCATAGGCCGCCTCATAAGTACGGCTTTTCTTGGGAGCCTTTTGCTCCTTATGAGTGCCCTCAACCGTCCAAACTTCTCTCTTTCGGTCATCCTTCTTCTGACTCGTCTCCCCTTGCTTCTGTGCATTCTTGGTTTCCGGCTTGGTAGCTGAGCAAATCTCAGTGGCATGGATATAAGACTCGGCCTCCATTAGGATTTCTGGCAGAGATTGCACCATTTTTCTCACCATCTCGAACTTGAATCTTGACTGGTGAAGCCCTTTGACGAAGTTGTCAAAAGCTACACCTTCCGGAAGGCCAGGTATTTGCAACATCTCCAGATTAAATCGCTTTACATATGATCTCAGGGACTCGTTAGGCCCCTGTATGATCTTGCCAAGATGCATGCTGGTCTTTCTTTCCTACTTGTTTGCCATGAAGTGATGTGCAAAGACCATGCTAAGCTCGGTGAAGTTTTGGATGCAGTGATTCGGCAGGCTGCTGAACCATTTTTGAGCTACTCCTTTCAAAGTGGCGGGGAAGTACATGCACCAGGTCGCATCGTCAACTGACTGGGCATACATCAAATGTTTGTACGTGGCCAGGTGGTCATCTGGATCCGTCGTACCATCATATGGTTCAATATGAAGTGCCTTGACTTTAGAGGCCCTTGGGGCTGTCAAGATAGCGACGGAGAAGGGAGAATTCCATGTTATCCCACCATGGGGATGTGACAGATGTGGTTGTTGGAGCTGAGAAACTAGAGGCACATCTCCTCTATGTGGCTCGGCCTTGAACGAGCCCTTCAGAACTGGAGTCGGTGTTTGCACATTTGTTGTGTGAGACTTGGACCGCATAGAGTCTCGGTAGGTGGTATCCTTCAAAGTGGGAGTTGACGCAGTGTCGGAAACGTCAATGTGGGAGTGCTGCTGAGATTGCTGTCGTTTTGCCTTCAGATACTCTCGGGCATCTCTAAAGGCCTGATTAGACTCGCTTATCAGGGGCTCCCTCCTAGGGGGCGGAGGAGCTTTGGCGGTCTTCACCCGTTGGGTGATATTCTTCCAATCAACCTTCGGTGATTTAGAAGCCTTCTTCTTGCCTGAAACTTTTTTCTTCCCTGAGTCCCCCTTGGGGTCGGCCGGACCCTTGGTCGGCCTCGAAGGCCCGGCTTCCCCTGCAGTCAACTTAGAAGGCCCTTGCTCGGCCCTGTTGGCTTGCCCTATCATGTCTTTCACTTGTAGGACAAGAGAATTTCTCAAATCGACCATTACATGTTTTAACTGAGAGAGAGAGATTAGCTGATCCCCCTCGGAAGATTGGGCCGAAGCCTGATGTGCACGTTGTGCAGTCTTCTCCCTTCGAGGGTGTCGGTCTTGGTCTATCTCTCTTTCCTCAAAATCGGGGTCGTCTTCGACGGCCACCAAAGAGGTTTTGGGTATCTCGGGAGTTTTATCTCCTAAGTTTGCCATAAAATCGTGCTCTCCCCACAGACGGCGCCAAATGTTTCGGGGGTTTTTTTAGTTTTAAGGAGAGCTAACTAATTTTATGCTACAAACTCGACCCAAGACCACAATAGTGAAAGCAATTAAAATGAAATAAATGCAAAGTAAATAAGTAAATGGCAAAAGATAATAATCACTTAATTAGCTGCTAATCTGGATTGATTAGGGTTAATCGACAATTACAAATATGTGTTGTCAAATCAGCCAATTCTTGGAATCTGTGTTCAATCATTACATAAATCCTTATAAATAGGAATCTTCCCACTTTCCTAGTAAACTATCAATGTGGGATAACTTTACATATATACATAGTTCAATAAATGAAGTTTTGCTAATACTCATGTCTGAGATCTAATCTGCCACGTGTCTTCGTAGGAAAGTGCCACGTGGACTAATGAGGTGCTGTCACGTGGACCAATGGTATTCTGCCACGTATTCCCTGTAGATGAGGCCTTTGGTGACTCTTCTTTTGGGCCGAAATTCTGGCTCCTTGTTGGGCTGAGGTTTTGGGCTCGTGTTCCTTGGACTTGGGCCAATAATATTGGCAGTAACAGTAAGGATAATTTGAATATCTCTCAACTATGCCCCATGTGTCAACAACATCGGAAAATACATGACCATCTCTTTTGGAATTTTCTATCTGTCAAACTTTTTGGGTAACATCCCAATACTCTTGATTAGATAGGACATCTTTCTTCCTCTCCTAAGTATTTCACCTTGCTTACTACCCTTTGTAAAACAAGCAAATCCATCCTTATTAAGACTATTATGCTCCTCTGGAGTGTCTGGAAATCTCGAACCGCTGTCGTTTTTCATGATCGATCCTTTTTAGCTGTAGCTACTTTATTTTGTGCCCACAAGTTGTTTTGGGAAAGAACCCACTCAACCACTCTCTATGATCATTCGGATAGTATCTTTCACATCGCATACTGACATCATCTGTGTTTCTTGGTCTCCCCTCCCTCGGGGTACAATCAACATTAATTTTGATGGATCAACTTCTACTGACTTTGTTGCTGCTGGAGTGCTAATTTTTAAATATCTTGGAGAATGTTTTCCAGCTAGGACTTATAATTTAGGCAACACCCCCTCCTTTGTTGCAGAGGTAACCGCCCTACGTAACAGCCTTCTTTTAACTCTAAATTTAGGTTTTATGAAAGTATTTGTGGAAGGAGATAACCAACTTGTTCTTTGTGTTTTGCAGGGTCGTTACTCATGTCAATGGAAGATTCAACTAATTTTGAAGGAAAATGGCACCATCTTCTGCCAATTTGCAGTTGTGGGATTGGATCATGTGTTTCGTGAAGCAAACTGCTCTGACTGACTATTTCACATCTTTAGGGCACTGGATTCCAACGCATCAAGATATCGACTCTTTGTAGATTTGAAGTTTTCTTATTTTTTAAAGCTTGATAGATTAGGGTTTGATCTTGTGAAAAGACGACCCTAATTATAAGGTTTACCTTCCATGTAAAAGAAATAAAATTCTGACATTCCAATCTGTTATACACTGAAACTTCATTGACCACACAACTGACCGTCCTTTTACCACTACTTTTACCTCCATTTATTACCGTTTCATATTGGTTTTTTTTCCAATTCAATTGATTTGTTTTTTCGAAAATGATAAATAATATAGTCTTAAGGGCTATGTTTAAGAGCATATACATTGGCAAGTCACATTGACTTGCCAAATTTCTCTCTCTTTCTCCTTCTTCCACCTCATTTCCCATTGACTTGAGTCACTAACTTTAGTGACTTGTCAAATTTGCAAGTTGTCTTTAATAATTATAAAACGAATTCGGTCATAGTTTTTTGTCAAAATCCACTATTATTAGGACGTGTTGACATCAGGCCTCAGGGTCAAGTTGATTTTTGACAGTTCTAGTTGAGATAAGTATTACCATGTAGACAATTTTAAGAGTTGAAGGATACCGTGCGAAACATTCAAATCCAGAGTACAACTTAGAAATCGACAAACCACATAGGTACAATATGGAGAACTTCATTAAAATAATAGATGCTAACCCCATTTCCTTTTTGTCCAAAAAGCCACACAAGTAAATAAATGTAACAAATAATATAAAACGAAAAGAGTCCAAAATTATTTCATATAGTTTTTTTAACACTTCATCCGTAACAAAAAATATGCAACGATTTGACATAAAGTAGAGAGGAAAAATGTCAAATCGTTGCATGTTTTCAGTTACGGAGGAAGTATTACAGAAAAAAATCGCCAAATGATTTTTGACTCTTTAACAAAAAAATTATTGAGTAGTCCATATAGTTCAAGATGTATTAGAATGAGGTAGTTTTTGGTTTTCACTAAGTATTTGTACTATTTATTAATTTTATATTACTTGCAACATACCTTTTTAACACGCATTTTAAAAGACGTATAGTTTCCCTACCCCTATAATATGTGTGGACTATGGAGTAACTCCCTCTCCTTATTGACATAAACCAATCGTTCGTAAAACATATGTTTTCCATATTACCGGTTATATACCTTCTGTGGGGGCACGGAGAGGGAACATGCGTCCACCCCCGGTCGTTGAGGCTGACGGTCGCTTCGGCAAGCGATTGAATGCTTGGTCTTCACGTAGTGTGAGTACGTGTTAGCGAGGGGGTAGATAGTGTGTTGTATTGTAAAAGGAGTCGCCAGCGAGACTTATAGGGAAGTACTCGCACACCCGTATTTTTCTAATTAAATCAGAAATAATAACTCCATAGCCCACATATTATTCCGACAGGATCGGAGATCAATAAAGAGACACCGGTCATGAACCAGATGTATGGATTCGGGAGTGAGGGTACGGACTGGTCAAGAACCTTATCCGTCCGCATGTAGCGGCCTTTACTTCGATTTGTGTATTCCATCGGGACCGAGTAACATAGATATTTCAGATTTAAAGATCCTACAAACACATAAGAATTAATCTAGGCAGGTTTAATTAATGCACACATAAAACCTAACGTTTGTGATCACTTTATTTAAGTCAATATTTTTATCTAAATCCGTATTTCATGAATTATCTTTTTAGGCGTGCTTTCATGTACCGATCTTGATTTCCTAAACATGATACTAAGTCTGATGCATTACGATGAATTATATAAGAACAAAATGATAATAAAATAAGATGGTTTATGCAAATGATAATAATAAAAGCTCATGCAAAACAAACAAAAAGAAATGAGTTAGTGGATGAATAATAAATTATAATAAGCAAAATAAATATGCATAAGCAGATAGAACATAAACATAATATTGAAAATTAAAATAGCAAACATTTAAACTTAAACATAAGTAAACTCGGAATATTGAATATGCAACTAATAATAATTAAGCAAATGATAAAATAAAATAATTATAAAGAAGAAACTCACGGCATTAGCTAAAAAAAGAAACAAAAATTTCATAAGAACGTTTTTAGTATTTTAGCATTTTGTTAAGTCTAAATATTAATAAGATATTCATGTTAATTTTTAGAAATTAATATTATAAGTGAATAAAAAAAACATAACATGATGCTAAAAGGAAATCCTAGCATAATGCTATCATAAAAGATAAAATTCAAATAATATAAGGTTGTGTTTGGAAAAATAGATTTCATTTCAAATACATCATTTGAATTATAGAATTTAAGTATTTCAAATGACATGGTTTACCTTGTCATTTGAAATCCTTACCTTCATTGCTTATTACTTGTTAGTTATAGAATTTGGGCAAATTCATCATTTGAAATTCTTGGACATCCAAACACTGTAATTGTCTCAATTCCAGAATTTCAAATGAAATTCTAGAATCCAAACACACCATAAAATGATAAAAAGAAACAAATAAAAAACAAACAATCCTAAAACATGAATTCTAAAACTTCTAAAGTCATCATAAATGGTTAGGAACACAACAAATGAAAATGTATGAGAAAACTAGCACTTAAAATAATATTTACATGTAAAATGAAGAACGAGAAACTACAAACGACTACATCATGCTTATAAGTAAACACACAAGTTGGTTTTTGAAGGGAACTCAGAAATTTTACCCCTTGTACGTAGCTTTGAGGTCAGTGAGCGTTATGGAAAAAGAATCGAATGATTTTGTTTAATATGTAAAAAGTTGTGCAAGTTTTGGTGGAGAGTATCTAAATTCGAACGATTCTGGACAACCTTTCGAAAATATGAGACTGCGACTTGTACGAAATGTAAAATATTTTTTGATATTTTTGTCTGAAACTAAAAGTGTAAATGGAGATAATGCAAAAAGAACGGAATGGCGACGCTTTGTAGAAAAATTATGAAAAATCGCCAAAGCTGAGCAAGTAATGTGTTCGAACTTCAGAAATGAGAGTAGGAAAACCCAATATTTGTTTTTTGGAATCTGAAAAATCTGAATGGAAAGAGACAAAAGAGCGCTTTTTATAGGCATAGGTCAGACCATGCGCTATAGCGCATGTTCTGTCGTGGTCTGGCCATGTTCAGGGCATGCGCTATAGCCTTACTTTTTTAACAACTTGATAATATGCATCAGGGCATGCGCTTTTGAGGTTTATTTACTATTATTTCAACTTGATAATAATGTTCAGGGCATAGGTCAGGGCATGCGCTATACCCCCTTCATTATCATGTGTTGTTAAACCACTTGATAAGTATTGAACTAAACCCTTCTTCACCCATTTGGGGAGGGAATATTTCCCTATTATTACTGTGTCTTTGATGAGACTAGATTGCTTTGGCCCTTCTTTAAAGTTTCCATTTGCCAGCAGCCCTGGTAAGAGAAAAAAATATATGCGCTAGTTAGTATTACATAGTATAATAACTAAGGGTTCGTTCTTTTCATCTTATTATAGATCTTATAAAATCAGATAAGATCTGATCTGATCAGACCAACTTTGATAAGATTCAATAAGATCCAATAAGATCTATAAGAACTAATAAGATCCTATAAGATCTTATAAGAAGTTCTAATAAGATTTAGTAACTTCGATAAGATCTAATAAGATCTTATAAGTTTTATAAGATCTAATAAGATTTGAGCAGATCAGATCAGATTAGACCAGACCAAATCAGATTAGATTTTATAAGACGAAGAGATCGCACTCTAAAATATTGATATTGATATATATGGACAAGTGGAGCTTTTTGTTTAATTTTTATTTCTTTATAAGAAAGAATGAAAATACACTTAATTACGTTTTTTAAGCAATATCTTTTTGAGTCAATCATGTAATTCAAAAGCCATACAAAAACGTCAGAAGGTCGTTTAATTTTAATGCTATATTTAAATCAAACAGAAGAATTAATATGCGTTTGACATGTAGGAATGGAAATTGGAGGAATATAGTGCGGGAATGGTAATAGGAATCAATGATTGGGAATTCATTAAATAGTCTCAACTTGTTTGGTATTTTAGTGGATATAAGATTGAAGAATATCAAATTCCATGTTTGTTATATGGAATTAAGATTGGGAATAAGTTTAAAATTTACTAGTTTATCCTTTAAAAATATTTTAAAAGACAAAATTTATTTTATTAAGTGGGTCATATTTGTCTTTTTTTTACTAAAATAGAGAACTTCCATCAAATTAATACTTGCTCCCCCTTTGAGGCTCTGATAATAAATCATGGGGGATACAGGCTAAATAATCACATTTCCTTTTTCTAGTCTAATTCCCATCAAACAAACAATGCTTTTATTAAAACATTACCACCTTATATTCCTATATACTAAACGCCCCGTAAAAGAAATTAAGAGCTAGGTTGGAGATAATAAATAGTAATCTTAAATGTACATATCAAACTCTGTAATTAATGAGATAAAGGAGGACTAATGCCACTGATCTTATAGCAATTCTCATATCAGACCATCAAACGGTATGACAGGGTAACTTTTCATTAAAAACTTGTAACTTTTTAGCATAAAACCATAACTTTTTAAACAAAGGTTAACTAGTTATATAAAAAGTTACAGATTTATGGTAAAAAGTTACAACTTTTCAACTAAAAGTTATGTCAGACCGTCAGACGGTCTCACAACACATTTTGTACAGATCTTATTTATCAAATGGCTATAAATTTAAGTCATGCTCAATGTAAAACTACTCATATGTGGTGAAGTACAGATTCAGCACAACATAGAGTCAGAAAATGGAAGATCACCCAATGAATTAACAAGTAGTCTTCCTTATATGAAAGTACGAAATAAGAAATAGTAGTTAAAACAAAGTGCATGCTGGCATTTTCTATTTCTTATTATAATTGAAAGAAAAAAATATATGTTAAGGCATTTGCTTAAGATAATGTAGTGCTAATTAAACTCATCATCTACAGGAGCAGTGTTCACTGGAGTAGCTTTATAACTCCTGATACTTATCATCATTACAAGTAGCACAAAGCAAAGAGAATGAAATGAAGCCATTGTTTGTGGGTTTAGAGAGAGAGAGAGAGAGAGACCTAATAATACTTGAGATCATAAGCAATGATACATTCTCATTGACCATATATATATATATATATATATATATATATATATATATATATATCTACAATAATAATGTAAGTACTATATGTTGGCAATTTTTTTTTTAATTTTTTTCATGGTAAGATATACTGGGCCCCAGTTTGTGGCTCCTTTCACATGAAAACCACACTGGCATTGCCCAGGATTGGGGTAGGGGATGTAGGAATTTATAGATATGATTAGCGGAATTTCGGGAAACAATTTCCTAACATCTATAACATCAGGATCACTAATAATAAACAATATAAATCAAGTATATAAAATAGTAATTACAACCTTTGATGCGTGCTTTCAATGTCAAGAACGGAGATCTAGAGCCTCAATTGTTGCTCCTTTAATCAGTCCACAAGCACTGGATCAGATCCCACGTATGCTAGTACGGAAGAGATGATCAATATTCACTCTCTTACTTTTTAGGGAAAAACCATATGAATGCAATAGGTTTTAGGGTTTTGGTTGTGTGTGACAACTGATCAGAATCAATCATTCCTTACAACCCTAATGAGGTACTATATATATACCTCATTAGTCATATTACAGAAACCCTAATCCTAGCATCCATTGGTCCCTTTTAATTTATGCCCAATCCTGTGCTATATTGTGTGACCTCATAGGATTAAGTCAAGTATAGTTGTGAGCCCAAATCATATGGACCCACTAATTATATTTATTCTCTAGCAAGTAAATATAATTTCCTAATTTAACTTAATTATTATCTCAATAATATAATCCTAATTATATTTAGTAATTGCCGATAACGACTAAGGACATATTCCTTCAATCTCCCACTTGTCCGAAGACAATATCGCAATTATAAATTCCCTAAGTCTCTTAATGTCAAATTGACAATACTTTAGTATTCTCAATTTTTTGTTCCTTGATCGCTGAGTTCGAACTGCTCAAACGAAGTTCAACATTTAAACTTCTTTCGCATGGCCATGCATTTTCCCAGTTCTAGCTCATCAAGAGGCCCTGACACCATTCCTACTAATTAGGAGGACTTATCCACTCTAGTATGACCATAACTCCCACTCAATTCTTAACTCCACCTGATCATTGCTTTTATGACCTCCTTTTACGGCACGGCGTTTAACAATGTCAAGGTTGAGCTAATTATTCTGTGGTTATTAAGACATACCAATGTCTAAGGAATCCACTAAATATAGATTTTCGATTCTACTTTTAGAATCTGTTAGGTCAAGTCTCAATGTATCAAACATACATCCATAGAATCAATTAAACATCACTATATTTCTATAGCCCATGGAACTGCGCTATCAATTGATTATATGCTAATCTTTAAACAAACCACTTATGTCCATTTTAGTGATTTTGACTAGGGACTTTAGATAATATGTGATTTCAGTTCACTTTATAGAGTTCCATTATCAAAACGTTTTCAATAATTCTATTTGAAATCACAAGTTATTTGGACATTTTATTTAACTTCAAACCAGAATTAAATAATATTGAAACTATGTTTCAAACAACAAACATTACCATATGTTTTACAATCATGGACTATATTCATGATTTAACATAAGACTTCATCAAAGACATTCTTTAATGTTTTTTATTCTTTTCTTCCTAGCATGACATTCATACTCGGATTACAATAATGGTTTGATAACTGGATATGAGACATTCTCATTCATATAAACTTTGCAAATTTTAAACTTTAAAGGAAATAACTTATATTTCCTCATACCAGGATATAATCCTGCAGTCCTTCTTAAGTACTTTAGGATGATCAAGGTATTTGAAACATTTATGTAAGTGCAATGTGATATATACAATAGACCATATTGTCAATACAAAAGGACTATCTGTTTTAGCTCACCGAACGTTTACAAACGTCAAGTCTTGCTAGCATGTAACATTGTACGAGATGGAAAAATCTGTAAAGTTTTCCAAGTTGAACTTAGTAAGAACCTTATCATTATAAGTTCTGTAAATAATACAGATTTATTTCTATGGATCTTGATTCCCGAAATAAAACCAATTTGTCTAAGGTCTTTCATTATAACCACTGCAGACATATATTTTGACTAACTCAAGTTTATAAAAACAATTCCAGAAACATAACTTGACTAACTCAAGTTTATAAAAACAATAATTCCATAACATGACTAACTTAAGCATGTTGAATTTATTTTCTTATGCTAAGTATGTCAACTCCATACAAGATCAAAAGGACAATGCTGCTCCCACTCAAATTTTGTACACACAAACCTTCCTCTAAAATTATTTTAGAAAACCAAACGCTTTGATTATTTTGATAAATTGAGGATTCTAACTCCGAGATGCTTATTTTAGTCCATAAATGGATTTCTTAAGCGTGTAAATCTTTTTCTGATTTGCTGGAACTTCAAAACTCTTTGGTTGTGTCACATACACATCCTCTTTCAAGAAATTTATTTTGATGTTCATTTGTCATATTCGGAGTTGTGACTCGTCAAAAATTAACTTCATAGATTATTGGATCCTCATATCCCGAAATGAACAATTCAATTCAAAACATATATCTATATGGAATCCATTAATTATATGATGATTGTCTTATTCATTAAGAGCTACATAGGACCATAGCAACTGTTGAAATGTTATCTCAACAATTTGAGCATTTCAGTACGAATCATATTCAAGGGGGCAAAACAAAGGTTCGTGAATGGAATGCACTTACTTCAACATATTGTTAGACACTAAGAAAAAAGGTCAAACACCGAATGTCTTTCCTTAAGCTCAGTATCAAACTTTCTTATCCTAAAGACAAGATTATGTCTTTTTCCTCTAATGTAGGACAACTACATCTATTTGTTGCTTATCTGGAACTATTAAAGATATACACTACTCCCACTTGACTTTTTGGAAACATAATTTTTTTCCAGAAAGGCACAATTTTAAAGCAACAAACACTTTGTTATTAAATCAATTGTAGGAGTTAGATTCATTGTTTCTTTGGGGTAACTTTTGAAAAACAAATTTTCAAATTTAGTTAGCGTTATGTCCTAAAGTAAACATTTTACGATAGACATATTATCCCAATTTTGTAGGAAAGACTAATTAAGAACTTTTCCAATCCACATCTCATATGGTATATATGTCTTTTCTACTATTTTTGACGAAGTCTTTGTTTAGTTTTAAAATACAGCAGTTTAGAGAGCATATTCTCAGAGGTAAGGTTAAATGATTTTTACATGCTAGCATAAGGCATCATTTGTTTTTGATTTCTTGTGATATATTATTTTGACAAAATCAAACTATTTGACCAGTAATTAGTTTAGCAATAGGTTTAAAACATTCTGTTCAAAAAACAACAATTTGTTCATTATGTAATATCATATATTGCAATTGAAATAATATTTTTAGTAGGAATGAAATAACAATTATTTGATTCCAAAAATAAGCTATAAGGTAATTAAGGAGAGATTCATTCAAAATCTCAAATCTGACATACAACATTTGTTTGTAGATTTACCTTTAGCTAGTTTTCTACCCTTTGTTTTACGCACATTCGAAGCAATGTGAGTTCAATGATATGTATGACATACATAGTGAGTGGAAATGCCAATCTTTTATAGCATAAACATCAAATGAAAAATTATATTTATTGTACTAATTGATCTTCCTAATATGTTCGGAGCATTCTATCAAAATGGATTATTCTATTGTAGTAGAAAACACTTTGATATATTGTCTTTTACAATTTTTGGCTTTTCAGCATCAACGGATTTACAAACGACAACGTTTGTCTTTTGTTCTAACCATATTGCCTCTTATTGCCATCCAAACATATCCTTCTATAAAATCGTATTTATTTTATTGAATAATTTAGTTAATACTTCTTATATTCAATAAAACGATAATGCTCAATCATATTGAGTTTATCTGTAATTTTGCAAATGGTTTTCCTCACTATTCACTTCAATAGTTCAATCCCATATTGAATCTATTATGAAATGAGAAAATGGTTTCAAAATTCTACAATTGGAATTATTGAAATCCTAACCTCTCCACTTTTCATAACGATCAAATCTTTCTAATAACATGTGATCTTATGATCACTGAGACCTCTCTTATGGTTTTCAGAACGATCAAATCTTTCTAATGACATATGACCTTATGGTCTTGGAGATTAAGCTCACTTATTGTCTCAAGGCCATCAACCTCTCCATCCTTCCCTTTTGAAAATATTTTTCACTTCTTGGATGATGGTAAGCATTATTTCCTCAAACTTTTTTTTTTTTTTTGAGATCATAAACACTAATATTAAGGTAAATATTGAGCATTAAACATTTTCTAAGACAACTCTACCTTAGCTAATTTTATTAGCTTGAGAGGTTTTTAGTGCAAAATTTAAATATGAATTTCAAAAATTATTTATTTATATTAATTATGAGAACAATTCTCAAATATAGTTCAACTTACATAAAATTTGAGAACAATTCCCAAAACTTATTAAATGATATACTAAATTATATCATGCAAAGTTTAATAATGTTTGTTATATAATAGCTTAAGTTTGAAATATTTTAACAAGTTTAAGTTATTAACACTTTATTCGAGTAAATTTTTGGCCCAATCCGAATAAAGTAATAACCAAGATCCCCTCCCACTAAAATTAAACAGACTTTGGCCCTGCCTTCAATTTTTAGCAGTTGAGGTAAGTTAACATTTTACTAATTGCAAACACTTTGTAATTCTTGGCCAATAGGCAACAACTATGTGTTTTAAACCTATTTCTTTGCTTCAAAACCCAAAACTTTATCTTTTGATAGTTTTGTTGAATTTAACGTAACCAAACATTAACATTTAAGTTTCAAAAACCTACCCTACTCTTCCAAGATTAAAAGTGACACCCTGCTTTGGCAGAACCTATCAACTTATGATCGAGGGTCTCATAGATGTTGTTTGGGAAAGCATATAAACTCAATATTACAATTCGGGACCTAAATTTGTTAAAACTAATTATAATTCTTGGTAGATAATTTAACAATACTTTGCTAAATTTTATCTCATAGCTTCAAAACCCAAAACTTTATCTTTTGATAATTTTGTTGAGTTAAACCAAACATTAACATTGTAGGTTTCAAAAAACTACCCTATTATCCATGAATTACAAGCAACACCCTGCTTTGGCAGAAACTATTACTTATGATTCTAAGACTTCATAGGTGTTTCTTTGGAAAAGCATATTAAAATTCAATATTATTAGCGGGGATCAAATTTATAAATGTGGTTAATAACAAGTGAACACATATAATTAATTAAACCACAAACATAAACTTAATAAGCATTTAATCATAAAATAAATGCGTAATCAAGCAAAATAAATATGATCCTAGTATGGCCCATAAACCTTGAAATAAAATCTAATCTTCATGAACTCCATCTTAAATATTCTTGGACCACTTTCCTCAATTCTTCATGGACCTCCACTCTTGATTATTTACTATTATTATTATTTAAACTTAAATAACTGAAATAACATTACAAAAATACAAACGATTTGCAAATCGTATTTAATTTACAAAGAATACATCACGATGCACAGATCGTATTTTCTATCCTATTTTGGGCCATACTAGTCATAATATGTAAATAATATCATATATTATAAACCTGCAAGCATTTAAGAAATATTGTAAATGAAAGCAATAACAACTAATACCATATATTAGTATACTATTATTTTCATTCAACTAAAATTCATATATGGAATTAATCAACATTAATTATTAAGTTGCATGATTTGGAGGCGTTTTATACTCATAAAAAAAATTATTTAATTGTTATTTAAACTCTTTAAACAATAACTTTATTTATTCCAAAAATAAATATAAAAAAAAAATGAATAAATAAAAACTTTGTCAACTTACAAAAACTTATTTTGTGTATAGTTAGAGAAAATTGGGTCAATGCTTAATTATAGCCACAAATTCACAATCACATGACTTTTTCCTCCTTTCTATTATTATTATTATTATTATTATTATTATTATTATTATTATTATTATTATTATTTTAAAAAAAATAGAGAAAATAAAATAAAAAAATAATAAAATAAAATAGAGTAGCTTTTTCTAAGGCAGTAGCAGAAACAACCATAGCAACAGCCACGGCGCAGCAGAAGCAACCACAGCAACAGCCACGCACGGCCGCCGACAACCGCCGCACAACCACGATCCCCACCCAGAAACGCCGGTCGTCGCACGTCCGGCCTCCGAGCACCATCCTCACAACCCAGAAACTTCGAGAATCGATCTGTTTTGCCCCCCAAATTTTCGAACATTTCGAGCAAGATCTGGGACAAATCGAACAACCATTGTTCGAATCGATGCTTGATACTTTTTTCTGGGTTATTTGAATGCATTTCCCCCAAATCAATTTGCAAAAATAAACACTATAAATGATGTTAGATTGAATTTGAGGAAGTTAGGGTTCGAACTTTTCGAACCAAAAAAAACGCAAATTCGTTCAATTTGTTTACATAAAACAACAATTTTTGCTATCAATTTGCAATTAAGATCGAAAGAAACAAAAGCCCCAATGTAATTTGGAAGATTAGCAAGTATTAATCCATGAATCTGAGTCCTCATTTGTTCGAAGTTCGAACAGTTCGAACAATTTTTTTTTTTTTTTTTTATTTTTTTTTTCGAGTATAATAAAATACAATTAAAATCAATATTTTAATTATGCAAATTAATCCATATATTTAATCCTCCCTTAATTGAATGAAAATAATAATTTTTATCAGATCATATTAAAATTATTAGAGGGCTAACTGATACCACTGTAGGAATTTATAGATATGATTAGCGGAATTTCAGGAAACAATTTCCTAACATCTATAACATCAGGATCACTAATAATAAACAATATGAATCAAGTATATAAAATTGTAATTACAACCTTTGATGCGTGCTTTCAATGTCAAGAACGGAGATCTAGAGCCTCAATTGTTGCTCCTCTAATCGGTCCACAAGCACCGGATCAGATCCCACGTATGCTAGTACGGAAGAGATGGATCAATATTCACTCTCTTACTTTTTAGGGAAAAAACCATATGAATGCAATAGGTTTTAGGGTTTTTGGTTGTGTGTGACAACTGATCAGAATCTGCCTTCTCATAAGGCTAATAAGGTACTATATATACCTCATTAGTCATATCAGAGAAAAACCCTAATCCTAGCATCCAATGGGCTTTATTATTTATGCCCAATCCTGTGCTATTTTGTGTGACCTCATAGGATTAAGTTAAGTATAGTTGTGAGCCCAAAATTATGTACTCACTAATTATATTTATTCTCTAGCAAGTAAATATAATTTCCTAATTTAACTTAATTATTATCTCAATAATATAATCCTAATTATATTTAGTAATTGCCGATAACGACTAAGGACATATTCCTTCAATTTATGGGTAGCAGAAAAGTTTTGAAGGAGTAGTATAAATCATGAGTCATACTCATGCATAACTTCTCATGTAGATCCAGTGACATTAAAGGAATACTACTATTTTCTTGACAAACAATCTTTTCTCTTAAACAAAAATTAGTAAAATTTAGGGAACGTATATGAAAATTAGATATATGAAAAGGTTTATACAAAATACTTAAAGCATCGTTAAACAAAATTACTCAAAATTTATAAAAATTAGATAAAAAAAAAATTAAGTGGATTGACAATTAGACTATTAATGAAAATATTGCTATAAAGAAATCCGCTTACTTTGAATTAACACATTTGACTTTTTGTAGAATCAAGATCTCGAGCAATTAGTACATGTAACATGAACACTAATTAAGCATCTGAATAATGCTCAGATTGGTCACACACTCACACCGACTTCTTTCCTCATATCTTGCCGCAACTTAGGCCTGATGATCCAAAATCAAATTGCCATTATGATAATGCATGAGAGCGTACTCGCCCACAACATTCAATGTACAACCTAACAAGCTTATGTTGTTTTGCTCTTTTTGAAAAAAAAAAAAAAAGATTTATTACACCTTGTTAGGTACTTTACAACTAATTGGCAATAATAGGATATCCCCTCTTCTTCCCCATCTTTTCACTTTCTTTCAATGGGCTCGTCATTAATACTATTCGACAGGTAGTCCTATGGCTCATCAAGAGTGGTGAAACTGTGGGCCTTTTTGGCAACAATCACAATATAGAGTTTAGCTATTAACTATTTGCTAGACAATCACACCATGGCTTAGTCCGAATGTAAACCATAATTGTAAATGACCTATATTAATTTTCACCCAAAATTGGTTAGACCTGGGAAAAACTGTATTGGACTGATCGAATTTGACCTGCACTTATTATGGCCTGGAAAAAACTGTACGAGACAGATTGATTTTGACCTGATACTGATAATAACCTGACTGGAGCTGGAAACGGCCCACGTCGGGACGGCCCTTGCTTGTGCCAAGCCCACGTGCCTCGTGCCTTGAATGAGCCAAGAAAATATCAAGCTGTATCGGGCGTGTGCCAAGTTTTAGAAAACAAGGCTCATGCATGGCACATCCCACGTTTAATACCGTGCTAGTTCGTGCCATACCTTGTGTCGTTTTTAGAATATTTAGATATTATGAAAATTTATTTATATTATTATGAATACTGCTCAAATGTGCAAGCTAACTTTTTTGCCAGCCCATTGTGGTGGTTATGTCGGTTTCGTGCCAATATTTTAAAATTTTGTCCATGCATGGCTCATCGGCCATCAACGTGCCTCTTGTGCCGTGTTGTGCCGATGGCGAGCTCATGCTGGGCCAAGCTCAACTCGTGTCATGTCGAGTTGGCTCTTGTGGTGGTGGGACCCATGCCCAGCTCTAAACCTGACCAATAAGAACTCGACCAAAACCTGATCAAGAACTACCAAGGAAAATACCGACAACAACTTGTTAACGGATAACTCCAACTTGGTATCGACCCGGGGTAAGCTATTGATTGACCTGTTTTGACCTAACCAAAAATCTTTTTATACCGCATTGACAAGTGCATCACTCCTTCAATATTTGAACAAACTGCAATACCAATATACCATTAATTGAATTTCGGCCTAATCCAATCAATCTGAACTAGATTTGGATTTAATTTTCTAGTCCAAATTCAATCCAAGGATTACCAGAAAAGAATACAATCCAATCTAAATTAAAAACAGGCAATCAGATCCAGACTAAATTAACATTAGAAATAGCCAAAATAGAAACCTTAAAAACAATTCATTATGTTATAAGCTTCCAATAATTAACATTAAAACAACCAAATATTAGTGCAAGCATAAGGACATACACATTACAATTCCTATATTATACCTTTGAATGAGGAAACCCTAAACCCAACTTCACATAATTAATCACTCCAAAACATCCGTATCCCCAAAATCCCTCCAACAATTAAATTTTAGATTGAAAAAAAAAACCAACTATATCTAAACTTACTCCAGGAACAAAAAAAAATAATAATAATAATCTCTCACAGTAACTACCATAATAATTTTTAGAGAAATTTTTTTTTTTACCTCTTTCCACTCAATATCTCACGGTTGCTACCATATTGAAATCAATATATTGATTTAAGAGTACAGTAATTCTAGACACTCCCTAAAAAAGATCTCTTTTACCCTTAATTCAAAACTCAAAGTACCAAAAAAATTACTTTCCTTGTCTCCTCTTAATTTAAAAAATTGCGTTTCGCAGAGTTAGATTAATTGCCTCACAATTTTCGAGACAAAACTTTAAAGATTAACTAGCTTAATTCCCGTGCCATGCACATATTATATAAAAACAAATTTTTGACCATCAATATATATATATATACATGGTATATATAAAATATTCTAAATTATTTCTTATAATGCAAAACATTGCGTTATTTTAGCATCTGGTATTAGCACATTATTCACAAGCTATAATATACAGTATACTGTGACATATAATACTTCATATATTAGATTGTTAGTTTATTATAACTTGTGAATAATTGGCTAATTCCAGATCTTTGTAGGATTGATATGCCGAATTACAAGGGATCTAGTTTGTGCTTGAATATCTTAATGATAATGAAACAAAATATATGGGGGTTCTTAAAATAATATTATATACCGAACAACAAATAATTTATTTTTTCAAAAAATTACTACAAATGCTATACTATGTTAGAAATGTTTAAATAAAAAAGAAAAGTTAATCTCAGGTACTCCCTCCGTTCCATAATTTATTGTGCACTTTCCCCAAATGGACGTTCCATAATTTCTTGTGCATTGTGCTTTATTCCATTTGGGGACATGCTTTTACTATTTTTTAATAAGGTGGTCCTACCACTTTTTCATACTTTTCCCACTTTCCCTTACTTTTGTCACTTTTACACTCTCTCTCCAATCTATTTTTGTTTTTTGACCCCACTCTTATTATAATACATTATTCCTAGTTTTTCCCCCAAACAGTAAATGCACAATAAATTGTGGAACGGAGGGAGTATATTGAATGTACACTAAATTAGTGTACACCAATTAAAGTTACACTAAAATTAATAATTGTTCCCTCATGATAATAAAACAACTTTATTAGGGGATAACTATTAATGCTTTTAATTAACTTGAAACATATGTTACACTAATTTAGTGCACATTCGATGTAGTTAAGAGTTTTTTAATAACAAACTAGCTATATGTTCAAATTTCAAAGGTGCATCAATTTAAATTTTATTATAATTTTGAAATATTTTTAATTATAATAGTGTTTTTCTTTTCTTTCTTTTTTGATTTTGCTACGATTTTATGATACTAATTTATAGGAAAATAAAAAAGGAAAATGTGCTTGAAGAGAAAATATTCAAATAGGAGATGACATGCGTGTTTGGAATGTGTGTGACTCATCCATGAGATGATGTGTCTTTGTGCATTGTATACGATTCAACCCGGCGGTGACCCATCCCTTAGGTTTTTTTTAATAAAAAAATGTCAAAAAAGTACTTAGAACATGTTATTCTTTAACAAAAAGAAATAAAATTGCAATAAAGATCTTTTTAGTCTTTGATTTTTAGAATATGTTTAATTCATATATCAATTAATGTAACAAAGATATGGATGCTAATTGAATGTTATTTTTTTCTCAGATTTTATGCTATTAGCTAGGAGTAGTTTATATGTTATGGATTCCATTGAAATAATTATACATATTATTTGAAGTCAGAATTTTGATGGTAGCTTATTTGACTAATAGTTTATGAAACAAAGTAGAATTCATTTTGGGAGGAAAAAATTGCACCAGGAATTACATAGATGAACTGAATTTAGGAAAATATATGTAGATGAATTTTCATTGTATTTTAACCTAAAATTAGGGGATTAATAATAATATTAATTAGATGTAGTATTGGTAATTGCTAAATAATTAAGTGTTGCCTTATAAATATAAAAAGTAAAATAATATTATATGTAAATAAACTTCTAATTTTCTGAGACTAAACTTATGGAATCACGATTGATAATGTTAATTAGCTACAATATTAAGTGTTGCTTAAATTGTAGGATTATACATAGTTTACAAATATATAAGTTCACAGTTAAAATTATATAATTCAATATTTTAGGAAAGTGTTTCTATTGAAGATTGTATATTAAAAAAATATGATAATAAGTTTCGGAGGGAAAATTTTGCACCAGGAAGTGACACATGTCCTTTATGGTCTCTTTTAGTATTATTACTAGCATAGTACCCGTGCGATGCACGGTTTAAAAATCAAATTATTAATCATTTATCCGGTAGGAAATAAAATAAGCAAATCTCTATTATATAAGCCAATGGGGAGCTATGGTGTCCCCCCTAGAAATGTCTACAATTCCCCTCTAAATATTCTAAAAACACAAGCTACATAATTAAGGAAAGTTTGTACAATTTTTTTAATTCTTTTAAAGAAAATAATACAAATTATATAGTTCAAAAAAATAAAATTAAAATATGTAAATTCATTTTTTTTAATTCTCTACAAAAAAATTAAATTAACTTACCCACCAGTAAATATATGTACTTTATAAGAAAAATAATAACTTTCCTAAGCTAACCATTGTGGCAAAAATTATTACATAATTCTATATGATGTAATAACTTTCTATCTTGCCTGCCAGTATATATAAACATATTTAGGAAAAAAATACAATTCCAAAACTAATAATCATGTATTTAATGTATTACTTTGATGAACATGTATTGTTA
Organism: Salicornia ramosissima; assembly: GCA_951394345.1. NCBI lineage: Eukaryota > Viridiplantae > Streptophyta > Magnoliopsida > Caryophyllales > Amaranthaceae > Salicornia > Salicornia ramosissima. The sequence continues at coordinate 34,828,393 of OX596238.1, forward strand.
TCAATATGAATGTTATAAAACTTATAATACAGAGTATAGTATGTAGTTTTTTTTTTGGAAATATAATATGTAGATTATTTAAAAACATACACCTTATATCAGTAAAAACAATAAAAATGTTTTGTTATAAAAGTAAGAATATTCTTCGTATTATTTTCCTAAAATAAAAAACGAATATAGAAATTATGTGCATATATATAATATTATATGAAAAGATTTTTATATTTTTTAAATAATAATACAAGAGAAGCAAATCAGAAAGTGATACTTGCCAGCTCCACATTGACCCGCTTTCCTTTTAGTGTAATATACATAGATTTTTTATTCTTTCTTCACCATTGTTTAAAAAATTATTGAGAAAGGGATATATAAAATACATGTAAGAAAACTTGCACCCAAATAAAGTAGGAGAAAATATGTCTAGCTAGTATAATACTCCATGAGTAAGAAAATAAAACCATTCTACTTTACCTAATATTTAATAAAAAAAAATTAAAATTATTTTCCTCTGTTTAATATATATGACAATTCGCAAGTAAAAATAATTGAATATGACATTTCATTCCTATATATTATAAAAATATGAATCAAATATTCATGAATATATCAAATAACACAAACCAAAAAGTAGCTCATCATATGTTAAAGGAATTTGGAAAAGGGAAATTGAAATATTTCACATATAATATAATTTGGAATAATATGACTTACCATATAATAAATCTTCTAACTTGTTGTATTAAGGGGAAATCAGTTACTTACCATATAATATTATTTGTTTAGAATATGTAAATTTTAATGATTGCACTATTTGAAATTTTGATCATAAGAATATACAGTAGATTAATATATGATCAAAATTAAATTACTTACGGAGTATGATAAAATAATTAAGGTACAATATTATTTATAGGAATTAAATCAAATAATATTTCTAAAGATATGTTATATTATATATTAATGTTTATTAAAGTAGAAAATATTTTAAGATAGAATATCGAAGCTTGCTTTTTTTAGGTTAAGGGAAAAGGGCGGGAAAATTTTTAATAAGAGAGCGACACGTGGCAATAAGTGGTTCTAGGTGCTTCTCTTATAGTATATATATTGATTATTATTATTATTATTATTATTATTATTATTATTATTATTATTATGTACTTGTAAGAATTATAAAAATTAGATATTAAAAAACTACATGTTGAGACGAATCCAACGAGACTTCACATGAATACGTTTTTCTTAACATATAAATCACAAATCATGGTAAAAATGTACTTTGTAAACAGTGCTAAAAGTCAAAATGAGTAAACTAAATAAAAACAAAGGGACTGCATTCTAAACCTATAGTAACTACTCATTATCTTAATAACTACATGCATCTTCTTAAAATTCATTATGTTACTTTAAATAAACCACAAAACAAAAATATGATTATGGATGATATAAATAATAAAATCATACTACAACTTTTTTATTAAGTATAGAACTTATGAGCTTCTTAATATTTTAGACACGCTGGTCCATTTGCACCCATTCGCTCTATTCTATATATTAACTTAAGAGTAGGTTGTCACCATATCACACCAAATCCCTAATGGAGTCTTCATAATAATTCACTCAAAAAAAATTCAATAAATCCATCCAAAATTTAAAAAAAAAATAGAAAAACTACCTCTTGAGTATGAATAATTAACTTCAAACTAAAAAAACACTAAAATAATTAAATTCAATAAGTACATTTAAAAAAACAAAAAACCACCGCTTAGATATGAATAACATCAAAACAATCACATTACCTCAATAAATAAATAAATAAATAAGCTCACTCTTAAAAAAATGGATCTCAAGTTTTATTCTCTAAAATTATAATTATTTGTAACTACTCAATATTCACAATAAAATACTCACACTTCCTTAATGTTCATCATATTACCTAAGATATCCACAAGTTTTCCTCAAAAATTATGACTCTTAAGTTTAAAATCGTAACTTTTAACATAATAAAATTACGTAATCATGTAAAAAATCATAGATTTATGGTAAAAAGTTTCAATTTTTTAGTTTAATGTTTCCGTCAAACCATCCAATGGTCTGATCGAAGAATTGGTATTAATAAAAAAAAAATCACAAAAACAATAATATGCATTTATAGTACAGTATAAAATTTATTAAAACCATATTACAATCTTATAGTAAAATCTAATTTAAGTAGTGTATTCATAAGTTACTTAGCATTATAAATATTGCAGTGCATTTGCACTAGTCGACTCTATTTTGAATAAAATATATATGTCAGATCGAAAAATAACAGTTAATAAGCAAGTCCAACAACACACTTCGTTTCAGTAAGAACAATCCTTCAGAGTTAGTTGATTTGGTCAATTAAGATTAATCAACAAGAACATTCACCAAAACTGAGCCAATTAAAAAAAAAAAAAAAAAAAAAAAATAATAATAATAATAATAATAATAATAATAATAATAATAATAATAATAAAAAAGCCAATTAAACAAAAATTCAAAAAAAAAAAAAATCAATTTAAATCCTAGATACTGAATTGAACAAATTTAGAGTTATTATGAAAAATGTTGCTTCTTACTCGTTTAGATTTCGTGCTGTTGTCGATTTCATTAAAAGTCGAGGAAAATAGTGTGAAATTTGTTGTCTAGTCTAGTTAAATATAACATATCTAACTTCGATGGGAGAAGCACCCTTAGCTCATGGGGTTAGAGCTAAGGGGCATGAGACTTGGTCTCATGTTTGATTTGCATCTCTTGCATGAGATTTTCCTCTTTACCTCCCCTCCAATGCAAGGTGGTTTGCTTCCTTGGATAGTAACCTTGTACTAGCCAATAAACTGGTGGATTCCTTTGGCAAATAAAAAAAAAAAATCTTCAATGGAAGGGGGCAAAAAAAAAAAAAAGAAGATCAAGGAACTTGACTCTACAAAAAGAATGAGACAATTAGAGGGGCAGGACGAGGTTATGGCCATTTAATAGATTAGATGCATGATAATATATTAAAAAAACTAGAGCGTTCATTAAAACCCAGGAAAATGTGAGGGACAAAACCATATGTTATTTGCGTGAACTTCACTAATTTCGAGATAAAGTTAAGTGTGCAAATTTATTCATACAAACCCCATTGAAGGTTCAAGATTTTTTCCACCTTAGATGGATGTAGAATATATTTGTAAACACTGGGTGTCAATTCAAGTCCACAAGACATTGATACTTGAAAAACTTACATCTCCAATGCCCAAAAATTGTCACCCTACACTCTCTTCAATTCTTTTCTTTTGAATCATGTGGAAGATTGTTGGAGATATATATATATATACACACACTTTGTTGGAAATCTCCTTAGTTTGCTTCAAAAGAACTAGCCCATTATCCCACATTGATAGTTTGAAGAAGTCTCACCCACCTTATATATACAAGCTTATCTTATTACTGTTGAGCATGTGGTATGGGCTAGAAATGGGAAACTCCACGCGTGCCGCCGCCCGCCTGGCCCGGTTCGTGACACGTGTGTGGGTGTGGGTGGGATTTGAAACATGATTTTAACTTTTTGGGCCAAATTCATTTGAACGTCTATAACGGTCACAATATCTTTGACGATGTTGTAACTGATATTGCATTATTCTCTCCGAGATTTTTGCTCTGAATTTATGGCAGCATTATATTCCATATTTCCATTTGTTGATTTCCCTCTTGGTTGGCCTTCTTTTGCAAGCCAATTTTCCCTATAAAAAACTGGCCTGTCCATTCTCTTAGAACACAGAAAAATCGAAACACATTCTCTTCTTTTGTATTCTTCTTTCACAAAATTATAAACACATTTATGGCATTGTTTTAATGGAGTTCTCAATTCATCCTTTCGGAGTACACAGTTAGGGTGAAGCCGTGTAACCCTAGGGGTCGATTGCCAAGAGGCTGTGTGTACGAGTGCGGGACAATTCGACTTTAGGGCAGTGATATATTTCACGCCACAACATTTCCTTCAGGTTTTCTAGATAAGCTTTACTCTTCTTATTTGTCTAATTCCAACAGTATCGTTTACGACCAAAAATCTACTAGGGTGTTGCACCCAAAAGAAACCTACTAATACATTCTGCAAATAATTTGATATGAAATGCAAACCCTGAACTAAAACTCAAACAAAAAAGAGAAGAAATCAAGAAAATTACTGTAAAAATTATAAATAACGCATATGGAGTAACATCAATATCACATCCCCATAGTTAAGATCAAACTAAATTTCTTACTTATTTTTCCATAGTTAACACATTGAAAGTTTGGACTTTGTGCACATCGTGTATTGTAAATATGTGCCTGTATACCATTGCTCACTTGCTCTATGCTACAAGGCCTACATTTTTACCAATTAGAGCTATCAGTTTGGTTAGTAACTATTGGTTTGCCTGCTAACCTAACGCAAACTGAACTAAATTAACTGAACTGAAATGAACCAAGAACGAAATGACTTATAACTGAAATACCAACTGAAACAAATTGAACTGCACTTAACTAAACTGAGACTGAACTAACTCATGAACTGAAATCAACTGAACTGAAAAAGTTGACTATTTAAAACTGTTTAAAACTGACCATAACTGAACTGAAATTAACTGCAAATTGTTTGGTTTTGTTGGTTAACTTAATTGTTTTTAACTGTGATCAACTGAACCGAACTGACTTGATAACCGGTTTAAACTGTTGTTGACTGAACCAAAATGAGTTGAAAAATGTTATAAATCATTGGTTAACTGAATCGAATTGAATTAAAAATTGTTTTGTAAAATAGATGAAAGTTGCTCTACACTAAACTGAAATTAATTGAAAACTATTTGAAATCGAAATAAACTATATTAAATAGGATCGTTCCTTTCATATGAACAGATTATTATCCAATTGGGCCCTCATTTGTAATTTTTATTCAAATCCATTTAGTATTGTTATAATTAGAATTAATTGATTAAGATTGTATTAAATCATACGCATTTCGTAATTTAATTATTACAACCACACTAAGTGTTTATGTAATTATGTAGTAATTTATTTCAATTCAGTTAAAATTTGTTCTAAAATATGACATTTTATTATCCAAATATGCACTAATTTGTATTATTATAAATTGATTGAGTTTATGTCACAATATCACAAAGATGATGCAGACTAGAAATGAGAAACCATATACTCACTTGCTCATAGCCTTGATTGAACTTTAGGTGCATGCTTCAAATAACTTGGAAGTGTTGGAGCAATTAAATTACTCTTAGGATTATTATTTCTAGCATTAGCAAAATACGAATGGAAAAGTTGATAAAAACTAGTAATATTCCATCAAATTCATATTGCTTTCACTAAAAACATTCAACGGGTTGGTGCATATTGAACAATTACAAAAAGGGGGAATGGGACAAATTTGCTTCAGGACCATATACACTCCACCTTCTAGGAAGGGTTGGTGCATATGGATCATCATAAGCACCCCATCTCACCAAAACAAAGGAGCACCAAAAGCTTTGCTAAGAAAGAAAACAAAGCAACTAGCACTACACGCTCCAACAAAGCCCCAAAACATATATTGCTACTAAATAAACACAGCAGCAACTCTTACAAAGTCAGAAACAATATAGCAAATTAACAAAAAATACAACCAGACTTGAAACTGACTTCAGTCCATTGATATACAACCAGACTTGAAACCCCCTTGCTTGGCCTAAAGTTCTGTCCATAGCCAACAAAGGAACAAAACCAAAATCAAATGTTGCATCATAAATAAGAGCAGGGAGCCCGGAGCAGCAACCTTCCAACAACAACATCTACCAAAAATATACAACACTTATTACAAGGGGGGAAATAAGAGTTCATATAAAAAGCAACTATTTATATAATTTCTATAAAAATTACCAAAAAGTTGAAGTAACATCAGCAGCAACAACTTCATCTTCTTGAGAATCAGCTTCATCAAGACAATCCTCTAACTCCTCCTCTTGTAAATAACCAAACAACCAGTTTTGTGTAGTAACAAATGACTCAACATGTTTAGGATGAAGAGAAGTTCGGAATTTAGTTAAAACCCTCCCCCCCCCCCCAATGCTGAAAGAGGAATCAGATGCAACCGAAGTGATGGGAATGGCCAAAATATCCTTAGCCATTTGACTAAGAACTGGAAATTGGGATTTTTGGGACCTCCAGTAATAAAGTACATCAAACCCATGCTCATTGACAGCAAGGGGAGCACTCAGATAATCATCAAGTTTATAATCGCTAACACCACAGGAAGAATTAGAAGAGAGAAAATCATTTAAAACATCCGCAGCTGAAAACTGGTGGGAAGAATGGGATGAAGCAGATTGCGATTGATGAGAATGAGATTGAGAAGTTGGAGAGATGGTTTGAGAAAAAGAAGAGGAGGAGCGATAAAAGTCATAGAGCTCAACAATGGCATCATACACATTTCCCACCTTCACCTCAACTTCCGAAGGATAATAAAGCATACAATACAAACGTCTCACAAACTTCAATTTAAAACAAGGATCAAGCACAACAACAATAGACAAAATAATAGTACGATCAGACCAATACTTTTGATATTTCTGCATCATAGACTGACACATCAATCGAATGCTAGGCACACTATGATTATCAGCTAGAACCAACCATTTCTCAATTGCAACAACGTGAAGTAAATACAAGTTGGCGGTAGGGTATTCAGAACCAGAAAACAGAGTTGTTATATCATTAAAGGGCTCAAGAAATTTGCAAACAAACTCAACAACTTCCCACTCATTAGGAGACAAGCCATAATCAAAGTCAGATTCACGAGCAACATACAAATCTATAGCTTTCCTAGCCTCCAAACACCTTTTAAGCATTTTATAGGTGAAATTCCACCTTGTACAGACATCATACTGAACTTGACCAACAAAATCAAGAATCATTTCCGCCACACATTCGTCAAACTTGCACTTCCTACTGTCAGAAGCACCAATATAAAGTACAGTCTGACGAAGCTTAATAACACTCTCATCAACAGTTTTCAAACCATTACACAATCAAATTTAGGATATGTGCACAACACCTAACATGAAAAAACTTTCCATTGCATGGGAATGGAGTAGATGAATGCAAATCAGACTTCAACAAAGTAATCATAACATCATTAGATGATGCATTGTCCACGGTCAAAGAAAAGGCTTTACCCTCCAAACTCCATTCCTTAAGCAAACCCAATATAAAAACGTAAATATTATGACCTCTATGAGGTGGAGGAAAATACCCAAAATTCAGAATACATGACCTAAGCACCCAATCATTGTCAACATAATGTGTAGTGAGCATCAAATATCCATGCTTAGTAATGGCGGACCAACAATCACAAGTGAAACAAAGATGACTATCAATAGAAGCAAGCTTAGAACGCAAAGTTGCTTTCATACTCTCATGCTCTTGAACACAATATTTCAAAATAGTATTCCTAGAAACATGTTGCACCTTACGTTGCTTTCATACTCTCATGCTCTTGAACACAATATTTGCTACTTGTTTTAACTCAAATTAGACTATGTTTAGTTCACCTTATTTCAGGTACTTATTATTTAATTCAAATCAGATCAAATTAGGAAAAAAAAAATTCAGATTAGATTAGATCAGAAAAATAAGTTTAGCTCAGGCTTATTTCTTTTATTTGCATTTTTTAAACTTTAAATATATATAATTCCATAGGAAAAAATATTATAGAAATTATATATTTGAAAAGTACTCATTACTGCAATAAAATAAGATCTCATTTGATATACTTTTTCTTTATGGATTAGTGTATATTATTCTCATTTCTATAGCTACAATTAACATAATTATTAACAGTGCTATGATAGACTAATAGTAGTGTATATATTAGTCTCATACATTAACAATTTTAGTTTGTCTTCACTTTTAAATAGGTTCATCATCATCATCATCATCATCATCATCATAGGCATCATCATCAACCGTGGTCAGCCTCATCCTAACCATCAGCATGGTCGTCTTCATCATCATTGTCATAATCATCATCATCATCATTCATCAATATCATCATCATCATCAATTCACCATCCTTATCAATTTAGCATCATCATCAACATCATTAGCATAGTCATCGTCATCATAATCACCATCAACCTCTTCAATATCATTATCATCATCATCATCAATTCATGATTACCATCATCATCATAACCATCATTGTCATCATCAATTCATCATCATCATTATCATCATCAACCATTACTCCATTATATTCGCCATAACCTCATTAGCATAGTCATCGTCATCATAATCACCATCAACCTCATCAATATCATTATCATTATCATCAATTCATCATCACCATCATCATCATAACCATTACCATCATCATCATCAATTCATCATCTTCATTATCATCATCAAACATTACTCCATATAAACATATCATTGTCAAATGCTCATCATCACCATCATTATCAACATCATAAATTATCACTCTAGTTGTCATTATTAATTTATTATTACCATTACCATCATTATCCCCGTTATTACCATAGATTTCTAAACAACCAAACAAGTGGTTATTTCAGTATAATTAACATTGACATTACTATAAGCCTCGAGTTTTTTAGCTTTGCTTAATGACCTACATAGTCTACATGCATGCATTAATCTAAATATTAAGTATTAACTCAAATTGATAGTTTGATACACTGATCCAAGAATCCAACAATCTAAGATATAAGTTGATATTGATACATGATTACACACTTACAGGGTCACTAGTTACACACTTACACTTGATATCGATACATTGATACAATGATTCATGGCTACACACGATATTCATACATTGATACAATGATACATGGCTTATGGCTACACCCAATGTCGATACTCAATACACGGTTACACAACAGTTACACATTTACACCCGATATTGGTACATGGATACATTGACCTAAATATAAATTGACCTAAATATAAATTTATGACAGACTACATGTTAAAACTAAAACAAAGACTTGTTACTTCCACTTATCTAATCTACTCTTTGTTTTCTTTTCTTTTTTTTTTATTATTTTTTCCAGGAAGTGAAAACTTTCTAATTACTCTTTGTGGGAGCAAGACTTCAAATTATTCCACAGTTTCAGAATGATGAGAAGAAGAGTAGTCAAATTTGGTCTATGAGGATTGGTCGCAAGACTTCATGTTCATTGTGCTGTTCATTTCAAATGCATCTGTGAAGAAAGCAAATCTAAATCATGATGTACCCTTATATATAACTTGTTACTTAGGTATGGAAATTGCGTTGGTTAATATGGTCATCTTTATCTATATATTTATTTATACCCCTAACATGTGAAAACTTATAATTTGATGATTATCACTGACTTGAAACAATTTAAAATTATTGGTTTGGAATATGATATCCCTGGACTGGAGACTAATAATCAATTTTCTCGTTATTGCCATTGTGAATTTTCTCATTATATCTTAACATTTTTTTCAATTGAATTTACCTTACTAAACTGTATTAGGGTTGTTATTAAAATTGTAATCCGGATCATAGGATTGTATGATTCTGTGGATTATGGATCCAGATATGGTAAAATTAGCCTAGAATTGCTATGCTACCAGAATCGGACTAGGATCATCTATAGGACGGTCATTCCTACAGTCATGGTCATAATTGGTACGTAATGCTTGGGAAACTTCATTATCATACAAATGATACATACTAAAGAGTAAAAGCATCTTTATTTATCTGTGCAAAGCATCGTACTTTTTTAATTTCTCACTTTCATTTGATGACATAAACTCTACGTTGTCATAATCTCTATTATATAAGTCAAGGGGAGCTATGGTGTACCCCTATAAAAATATTTATATACTTCTAATTCAAAAAAAATTATATGTTTATTTTTAAAATTTATTTACTAATTTACAATTATGTATAATAAGGAGAGTTCAAGATTATTATTAAAAAAAAAAAAAACTTACTTAAGAACATGCGTAAAAAGAGAAAATTATAACTGAAAAGTAAACTGCCATAACAAAAGCAAATTCAAACAATTATAGAACAATAAATACAAAGTTTCTTTTAACTAATATTCAATAACAATTCTAAAGATTAAAAATTAAAAATTCATAAAATTACCAAGAAATATAAGAGTACAATCTCATCGGTTTATCTTTGGATATTATCTTTATTATATAAGTCAAGGGTGGAGGACTTGGTGTTCACATAAAAATACTTTATTACCCCTATTGGCTTATATAATAGAGTGTAAAATTAACTTCTACCTTAATCAATCTATATATAAATGTAATAATAATAATAATAATACTAAGACAGACACCAAAAATGACACGTGTCACTTCCTAGTGAATTATTTTCTTGCTAGAAACTGTATGGAAAGTATAATCTTTGTTCCCAAAACTATTGAAAATATTTAGATTACAATAAAATATAATCTAACTTCAAATCACCAAAAAAAAAAAAAAGAAATCTTCATAATTTCAACTTTACTACTAGAACATTAATTGAAATATATAAAGTACTTAGAAAACGTTTATTATTAGTTTTTAATATAAAATTAAATTAAATTGTTTTATTTTCTTCCATATCAAAAACTTCTCATGTTATTTTAAGATTTATTCTGTAAGTTCAAATTAGTCATAAGATTTTAAAATTTGTATTTACGTACTATAACAAATAAAAAGATTTTTTTAAAATCTATTGGCAAAACTATCATAAATTGATTGGAAATTAGAAAGCTCTTTTTAGCCAAATATTAGTATCTTTGATAAATTTTGTTGATATATTTTTTGGTTACATGAAAATATTTTCATTTGTTTTTGTAAAACATCAAATATTAAACTTTATCAGATACAAAAATTACAATTTAATATGATAAAACCCATTTATCAGCTAACAATTGACAATAATCTATTTCATTCTTTAAAAAAGGAAAAAACATATTTGTGATTTATTTTATTATCGACAGCCAAATCTACTTTTAGAGACACTTAATAAGCTCTCATTAGTAATATTTTCTCCTAAACCAATTTTTTTTAATAGTATTTTTTGATATATTTGATTAGATGGCAAAATCACAGTTTTTTCTCCAAAGAAAAATAAACAAAATTTACTAATGCTTTTTCAAGATTTATTCAAAATGTAAAACAGACATAAGATTATAAAATTTTGAACTTTTGTTAGAAAAATACCTATGAAATACTTCCTCCGTAACAAAAAAATGCAATAATTCATTTTGCACGCACTTTAAGAAAGAGATTTTAGGGTGTAAATGATAAAATTCATAAATACAATATTAAGACCGATAACCTATAATCTCATTCTTGCTTGTATTAAAATGATGTTGATTAATTTTATCATTAACACCTTTAAATCTCTTTCTTAAAATGCGTGCAAAATAATTTGTTGCATTTTTTCTGTTACGGAGGAAGTATGCATTTTGTGACGTAGCACCTTAATAAAGTTTTTTGCAATAATACACCTCATAAAATTTAAGCATTGATACGAGTTACCAAAATCAAATATGATGGCGAAAAAGTTATTATTTTAGTGAATTGACCTATTTATGTACCTCAAATTCAACCTAAACTCAAATAACATGACCTAACGCAGGTGCAGTGGGCAGCACCAACTACGGACTTGGGTGCAAAGGTAGGACCACCTATGAATTTGGGTGCAAGCAATATCATAAATAAGACTGGAGATTAAAGATTTGCTAGAATAGACGATCCCTATGTAACTCCTTTTTCATCCATAGGTTACTTTTCCCACGAGAATTCCTTATTTAGGTCAAATGTTCAACTTTTAACCTAACATATGCTATGCATTGCACCCAAGCCGATAGGCGGTGTTGCCCTCTACAACTACATTAGGTCATGCTATTTGTTGCGCCTAACTTATGGGTGGTGCTGTTGTGACCAAATTTTTCAAGATTTTAGGTTAAATTAGAAGCAAACAAATGGGTCAACTTGTCATAATATTGACTTATATCGACAAAGTTATTTTTGATGTCTCATAACAAAACTTAAATTTTGTAAGGTGTTTTATTGCATTTTTTTTATAATTAGGGCTATATTACAAAATGCCAGATTTTACATATGCTTTCTAATAAAAAAAATTCTAAAAGTTCGAATTTATTACCTACTAACACCCAACATAAAGTTTTACATATAGATATTTATAATTGATTTTTTTTCATTTTTCATTTTTATTATTAATTGAACATTGTTCAAGCAAAGAGCTAATTGTAACTAATTTTTAGTGTAACGGTGCATCGCAGGGGGTCTACACTAGTCTTCAATAAATTAAGCCCTAAAGAGGAAAAATATTAAAACACTACCTTATTCATTCTTCAATCAATTAACAATTGAGCCCTTAATTAATTCAATACCAGGAAATTACCTTCAATATTTTGTAACACAAAGTTACTTTCAAATATACTAATAGTGAAATAAAAAGGTCAATGCATTCCCTTCAAATACTTTGCAACACAAAATTACCATACAGAATCAAAAAACAAACATAAAAAGCTATCTATATGTAGTCGTAAATTTGTAATATATTAATAGTGAAATAACTCAATAAAAGTATTCTAAAATAATAGGCAACCTGAATTTTCTTATTTACATCAATGTTTTGTCAACTCCAATAATCCTATCAAATAACTAATTTGTACGAATAATTCAATATTCTAGATGATCAAGGTCAGCTCTTTTTTTCTTTCTTTTTTTTTTATTAGGAGAGAAAAACCGACTCTATCAAAAGGAAAGCCTAAAGCATCTTTTCTAATAATAACGGAAAGAGCTGAATCAAAAGGATGAAACCAGCAAGTAAGATTGTTATAATTGTGACCAATATGGGATAAATATTTTGCTGCTTGATTTATTTCTCTATAACAATGTTTGATTATATAATTATCAAATTGAAGTAGGTCTTTTTTTGTATCTAGTATAATGTTGTGGATTTTCCAAGGAATTTTCCAAATTCCTTTAATTGCATTAATAACTGTTAGATTATCTCCTTCAATTATTAGGTTTTTAATGTTAAGCATAATAGCACTTTTTATGCCCTCTCTAAGCGCAATTGCTTCTGCAAATAAGATAGAAGCTTTGCTATAAAGGGCTTTCGCTCTGGAAATTAAAATTTTAGCATTTTGATCTCTTATTATAAAACCTATTGCAGTAGAAGTGGAGCTAATTTTGGAGCCATCGAAGTTTAATTTGGCATAGTTATCAGGGGGGTGTCGGGTGGGCGTGCAAAAAGCCCCACTGCACAGGGCCCCGTTATATAAAGGGTATATTTTTTTTGTTTTTCTTATTCATTTGTCTTAAAGTATTCTTATATTTTTATATAAATTAATGATATTCTACTAAAATATTTTTGGGATGTATATATATATTGTCAAAATAATATCAAATATTAGCATTTATTAAGATTTGAAGGGCCTAAGTACAATTTTAAAATAGGGCCCCCGATAACTCCGACACGACCCTGATAGTTATTAGGAGGTGGGGTCCAAAATAGATTTTGATTTTTTTTTGTTATTATTTTTATTAATAGATACCAAGTAAGGATTTTTTTATCTTTGGAGTTTTTGCCTGTTGGTTGAAAATAGGGTCAGGATCAAAAACCTTTTTCCAATTTGTAGTGAAATTTTCTATCATTTGGTAAACTTGAGTGGGAGTATTTCCATTATTTCTGAAAACAGAAACATTTCTATTAAACCATATAAACCACCAAATTATACTGATTTTTGAGAATTGATGAAGTCCATAGCTTGATTTAATCTATTGGATATTATCAATAATGTTTCTATTGATATCAAAAGGTGGAATATTCCACCCATTTTGGATCAAAAGATTATAAATGTTTTTTGTTTGAGGGCAATTGTAGAAAATGTGGTTAATATCTTCCAAATGATGATTACAAAAATTGCAATAAGGAGGGACTGAAATTTTGTTCCTGTTTAATCTTTCATTGGTGGGGAGGGCATCTATACAAATTTTCCAAATAAAATGTTTGATTTTAAGTGGGATATCTAAGTCCCATATCCAGTAGTATGGGACTTTAGAGTCATTGTTGTCATTATGACTGTAGCCTTGAATAAAGTAAGTAGCAGATTTTGTGGAGAAGTTGCCATCTGGAGATGGTCCCCAAAAAAGCTTGTCGGGAATTTCATTAGAAGGGATTGGGACAAAGGAGATTAGTTCCACAATCCAATTAGGAAGGATGTGTCTTAATTTTGAGATTTTCCATTGTTTGTCTATCGATATAAATTCCTTTACTTTTTGAGGAGTATGATGGTGATCAGAATTTTGAGTAATGTGTTGTTGAAATAAGTACTAGAAAAGGGAGCAACATTTATGTGTTTTAGCTTGTCTTTGCTAAAATGTTAATCTTTATACTATATTTTGTGTTAGTCATAGTATATTGAGGATGTTGTTGATGGTGCATTTGGTTTTCTAAGAGCGATTATTGTATTAGTTGAAATTCTTGGCTTCTTCGTCGTAAGTACATGCTTTGTTAAGTCTATTTGTGGCATTTGCACTTATAAGCCTTTGTCAAAGGTTTGTTACCTTTGGTTATTTTTCATTGGCGCTCTATTTTTCTTGAGGATATAATTGTGATTTGGTTAATTGTACTCTAATATTTCCTAGTTATGGGGTTGAGTGCTTTGCTAAAGATTTGAATTTTTTTAGCTTTATTGGATCTAGGAATAGTGTATGCTTGGTTGGCCTTTGTGGTGGGAATTTCAGGACTGTGGGAGTAAAACCAATTGTTTGGTGTTGTTGGTAGTATAACGGAAAAGAGGTTAGTGGCTGGTCGCACCTCGCGACACTAGTCGCGGCTTGTGACAAAAAACTACATGAGAGAGCTAGAATCAGGGCAGGGGCTCATCTCGGGTCGCGATGGGGGGTGTTGCGGGTCGCGACGACATTCTCCCTAGTAATCGTTTCAGTTCTGAGGGTCAGTAGCTTGTCGTGGCTTGCGACCTGGATAGCGGATAGCGACGATCTGACCGTAGGTTTTCCAGCATGGTTGTTTTATCTACCTTGTAACCCCGGCCCCATACTTTGGGTTTAATACTTATGATTGTGAATGTTTCATGTTGCATTAATATTTTCTAGACCCAAGTTCGTTAGAAGGCTCCTGGTTTGTTGCCATTACCTGAGTACTAAACTTGTTATCCTTACTTATGGTAGTTAGCTCTTTAACCTATTGTGTGTGTCCTTGAGTCATCTCTTAAGTCTCACCTAGCTTTGGTGATATGTTTCCCTTGGTGACATTCTTTTGGACCTAATTTGGTAGAGGGATAGTGGTGGTATGTATACCTTGGAAAGTGGCTTAGTTTCTTAGTGGCAAGATTCTAGTCTAACCCCTTTTGTTTGAGTTGTTTGGTTTTATCACCACAAACTTAGTTTGGACTATTCCATGTGTTGTGGGGGACTTTGTGCTTGCCTTGAAGCAAGTGTTTAGAACTTTCTTTGAGTATTTCTAGACTCTTCGTTGGCCTTTGGAGTCCAAATGTTTATGAAGATGAGTGAGGTTGTGACTTAAACGCATGTGGTTGGTTTTCCTTGGTGTAATTGACTCCATTTGCTGCAAAGTGTTGTTTTGAGTTACTCTTTGACGTGTTTGACTAGTCTTGGCTTAGTTTTGAATGACTTTAAGTGGTTGTGGCTAGGTAGTCCGTCTTTCCTCAGTTTAGTAGAATTGACTTAGAGAGGAAATACACTTAAATAAAATGATCAGTTTTAGTCCATGAGTGGCTTGCCTCTTCATGCCAAGGTCTCCATGTTTACCTTGTTGTTGTCCCATGTGTTGCGTTGAATTATGGTTAAGACAATGAATAGACTATTAGATTATGTGCGTTGGATTCGTCTAGCTCTAACCTTAAAGTTTCTTAGCATCAAACCTGTGTGGTTCCAAGTCTAATAGGTTTTGTTAGTTGTCTATGAGCATAATGCAACTTGCCTTGTAGGGTTACTTGGTAAACTTGTGCTTTTGAGGGTACTATTTGTGTAAGGAGAGATAGTACTTGATTGTTGTCAGAGGAATAAGTCTTATCCTTGTTATTTAGATATGAGTTGTGATTCTTTTTATTCTTGGTAGCCATGATTGGTTGCTTTCTTTTGTTTTCTTTAACAAAGGATGAGGAGTTTCCATCATGCGTAGTAAAGCCAAGAATGTTGAGGTCTAAATTTACGGATAAGACATGTGGGTTGTACAGTCTTGACTTAGTCTATCATCATGCCTTGGTTGTGTTTTCCTTGATGGAATTGTAGCTCGCTTTCCTTTAGATTAGTGACTTTTTGGAGAATGTCAATTCCATCGTCTTTGGCGGTGATAGCATGTGTTTGTTATTTTACTATACATAAGTGAAGTGTCTGGATGAGTTTTTGGAGTGCTTCACATGTTGTCTAGTGTGTTAAAATAACTCTTGTGGAACTCTATATCCTCTCTGTTCGAGTAGTAGGAAGACATGAGTGAAAACATGCTTAGTTTTCCTTTGAGATGTTTTTCCTTGGGAGGTGTGTGAGAGACTCCTTTCAAAGTGTCATGTGTTGCGGCATGTCTTGTGTGACCAAATATGTGATTTGGGTTGAGTGATTTATCGCTTTGGTTTGTGAGCCTTGTCACAATGTGGTTAACATAGCATTCAGTTCATTTGTGTCTATTAGAGTCAATTTGCTTTCACAAATGTTGCAGTGAACTAATATGTTGGTTGACTTCGTCCCACTAGTATTGTGTTTTTGCATAATCTTAAAGCTAGTTGCTTTGGGTTGACTAGTGCAAATTTTGGGATTTGGTCAATATGGAAGATTAGTTCACTTATGTAGCTATGTTGCTGTAAAGATCATGTTTTAGAAAGTCAACGTGTTCTAAAGAATGATATACTATGAGTGTGATATAGTATATCCATCGTTTTTAATTTGTTCTTAAGTTGCTAGAACATAGAGTGACATGATTGAGGTGTTTTGCTACCATGTCTGCTTGTGTGGAATTTATATATGTTTATATTTATTCTTAAGATCTTTGCTTTGATTATGTTTTCTAACGGAAATTATGACAGCAAAGACGAGGCGCGTCATGGTGGAGATTGTGGCATGTAGTGGTCCTCAGTCATTGTTATCGCCGAGGGGGATGAGACTTGAGGCCCAAAATGATGAAGCATTATGTTTGTCCTCATCCCTATAGCGATATCTAAGTAATGCTTATGAGGTTGAGTTCTTTCGAGCTCTTAATGGATCTAAAACCTTTAAGGTTGGTGCTGTTTGAGATGCACTTGTGCGATCCACCGTTGTTGTGAGGTTGAGTTTTAAACTCTTAATGGATCCAAAATTAAGGTGTTCGCACCACAATTCTGGGTCCACCATGATTTGTGAGGTTGAGCATTATTATGTGCTCCTAATGAATCTTTGGTCATGTGGGGGTTATTTGCTATGTGATAGCATTGTGGTAAATTCAGTTATGTGAATGTGTTTTAACCCACGGACTAAGTGCGATAGAGATGCACTTATAGATTCACCTAAGTGGATGTGAAGACTAGCCATCTTCGATGGAATGACTTTGGACAGTATTTCTAGAACATCCATGAGTTCTGAGCTAAGCTCTTGGCTTTATAGTTTGCATTGCACATCGCAGAGTTCATATGATCTTTGGGGTAAGGTATGCATTGTGGGAATCTTATCCGAAATCTTAGAGTTTCAAGGTTCGTCCACTCTATGATCAAGAGTTTAAGGGTTTCAAGGTTCGTCCACCCTTAGGCTTATAGGTCATTGCCCTGCTTTGCTAAGCATGTAATTTCAAATCACCTAGGTGATATTATGTGTTAAGTACCGAACTCCTCTTGTGCCCAAGAATACTTCTCTTTTCCTTCCTTTATTCTTAAGTTGTTTGGTTTTCCATTTTTAGTGGGGGATTGTTGGAGTAAAAACGGGAAAATGATTCTTGCCTACTGATTTGATCATAACTTTTGATATGCAAATCGGATTGATGCGATTCAAATTGTGTTGGAAAGCAGACTTCAAGAGCTTTCCAACGATAGGTCATAAGCTCAATTCTGACGAGTAACAAAAAAGTTATGCTATTTTGAAGAGTGCTGAGACAGTAGCCCGTCGCGGGTCGCGGCCAGGGTCGCGACTCCAGGCTATCTAATGCTCCTTTTTGTTTCTTTTTCAAGGCATTCGCGGATCGAGATGAGTCGACCGTTTGATTTCCGAGTTGCTTCATTTCTTTTGTAACCCCCACATTGATGGTGAATATTTGTACGTTTTTTAGCATCTTTTTAACTGATAATATATTCATGCCTCTTGGCGTTTAGATGAGATACGTATATTCTATTATTCTCTCTCTCAATCAAAAAGAAAACACAAAAATACAAAAGCTCCATCTCTCAATATCCTCTTCTTCTTCTTGGGCATAAGTTCATGTAGCTCCAAACTCTCACCAAGAGTGCACTTTGTGGGAGTGTCGTGTTCACCGTTGTTAACGTGTCGGCAGACACTATTTGCACCCTGGTCGCGCTGAATGTCGTTTTCAATGCAGTGGTTTTTTATGCTACGCCACGACAATCTCTGCTCAATTCTTGGTTAAACACAATTTTCTATTTCTAAAAATGTTAATGCTCTTCGGTAGCCTTTGAAAACACTCTTATATTCCTACAATTTATTCCTACTTTACTCTTACTTTTGTCAGCTTCTCATTAGTACCTCACATTTTTTTCCAATCTTTTCATAAATTATTGGTCCTACATGGCTACATGTGTTTAATCCTTGGAGTCAAAAATCGATTTAATATCAAATGTACAGTTTAGAACAGGAGGATTTTGTTGAGTGACACTTTGACGGTTGGCAAACATTTTCTACTTTTGCTCTCGTATGTGATGCTTACAAGTATATGAACTTCTTGTCGTTAACAATGGCAATTGGGAGTTGGGAGTATAGTCAATGCTTTGATTTTTCCCCCCCTATTCTTGGTAACTTTTGAATTCCATAATTTGATTCTCCGTTCCAATTTTTTTTTTTTCTTTTTTTGTTGATTGAGAATCATTTCTCAAGAACTTTTAACCTAGGTTGCATGAAAACGGGTACGGGAACGGGTACGAAACGGATACGGGATATGTAGTTAAAAATATAGAGGATATGGGTACGGGAAAGAAAGTATACAAAAAATATTTAAAAATATAAAATTTTGTGGAACTTTTAACGTTACGTGAATGATATTAGTATGAAAAACATGAATATTCAAGTAGCATAACAAAATCCTTCTAGAAAAAAAAATAGAAAAGTAGGTAAAAATAGATTTAAAAAAAAAAAAGTGAAGTATCACGTATCCATGAAGTATTGGTATCGTATCGATATCCGACACTGGTACGGCTACTTAAATGAAGCATCTGTGTTACGTTGCTTTTAACCTTCTTAAATTTGAGTGAGTTTGTAGGAACGAAATTATAGTGAAAAGAAATAGAGTTTCTTTTTTTCCCCTCTTATATTGGCACACCAGATTAGTTCCCATGCTACGCACGGTTTTAACATAAAAAACTAGTATCCTAGCTCGGGCAATGCCCCGGGTCGGCTACAATTATCAAATATACTTCATATTTTTCTTTGTAAACTTCATAATTGATTTTGTTATATTCTATGATTTTTTTTCGTCTAATGTGAAATTGATATAGAAGACAGTTATGATGAGATAAGTAATGATAATTATGAAAAAATCTTAAAAGATTTGGAAGGATCGAACAGAGAATAACATTAGAAGAATTGGTATAGGAGAATATGTAACAATAGTTTCTTGTTATTAATTAACTTAATAATAGTGTTTGAGATATAATTTTTTTCTAGTCACATTAACTTATATCGCTATATTATATTTTAATTTCAAACATTAAACCAAAAAATTAAAGTGGGTTGATGGTTAAGATCTTACATTTCATATTAAAGGTTACGTGTTTGATTTACATTATAATCAATGGTTATATTTTTAATTGAGATCTAAAACATATGCGTAAAGGCTTGAGGAGAATAGCAATGCATTAGATGCTTCAAGCGAGTGCCACGTGACACATAGACTTCCTTTGGAACGCCTTTTAATATATAATATAGATTTACAAAATACATACAGCAAAAGAATACGTGTTCAATTAGTTAGAATTATACACAATTAGAATGTTAAGTACTCCGTACCTCATTTGTTTTATTCAGTTTATCACATTTAAGATAAAATCATTCAATAGTTCAGTACATAATATTTGATATTTAATTAATAGTATATCATTGATGTATTTTTTAATTTTAGTTTATCGATAAAATAGTGAAAAACGATGATTTTTTATGTACAATATTCATATTAATTATTTTTACTTTTTATAAGATTATTTATAAAAGAGTCAAAAATAATCATGGAAGGTCCTTGTGATATCATTATCTACCAATTCTCTTATTTAATAAAAATGATATTTTGGACATCATAATTATTTGACTAATTGAAAAATGGGCATGCTTTTTTTTCTTTATTCTTCTAAAAATTAGAAGAGATATTTGTATTACTTTTTGAGTAAACTTTTTTTTTTTTTAAATAAAACGAACATGAGTTGAGTTTAGGAGGGGGTTTACAGTTAGCGCATTTTACATAACCCTTCAAACATCATAATTTTAACAAAACTTCAAATGTGACATTTTTGATATAGGAATTAAATATAGCAATAGGTGAAATTTACATACTGTATTTATAAAGAATTAAGATTTAAACACAAAAAATTCATCAAATTTCATAGCATTTATAAAAGAAAAATCTTTCTTGAGAAGCTAAAAAATAGAAATTATAAGATTTTATAGGATATATTAAAATATATAGAGATTGTAGAATCTTTTAATGTAACACTCTGTCCTTTGGGACAATGCTAGCGGAAATAGCATCAAGACGGAAGACTACTAAATAAGGATCTAAACACTTATCAGAGTAATAAATAGGCTAAATATGTAAAATAAACCAACAAAATCATTATTATTAACCAAACCAAACCAATAGTAAATTAAATCCTAAGGAAAAACTAAATAACTTCAATTACAAACCACACCATAAATCTTATTCAAAGCTTAAATAAAGTAGAGTTCATTCCTAGGATTAAGTACAACAATGGTCCACAGAGGTCTAGCCTCCCTAGGAAATTCTCACAGCACACAAACCTTGGGTAGATCACACCATGTCACCATGGTCTTCACCTTCAAATATATGTTATGTCCACAATTCAGTGGGGAGTAACTCACAGTTCCCAATGAAGAGCATAATTCAATCACGTATCACCAAATAAATCATACAAATAGGAATCATGTAATCAACATGTAAATGCAGCACATGGAATATAAACACATTAAACGTATCGGGCGTCCTTGCCGCAACATAACATAAGATATAAATATAATATAAATCCCACGAACCTCCTTTATAAATCATTTCATAAAATATTTCCAAATCGAGAATACGATAATAATCTTCCAAAATAATTTTAGGCGTACTAATTCCCAAGTACAAATACATATTGAAAACAAGTACTGATTGAATATAGTCCCAGGTAAGAGAGGTGCGACACATTGGTCAACTTAACTACCAAGTCTTGTCTAAACAGATTCCGGGCTTTTGTTTAAGCCAACTAAACAATCAAACTGTAACCTCATGATAAAACTGGAAAGTTCGTACAAAACCTTTCCAAAAATAGTAACCAATCCTAAAATAGTAATATTTTATAAATCATCTTAATAATATCAAAATCATAAGTATAAAATAAATATATGTCAAAATCATAAATCATGAATCATAAGTCATATAATATAAAGCTTCCAAACACATACAATTTCTGTTCCAAGATAAAATAGTGCTATAATATAAATAAATGAATAATGAAATATAATCAAATACTCACATAATAAGGTAAGGCGTAACGAAATCATTGTCTAGTGGAAGCGATTCACACACTAGTAGCTCTCAAGCAATTTAGAGAACCATGTCGCGACTGGCCAGACACTTAGACTGTGTGAAAGCGATTCATACCCTACACCCGTTCTAGTGGAAACGATTTACACACTAGACTGTTAGCAGAACAATGGAAGCAATTTACACATTGCCCATTGGAGCTTAGGGAAACATATTCCATAAGTCCGAAGGGAAATCACCAATACAATAATATTTATAAAATACTTAATAAAATCCTAAAAGTCTAATAATGTACCAAAATGCCATTATACCAAAATATACATTATATTACATAAATTCATTAGAAAATCAATATAAACCACTCGCAATATATATATAAATAATCCGAAAATCCTTGTTAATATTTTACCACAGTCGAAATCCAATAAAATTCGTAAAAACAATTTAAAACCCAATCCCATAAACACAATTAATTAAACAAATACACATTAGCACAAATAGCATATAGTTCGAATTACCCATATAAATTATTTATCAAATTCTCAACCATATTATTAATGTGATATAGTTGTCCATATTATTTTATAAATCTCATGTTAATATTTCAATTGGTTAATACTATTGCACAATTGGCATATTGATTCGGCACACTTAGTCATGAAATCATATCATTATTCTCTAATTAATCCGAATTACTCATGACATGATGTATATATAATATTAGTGATTAAACTTAACAATTTAACATAAATTAATATTCTTTAAAACTAATTATTAATTCGGCGTGGGCAATATATTAGCAAATTATTGTACAACTTTTATTAGCCATATTGTTATGTTACAACTAACACACTAGCATGAATATAATAGCAATTAACAAGTTACACATTGTTTTATTAAGCCAATACAATTCCTTTTTTTTTACAATATTATTAACAAAATAATTATCAAATAAATCTAATCATATTATTGACAAGGTCCGAATTATTTAGTAATTCTAACAATGTCATTAAACAGATTTATAATATATTTTAACACTCATATAATCTTAAGGTTAAATTACCAAATTACAATTTATTTAATTAGCAAGAATAAATCGGCAATTAACAATATAATTAACTATTCATTAAAAAATATTTATGTGAGGTCCGAATATATATAGGTCTAAAATAATTATTAAACAAGTTTTAAGCATAATTAACATTCATATAACACTCATACATATGTGGTTTTTGCATAAACAATTTAATATAATTAAACAATTTAATTAACTAAATAAATTCATAACCACACATATACATCATTAAAAAATTATGCAAACATGATCAAAAACTTTATTTAAACACATAGACCACTCGAAAGTTATAAGATATATTTTCCAAAATTTGTATAATTTGGTTTAGCAAAAACGGTATATATTAAATTAATGCGCTTAAAAGGGACTAGCGAGTTACCTTGTTCCTCCTTGGATCCAAGTATGCAAACGCGTATGAATTCAGAAGAAAAGAAGAGAAATTTAATGTGAAATTATTGGTGTTTCACACGGCTCAAAAGGAATAGAAAGATTGTATTTTGGTCATGCACAGCTAGGATAGAGAAAGAATTTTAGGGATTTTTGTGGAGTGTTTTGGACTGATTTTAATTGATGAAAAGTGATGAAAAGAGGTAGGTATTTATAGGAAAAGAATTCACAAATTATTGGTGAAGAAAAGATATTGCACGACACAAATAAAATCCCACACGGCTAGGATTAATATTGTGCACGACTAGTTTAGATAAGATGCACGACTATCTTGCTAAATTTTAGGGAGAATTGGTCAAAAGATATATTTGGATTATACTTGTTAGGGCTCATTTCTTGATCCATGTGGCGGGCTACGGACTCATTCAAGCTACTAAGGAGCAAAGTTGTTACACGTGCCATATTTAGTGGGGAGGTTAGCATTTTATTAGGTGTCATCATTTGTGGCCACTGAATATTAAGGAGAGAGTCAGCAACTAATTCCTTATGTTTAGGGATGGAGTTGGAGAAAATCAAAGGCAATAAGTAAGGGTTTGACTAATTCAATTTGGTGGGAGTTCTTGTTATGGGGCGTACTCAACTTAGTGGAATTGAGACCTAGTTTTTAGGTGAAAGCTTTGTACATTAATTGTCTGCATTATAAATAGGGGCTAGAGGCTGGTATCAGATTATTATTCATGCTGAGCTAATACAATAATAAAACTCATTTACTCCTACTTTCGTTATTCTTCATCTTTTATTGTTATTTAGTTACCAACTCAAGCAATAAAATATAGTAGCATTATAATCTAGCCGTACTCAAGTCTAATCATCACAAAACAATTGATTCAACTCCAATATACTGCAAGTACCCTTCTTCCCTCATAAAGCTTATCATCATTAATTATTACTAGCCACTTTGTATTTAATTTAAACTACTACTAGTGGATGTGTTGCTTTTTGCTACATTACCATTACATTATTTATTTTTCTTTGATCATGATCATCACGTAAGTCCCCCAAAACAAAATTCCGAAGCCATAATCAACAACCTACCTAATTGTTTGGGCTAAGCAATTTTTGGCACAAACATTTTGGCGTCCACCGTGGGGCCGATTATCTAAAACCCCACAAAAAACCACCACAAAAAATACCACAAAGAGCCTTGAAAAATCGGTATGTCGGGCAGATCTCTACCCACCATGGCGGAGTTGGAAAAGGCTTATGGAAAGGCACACAGCCACCATAAACGAATCCATCAATAAAAAAATCTATCTGCTCCAAAAGGAAAATGATGTGTTAAGGTCTCAAGTCTCATCAGCCATACTCATTGCCACTAACGTAAGGAATGGCCAGAGAAAAAATCTGGAAGGAATTATCACTAGGTTGGACTGCATGGGGGCATTGACTCCCCCTATGACCAGGGTCGTGTTACTCATCGGACCTCGACTGCTTATCACCCTCAAACAAATGGGCAGGCCGAGGTTTCCAATCGTGAAATAAAATCTATTCTGGAGAAAACGGTGAACCCCAATCGGAAAGATTGGAGTCTAAGGCTGGATGATGCCTTATGGGCATATCGTACGGCCTATAAGACACCAATTAGCATGTCTCCTTTCCGTTTGGTTTATGGTAAGGCATGCCACTTACCGGTTGAATTAGAGCATAAGGCATATTGGGCTGTCAAGAGCTTCAATATGAACTTAGATGAATCGGGGTTGCACCGTAAACTCCAATTAAATGAACTCGAGGAAATCCGGAACGATTCCTATGATCGAGAATGCCATGATTTACAAAGCTAAAACTAAAGCTTGGCATGACAAATCCATTTCCCGGAAGGAATTTGAGGCAGGTCAGAAGGTGCTTCTGTACCAATCTCGACTTAAGTTGTTTCCGGGAAAGCTTCGATCCGTTGGGTTGGACCTTCGTTGTAATGAAGGTTTTTCCCCATGGGGCTGTGGAAATCCAATCCACCGACACCTCCAAAATTTTCAAAGTTAATGGCTAAAGGCTCAAACCTTATTTTGAAGCCTTTGTCCAAACTAGGGGGAGGAGTTTGATTTGGATGAGCCGGTGTATGAATGAGCCGGTTGCCGGGTCGTGCCAACGACGTTAAATAAATGGAGCTTTCGGGAGACGCCCCGACTTTATTGCTTTTTATTCTATTTTTTTGTAGTTTTCCTTTGGTTTAGAGGGAACGATTCAATCTAATGAGTTATTTTCCTCGATACCAAAGTATTTTGATTGTTCTTGTTAACCTTTTGATGAACCGATGTTAAGTTCCCAAAGGAGTTGAACAAGAACAAGAGGCTTAATGGAACATATCGAAAAGAGGAACAAGTTCCCGGATCGAATATGCGTACGAATTCATCTACGAACAAGCTAAAAAACACGCAATTTTGTAGCTCACTTTGTGGACAAACGCGTATAGTCTAAATCAAATGAAAAGAATCACTCTTAACACTCAATTTAGGCTAAAACTACTATGAATACAAGAAAGCACCAAAACTCCATTCAGAACAATCTTATATCTCTAAATTAAGACATAAAAGAAACACTCTTAGCTCTTAATTTAGGGGTAACAAAATCAGTAGCCGGTAATTAGCTACACACTTAAACTAAAAACCGAAAAGCATGAAAAGGGATATTTTAGAGATTAGGAACACTAATCTCTAAATGGGATATTTTAGCAAATAGATGGAAGAATCGCTCTTGAATCTACCGCTAAATAAACTACTGAGTTAAGAGAATCGCTCTCAAAACTCAACAATCAAATCTGACTAACTCCTAAAAGAATCACTCTCGAAGTCATTAATCAGTTTGGCTAGCTTCGACTAAGAGGGTCGACCTCTTAATCTAATAGCCTAGATAACTAATTAAGAGGTTCGGCCTCTTAATCACTCATCTAGCACGAAGTCTTGTAGCTAGACAACTCCCAAGAACTTCAAACCATGCTAGCTTCTATGCACACAACATAAAAACTAAAGAAAGAAAACCAAAGTTTTCAAACCATTTTTCATAAACTTCAAATCTGATTTTTACATCAACTATTACAAGCTATTTATAGAAAACTAAAACTAACTAAGGCTACTACTACTACTAGATAATCATAGCAATAAACAAAGCAAAGAAATCCAAAATATCTAGCCTAAATAAGGGCCATACGTCCCCCCTTGGCCAGCCACTTTGAACAAGTTGCTCCACTTGCACCCACTTGCACCAACTTGCACCAACTTGCCTCCATGACTCCCCTAAGCTACTAGGTGAGTAAGCAAAGCTAGTATGACACTAAGTAAGGCTACTAGATGAATAAGCAAAGCTAGCTACACCACTTGCAAGCAATAACCAAAAGCCCAAACAACAACTTGCAACAGCTGAAACACGTAGCACCATGGCAGTAGCACCTCGCGACTCGCGAGTTATGGGTCGCGACTCGCGACCTTAAGGGTCCCCTGGGTTCGTGGCTCGCGACCTAGGCTCGCACCTTGTGAGTTGTTGCTGTACTTGCACACGTTTCTTCTATCATTGCTTCTTGGTTCATGTACTTGTGTAGTTTAAGCCAAGATCATCTAACTAAGATAATACAATACAAAAACGAAAGCATTAAACTAAGTAGTAGCTAATACAAAATAGGCATAATTGAAACTAAGCTACTACAAATCTATTACAAATTCTAATACTACTAATCACCATTCTTTGGCACACTTAATCTGGTCCACTTAGTGAGTGTCTTGTAAATAAATTAAAAAAAAAATATTTATATATATAAATAATAAATATATAGGGATTTTGCTGAATTACTAGGGTATCAGGTATGGCGCGACCAGCGCCTACAGGTCAGTGGCCTCTGTGCATATGGCGCTCCCCGCGCCTATTTTGAGAAATGCTACTGACTTGAGAGCGCTCCCAGCGCCCTTAAAGGCGCTACCCACACCTATTGGGTGAAAGTTACTGACTGTGGGGCGCTGCCAGCGCCATTATAGCGCGCCCCGCGCCTTTAAAAATAAAAAATAAAAAATTAGGCTTCAGGTAGGGCGCGCCCCGCGCCATCGTGGGCGCTGCCAGCGCCCTACCCTCAGTAGTCAGTTCGTGTTATTTTTAATGGGTTAATTCCCATTTCAGTTTTCATTTCTCATTCTTTTGTTCATTAAGGCGCGGGCTCTCTCTCCCTCTAAGCAACCCTAACCTCAACAAAGACCTCCAATTTTGCTCATTTCTCCTCTCAAATCTTCTCCAATTTTACCAAATTCGAAAAACTTTCACATCTCATTCGAATTTTCTCTCTCTTTCGTCCGTGGTGTGCATTTTAGGGTTTCGTTTTCTCTCCTTTTGGTTGTGTTAGGGCACGCATGTGGTATATTTCTTACTTCTTTTTTACTTCATTTTTGTTGCTTGAAATTTGTGAATCTTGTTTTATACTTTAATTCATGAATTTGTGATGATTTGAGGTTTATTTTGAAGTAGAAATCTCTTTACATGAGTGTTTTGAACACACACCTTTGCAAGTTGGTACTTCGTTTTGTGATGAAGTGTGTTCTTGTTCTTGAGTTCGGCAATGCTATGTTGAAGTGTTAATATTTTGTTGAGTTTGAGGTTGAATTTTTGATTTTGTGCTTGCCATGGTTGAAGTAATCTTTGCCAAGCTAGTGTATTTTTTTTTAAACAATTTAGTGTAAGAATTTGTTTTTAAACAATTTTTCTTGGTTGAATTGCATTATTGTTGTTGTGAAGTATGCTAACATTCGAAGTTCACTTCTTGTGTTATCATTCAAATCACAATTTCATCAATGAAAATTTTCACTCACACTAATGGTTTTTTGTTATGATTGTGTTTAGGTATTTCGGCAGTGCTTTGGCTTAGCCTAAGCAAGCTCTCCCCAACCACTCTCTGAAAAAAAAAAATCTCACTCGAAATGGCCTCAACTTCCGGTTCAAGAAAAAGAAAGAATGTAGCCTCTCCTTCCACATCTTTCTTCAACCTAAAAAGACTCACGCCCACACAGAAAACCATTTTTACCCGGCTAAGAAAACGCAGCGTCCAAGCCACCGCTTTCGCTTGTCACAGAACTCTCAAAAGGCTCGGGATTCTCCGACCTGTGACAAGGTTGCTAGGAAGAGTTGGTTTGGACGGCTTCCTAAACGAACATGCCCACACATACAACTCCTTCACGTTTGAATTCCTTGCCACCTTGAAAAAGGGTAATGACCCCAGCAAGCCCAGGGGCGAGGAGTCCCGCTACATAACCTTCAACCTCAATGATGAAACGCATACAATGTTCTATGATGAACTTGAGGAGGTTTTTGGGTGGGAGTCCGCTCCTATTGGTAACTTTTCAAGCCCTACGGGTTTCAACGCTCAAGAGTTCTATAGAGGGATCACTCGTTTCCTTAAATTTGATCGAAACGCCCTCATCAGCTCCATACCTCATCCAGCTCTCCGCTTTGTCGCATTCTTCATAGCAATGCCCATCTTTTGTCGGGCGGAGGCCAACAAGCTCCCTTTAACCACTCTTAAGGCCCTTTGGGCCATAACTCCCGAGGGAAATGATTACCCGCATTGGGGGGCATTGTGGGTTGATGCTTGTCTCGATTTGGTAGACGAGAGCAAGAAGGGAACAATAGCTATGGGAGGTATGGTGACCTTGATATATGAGTATCTTGAGCGCAAGAAGGGGAAGAGTAATAAGGAAATCGAATACCCTGATGGACGGGTCGGGAGTGACCCTGAAGATTTGCTTACCTATTGGGTTCTGCAAACCCGAAGTTTCATTTACATATCTGATCAGAGTGATAATCCTCGGTCGTTCGTCTGGCATTTTGGACAGGGACAGGAGGCCTACATGAATTTGCCTCAACCGCAGCGTACTTCCATCAGGGGATGTACTCGGGCGGCTCATTTTTTTTACCCCCCCGATCTAGCCTTCAAACAAAACTTGAAAAATGTGTTTGGGGTTGAATTTCCGGATCCTCCACCTTCTAACCCGGAGTGGCAGGAGAGTGACAGTGGGGAGGAGTATGATGAGGGAGATGAAGAGGGAGGAGAAGAAGAAGATGATGATGATGATGAAAATGAAAATGATGGTGATGGTGATAATGATGATGATGATGGTGATGTAAACATGGTGAACCACAGACCTTGGGCACGAGGTGGAATACGTATGCACGAGCCGAACCCTGCTTCTTCTGATCAGTCGGGGATTAATCTCCTCAATCAGCGGTTCGACTCTTTGCAAGTCGAAGTAGGTGCCCTTCGGCACGAGGTACACCGAATGGAGGACGTGATGTACCCCATGTCTTCCATGATTACAGCGATGCATACCATGCATTTTTATGGTACCCCTTATGTTGACCCAACCGCAGATATTGAGCGGGAAAGGCAACAAAGGGAGGAGAGGAGGAGGAGGCCTCCGGGACCCACTTTTCCCGGGCGGTCCTCCAATGCTTGACAAGATGGTGAATGTAAACCCACAATGAGGACATTATGTCGCTCAAATGTGGGGATACCTTCACTTGTATATAATTTTGGTTTCTTTTTTTTAAAAAAATAAAATAAAAAAAATAAAAAAAATAAAAAAAAGAAAGAAAGCTCGATAGGTTAAAACAAGAGCTAAAAAAAAGAAAAAAAAAAAAAAAAGAGATGAGAAAGCTCGGATGAAAACCCGAAAGGGCTCCTAGGAAATATGAGAGAACAAGAAAAGAGAGGAGTTCGTTGCTTTTTGGATTCAAGACCGGATAATCTCATCTTCCGGAGTGCTTTGGTAAGAACACTTTTTGTTCTTTCTTTCCCCATTTTTTATTTTCGTAAGTAGTGTGAACCGTGCTAGAATTTTTGTTTGTATTTTGAAATCTTTAAGTTCACTTTTGGTTTGTTTTTCCTTCTCATAAATTGTTTTAGCTCAAATCATAATTTTATTGTGTTTTGATTTAGAACAAGTTCATTAGGGATTTTTGTTGGAGTTTAGTTGTTTTTACGAACTTTTGGCTTATAACTCGTTATTACTCTCTTTTGATTTACTCGAGGTCAAGTAAAGACTAGGTGTGGGGGTATTTGATGTGTTCAGTTTGTATTAATCAATTAGCTCATTTTGATGTATAGTTTGTAATAGTTTAGAACGTGTTTTGTGATATTAATTAACTTTAAGCTTAAACGAAAGTTTATGTCTTGAAACTTAATTTAATATTGCATTTCATAATTTAATTGCTTTTTAGGACTTAGTTTATTTTTGTTGTTTCAGGCTCGTGTTTCTTTCCATATTTTGTTTGTATTTGGGAAGACCGAGACTTATTCGGCACTTGGAAAAAGTGTGATAAAGTCTTGAAGAAGGTAGGGCGCCCCCAGCGCCCTAAAGGCGCTGCCCGCGCCTGTATGATCAAGGAAA
Source organism: Salicornia ramosissima (assembly GCA_951394345.1). NCBI lineage: Eukaryota > Viridiplantae > Streptophyta > Magnoliopsida > Caryophyllales > Amaranthaceae > Salicornia > Salicornia ramosissima. Next base: position 34,859,270 of record OX596238.1, read on the forward strand.
AATAATGGAGCAAGTGGCCAAAGAAGAAGGCGTTCCCCACGCCTATGGGGCGCTGCCCGCGCCCATCTCACAGTAGCTTGCCAAAGGGAGGCGCTCCCCGCGCCTATGGGGCGCTGCCCGCGCCCATGTCACAGTAGCATTTCACAGGGAGCGCTCCCCGCGCCTTTGAGGGCGCTGCCAGCGCCCATTCCACAGAACCACTGCTTAGAGGGGCGCACCCTGCGCCTATGGGGCGCTGCCAGCGCCCATGTTGCAGTAGTACTTCCAAGAAGGGGCGCGCCCCGCGCCTTTGAGGGCGCTGCCAGCGCCCATCTGCTCTGTTCTGCACGCGGCTTCATCCACTTGATTTCTAGGTTATAATTTAGTTTAGTATAAATAGAAAAGTGGTTTTTCATTGTATAATATCTAGTTTTTCATGTTCAAGTAGTTCCTTAGCTTAAATTCTCTCTAGTTTCTCCTTAGATTACATCAAAACTATTAAATCTTTAGTTTGTAATTTTGATATTTTATCATGGAATCAATGAAGAATCTTTGTTCATCAATGGAAATGGTAGCTTAAACTTGTTCTTGGGATTGGTTTCAATGATTCCAAAAGGCTCCTTGTGAGGATTCTCTAACTCTAAACTATTTCTTTACTTCAATTATTTACTTGCTCTTATATGAATTGTTATTGGTTTTGTTGAATGTTTTAGCTTGATCTTTGTCTTGTTATTATATTTTACAAAATCATTACTAGGGTTTGAACACAATCGATTATTGTGTTCAACCTCGAGTAGCAAATATCTTGTTCATGCTTAAGCGTATTCTTATTGTGAACAATTTAGTATAGCTTGTTTAAACGTTAATTGTTTATTGCGTATTCTCTAAACAATTGCGTTCTTATTGTGTCTCCGTTCTTAAAGCTTTTGTTCACTGCGTGTTCTTTGAACATTAAGGGTTTTAGGCAATTTACGATTTATCTTGTCTAGCTAATTAAGGGGACTACAAGAGTTTACTCTTGTCAATAATTAATTGAGTATTGAAGTAGTTTGGTAATTGAGAGTCTAATTCAATTAGCCGAGTCAGAGTCGTTGTAACCGAATCCTAAGATTCTTTAAAACTAGAATTTTCTCGTAATCAATTAGTTGTTAGTTTCTTTTATCACTAAAATCTCCAATTCCCCCCCCCCTCCTTATTACCAATATCACTAAGGAATTAGTGATTCTCCCCTTTAATAATCCAAATATATATTAACACAATTAAATCAACATAAATCCGTTCTCTGTGGATACGAACCTTACTTGCCCTTTACACTAGTTGTAATTGGAGAGTAGGAGAAATTTACTTTTGATAAGTCTGTTATTTTTAACGACATAAAAGGCCTACCACCATGCTACTTGCGTCGTATTGTACCACATAAGATTATACACATATTTTGTTTACACCATATTATGCCACTTGGAGAAAACATATTTATTGAGTCTCAATTAAAATTTGTTTTAATCAAGGATTGAGCCCTTAACCTTCATAGTGAAATATAAGTATGTAACCTATCAACCATGAAACCACTTTCATTTGTTTGTTTAACATTTATCATTAAAATATGATAAATATAAGCTATCAACCATCAAACAACTTTAATTTGTTGGTTTAACATTTAATGTTAAAATATGATAAAGCCTTAGTGTAACTAAAAAACAACACATTTCAAATCTATCTTCTATATACCTTACTAAAACTCTTACCACTAAAATATACCCCATTTCCCTCCCAAACTACAAATTTTCCCTCCTAACAAAAAAAAAATCTACAAAAGACATTAATAAATGCACTCCTTGCATTCTCAATAAAGTGAAAAAAGAGTAGATATACCATTAAAAATAGTAGGTATAAAAATATTTTATTTGTCATACATTAGGAACTAAAACCATTTTTTATCTATTATCGATTATATTATTTATATCTTACTAAAAGTACCACTAAAATATACCCCATGTCCCCCACCCCACCCCCCCAAAAGTACCATTTTTCCCTTCTAACAAAACAAAAATAAAAAATCTACAAAGGACATTAATAAATACACCCCTTACATTCCCTATGAAGTGAAAAAGAGTTGGTATACCAAAAAAAAAAAAAAAGAGCAGGTTTACAAAAAAATATTTTTATTGTCATACATTAGGAAGTAAAACCAATACCACTAATAGAAAATAAAAGTGTAAAACACAATTTTATTTTTTTAGTTGATAAAATGGAGTGTATTTTTTTTAAGAAGGTAAAATTGATATTATAGCATTAGGGATGGTATAAAGCAAGCTTAATTTGAAGGGAAAAAAAATCTAAACACTAACTATTTATTCATAATAGTGATTTTCATAAAAATTAAAATTTTAAATACAGACCTATGGACTAATTTGATCGACATAATCCACTTATAGTATACATACTATTTTTTTACGAAATTTTATTAATTATATGAGGATCTAAGCTAAGGTTTTAGAATTCAGACTATTATTAGAATATTTGGTTATTTACTAAATGTAAAACAATTGAATTTTGTTATGCTATACAGAGATCATATGAGAGACAATATTATTTTAATTTCACTCCAAACTATTTATTTTGTGGTGATATTCTATTTTAAAAATGTCAATATAATAAAACAATAAAATAATGTGAGGTTCTTATATAATGTCTTATTTTTTATAAAAAAAAAAACTTAATATACGTTGCATTCATGCAATCTCAATATTTAATTAACTAATTATCAACATATTTTCTCTCACATGCTATACAAAAATTTAAGTCGTGCATCGCACGGGGATTAAATAGTTATTTATTGAAACAATTAATTGTAAGAAATGATAACAAAGAAGATTAATGTTCATAGATAATTTGTAAAATTCAATTAAAGCATTAAAGAAAGAGGAAAGACGAATCTTGTTTTTTTTTTTTTTTTTGAGTAATTGGGGTATATAGTGTAAAGTTCAATTAAAGTGTTTATTACTTTTATAATTGATTGATATAATAAAATTCATGTTGATTAATGTTACACCAATGTTTTACTTTTAGTTAAAATACTTTGTTCTCAAATTGACAATAAAAATTGATTTAGGAAAGTTTTTGAATCAAAATTGACAATTATCATTCATGACCTTAATTAAGATCCAACTTTTCAAATCATAACTAGTTTTTGAGGCATCCAAGCTATGGCACGGGGTTTTTTTTTTAAATATAAAAAAATAGAAAATACTATAAAATTCTATTATTGTTTTTATATTTTTAATGCTTACTCTAAATCAATCAATAATCACCATAAGAATTCTCAAGTTGAATTCAAAATTAATGCACAACACATCAGAAATCGGAGAGGGTATGATAATTGATGAAGAGGTAATTAAAAGGTCTAAAATTAAAATGGTAAGGAAAAAGAAAAGGGTTAAAACAATTATCTTAAAAAGATGATACTAGGCAAAAAAATAAATAAATAAATAAATAAAATAAAAATTCTTGTGTCGATTTTAAAAAAAAAGAGAGAGAATATTATTAATTTGAATCAAAATATTTTATTAGTTTTTAAAAATAATGTTTAAAATATATAGATATTAAAAGTGATTAGTTAAGAAATAATGAAAGAATTCTAGAGATCTAATGATAAAATTTTCTTGAAAAAAGTCATTAAGCTTAAAAATGACACATGACAGAACTGAAGCAAGAAATAACATATGAATAGATAGATTATAGATTATAGAATTGACAATTATATTATAGATTATATTTAGGGATTTTCTATTTGGTACCACTTTTCAATTGACTTTTCTAGGTGTTACTACTTTTTTAAGTTTCCTCCATCTAGTACCACTTATTAATATCACTAATCTATGTCGTGACACTTCCATTAATCAAACATTAATTAGTTATTTGTTTCTTTAATTTGTGCAAATCGAGGCAAATCGTAAACGCAAATTAGGGTTAATCAAATCGTTTTTTCGCAAATTTTGACTTCAAATCGGACCTCATAAGGCTTAAAATGACCGGTAAAATCGGACCATAATTTGCGGTCATTTTAACCCTTATGGGGTCCAAATTGAGGTTGGAATTTGCAAAAAACGATCCGATTAGCCATAATTTGCGTATACGATTCGCCTCGATTTGCACAAATTAACAAAACAAATCAAAAATTAACGTTTGATTAACAGGAGTGTCATTGTATGGATTAGTGATATTAATAAGTGGTACCAGATGGAGGAAATTTAAAAAAGTAGTACCACTTAGAAAAACCAATTGAAAAGTGGTACCAAATAGAAATTCCCTTATATTTAATTATAGATTATAGAATTGACAATTATGATTCACGATCTTAATTAAGTTCCACCTAAATTAAATTTATTTAATCGACCATGAATAAATATATACTTCAATAATTAATTAATTGTGTCAAACTTTGCAGTAATAATTCATATCATCGAACACAATACAAATACAAAAATATAAATAAGAACTCTCTTTGGAGCATGACCGCAGCCAAACAAAAATTCCAGATTATGATTCATGCCCTTAATTAGGTTGTCCAATTTTGATGTTCAAGGAGAAATACCAATTTAGCAGTAATAATTTATTATATCATCAAACACTATTTGTAGCATGACCACAGCGCCAACAAAAATTCCAGATTAACAGAAACTGTGGTTAGAGCATGACAAAATTCAGCTAAATCCTCCTACAAAAATTTAACCCCAGAAGGTAAATAACAACGCTCCTAAGCATAGAGTTGCACAATTTACTCTTCCATTGCATGATTTTCTACTTGTGGCTGTGAAGTCTTGACTTTGATCTTTGGTAAAGTGTAAGAAGGGTCTTTTGCTTGAGCATCAGGAGCCTTGACCAAGTCGATACCCTGTCCCACCTCAATTGCATCTCTCAATTGTTCTCTGCGCTTGTTCCCCTTCATCCTGCAGATTATAATGTACAATATTAGATGATTTTCATTTTCAATAAGGAATGTTAACAGTTACAACATTGCCACTCAAGCAGTCAAGCAGGCTAACAAAACAAAAAGATTGGCACTGACCTCTTCTCGATATGACTTTTAGATCTTATAGCCCTGACCTTGTCGATAGTCTTAATTGCCTTCAACGTATTCTCAGCAAGACTCCTGTCGTATCTTTCAGGCCGATTTCGCTTCCTTTCAAACTCGAAAGTAGAGTCCTAGAAACAGAACAAACAAGTGCGAATTACAGCAACAACATCAAAACAGTAAATTGGGAATGTACTACTGTTATTTCTACTTGTATTACAATAGGTTTCTGTACCTGAGTCATGTCCTTTCCGTGCAATTTTCGGTAAGACTTGGTCCATTTAACCTTGCGAGGATTTCTCTTCATTTTAAAGTTCTTGTGACATTTGGATCTACAAAATCTAAATATCTGAAGAAGGAAGCAACCATTGAAACCATCAGGAGCTATAAAAAGAGCAAACCAGATTTTCAGATGCAGTCCTAGGAGTAGCACACTAAAACTCATCCTAAATGATAAAATAGGGAAGGCACTTGATACATATGGAAAAATTCAAGAAATGAAAAGAGCAAGACACTAAAAAGATTATCTCATTTTGGTTAAATGTTTGGGAGCTGGTTAGCTACCCTATGTAACACGAGCTCACAGAGCTATTACTGAGGTAAAAGAATCCGGATAGGCGGATATACAAGATTTACATACTGCCAATATAAATGCATTAAACAATACCCACTTGACTTCACAATCATACATAGCAAGCTGTTTAAATTGACTTTCCATTAAGGGTGAACCGACAAAACTCCCACTAAGCCTAGCTCAACATGCATCATTCAAAGTTTGAACTTCTTATGCATATTTAAAACAAAAGATACCAAGTAATTTGCTTATGGGTAAAAGGAAAAAAAAAAAAAAAAAATCAGCATCAGAACAGATAAAAACATTCAAATCAGATCAAAGCAGCAAAACCTAGCCATATCTTATTCGCTTTTTTATTTTTTTGAGAAAGGTAAATTTCAGTAAAGAGCAACAAAACACACATTACAACAGTGAGTACTACTCACACAAACAAAAATCAACAACGTTAAGCCAAAATTACATTCAACCACATTCTATTTCTTCTACTAGTCTTCCCCGGAATTAAACCACTAATTCTCATAGCTGTATCCTTCCTCAATTGCTGCATAGCCACCTGGGGCAACTGAACAGTACTATTCCAAATGGCATTGTTTCTTTGAGCCCATATACAATATACTAAACCAGCACATAAACACTGCATAACCTACTTCTTGAATCTTCCTGCAATCCCATTCAACCAAGAAACTCCCTGCTACAAACTCTGCATCTGAAACTGCAATCCCAAACCATGCTCAAGCTGTTGAATACAGCTTCTGCTATACTGACATGAGAAAAACAAGTGCCCAACAGACTCTGCACAAGTCCCACACAGAGGACAGTAATCATCTGCAACCAATCTGAACTGGAACAGCTTCCTCTTGACTCTCAATCTATCCCACATAGCTAGCCAAAGGATAAAACTGTGCCTAGGAACATTCAGCCTGTTCCAGACCCAGCCTCTCCAAGGAACACTAGCATGAGAAGTAACAAGCCATTGGTAGCCACTAGCAACTCCATAGCCATTGGCATCCTGCCTCCACTGGTTTCCCCTGTATCCAGCCTTAAAAAGGTCTCTAACCACCCAAATTTGCCTCCAATACCAGCTACAAGCAGTAGGACACTAATACTCCTTCCAATTCTACCCCTTCAAATAAATGTGGTTGACCCACTTGAGCCATAAACTGTCAGCTTTGCTAAAAATATTCCAAATAAGCTTCCCCATAGCAGATTAGCAGCCATATTCCATTTATAACAATCTCTAATACCAACCCCCCCTTGAGCTTCAGGTCTACACACCAAATCCCAAGATATGCGAGGAAGCCTAGAATACACTGCCTTGCCATCCCAAAGAAAATTCCTACACATAGCTTCCACACTTCTAAGAAACAGAATTAGGAAGAATGAAAATAGAAGCCCAATAAACATGGAGGAACATAAGAACAGCATTCACCAACACACACCTCCCACCATAACTCAAAGATCTTGCACCCCAATCTCTGATTCTGCTAGTAATCTTATCAGTAAGATAAAAGCAATCCTCCTTATTGATCTTCTTAGAGCTAACATTGACCCACAAATATCTAAAAGGCAACTGATCTTCCTTAAACCCAACACAATTCAAAATGTCCATTTTCCCCTCCTCAAGAATATTACAACAGTAAATGTTGAAATTAGAAGCATTGAAGCCCTACAACTTAAGAAAAATTCTCCAAAACAACCTTCAAAAGCATAACAGACTTCACTTCCCCTTTACAAAACAAAATCAAATCATCAGCAAAAACTAAGTGATTTAATTTTAGCTTTTGACATCTAGCATGGAAGGAGAACTGAGGAGACTTCCCAATAAAGGCCAAAGCTCGAGACAAATACTCCATAAATATAACAAACAACAAAGGAGACATAGAATCTCCTTGCTTCAACCCCCTCTTCCCCTCAAAGAAACTTATTCGCTTTAATATCTTTAATTTAGCAATAAAATAAATTACGACGCTTATATGTTTGAGAGCTACTCATTAAGATGAATATAACAATATCTCATTTGATTAATTTCTTCCTTATGAGTTATTATACACATTACAAATAACTTATGTCAAAATTTTCACTATAAAAAAATCCACCACAGTCAGACCAACTAAATATAACTTTAGCACTTAAAAATCAAGGGTAATGTATCTTGATAGAACTATGAAGAGCATCCGACATACATTTGGCTACTAAAGTCAACTCTACAGAGAAATCTAGAGACTAGAATGGATAGTTGAATTTCCCTTGATCAGCTAATTTCATGCAAGTTTAAAGAACCTTGACGCTTTACTTTCCTTGTCATCAAGATTACTCACACACAAACTACCAATATCGAAAGCCAAGAGAAGGATAAAATTACAAAGGCAACCTACTATTAATCCAAAACTAAATTTCATTCGCTTGAACATATTCCCCAAGATGTGATATTTAAACCATTATACTCCCTCTATTTCAAAATAATTGTTATACTTTGACCAAAAAGCTCTCACAATTTTGGTCAAAGTAGAGCAGTTATTTTGAAACCGAAGGAGTAAAAAAAATGGCTAAGGCCAATAAGCACACTAGCATAGCACCTAGTATACATAGTTAAGGGCCAAGGATATTCAGGAAGCTAACACCATTCACACGCATCTCATACATGCTCTCCCCTCTAATTCCAATCTTCCTAACCACTAATGGTAAACCAAAGTAAATTTTCACTTTCCATTGAAAATATTTTACTAATTCAAACAAAGCTGATATAGTATACCCAAGACCAAGGAATGATTTCAGATGATGACAATAGAATACTCAACTTAAGTTAAAATCAACCCAACATCCCCTAACATACAACTGATGGACAAAATACTTTTCGTACATTTCAATTAAAAAGGAGGAAAACTCTATAAAAAAAATTATTAAAAAAAAAACAGTAAATTTACCTTAGCGTCATTTCGAACAAACTGAATCCCATGACCAGGATATATCTTCGAAGAACAAAACCAGCACGTTTCAATTCTCATTTTGATATATTGTTGGATTCAACACCTACTGAAATTGTGACAAAAAAAAATATTACTTTAGCACGAGATTCAAGTTTTAAGAAGACAAAACAACTGAAAAAACACATACCATAATTTTTAGAAGAAAACACAGTATTTTGTTAACATATCCAAACCCTAATCTATATCTATATCTATACAATATAAAAAGCCACTCTTTGAGTTACTGTTCATATGAACAGTAAATTCACGTGGGAAAAAACACGTTGCTCTTCTTCGTTAAACGTTGCGTCGCGTTCTTCCCCACTTTACTTTCCTTTGAACAATTCAGCTGTTGCTATAATCATCCTTAACTTCACCAAATCACCCCCCTCCTCTTAGTCACTAGAAATGTACAGTATTCTTTACAAAATCTCTCACGAAGTTCTCGGTTGAATCAACTTCATTTTGAGGTATTTTTTTTTCCTTTTTCACGATCTAGGCTTTTGATTTTTGTTTTTTTTTTCCATTTTTACGATCTAGGGTTTTTAGGTTTTTCAATTCGAGTGAATTTGTTTGTACATGTTGACTTCTTGACTATGGTTTTGTTTAGATATTTAAGTTTAATTTGTTTGTAGATTCGACTTTTTTTTTACCATTTTTGTCCCATTTACACGATCTAGGGTTTTTAGGTTCAACTTTTTTACTGTGATAGATTAGACTTTTAAACATGGTGATTTTTTTTGTGTGTGTGTGTGGTTTTGTTGGAAGATTTTAGGTTTTCTGAGCAAAAAATCGATCAGATGATAAAAAAATTCGAACATATGGTATGTATATCCATTTCTTGATTTGTGTATAACTAGAAAATTGAAGGTAAGCTATAGGGTTTACTCTTCTGGTACCGTTTAATTTAAACTCACGAAGTTCTCGGTTGAATCAACTTCATTTTGAGGTATTTTTTTTCCTTTTTCACGATCTAGGCTTTTGATTTTTGTTTTTTTTTCATTTTTACGATCTAGGGTTTTTAGGTTTTTCAATTCGAGTGAATTTGTTTGTACATGTTGACTTCTTGACTATGGTTTTGTTTAGATATTTAAGTTTAATTTGTTTGTAGATTCGACTTTTTTTTTTTACCATTTTCGTCCCATTTACACGATCTAGGGTTTTTAGGTTCAACTTTTTTATTGTGATAGATTAGACTTTTAAACCTGGTGATTTTTTTGTGTGTGTGTGTGGTTTTGTTGGAAGATTTTAGGTTTTCTGAGCAAAAAATCGATCAGATGATAAAAAAATTCGAGCATATGGTATGTATATCCATTTCTTGATTTGTGTATAACTAGAAAATTGAAGGTAAGCTATAGGGTTTACTCTTCTGGTACCATTTAATTTAAGATCCTTTTTGAGGTTGTGATTTTTGTTTCTCAGTTTGCATTTAGTTTGATGGGTTTTCATCTTTGTTTGGGGATGCTACTGCTGCTGTCCAATTTTTTTTATTTATTTTGGTTGTATCTATATGATTAATTAAGCTTTAATTTGGTTTTTCATTTTGATTGAAACTATATGATTAATTAAACTTTCTTGTTTTCTTGATTTGTGTATAACTAGAAAATTGAAGGTAAGCTATAGGGTTTACTCTTCTGGTACCGTTTAATTTAAGATCCTTTTTGAGGTTGTGATTTTTGTTTCTCAGTTTGCATTTAGTTTGATGGGTTTTCATCTTTGTTTGGGGATGCTACTGCTGCTGTCCAATTTTTTTATTTATTTTGGTTGTATCTATATGATTAATTAAGCTTTAATTTGGTTTTTCATTTTGATTGAAACTATATGATTAATTAAACTTTCTTGTTTTTAAAATAGAAGTGCCAAATTTTTTCTGATTTAAACAGAATTATAAAATCCACAAATTTAAAAAGAAGTGCCTCTCAATGTTTGCAAGAGCACTAATATGCACATGTGGAACATGTAAAAGCTGCATATGTTCTTTGTCAATCAATATTGCTAACCAAAATTAAAAGACGGTGCTATGGTTCATTAAGATAATTGCATATTATTAGAATGAGATGACATGATGTTATGTTCAGGTATTAGAAATTAATATAACCTAAAGAGTTTTATTGTACATTTACTAATTTGAATGAAGGTATAAAGTGCAAAGTGCTAAAAAATTCAAACTTGTGAATGTGTATTACAAGTATTAATGAAGTAATATGAATGTTGGATGCAAGATTGTAATGTATGGGGAATATATGTGTTCAGGAGGGGTGCAAATTTTCAGTGCCTTCGTTCTTGCATTAATATTCTTTTACTTCTTTTTTCCCCTTATAATTTAAACTCATAGGAAAAAAAATTGAATAATTTTTTTTAGAATGAAATAATTGGCATATGCTGCCAAGCAGGTGTTTGATTGAAGACCTGAAACTTTTAGGGATTGAAGGGCTTTAAGTAAATCTAAAAGTCAAGAGGCATTTTTAGAGCGATATAACTAATGGTGTATGGCTTCAAAGTATCCTATTTAAGAAGTCCTGTTTAATAGTTGCAAAGAATCTAATAACTTTAGATTATTATTGAAAATTTATTTGTGTTAGATACTTAGATTGAATACTCTTTTCATTGGAGTTACTTCAGGTCATCACTTTTATTTAAATTTCATCCTTTCATTCTTTATTGTCAACTTCTTATAGATTTTCTAATTTAATCACAAAGCTTAGCCTCATTATCTATGCTTGATTCTTTCATTCTTTGTTGTCAATTTCTTATAGGTGTGCCTAGATTCGAAAGCCCATAGATGGTGGTATTTATGTATGGCGAAAATTGGTATTTTATTTGGTTTTTCTGTCCAATTTTGTTACTTTTGCGACTAAATTGGAATCTTGAGCTAATCTTTACTTTTTTGTTAGGAATACATGGAGTAATTAATGATTTCATTAGAGAAGTCAGGTCTAATCCTTGTCATGATTGTTGTTTTGCTAGATATTTAGATTATTTAATTTCTCTTAGCCTTTCCGAATATGCAATGCCTCTAATTTAGACTCTTAATAGATGATGCTTAACACTTTGATTAATTCACACCTTTATAGATTTCTCAAGGGAGTGTTGTTCTGCTTAGCGTGCCAGAAAATTGTTTTAGTAGGAATTTTGTAAGTTATTCGAGTAAAAAAGGTGTATTTTAGCTAATATTTTTCTTTTGTTGATTATGCTTGACATCTTTTTAATAAAAAAACATATTGGCCTTGTTTTTATCCTTGAGTTCATGATTGATTGATGTAAGTCTCTTGAGTATGTATAGGATAAAATTTAGTAAGTTAAAACAAAACTTACAGTTTGATTTTCTTACTAAGCTAGTTATATCATGCATGGTCATCTTTCAACGTTTTTCGGTAAATTGGATTTCAAGTATTATTTGAATGTGCATGATTATGAAGTTTGTTGTGAATATTGTAGCATATTGTAGAGGGACCTTCTAAATTTTCTTACAACTTCTCTAGCCATGATTTGGTCTCAGATTCATCAGATGCAAAATGAAACTTATCAAAGGTAGGAATCATAATGTGTGTTTGTGGTGGTCCACAAGCAGTTAGACAGGTATACTGTATCATTTGTATGCATCTAGACAGGTATAGATTGACATGCTCAGGAGTCCGGACGAAGAGATTGACAACTCATTGAATAAAGTATGCACGTTGGTTGAGCTTTTGGTGCATTGTAGTTAGTTTGTGGAAGACTTCAAGGTACTTGATGTTCCAAACGGCTCAATGCCTCTATATCATGGCTCTAATAAAGTATTTTCTTTTCTTTTAAAGTATGATTTAGTTAGTCAATTAGTATGATTCTTTTCTTTTTTGCTTCATGCCCATGACAGATTTTGTCTTATTTCTGTTGCTATAAGGGTGGGATACTATAAAGAAATTTATGGTGGGTGGCTATTTTCACCATAATTAGTAATATTATGGCTTTTTAACAAGTTCAGGCAGAAATTGAGCTTGGTGATGGGCTTCCAGATTTCTTATAGATCAGATGTGCATAGATTTATTTGTTGATTAAATTTTCGATTGTGAATTAAATTGCTTGATTCATTCATTCTTTATTGTCAATTTCTTATAGATCAGATGTGCATAGATTTGAAATTAAAGCCCATAGATGGTGGTGTTGTGTATGGCGAAATTGGTATTGTAGTTGATTTTTTGGTCCAATTCTGTTACTTTTGGCTAAATTGGAATCATGAGTTAATCTTTACTTTTGTGTTAGGAATATATGGAGTAATTCATTACATCATTAGAGAAGTTAGGTCTAATCTTATCATGATTACTGTTTTGGTGTATATTTGGATTATTTAATATATTAGCCTTTCCTAAAATGCAATGCCTTTAATTTAACATCTTTTTTTTTTTGCGGGATTAATTTAGCATCTTATTACATCATGCTTAGCACTTTTATTAATTCACCCTTTTACAGATATAATTAGCACTTATATTAATTCACTCTTTTACGATGAACAACGAATCTGGTAATCAACGTTCTGATTTTGTTTTCGTTATATCATTGGGTGATTTATTTGAAGTTGTGGAATAATATCGTTGTTTCTTAATTTGGAATTTTCTATTTCAATTTCAATCATTGATGTAGGCTCTGTAAGTTGATTCAATACACCCAAATAGCCAAACATCCACCTAAAGTAACATTCTAATAGCCATATAGGCATATATCTATATTGTTCGGCTACAACTTAGCTCCTATTACTCACATTCATAGCATACATAACTTTGCTAATTAAATATTTACTTTGTACCATAACTTGCATGAAGAATAGTCAAATGGCTACCCGATACATCAAAGCGATGCTTCTAAACGTTTGATTATATAGTGTTGGACACGGCGCGCAACGCGCGCCGTGGACAACTAGTAGAAGTAAAGCATAGAGCTAAATAACACGAAGATGAAAAACAAGAGATTAACCTAAAACGTGAAGACTTGTGGGAAATTCCGAGTTTCTAAAAAACTGTGTAACTCAAAATATATTCATTTTTGTAATTTTGTTGAAAATATATTACCAAAACACTCTATTGAGTTGGTGGTTGGATCTTTTCCCCTAAAGTTGAGATAAATTACACTAAAATGTCACTTTAAGATACAAACTTGTATCTCAATTTTAGAAACATGATATTCATCATTACTTGTTGCAGCTAAAAAAAAGTGAAGAGGGATATATGGGGTCGAAATTTAGTCAAATAAAGATATTACATGACACCAAATCAAATTAAAATTAAGGTCCTTCTCAAAAAACAAAAAAAAAAAAATTAATGTCATAATATACACTTGGGGCAATCGTTATATCATGGTCCCGGACCACCTTCCTTATTGTGGTCCTGCGATATTCATTTCTCAATAATAATGCATATACATTTCTCAATACTGCATATTCATTTCTCAATAATGCATATACATTTCTCAATAATACTGCATATGCATTTCTCAATAATAATGCATATTCATTTCTCAATACTGTATATTCATTTCTCAATACTGCATATACATTTCTCAATATTGCATATACATTTTTCAATACTACATATTAATTTCTCAATAATATTCATTTGAATACACTACACTATTCATTTCAACACGCTGCAATACATTTCCAACGAACAATATACATTCCTATATAAAAACAATGTTGAATCCACTTTATGATTCATATTCAATTCAATACACTTCAATATTCATTTCAATACACTAGTATATTCATTTCAATACACTACAATATTCATTACCATTAAACAATATTGATTCATATATAAAAAACCAGAATAGAATCTAAAAAAAACCATATACATTTCAATACACTTTAATATTCATTTCAATATACAAAAATATACATTTCATTACACTACATATTCATTTCTCAATACTGCATATACATTTTTCAATACTGCGTATTAATTTCTCAATAATATTCATTTGAATACACTACACTATTCATTTCAATACACTACAATATACATTTCCAACACAATATAAATTTCTATATAAAAACAATGCTAAAAGTATATTTATGGTAAACAATATTCATTTATATTCATTCATATATTGTAATGTATTCAATACATTACAATATTTATTTCAATACATTACAAATTCATTTCCAACAAAGAATATTCATTTATATTCATTCATATATTGTATTGTATTCAATACACTACAATATTCATTTCATTACAATATTCATTTCTATACACTACAATGTTCATTTCTAACAAAAAAACAATACTACACCGGGACCACAGAGAGGTACGTGGTCCCGGGACCATGTAATAATTTGCGCACTTGGGGTGCTCACTCACAAAATACAGCAAGAACCAAAGACAACTAACACTAAATTACATAAGAGGCAGCAATACTCATTTTACCTAGAGGGATAACATAACAAATCCTAAATAAAGGGAAAACAATTAAATCACAAATATCTCTATAATATAAGGGAAGGGGGAGCTATGGTGTCCCCCCCCAAATGTCCAAATTAGCCTTCATAATTATATTAATTACAGGTTACAATAAAAGGAAAAATAATAAAATTAAACAAATACTAAACTACCGCAATCCACATCACTCTATCATTTAATAGGGTTTCCGTTACAAAATTTAGAAACCTGCTAAAGAATAATATTCTTTACCTAATACAAAAACATTCAATTAAAAGGAAAAATTTTTGAAATTGGAATGATAGTATTAAAAGGCATAACAAAAGTCACAATAAAAGGAAAGTCAGGAAGAATTGGGGTTGAAAAATGGGATATCATAACAAAAGTCACAATAAAAGGAAAGTGAGGAAGAATGGGATTGAAAAATGGGATATCGTAAAGATGTCAAAAACAGCTATACTACTAATATTGAATTAGAATGGTAGTATTGTTGTTTTGAAATTTCTAACAATTTCTCCTTGAAGGATCCATTGGTCTTCACTTGCATAGCCTCCAACATTCCTTGCAAAAAGGTTAGTCATATCATAGTTAATATTCAAATTCTGATTTAGTTGCAAACTAACAATTTTCTTCACTCTTACATGTTAAAAATTGGATTTCACCACAATGAAAAAAATAAGAAATGTTAGTCAATAATGATTCGAATGCATTTTCCTTTTTTTTCCTTTTAAAATCTGTTATATATGATATATATATATATATGTAATTTTTGGATACAGCTGATTTGGATTACAACCACAATTACAAAACAACAAAGGTTAGTCACCCTATTTAATCATTCTTTAATTTTTGTTCATACCTCAGTATATATTATTCGTTTTATGGACTCATTTTTTGCCAAACAATATTGGAAATAATTATTATAAAAATGTGTGTTTTATTTGTACATAGTCGGTTTGATAATACAAAATATAATAAAAATTATTATAAATTAATAAATTTTAATACCCTTCTCCAAAAAAAAAAAATTGTAATAAATTAATAATACAGAATATAATAATGTAGTTAAATTTCTAAACAATAAAATATAGGATTTTAAAAATTAAAAAAAAAAAATTAAAAATATTCACTTTCTATAAAATAATATTACAGAATATACAATATAGTAAAATTCACACCCTTATATATTAAAAAAATTCAAAAAACACTCTGTAATAAAAAAAAAATCATCCCAAATATTCTTAACAGATAATAAAAGTAAACGATCTGTAAAAAAAAAAAATATCATAAATTTTTAACTTTTTATAATCTTATTTTTAATTATAAAAACCAAAAATCACACCCAACCAAAAAAAACTGTTAATCACACCCATTAATTTTAATTTAGCTGGAAATTAAATTTTTTTTATGGCGCTGGAAATTAAACTAAAAAAATTGAAATTTTTTTAAAAAAACTAACATGCAACAGGAGTTAGCCACATCTTAGGAGGAAAACAAAAAAAAAACAGCTATGAGAAGATGAAGATTTTAGGAAACGAAAAAAAAAGGAAAAAAAAATTGATTTACAAAGTGATGAAATCAACAACAAAACCCAAAATCAACATATTCAACAAAATAAGAAATCAAACTCACAATTCGAAGAGGTAATTTCTTAAAAAAATGGAACTACTTCTGTGTGTTCTCAACCCAGTGGTGGCTGGCGAGAGAATGAGAATGAATAAGACGACGGGCGGCGAACGACGGGCTTTCATCATATGTAAGATTTTGTATAGACAAGTTTGTAAAAAAAAAAAAATAATAATAATAATTTTTCACCATGTCAAATTACATGAGGTAGTGTTTGGATATGTGTAACTCATTTCAAATTGATAAATTTAATTTCTGAAATTGAAATGTTACAATTCAAATAACAATTATTTGTTTAGGTTGTTTTTTGAATTTTAAATGACATAATTTTTTTAAATATTTAAAATACACAACATTTGAAAGTTAGTTATAATTTTTAAAAAATATTGTAACTGGAACTTTCCTCATTTCGTTTTCCACTCGACATTTTCCATCATCAATTTATTTCCAAAGTTTTCTTGGCCGATTATTCCTACGATAGTTTTCGAGCAGAGTTTTATGATGGGAAAAAATAAAACTAAAATTTTGTAACTAAGCTGACATCTATTTTACGATGGAAAACTTATAAAACGACCATGTTAGTTTGAATTATAAATAATGCTCAATTTTGGCAAAGCCTTTCACAATAAAAAAAAAATTACCACAAACGAATTGAAGGTTTACATAGAATTCACATCCATTTTGAAATAGTAAAAAAATTAGGAAAAAACAAAATAAAAAGTTCATCCATTATACCCTTTATTTCTCCTATCAAATCTATAATATAACAAAATAAAATTAGCATTAGAAATCTTTGAATTGAATATTTTTTATGAATTAAAATTTGTTAGATTATGTTGTGTAGATTGAACATGCTCATTGAGTTTTATTTTTTAATAGAAGTACAAAAACCTATTTAAAGCGCCAACTTTATAATAGAGTTAGATACATGTATTTTATTTATGAATCATTAACAATTTGTAGGATGGACTATCAATGTACACCATTTGCTTATTTATTTCCGTGCGGATTAAGAAAGTACGATGTACGAGCTCGACTGGTTCATAATTTTGACATTTTCACCTTCACACATCGTGGAACAAGTAAACAGATTTGGAAGATGCTATTTGTGGATAGTGAGGTACATTTAAAATTTTTCTATCACTTGGAGATGAATTCCTTCATTGTTATTACTATTATAATTTGTTCATATTATGTATTTCTATATAGGGTGATGGCATGCAATGTACTGTTTTCTCCCCACACATACATTGAGAGATTTCTAGGGAGGTTCCAAATGGGCAAAGTTTATGAACTCCAAAATGTGCAAATAGTGCCTGACGATTTTAAGAATGACATTGTTCGTGACAACAAACAGATGTTGTTGGCAGATAAATCTTACGTCATTTGTGAACATGAAGATGACTTATCAATGCCTTACTTTTACTATGAAAGGGTACCCTTATCCCAAATATGTCGGCATATCGACAACAATGAAAGATTGATTGGTAATATTTTTTTTTGTTAAACAACTTGATAAATGTTTTATTAAAAAAAATATTTTTACATCACCTTACTTTGTAAATTATTTCAGATGTCATTGGGATAATTCTTGAATTATCACCAATTCTGCCTATTGGTACCAATTCTTTAAAAAGAGACATTGCAATCATGGATAACACGTATGTACACCATGTTCAATTGATATATTAATTACAGGTTATTTGCTTAGTTGCATAATGTTCTCTTTACAATTACGTTATATTTTTTTGCCCCGTCTGTAGGTGGAGCATTACGAAATCAACGGTCTGGAATGAGTTTGTCCATATCTTCGGAGATGGGCCAATTTCATGCGGTGAAAATTGCCCAATTGTAGTTGCATGTAGACTTCATGTGAAAAATTACCATGGTACAACTAATATTTATCACGTAATTCACACAACTATGGACATTGCTTATACATTTTTTAATTTTAACAATTGGACTTATTTGCGTGAACAGGGTTATATCTTACAACAGGTTATTACAGCAGAATATACTTAAATCCTGAGAATAAAACTACCACTTTTTTATCAACATGGTATGCCTGACTTTATAGGAATTTTTTCCCATTAAGACTATAGTAATTATTTTAGAGATTTAGGTTTACATAATTTCTCTATTGCATCAATTCGTGTGGACACGACTTTTTTAACATCTATTGAGCGGAGCTGAAGACGCTAACAGGGCCCCAGTATGACTCAGATAAATTGGCACAAAAAAAAGTTATAGCTTTTCGCTCATGTTCATTTGGACTACACAAATCAATTGTTGTTTATAATGCCATTCGTACTGAGATAGTAAAATTATCAACCATAAGAACTGTAAGTTACTAAAGATAAATCTTTACAATACATGACATAAATTATCAATAACAAATACATAACATATATATGAATTTTATTTCTTTCCCTGTGTTAGGTTCACTATTGCCGATTAGTTGCCCATGTGATTCGTATCGAGACACCACCTGAGGAGATCATCTATGAAGCATGCCAACGTTGTTTAAAAAAAGTTGTCATTAATCAAACTTCATATGTATGTGTACAATGCAATCTCTCTAATGTTGCAACAACTCCAAGGTATAAATCTTAAAAAAATTATTTTTAATGTTTTTTTACCATCGTATGTGTTACTAATTTTCCTTTTCGGTTATTAGATTACTACTCCGTCTAAGAATTTCCGATAAAAGTGGTGAATTGGGAGTAACATTAATGCATGACATAACACAACACATGGTACAATGTACAATGTATATATATATATATAGAGAGAGAGAGAGAGAGTAAATAATTAAGTAGATAATTATATTTATATCCACCAAGGACAACCAAAAAACATAATAAAGCTGTTTTAGGTTACATGAGAGTTTTTAACACACTTTAAACAAAAGTTAAGCTTAGGTGAATATAACATACGGAGTAAGTAGTAGTTAAAATAGTAGGTTCCAACAAGCTATATATAATTCAACCTCATCAACACATAAATTATATGAATTCTTAGCATATCAGCTGTAAAAAATGCATGTTGATGGCATGAAACAACAGTCTAGTCTTCATGATTAGCCTGGAGAAATTCTAATTCGGCCTCTCCAAGGACACTAATCCACCCAAAATGGATTAGAAATGCCTCATCATTTTTTCCACCTATGATCTGCATTTTCTGGAAGGCAGCACTACTCCCAACATGTTGTGTGAGCTTTTTTTCTCTCTATAGTAGCCCAAACAATAAATGCACCACCACCTCAGCACACTGAAAAACCCCAACACATCTCCCATGCTGAATAACCTACAGCAAACTTGGCTAACCAATTAAGAAAAACTATAGGCACAGATCGAGCAAACAACTAATAACAATAACGAAGCAAGAAACAATTAGATAATAAGCATAGCCTTATTACTGTCCTATAAAACTAAACACCCAACCACACCAATTTTATCTAGCTAAAAATGAATTGTACCAACAAATAACCTCTACTCCTACTTACCAATGTTACTGTTTGTAGAAATTCCTTTTTTATAATGATGATTATAACCCACCTATTCAAGTAGATAGACTACTAATCATATAGTACTCTAATGAGCACAAAAATAGGTCAACCAAGTAATCACCCCAAAAATGCCTATGACTAATGCTATAATTAATACCCCATATATACTCAATATTGAACATCAAAACTGAGTCACTAAAATCAAAATGATCACTGCATAAATTATATCATGTTTTCATAACGTCATCCTTTTTTTTATGTCTCTGATTTTGATTAGATCTATATGATTAATTAAGCTATGTTCTTGTATTAATATTCTTGTACTTCTTTTTTTCCCCTAATAATTTAAAGTTACAGCAAAAAAAAAAGTTGTAGAAAGTTTTTTTTAGGATATAGATATTAGCAGTTGTACGTTTGTATATCAAATCAAATCAAAAGAGTAAAAGCTGAAGCCTTTACAGCCTTGAACAATGACTCATTTACGGCCTAAAAAATTCGAACTCTTGAACAATAACCGTAAAAGAGCTAATATATGTCTATCTATATATAAACTCAAGAGCTGATTATTTTCTAAACCTAGATTTATATATTTTCTCAGCCAAAACTCAGATAGTTTGAACCCAGTTTTTTTTATCCATCCTAAAACCCAAATTTTTTGACTCATTTTTTCAGCCTAAACCCCAATTTTTTCAGCCTAAACCGAGATTTTTTAAACTCACGAGCTTAGTATTTATCTGTATAAACTCACGAGTCATTGAAAAGAGCAACAATGAGTTGTAAACGCACGAATTTATATTGAAAAGAGTTGATTCAAAGACCAGCTTATTAAACTCAGACTTATATTAAAATTCGTGAGTCAAAGAGCTAATCCTTATTATAAAAATTGCAAGCAAAGCACATATAATATTTAATGTTATGATTAAACTATTGTCCATATCAAATTCAGTAAATTTTTATCACATTGACAAAAGCAACATTATGTCAATTACGTAAAACCAGACAAACCTATGAACTTGAAAACTTTTCATAACTTATGAGTCTAATGAGAGTAATGAGACTCTTAGAAGGGCGATGCAAAGAAGCAACTCGATATTGCATCAGCAAAAACATAAAACTTATCTACAACATTCAATTCATAAAAATCATCCTTTACCAATTGAATAAACATAACAAATTCGATCAAACCAAATTATAAGCTTTTCATCAACTACGACAACCAAATAATCAATTATCCAGCAATTTACGCAACAAAGTAAACACTAAACTCAGACAAACAACTAAAACCAATCTGCTAAATGAAATGAGGAGAATTAAGATAAGATAATCATAAAAGGAAAGGAAAACGATCCCAAAATGTTAATCTAGGATAAAGTTGGGCCTTTGCATGGTATCTAAAACCAATCGAGCCATCAACTATAAACATTCACAACTCAATCTTTACTTATGGTGAAATTGAGGGGAAATTAGTAACAACATCAACAATTTAATTAAATAAATATCTCTTTTTCCAAAACCAAAAATGGATTGCCCAGATAGCTAAAACCCATAAAATGGACTCAAAAACCCATATCAGTGAGAAAGCAAGGGGAGGAAAAGAAGAGTGATAGAACAACCCTATTATTATAGGTAATTCAAATAATGGCCGATGAAAAAATCAAAATAAAACTTCAAAACAATATTTTTTTAAATAAAAAGAAATAAATTATAATATGACTCGAATGTAGAGAGAATTGAGATTGTGTGAATTACCTTTGATGGAGGATGATTGACCAGGAGTATGAAGTTGAGCTCGCAAAATAATAAAAATACGATGCAGCGATGAAGTTCAAACAACTGCGCTTTCATAGCCTTTCTTTCCCAGTTAATTCACGACCTTCAGTTTGTTTAACCTTGATAAATAAACAATTGGATTCCCAGCAAGCAAGCTAAATCTTACAAAAATGAAAAATGAAAATGAAACAAAAATCAACCAAAATAATTTGAGTAAAGTAACGTAAATAAAACAGAAATCAAACTAAATAACCCTACCTTATTAGCTGTTAGTGCCAATTCACCAAATGGTTGAATTAGTGAGACAAATTCTCTCACTGTTCACACATATACATACATTTATGAATCAGAATAACGATAGCATGGAATCGAAATGACATTGTTTAGAAACAAAATTGAAATATGAGAACCTTTGTGGCAAGTTGCTTCATGGGAGCCTTTCCTACAGCACTCTTACAGGCAGTTTGCTTGGTACGGGCCATCTACAAGATACACAGATCATTAACCTATAATCGATTTAAACTTTGCAGGGAAGATATGTTAATCTAAATTAATTGAATAATCGCTTTGATACAGAAATGCGGAACCCTAAGATTGACATTCGCAGTATGCAACGAGAAAAATTGAAAGTAAATAATTGGGGAAAAAATTCGAAACCCATAAGACGATAACATCGATCCAACGCCAAATCGAAAAGAGTACCGAATCAAAATCAAAATTTTGCAAAGTAAACAATAAAAACAAAATATCGAGAGTCTATATAACAAACTGAATAAATCAAAGAGCAACACACTGATACGAAAACCTAGATCTAGGGTTTCAAAGTGATTAAAATCACAAAAAGGAAAAACCCTGACATTCAAATCAATTAACTGAACAACTCAGCCCAAATTGCTCGAGATCGCGACATAAACCACGATATAGAAAAGAAAAGCCTGAAAGGAGCTCCAAACGTGGCCAACAAGCCGGTAAGATTTGATGTCGATCGAATACGATGAAGATCGAAGACCACAACCCAGGATTCCAATGAGATAGTATCGACGCCACACACATCTATGAACAACCACGCTCATAACCTTTCTCTTTTGTTTTAGGGTGGATGGAGAAGAGGGGGGAGAGAGTGAAGCAGGGTTTAGGGTTAATGGAGTAAAGGAGGGAGAAAGTGACGAAGGATTTAGGGTTAATGGAGTATGGTGGAGGTGAAGTAGGATTGATGGAGCAGAGAGGGATTTAGGGTTAATGGAGTAGGGGGGTGAACTAGGATTGATGGAGCTGAGAGAGGGGAAGCTAAGGCGAGCAACGTAATTCACGTGGGTGACACTGTTCATATGAACAGTAATGTTATTCTCACTTTTTAATAGTTATAGATATAGATATAGATTATAGATATAGATATGGGCTCTTATTAAGTACTAGAATAGAAATTGGGAGATCATTGATTTCAACGCCAAAGATACTTTCATTTCATTCAAGTTGAAAACATAATACAAAATGATGAATGCATACAAATTCATAGCCTAGCCTGAACATAACACTAACACTACAACCCCAAAAACAGCCATTACGGTAGGATAATAACAACAACAACAACTAACAGTAGGACAAAAAAAAACTAAAATATAATACTTTACAATAACATCCTTCTTAATCCTTAGCTTCAATTCTGCATTCAGGGTTGTTAGTAATAAATTCCTTTGAGATTCTAATTGCTTCACTTCAGCTTGAGATGTTGATAACTGTAGCTCCAACAGCTTCTTCTCCAAAATAAGTTTATTAATAAGATACCTCTGCCACTCAATCATATCTTCATCAATCCATTTTAAAAAGTTGCATCCTCTCCAAATATTGTGACTCATGCTCATAGAACTTGCATGTCATAAATCTCCTCCCAGGGTTTCCTTCTGTCCATGAAGTCCTCCTTCCAACAGGTAAACCACAATTGCATTTCATCTTGACTGTTGACTATATCTTCAGACGTAATAAACCATAAAAAACCAAATTCAATTGCTTAATTTTACCAACGACATTGAAGCAAAACATGAACAACTTTGACAACGTATAATGTTACTGAAAACCATAAATTGCAAAGTACTTGCCTTTTTCAAAAAACAAAGATTGAAATGAAAGATGCCTGAATTTAATCTCTTGAAATTATGCAGTAGAATTTTGGGAATTTTGGGTTCCAAAGAGGGATTTTTTTATGGAAGAGGGAATTTTGTAATTCGTAAGTGTAAACAGGAGGGATGTTTATATAGAAGAGAGAAATAACCATTGGCAGTGGGCACCAATAACACCAAACTTAACAAAAAACGTAAATTAGTATTGATATTCAAGAGAAAAATCAGTATTATGTAGTTAAATAAAAAAATCATTAGGTAGTTATTTCAAATTTTAGATTAATTTTGGATTCATCCATTTTAAACATGTTAGCAATCTCTTTCTCAATATAAACACGCAAGTAATCTGAAAGAAATTCATCTTCCATCTTTTTTTTTCATCTTCCATCTTGTTTTGAATGATTGACTTGACAATTTTCATTGCAGTCTCTCTAGCAGAACTAGAAATTTTAATTTATTAGGACACTAAAGATAAACAAATTAATCTAAACTTGAAAAAATAAAGTTTTTTACAAAATTAAATTAGGACAATAAAACTATAAAAGACGACATAATAAGAATTCAGGAATACTACTAATATAGTTCTATATCCAAATAATAATACAAATTTGAAATCAAAGAATCAACATATGAAAATATTTAACTAAAAACAATAAATCAATTAAACATCCATATAAAAAGTTAAACAATTGAACAAATAAGAAAGGTGTAAATAAAATAAAATTAAAAAAAACCCTTACCTGACTAACGCAACACGACAATGGCAGGCCTTTGGCAGCAAAAGAATTCTAACTTAAATTCCACTAAGGTAATGAAAATGACAACTCAATTGGTCAACAAAGTTGTAATTTAGTAATTCGTGGTATTGTAGTATGTACTGTAAAGTGTAGACTGTAGTATAGAGTTATAGATTGCAGTATAAGTGCAAAGTTCTGCTTTTTTTTCTGACTTTTCGACTTTCTTTGCCTTTTGGTATTTGTGTGTTTGTCTGACTGTCTCTATTTTATTATAAAATTAGGTTTTTTTTTTTTATAAAATAAATAACTGGGCCTACTCATTTTTTTTTTGGGTACATGAGGGAGGCCTTGGCCCCTGCTGACCCCCCTCCCTCCGCCCATGCCTGTTTATGTAAACAGGTTGACACGAACCCAATCCGAACCCGACTCAATTCCCACCTCTAATGATAACAATGATAATAGTAAAAATGATGATAATAATATTGATTTCAATTAGATGATGATGATTGTAACGATCCTGATTTTCATGATATTTCTGCCATGATTTATGTGTATTTATGTGGCGTTATGTATAGTTCAAATTTGTTTTTGAACTATTTATTTTATTTTATGTGAATAATTTCGATTTAATTCGAATTATTTTATTTGCAGTTATTATTATTTATGTTAATTATTATTTAATTAATTAGAATTTTTATTATTTAATTTTCTAATTAATTATTTAATCTTTTGGGCTAAATCGATTTATGCATGATTAATCATGTAACTTTTGTAAATTAGCCCAATTGTTTACGAAAGCCCAATTAGGCCCATTTGTTCCCCTTTGGCCGGTTTCTTAAGGGTGATGGCAAGGATTTGCCACTTGCCTTGTGTTCACACCTTAACTAACCTCTATATATAGGAGGGTTAGTAAGGCTTTATGATCCATTTTGCCATCATTTGCTTTTGCCATCAAAAGATCAAACACAATTCTCTCCATTTAGCCTTATGCTTCACGCCATTTTTGGCTATTGATCATCACCAATTGTTCATCATTCTATCTAACCCCAAACTTAAAGATTCAACCTCTATTGATCTTTAAGTACCAAAACACAATTTAAACCTCAACAATTTCATTCAAGATCATTGGTTGGGTTTGGTTTTGGGTTCGTGTGGGAGCCGTGTGGTTCGAGTGGGTTCGTGTGGTGGACCGTGTTGATCAAGGTGGTCCGTGGTGGTGGCCGTGCACAACAGCCGTGCGTGGTGGTTGCCGTGGCAGAGCCGTGTTCGTGTGGTGTTGCCGTGGCCGTGCCGTGAGTGCCGTGTTGTGTGGTCGTGTGGCTCGACTTTCCGGGCAGCTTCTTGTGTTGTTTTTGTGTGTATATCTTCAATAAGGTAACATACTTTCTCAACTTAATTGGTATACTATGATTATAGTATAGATTAAATGTATGTTCGGGTTTTATTGTGAAGTTTGATCATGTTTTTAAGTATGATTTATAATCTGATTTTATGTGGTTTTAATGGTGATTTTGATGATTGAATATGATTATTTCATGATTGAATATGTTGGATTTATGTTCATGATGATTATGTTTAAGTTGGATGAATTTTGGATAATAGTAAATTGGTAATTCATGATTAATGTTGATGGTATGCGTGTGAATGTGATGAGTTCTTTATGAATCTTGATGAGTTCTTTATGAATCTTGATGAGTTCTTTATGAGTTCTTGGTCGAGTCTTGAAAGTTAAAGAAAGTTAAAGAAAGTATTAAAGAAAGATTAAGAATGGTTTTAAGAAAGTGGTTAAGTGTTGGTTAGACTCAAGATTAAGGCGTAAAGGCAATTCTTGAGAATAACTTCGTGATCTAACTGATTATTTTCGAGAATCAAGGCGCAAAGGCAATTCTTGAAATTAATTATGTTATGATTAAGTTGATTAAGATTTAAAGATGTAATTAATAATTTAGCTTGATTTCGTAGCTAGACGCCTAAAACTTAGAGTAAGATTCTATGTTTTTGGGTTAAGACGTTGCCCCTATTCCATCCGCGGTATTGGGATAGTTGGAGTCTTACTATGTTGTCTTCGGATGTGGATTTCCAGTAAGATTGGTTTCATGGGACTTGGGAGTAAGATTCTCAATCCTAACATAGTAGAAAGTTCGAATGCGTAAGATGCGTTCGTACGAGCATAGTCCGGTCTAGTGTATGAATGATTGCGCCAAAGATAAGTTTGGATAAGATATTTGAGTCGAGTTTGTTATTAATTGATTTTCGCATGTTTTGATGATTGGTTTGGTTATTTGATTTGTGCTATGTTCATGTGTATTCCCATTAGGGTGAGTCAGTTATGTTACTCGCCACTGATGGTGGACTGTTGTTTCTTTTTCAGGTAATTCTGATGATGAGGTTATTGCTTAGCTTTGGGTTGGGTGAGCGCCGTTATTATGCTTTATTGTACTTTTCATTGTTTATTGATTTTTGGATAGTATTAGACTTTAGTAGTGACTTGTATACGTTGGTTTTGGACTCTGACATGTGTTTGGAGTTTTATCGTATATTAGACTTTTAGTTTGACTTCTGGTTTAGTATAGTACAAACTTGTGGGTATTTGTACTTTTGGAGTTATAATAATAATATTTGAGGTATTAGTTTAATTCTTAAGTATTTTGAGTTGTTAGTTATGACTATTCGACTCGTCGGTTTCTTCCGCGCCGATTTAAGCGAGTCGGGTCGTCACAATGATGATGATGATGATGATGATGATGATGATGATGATGATGATGATGATGATGATGATAATAATAATAATAATAATAATAATAATAATAATAATAATAATAATAAGGAAAAATGGAATCTAATAATCCAACCTTTTACTGGTCTGAAGATATTGGACCAACCTTTTGAATATCCCAGAATAATCCAATCTTTTATGTTTGTTAACAATTATTGGACCGGGGCAAATTAGTGACCTGCTATAGTAATTAGTTGTAGCCTTGTAGGTTACCTCGCCTAATAACGGTTAATTAGGTTTAAAAAAGGGAAAAAAAATTAATGACCGTTAGATTGATTAATCTGTTATAAATATAGAACAAAGCTCTGCCATTGTTTCCAGGTTTTATCTTCCATTTTTTTTTTCTGTTTTTCTTATTAAATCACTTTTCTTTTTCCTATCTTACTGATTAATTACTCAAAAATGACGACACAAAACTCAATGGCATCTTCATCTTCTGCAATTTCAAGGGTGCATTGCATCAGATTTATTGTCACCACAATGACATTTTTATAGATATATGCACTATCCAGCAAGGGCTTGTTTACTTCAGTTCGGTTCAATTAATACACTTCTATTAAGTTCAGTTCAGTTTAGTTTAGTTCTATTCATCTCTATTAAGTTCTCTTCAGTTCAGTTCATCTCTATTCAGCTAATGTAAACGAGCCCTAAGTTTTAATTTCAATCTTTTTTTATAGCCATCTTCACAATTTTTTTAAATTTTACGAACTGAATTAATTAGGGTTTTGTAGCAATTATCAATGAAAGTAGTATGTTTTTTATGCACTTTGTGCGTTATGCGTTGTTTTGTTTCACTAATATACTTGAACAATTGTAATTCTGAACCTGAAAACAAGATATATAGCCATTGTAACAAGATATATAACCTGAATCTCATATTATAAACCGATGAAAACAGTTGGACGTAGATATATAACCATTGTATCATACATGACTGTCAGATTTTAAGCAAAAAAAAAGGCACTTATAACCATTACAAACTTTCACAGTTTTAATACTAACCAAAAACAAGTGAGTTACAACCAAACTAATCAAACTAATGTTGCAACCAAAATAATCAAACTAGAAACTATACATTGTTTGATGTTGATGCTTGGCTTTGGTGGGCTCCAAAAGTTATAATGTTGATTGAATTAGTGACACTCCTTGGGCTTGAATAAGGCAGTTGCAACATAATGAATCTCATTTAGATCTTCAATTTTAAAGCCAATAAAGAAAATAAGTTAGAATTATGGAAATTTAGATAACTAACATTAGTCATAGTAAATCCATCCCGAGAAACAAGAACTCCAACACCAACAAGCAACCTACCTCTTCCCCTCCCTCTACCTGTAACTGGTGCATTTCTTGTATCAGTTGCAGCCCCTTTACCTCTTCCCCTCCCAGTCATAATAGGTCTTCCTCCCTTACCCAATCTTGTTGGTTGAGCTGTTTGAATATGGTGTTGTGGTTCAACAATGATTTCAGGTTGTTGTTGTTGCACAACTTTCTTTGGCCTTCCTCTTGGCTTCTTTGGGTTGGGATTAGAAGGTTCACCCTGTACAGCTTGGCATTTTCTCTTATTGTGACCCTTTTGGCCACATTTGCTACAAGTCATTTCCATACCATGTCTTGTTAGTTTGCCAGGTCTTTTGGGGTCTTCGTAAGGGGACTTCCTTCTATTCTTTCTAGGTCTACCAGGACCTATTTTGATTGGAGGAGGGTCCAACTTCAGATCAATGTTGGGCCAGTACCTCTCACTTTCAATTGGTGGAATTGAGACAGAGTATGCTTTGTGATATGTGGACTTCTTGAAGCAATCATCAACAAAGACCTCAGGTTGCTTATTGCAGAAAAAGATAGCAGCACATGCATGGAAACAAGGGATAACACATCTGTCCCATTTCTTACATGTACATGTTCTTTCTTGAATGTCCACAGTAAGTGCCTCAAGCTTGTAATTAACTTGGAACAAAGTGTTGGTTGATGGAATGACTCCACAGTTAGCAGCAAGGTCTTTTTCCACCTCAAGCTTCTTCAAGATTTTTGGACAGATATCTGACCTCCATTTCTCCATTGCTTGTTTCTTAGTAACTAGTCTTTTCATCAAAGCAGCCCTCATCTCCTCTAACATGTAGATTAGATGTTTTGTTCTTGCATTTATGATGTAGGCATTGAATGTTTCTGCCATATTATTGGTCACAACATCAGCCTTTACTTCAGTCTTCATGAAAGATCTACAAAATACCTCGGGCTTATAACCCTTGAAAGCTTCAGCACCAGCTTGGTTTACTTTTGCAAGCTCTTGAAATGCTTCTTTGTAATCAGGGTCATTGTAAGCTTTTATAGCAGCCTAGAATGCACCTTTCAGTTCATCACCTCTGTACTTCTTCTGCCAATTAGCATAGACATGCCTAGCACAATGTCTATGTTCAGCTTTTGGAAACACAGTAGATGCACCATTCAATATTGCCTAGCACAAGTATGAATATGACATTCTAGGGTCAGTTTTCATATCAATATGGGCAGAAACTAAACCATAAGAACAGAAAAAAAAGAGCAATAGTCTTACCAAGTGTTCATCTGAAACAAGCACCAGACCAAGACCATCACCAAGTCCCAAGCACTTCTGTAACTGAAGGAAAAACCATTCCTATGATTGGTTATTCTCTCCTTCTACAACAGCCCAGGCAATGGGATACATTTTATCATTGCCATCTCTACCAACTGCAGACAACAATTGGCCTCCAAGAAATGTTTTAAGAAAACATGCATCCACACATATTATGTTCCTACATCCTTCCTTCCATCCTTTGATCAAACCCTCAAAAGCAATAAATAATCTTTGAAAAATGTGAGGAGGGCTTTCATTGTTCATTGTGGTTACAAGTTGAAGATGTGAACTAGGACTAGCTTTATAAAGGGCTTGAACATAATTACCCACCTTGCTGTAGTGGTCTTTCATGGACCCATGTAACATCCTGTGAGCAAATTGCTTCACTTTGTAAGCAAATTCAATGATTATGTTCACCTTATATCCCCTCTGAACTGTTTCTTAAATCTCTTTCCCTGGCCAATGAGGCCTTGCCTTGAATACATCTAACAACTCCTTTGCCAACCATTTGCATTTCAATTGTTTGTTCTTCATCATGTCTCTAACACAATTATGTTCTTCTTTGACAGTTTTCACAACAAAAGTTACCCTCCTTGAGTCCCAAGAAGCATAAAGAGCAAATGGACAGCCTTTTAAGCACCTAACCCCAACCCTTTGACCCCTCTTTTTGTTACTAATTTGAATACTAACATTTGTTCCTTGAAATATAGCATATTTTGCCACTGCTTGTTTAAACTCTTCCCTTGTGGCAAATCTTTGACCCACCCTCCACTTGAAGTTTGTGAAGTCTGTATCTAATCTCACCACTAAACTCCTCTTAGATCTTCTTGCATCTAGTGTTTGCTCATCTCCATCAGTGTGTGGGGGTGTGTCCTCTTCTTCAGCAGAACCCTCATACTCACTCACATAGCCTCCATCATTCTCCCCTGTTGTTGTCTTTGGTTCATCAGATCCCCCTTGCTCAGCTCCTACATGTAGTGAGCCCACTCTCCCTTCATGTGCAGCTGCTTGAAGTTCACTTGCTATCTTAATCAACTTCTCATTGTATCCCTTCACTCTTTTCTTGGCTTCAATAAACTCTTCATCACTGGTTTCAATATCACTGTAACCACCAAGCTCATCTTGGTACAGTCCAAGTTGAGCTTCCCAATTCAGCTCATATGCAGCATCAAACTCTTCATCCTTTTGATCACCTTCACCCTCACCTGTTACACCAATTATTACATGTTCTTCTTCTTCTTCTTGTGAAGATTTCTCACTGAATGGTTCATACTCTGAGTCTGTACTTCCTTCTTCATCATCAGAGTTATTCAACAGGGCATCCCATTTCAATGGGCTATCTGGTCTGACATCCTCCCATTCATATCCACTTGGAACTTCTGTGATGATGATGTCTTCATTTTGATTATTAGCTTTTGTGCAGGTCTGGTTTTTATGGTGTGATGGTGATTTCAGAGTTTTTTTGGTTACTTTTTCTTGTGTGCAGGTCTGGATGGTTGAGGGATTTTCTTGTGAGTGTGCTTGTAAGGTTTCTTTGGTGGGGTTTATCCCTGAGGTTTGGGACTGTGCTTCTTCATTTGTGGACACCTCTGTGCCTAGTATATAAATCCCATCAGCAGCCCATGTGTATAAGTCTGGATTCACAAGCTTTGGGCCCTTTTTAGCTTTTGAAGTGGATATGTGCTTTTGGGCTTTTTTTGGGGTCAGTTTGGGGGGCCTTTTTGGTCCATCATCATCATTTAAATTAGAAGCAGTTTCTTCTTTGTCATCATGCCCAACATAAATATCCAAACACCTGGACTTCAACAATACTGCCCCCATCTCCCTTAAACCCTCATTAGAAAACTCCATGCCTGGAATTAAGTAATGAATGCTCTTTATATGTTTATAATCACCGCATTTTCTAGCCATATCAACCAAATCCCACCAGCACAATTCATCAGGGTCAATCCTCTTAGTTTTACACTGCATCCCCATGTATACAAGCATATCACCCAGTTGCTTAAAATTCCCACCATGATGAATTTTTAGGGTGACTCCTTCAAATGCATCCATCTAATCCAACACATGTATTAATACACAACATTACATATACACGAAACAACCAACATCAACATTCATTCAACCCAACATCAACATTCATATCAACGACAATAACAACAACAAACATAAAGTCAAGCAAAAACAAAGAGAAATCTCAAATTAAATTGCAAATATTGGCATGAAAATTCCCATTAACACATGAAAATTTCAGAAATTACTTTAATGAGTTAAGTAATACAACTCTTCATATGAAAATTCCCATTATACACGAATCTTTGATGAATTTTCATATCTTCATACGGAATTTCCAGAAATTACACAGTGGATTTGAGAAATTACTTTATATGTTATTATTGGTGTTATTATCATGTTATTATGATAAATTTCAGAAGTATTAACAACTACAATTACCCATTAAATAAAAAATTCAACTAATTCACACAATTTTAGCCCATTTTCAAATGAAAAATGGAAATTACTAGTATGAAGAACACATAATTGTACAAGCAAAAAGACTACAACTTTATTAAACTTAACAAATTAATCATTGAATGAAAACAGTAGCAAGCACTTACCTTCAACCACCATGAACGACGACTTCGAAATATTGAGAGAGAAGAAAGAGAAAACAACCGCCACCAACACCGAAAGCTCAGCTTAATCAATGCGCCACTACTATTACGAAGATTACCAGAAAATTTTGTCAAATTTTGATTCAAGGATGAGGGAGGACAATTTGATTCAGAATGGATAGAATTGGAAATTCAAGGGTTTTTTTTTTATTATTATTATATTGAAAAAGGAGGAAATGAATAAGATGGAGTAAAATTGATTACAGGTAGTTGGATTAAGAGGATTAATGATTTGGCATGTGTGATATGATTCATTTGGTAACCGGTTAATCAGGTCAAAGGTAACACGGTCCAATAATTGTTAACAAACATAAAAGGTTGGATTATTCTGGGATATTCAAAAGGTTGGTCCAATATCTTCAGACCAGTGAAAGGTTTGGATTATTAGATTCCATTTTTCCTAATAATAATAATAATTGTTTGGGCCCCAAGCCCAATAAAATCACAATTACCAAAATACCCTCGGAATTCCCATAAATTCCTAAACACCCTTTGGACAGGTGTCACCATCTGGACAACCAAAGATAGGTGTCACAATCCCCCTATGTCAGTTGATTGACAGGCATGACAGCCACCAAAACAGCTGTCAATCAGTCCCCAAATACCTCATCTATAAATACCCTACATTTATGGCATTTGAGGTAAGACCCTTTTCCAAGACACAATTCCCAATACAAGAACTCTTTCCGAAGATAGTAACATCATCAATCCCAAGAAACTATATCTCTTAACCTTATCTTTCTCTCTCTATATTTAAACATATATTACTTTGCATACTTATGCATCGGAGGGGAATTGAATTCCCGAGTCCATCCCCCGAGTCAGTCTGATCGACTCTTAGGGTGTCGTGGCCCTAGTTGCCTCCCAAATATACAATTCATAAAAACCTAACAAACTAATACGTAGTATTAGTGGAGCTAGGGTCGATCCACGAGGAACTACCGCGGAATTAGTCGTGATCAACAATGATCCAAGGGTCTTTTAATCTTGTTAAAGAATATTGAAATTGAACCGAAAACTAAACAAATTGAATAACCAAATGACTAAACATCTAAGGATTAGACTCCCTAACGTTATCTCAATCGGAGGAATTACAATCATTGAATTAACTCATGTTCGATTATCTCAATTGCAAAGTGAATATTCAAAAGCACTAATGAACTCAATCCCAATACCCTCTCTCGATTAGGCAATAGGAAATTCTAGGAAACGCTAAATTAACCTCTCTCGAATAGCCAAATTAGCGAAACCCAAAATCGAGTTCATCAATACTTTTATCAATTCACAATCCTAATTACTATCTCTAACAATTAAGAAATTCTCATGGAAAACTTGAAAGCAATTATCAAAGACATCAATAATCACCAAACTCAACATGAGCACTCCACCAAGGTTTCATGCAAGGTTTAAGAATTTTAGAGCAAATGCAATCAAGATTATTCAGACACAACCAATCAATGATAAACCCCCAAATTCAATAACATCAAGTCATCCAATCCTAGAAAGGAAACTACTCACTAATGGAAGCCATTAAAGCAAAAATCATGAAATTCAATTAAATCTATTCTAAAACAAAGAACTAATTCTATTGAAAATAAAATGACAACAAGTATTAAAGAATTACAATCTAAACAACAATGAAAACAAATAAAACCTGGATTGGAACTTCAATGGAAACTTGTGAAATCTTTAATAACAATGGTGAATTCAAGAACTAAAAAAACAATTGCTAATCAACTTGAATATTGGAAAAACCTAGAAATTTGAGAGTGTGTCTTTTTCTATTCTTGAGCAACTAGAGTACAATCTAATCAATGTCTCCAATCTGAAACTTACTCTCTAAACATAGCCTAAAACCTTAATAAAAACTCCAAATTACACAAAGTATATGGCCCAAAACTTAATTCACGAGCTGTATCGTGCACGATCGTGCAGTAATAAGCTGCACAATCGTGCCATTTAGTTGCACGATCGTGCAGTTGACTTGCACGATCGTGGCGAAACAAAGGACTTTCTGCACGATCGTGCAAGGTATACTGCACGATCGTGCACTCCAAAAGGAGGTCTCTGACCTCTGCACGAGCAATCTGCACGATCGTGCAGTTATACTATGCACGATCGTGGCTTGGGAAAGGGCTGCACGATCGTGTAGACTTTGCCTGCACGGTCGTGCACCCATTATTTTGAGCTCCTGAGGTCTGCACGACCGTGCCACTTAGCCTGCACGGTCGTGTGGCTTCATACTTGGCTCCTTGCTTTCCTAAGTGCTTCCAAACATCCCGGTGCTATCTACGGCTGCTCGGGATCCGTTCGGGACCCCTCACGACCCGTACAAAACCCAAAATTGCCTGCACAAAACACGATACAACTCAAACAAACATATTTTGGCCGAATTATTAACAAAAAGAACAAAACTACACTAAAACACACAAAAGCTAAGAAAATACAAAACTAAGCTAAAACACACTAAAATACGATAAAATAAAGACGAGAATGCCCAAAATACAAGCTAAAAGAAGCTACGAAATTGGTCCTAAATTTTGCTCATTTTGCAGGACTCACTCAGCTAGGGCCGAGTTCACCTAGAGGAGTCCATTCAGCATCAAGGATCATCCCACTCATAGCAAAGTCATCATCAAGAGATCTAGTCAGCATACATTGAGGCACTCCCCAACTCATCATTTTTTACCCTTTGTATCTAAGTTTCTTAAGACAAAGAGATTCGCGCCGTCTGTGGGGATACGATATCGATCAACCAATAAATCAATGGCTACCACTAGATATCATGCTGCTCGTCTCTTGGGGGCTTCCCCCGGTTAGCCTCAAGTTAACGATCGGGAGCCCACGGGGGCAGCAGGGACGACTCTCGTCCAACAAGACCCACGCGGCTTAAATGTTGAGCCCGAGAAGGAAGCTGAGCCAGAACAAAGAGTATCAGCTCAGAATGTTCCTGAACAACAGCTAGTCACAAGAAGAGACCTTGACCAGGTTGTCACTCAGCTAACAAAAACACTTCAGGCAAATCTACACGCTATATTTTCTTATACGCCAAGTGACGAGAACTTACACTCGGTAATCCCTCCATCCAAAAGCAAGGCTCCGTCCAAAGGCAAGGCCCCCCAAGAAAGACCGAGAGTGATGTTATGGGGCGAACCTTCTCGTCCCCCTCCAGACGGAACTCTAAGGAGTCGTTCGGCTCGAACAGCTCAAAGCCACACTCCCGTCATAAGGAGTATTGAGCCTCAGCCACAAGACATAATCAACCACTCAGGAATGTCGCGAGCTGAAAAAGGCATTAGATCAGTTGGCCGATGAAGGAAAAATCAATCGCTACTAATTAAGAACATGACTCAGACAAGAAATCGAAGAAATCCAAGAGCAATGACACTCAGGACATGGTTTGTGTCATTGCAGGGGGCATCGCCTCCGGCGAAAGTAGTAACAAGGCAAGTAAGTCTCATTCCCGACAGATCAGATTTCCAGTAATGGTTGTCAAGGATAAAACTACCATTCCCCACCATGGTCTTCGATCAGACCACAGTTCCCCTAGCTTAGTTCCCCCATGACGACCCCCATAGTGGTCGAAGTGAAGATAGCCAATTCTCTGGTAAAAAGAGCACTCATCGAGTACGGGAGCTCAGCCGATATCTTCACACTCGGTTGCCTAACCAAATTAGGAATATCAAGCACTGAACTGACACACGTTCAGCACCCCTTGGTCGGATTCGGGGGTCAGACAACTGATTCCAAGGGAACAATCAAACTTCCCGTCCGAATTGGACAGAAAGGTGAGGGTAGAAATCTGATGGTGGAATTCATAGTGGTAGACATGCCTCTGCCATACAATGTCATCCTTGGAAGGCCCCTTCTCAACCGAGTCAAGACGGCCATATCTACCTATCAGCTACTTCTACAGTATGAGACAGACATAGGGTCCGTCGAAAGGCTATATGGAGATCAGCAATCAGCACGAGAATGTTATGCCAACAGCTTCAAAATACCGAGCCAAAAGGTTGAGGAAAAACGAAAGGAGCCGGCCGCGACATGGGCAATAGGCAATCACACGGAGAAGGAGATATTTGTCACGGACTCTCCTAAATGTTATTCCCGACCACAACCAACAGAGGAAAACGAAGATGTAACAATCGGGTAACAAGGAGAAACGGTCAGGGTAGGAAGAACCCTCAGCCATCAACAAAGAGAAGAAATAGTTAGAGTACTCAGAGAATACCGAGATGTGTTCGCCTTCTTAGTAAATGAAATGCCCGATATCAACCCCTTAGTCATGCAGCATGAGCTAAACATCAAAGAGGGACACAAACCCATCAAGCAGAAGCTGAGGCATCAAGGCCAAGAAAGAACTTTGGTCGTAGCTGCTGAAGTCAAAAAGCTACTTGATGCCAGATTCATTTGGGAATGCAAGTATACCGACTGGTTGGCCAACGTGGTGTTGGTAAGAAAGCCCAACAAAACTTGGCGAATGTGTATGGACTTCACAGACTTAAACAAAACCTATCCTAAAGATGATCAACCTTTGCCAAAGATCGACAAACTGGTCGATTCAACAGCTGGGCATGCTCTATTCAGCTTTATTGATGCAAACGCGGGATATCATCAAATCCCCCTAGCAGAGAAAGATCAACCACATACAACATTCATCATCAATCATGGAGTCTACTATTACAATGTCATGCCCTTTGGCCTAAAGAACGTTGGGGCCACATATCAACGTCTGGTCAACAAGGTCTTCGAAGGGCAAATTGGAAGAAATGTTGAGGTATACGTGGATGACATGATCATCAAAAGCAAGCTGGCCTCAGATCATGTCCATGACATGAAGGAAACCTTGGAAACACTAAGGAAATTCAATATGAAGCTAAACCCCAAGAAATGTGTTTTTGGGCTAAAGGGAGGAAAGTGCCTCGGATTTCTGGTAGACGAAAGAGGCATGGAAGCTAACAGTGAAAAGATCAAGGCCATCCAAGACATGCAGTCGCCGAGGATGGTCAAGGAAGTACAGAGACTGACCGGCTATATTCCAACTCTCGGTCGTTTATTGTCTCGTCAGCTGACAAGAGCTTGCCCTTCTTTCAAGCATTAAAAAAGCAACATTCAGCTGGAATACTGAGGCCGAGGAAGCCTTCCACAAGTTAAAGGAACATCTCTCTTAGATTCCAAAACTGGTTTCTCCCCTTCCAGGAGAAGGATTATTCCTCTACCTTGCCATATCAGAATATGCCCTCAATGCTATCCTAGTGGCTGAAGAAAATATGTTCAGTATCCCGTCTACTTCGTGAACAACGCATATTAAGGTGCAGAATCAAAATACTCCCCCAGAATTCCCATAAACTCCTAAACACCCTTTGGATAGGTGTCACCAATCTGGACAGCCAAAGACAGGTGTCAGAAATCCCACTATGTCAGTTGATTGACAGCCACCAAAACAGCTGTCAATCAGCCCCCAAACACCTCATCTATAAATACCCTACATTTATGGCATTTGAGGTAAGACCCTTTTCCAAGACACAATTCCCAATCCAAGAGACCCTTTCTCTTAACCTTATCTTTCTCTCTCTATATTTACACATATATTACATTGCTGACTTAAGCATCGGAGGGGAATTCTCGGGTCCACCCACCGGGTCAGTCACCCTTGCTCATTTTGCAGGACTCACTCAGCTAGGGCCAAGCTCACCTAGAGGAGTCCAGTCAGCATCAAGGATCGGCCCACTCATAGCAAAGTCATCATCAAGAGATCTAGTTAGATCAGTATACATTGAGGCACTCCCCAACTCATCATTTTTTACCTCTTTGTATCTAAGTTTCTTAAGACAGAAACAACAACAACAACAACAACAAAAACAACCACAACAACAATAATAATAATAGTAACAATAATAATAATAATAATAATAATAATAATAATAATAATAATAATAATAATAATAATAATAATAATAATAATAATATTGATGATAATAATATTAATATTTTGATGATGATGATAATAATATTGGTAATAATACTACACTGATAATAACAATAATAATAACATCAACAACAATAATAATAATAGTAACAATAGTAGTAGTAGTAGTAGTAGTAATAATAATAATAATAATAATAATAATAATAATAATAATAATAATAATAATAATAATAATAATAATAATAATAATAATAATAGCCTTTCAATCAAATTAATTATTATTTAAAATCATTAATTCAAAACTTAAATGTTTTTAATTCCGTACAGTTCAGTTCAGCACAATTCAGTTCAATTCAGTTCAGCACAATTCAGTTCAGTTCATCACAATTCAGTTCAGTTTAGTTCAGTTGTATTCAGCTAAAGTAAATGAGCCCTAATACCTACATAAAGTTTTTACTAAGTCTAATAATATTTCTTACAACAAGTGTTTACTAACTCCTAATTTCTCCTCCTTGTTGTCAAAGAAGTTCCAATTTGAGCCATTTTCTGTTGAAAATATCATCAAAACTTAATAATCCAATAAATGAAAATGTTATGAAAAAAAAAATCAAACAATAGTTCATTCACCAAGCTAACAAAACTTACACAAATAGCCACAAATCATTCCCTTTTGCATTCCCATAACCACAAAACATACACACACAAAAAAAAAAAAAACTGAAATAAAAAACAATTAAAAAAACTGAAATAAAAAACAGAATTATAAAAAGAAAAAAATAGCAATATAAAAATAGAAATAATAAAACATATATAAGAATCAAATAAAAAAGAAAAAAAAACTGAAATATAGAAACAGAAAACCTAAATCTAATAAAAACGAAAAAAATAAATAGAAAAAAAAAAACTGGAGAAAAAAAATGAAAAGGGGGATAAAAACCTAGATCCAAAAATTACAGAAATAAATAGAAGAAAAGAAAATAAATTTGACAAAAATTACACAAATAAAATAGAAGAAAAGGGGATAAATTTGAAAAAAATTACAATCCAAAAATGAAAAAAGAGAAGAAAAAAAGAATAATATAAATATAAATATAAAAACGAAAAATAAAACAAAATGAAAAAAATTGAAAAACGAAGAAGATAACAGAGGAAAGAGGAGGCGTACCTTCAAGACGGCGGTCGAAGGCGTCGCCGGTGACCAGCAGAGATGGAGGGGATGCGACATTTTGGAGGTAAAGACGGTGGCCGGTGACCGAAGGTGGAGGATCCAAATCAGGTTTAGGGTTTAGGTGTATGAAGAGAGGGAGAGTGTGCAATGGGATAAGGAATGGGAATGGAAAAGTGAGGGAGGGGTAGGGTTTGATAAAGTGTTAGAAAAGGGTAAGTGATTACGAAAAGTGGGTTAAGGGAATGAATAAAATAAGCAAACAAACATTGTGAAAAGAAATGAGCAAGCTGAATCTCTTTCCCTTAGATTATTAACCCCAACCAAATGCCCCCTCAGTGTTGATGATGAATATGTGGTTTAATTTTTAAAATAAAGTTCATTAACCTTATAGTAATGTTCATTCAAATTAAATTGTTGTGCATAGCATGCGTATCATTCTGTTGGTTCAAAAGTATGTACCTTTTAATTTGTAAAATTGTTCTATTGTTTCCTTAAATTTCCACCGACAAAACATTTATTAGTATTAATTACCAACTCAATTTAAAATTGCCAATTCAGTAAATGATACACACATGAAAACATAGAAGGAAATATTCTCCATACAAATACAACTCACACTGAATTAATCTTCATGGTTGATCATAAATGTTCATTTGGTTTACATTTGATTTTTTTTTTTTTTGTAAATGAAAAAAATATTATACCACCAAAACCAATTTATAACTTAGGATTCATTCTCTTCACCTTAAAAATGTAAGTTTTAGGTATCATGAGTTCAAATAAGTTCCAATAAGTTCAATTACGTGTAAAAGTTCCAATCGGGTTCAATTAGGGCTAATTTTTTAATGTATATAATTATTGATTTCAACACTATACAAATTATTACCAAATATAAATAAATAAAATAAAATAATTTAAATTAATAATTAACTTAAATCACTCTTTTTTTATTGGGTAAGGATTCCACCAGTTCATTAACCAGTAAAGGGCTACTAGCCTAAAGGGGAAGGGGCGAAACTTTCCCGATATAATGTTGGGGCTGAGGATCAAACTAACTCTCGCCAAGATACTGGTAGACGGGGCAAGCTCCACTAAGCTATACCCATACCCTCTAACTTAAATCACTCTACACAACACAAACTAATTAATTTTATTCTATTTTATTATAAAATAAGAATGATATAATAGAATTAATTAATAAATATAAGTTATTTATAATTGGTGATAAATAGATTTAATTAAATTAATTTTATTTATATTATAAAATAAAAATAATAGATTTAAAATAATTTGCAATTCTAATATTAATTAAAGTTAAATAAAATTCCATTGAGTAATAATGGTGACTTGTTCTACTATTATTATTGGTAATTTAGTTTATTTAATAAAATAGACAAAGCATGTACGAAAATTCATGATATTAATATAAGTAACTAGTTTTAACTCCGTGCCATGCACGGATTTTTGTTTTTCTCAAAAAATAATTAAAAATATTAGTATTTATATATTATCTCTCTTAGCTTGCAACGCATCATTAAATTGAAGGACATGAATCACGAAATTGAATTTAAAAAATAGATGATAGAAAGTCAAAGACATAAAGTGTAAATAATGATGAGAAATTGTAACATTTATGGTGAAAATTAGAAATACCAAGCAATAGAGAAATAGAGCAATTATGTTTTTTTTTAAAACACTAAATCAAATAAATAGAAAATGATAGGAAAGATGACACATAGATGTTAAAGTTTCTGTTTTAAATATTTAAGTATAGATATAATAAACCCAATAATACATGTATTAATTAAATCTCTTTTCATAAAAGGTCGTTACTCTTTCTT
The DNA here is from genome assembly GCA_951394345.1 of Salicornia ramosissima. Lineage (NCBI taxonomy): Eukaryota > Viridiplantae > Streptophyta > Magnoliopsida > Caryophyllales > Amaranthaceae > Salicornia > Salicornia ramosissima. The sequence continues at coordinate 34,901,016 of OX596238.1, forward strand.
AATCCCCTTCTAGTTCCAAATGGGAACGACATTTGGAAACAGAATGATGAGTAATTTTTAAGACATACTTAGATATAATTGTGAAAAAATTAACGAAGAAGACATATTTGTGCCATTAATTTTTCTTAATACTATGCAGGATTTGATTCAGCTGTTTAATTGAATTGATCAATATTTTTATTTCATAAATAATTATTAATCTTATGCAAAATCTTTTATTTAAAAGATATATAAGGTACAAAATATTTTTTTATATTTAGTTAATGAAAATTGAAGGAAATATTTTTAACATGAAAGTGTCACATGGCGCGGCAATTATGATTTTGTTTGAGTATAGGATATATTTGGTGCAAGTTAAATGAGCAACAAGGACGGTACATAGTACATATAGAGGAGGGGGTGGTAACGATCGAACCCCGCACCTCAAGTACGTATGCAAGAAGAACTTTGATGCCACATACTGCACAATAATTCGATTCTTGCATTAAAAAAATTGTTAGTATCATTATCTTTATTATTATCACAATAGTGTTACTTACTCTAAAGTGACAAAGGTTAAATAAATTAGAAAATTTAACCTTTGATTATATAAAGCTTGATGCGTAGCTAATATAAGCTCTATAACTAAGTATCACACGAGTACTAATCTAATAATCATAAATCACTAAAATATATACAATAAAAAAGCTAAATCTTAAAGTACCACCATAATCTACTTTATGTAAACCATTAGTTGTATATATATGTCAGATAACAATCTATCAAAATTTTAAATTTTTGACAATGGATTCCAATCAAATAATAATAATCATTTATTATTATTATTATTATTATTATTATTATTATTATTATTATTGTTATTATTATTATTATTATTATTATTATTATTATTATTATTATTATTTTTTATATCAAATAAGAGAATGGTGAAAGTAATTATTAAAAGTGATAATTGGTGTTGGGAAATGTGAAAAAAGGAAGATCTAAAGGTAGGGAAAAGAAATTGTTATATTAAATATTATACATCAACTTCACCTGGTTTATAATTATTAATATCCTCTTTTTAAGTACAAGGATGAGAGATAGACAAATGGTTTAAGCCATTAGTGTGTGAAAATGAGGTTGTGAGTTCAAGGCTTGTTATACCTTTTTTTATACAAAACAAATTTGCACTTAGTGATGTAGTCCACAGCTACCAAGAGGAACTTCTTCTGGGCTACTGCTGGTGGGAAAGGGCCGAGTATGTCCATTCCCCATTTGTCGAATGGCAGGGTGGGCATGATGGCTGCTAAATCTTATGAAGGCCTTCGCGGTATGTACCCGTGCATCTGACATTGCTTGCATCTTTAGACGAGGGCTAAGGCGTCCTTCCTGATGGAGGGCCAGTAGTACCCTGTCCTCAGTGTTTTGCTTGCAATGGTGTGTGTTCCCTGATGACTACCGCACACCCCTTCATGTATTTCTTGTAGGATGTGGCTTCCTTCCTCCGGGGTGACACACTTCAGCAATGGATGAGTGAATGGAGTTTTGCAAGAGAGTACAACTGATAGATCTGTTCGAGGAGCATTTAATTTCTCCGGGATGTGCCGACCTCGTCCTGAATGGCCGAGTTTGCCCGTCGGTCGCGAGAGGACCCATGATGGGAGCGCTCTCGGATCCTTGGCTGGGATGTTGGCCTATGCCAGGACTTTCTCGGTGCCATTGGTTATCCCACTGAGTATTCTCTGGTGGAGGCTCCCTTCTTTGCTCAATTATCCGCCGAGCATCCTGATGGCGTCTTTGATCTATGACTTCCTGAGCGTCCATAGATCCATTGTGGAGTCTTCTGTTGTTGAGGAGAGTTCTTGCATCTGTTGGTCCTTCAATTTCTAACCGAGGAGGGAATATGTTGCAGTCTTTCTTTGGCTCAGCCAACCTTTCCCAGCAGGATGGCCGATGCCCAGGAGGTCAGGATTTTTCAGTCTTCTTTCCATTCCGTGGTTCCTCTAGGTTGATCACGGGTCATGGCTCAGCACACCTTATGGCAGGAGTGTGACTTTGAGTTGTTCGAGCTGAACGTCTCCAGAGAATTTCATTTGGAGGGGGACGAGAAGGTCCGTCCCTTAACATTACTCTCGGTCTTTCCTGAGGAGCTTTGCCTTTGGACGGAGCCTTGCTTTTGGATGGATGGACTACTGAGTGCAAGGTCTCGTCGCTTGGCGTGTAAGAGAATATGGCATGTAAATTTGCCTGAAGCGTCCTTGATAGCCGAGTGACGACCTGATCAAGGTCCCTTCTTGTGACTAGCTGTTATTCAGGAACATTCTGAGCTGACACTCTCTGTTCCGGCTCAGCTTCTCTCTCAGGCTCAGTTTCTAAGCCGCTTGGGTCTTGTTGGACTAGAGCCGTCCCTGCTGCCCCTGTGGGCTCCCGGTCGTTAGCTTGGGGCTGACCAGGGGAAGTCCCCGAGAGACGAGCAACATGAGATCTAGTGTTAGCCATTGGTTTATCGACTGATCGATGTGCCTTCCCCACAGACGGCGCCAATCTGTTACTATCTTAAAGAAACTTAGATACAAAGAGGTAAAAATGATGAGTTGGGGAGTGCCTCAATGTATGCTGACTAGATCTCTTGGTAACGATTTGGTTGTGGATGAGCTGATCCTTGATGCTGATTGGACTCTGTCGAACGGGCTCGGGCCTGGCTGAATGAGCCCTGCAAAATAAACAAGGGTGACTGACCCGGGGGGTGGACCCAGGAATTCCCCTCCGATACTTAAGTCAGCAAAGTGATGTATAAATGTAGAGAGAGAGAGATAAAGATTTAGAGAGAGAGAGAGTTTCTCTATCAGGAAAAAGTTGTTGTGTTGGGAATTGTGTCCTCTTCTCACCTGCCATAAATGTGGCTATTTATAGGTGAGGTTTTGGGGGCTGATTGACAGGTAATTGCGGGATGTCAATCATAAAGAGGTGTAGGGATCATTTTTACCCGGCCGCCTACGTCACGAGTCGTTTGTTTGAATGCTCGTTAACGCCATACGTGAATACGGACTAGTAGGAGTCGCCACCGTGCGTTTATACGGTCCACGGATACCGAAGAAGTACTGAAAGCCAGGAGCAATCAGCCCCATATGGTCGTGCACTAGAGTATGGGTTCGGGGACAAGTTACGGGCCAATCGTGCATTGGGCCCGCCCGCCTGTAAGCGGTCTCTACTGGGTCTCTTTTTGTGGTCGTATCATTATTAATCCCGAATACAAAGATATCTCATATTATATCCTAAAAGCGCATATTACTAGGTGGATTTGAATTTACTTGCAAATTATGACTAATTAATGTGACCACTTTGAATTAAGTCAGTATTAAAAGTCCTAAAAATAAAATCAAATAATTCATGAATAAAAAACATAATGAAGAATATATAAAATAAACAAAAAATAAATATGTGCAGGTTCAAAGTGTGTTCCAGGAGAAGTGGTTTGATGTGCTGTTTGACTACACTAAATATAATAAATACTAAAAAAGAATACGATTAAATGATGATTAAAATACAAATTAAAATTCTGATGCGATTTGGACACTTCAATCGGTATATTTAAATTGATAATTTTAATCGTCATTTATTAATATTTAATCAAATCGGGCTTTTATGTATGACTCTTGAATTTGTGAATAAAATCATAAACCATATTTTGCAAAACATTATTTAATGATCCGAAAATACTGATGAAATATAGCGGTTATTTGGTAATACGAAATTTAATTAATAAATTCGTTTTCCCATCACCGCATAAAAAATAAGATCCAAATATTTAAAGCAATAAAATAAAAAGATGAAAAATATAGCGGTCTTTTATGACACGAGATCTAACAATAAAAAATCGTGTAACATAGATCGCATAAAAAAATGAATTTTATAATCATTATATTATTTATTATCCGATCTATAAGATATAAAAGCAGATCTAAAAAGTAAAAAACATAAGAGTCAATGTTAATGTACGATCTATCAAATTACGTTGATGAATTAACAATCACCACGCGTATGAATTGCAAGATCGGAATCGAAATTGGTTAAATTATTAAGAAACATTATGAATGACGATTAAAATAACATTTTTGAATCATTATTAATTGTATCAAAATCAATGTTATTGTCGACTAAAATGTCCAAATTCGCATGTACGCGATCGTAGCCTTTATTAATTATTTACATTTTCCGTTGTCATTATTTGTATCAATAATCATCATTTTAATCGATCTTAAAACAAGTTATTAATAAAGAAAAGGATAAGGATAAGTAGAGGCTTCAGGAATTATACCATATAATGCCTTCGACCCAAAAACAACCAAGGAAAGCCAATGATGATGAATGCAAATGTTTGTTTTGAAGTTGACTGAGTTGGTATTTTGTGATGTGTTTGATGATATTTTGAGAGATGTTTGATGTGGTATGAATGTATGGAGTTGAAGTATACAATGCATAAGAGGGCTAGGAGTTGTTGGTGTCTCTTGAAAGGGTTGGAAGGACGTGTATTTATAGGTCAGAAGAAGCAAAAATCGACCCCGGAGGACACCAGACCTGCGCCTAGGCGGAGGTCCAGCAACATCACCTGCGTCTAGACGCAGGTCAGTATTGGTGACCTGCCTCTAGGCGCAGGTCCTGTAATATGGACCTGCTTCTAGGCGCAGGTCCTGGTCAGATCCGGGTTGATTCTTTTGCTTGATTTTGCGCGTGATTTTCAGGATTACAATCCTATTTTATTGGATTACATAAATATTTTGTAATATTTTGATATTCCGGAATATTCTGGGATGTCCTGGGATGTTCCGGGATGTCCCGGAATGTTCTAGAATGTGCCGGAATGCCCAGAACGTTCCAAAATGTTCTAGATTCCTCCAGAAGCTCAAAAAAACTACAGAAAAATTATTAAAAATTATGAAAAAATATAAAAAGTATAAAAAACACTAATATGCTTTGCGGAGCAATTTTCAACATTCGGAAATGGCAAAAATGCCCCTAAGCATGCAAAAATCCTAAAAAATCCATAAAAAGCTCTAAAAATATGATAAAAAATATAGAAAAATATGAATAAATTATAAAATTATTTTTATGATTTTTAAAAATATTTTGTGATGCAAAAAGACATTTTTATTATTTTTTTATGAATATAAAACATTGAAAAATGCATGCAAAAATATAAAAAATATCTAAAAATGAAGAAAAATTACGAATAAATCCCGTAATCATCGCAAAACCTAACATTTGCTTCCAAGACACATTAAACACGGTTTAGGCAATTGGTTGAGGTATATTGTGCATTTTCATCGTCAATTTCCCTTAGTTGTATCTGATGGCAATATGATACGTTCTTCATTAGTCTCTACATTGGGGAGACACATTTAGGTGTCTACAGAAGCCCCCACTTTGACTGAGTCTGGAGAGTAAGCATAAACTCGGAAGACGAAAGTCAAAGTATTCCTGTCGGGACGGAGGATAACTCAGGACGTTCGACGACCTTGAGTCACCCTTTTTAACGCCGGTACCTGAAAAACAAATGTTAGTTTTACCTGTAATCGCGCCCCATGCGGTTTAATCCCTTAAAAGCGTCTGGATCCTCGGGATGATGGCATATGAAGTGTCTGGTTCCTCCGGATGCGCTTAGATCCTTTGGAACTACTCCCTTGGGTAAGGATAAACCCTTGGGACAATGACGGGAAGTCGCATATGCGGGAGCAATCAAGAATAAGCATAAACTCTTGAAAAGGTGAGCGCGAGTAAGCATAAACTCGCGAAAAAATATGTTTAGGGTAGACATAAACCCGTTATGTGCCAAGAGTAAGCATAAACTCTTGGTAGAAAATGTGACGAGTCAAGAGTAAGCATAAACTCTTGCTAAAAAGTATGATGTGTGTTTGGGTTAACATAAACTCGTGAGAATGATAATGTGCTAAGAGTAAGCATAAACTCTTAGAGGAAGAAAACAAGAGTAAGAATAAACTCTTGAGAGATGAGGGTAAGCATAAACCCATGAGCAGGGATGATGTGTTAAGAGTAAGCATAAACTCTGAGGAGGGGAATCAAGAGTAAGTATAAACTCTTGAGATCAGAGAAGGTATAAGGGTAAGCATAAACCCTAAGCAAAGTGATGTGTTGTGAGTAAGCATAAACTCTTAGGAGAAGAATCAAGAGTAAGTATAAACTCTTGAGAGGAGGAATGAGGGTAAGCATAAACCCATAAGCAAAGCGAAGTGGACTAAAGGTAGGCATAAACCCTTAGATGTATTTTTGTGAGCTTAGGGTAAGTATAAACACGTGAGAAAAGTAGGTGAATTAAGGGTAGGCATAAACCCTTAGAGGAACTTTTGTAAGATTAGGGTAAACATAAATCCTGTGAGAAAAATGCTTGTGAGTGATGTCGTTGAGGTGGAAAAATATGTAAGGAAAAACATATACTTCTGATGAGAAGCCCCCACTTTGATTGAGTCTGGAGAGGAAAATGTCCAAGATGAAAGTCAAAGTATTCTGGCTAGGGAATTAAGGGTAAATCCTTAGAGGAAATAGGGTAAGCATAAATCCATGAGAAAAATACTTGTGAGTGAAGGAAAAAGAAGTTTGTGTCTGATGAGAAGCCCCCACTTTGAATGAGTCTGGAGAGGCAAATGTTCTTGCAAGATGAAGGTCAAAGTATTATAGCTGGGGAATTAAGGGTAAACCCTTAGAGGAATTAGGGTAAGTATAAACCCATGAGAAAAGAAAGTGAATTAAGGGTAGGCATAAACCCTCAGAGTGATATTCTTGTAAACTTAGGGTAAGTATAAACCCATGAGAAAAAGTAAGTGAATTAAGGGTAGGCATAAACCCTGAGAGGATTTTTTTGAGAGCTTAGGGTAAGCATAAACCCTATGAAAAAAGTACTTGTGAATTAAGGGTAGGCATAAACCCTTAGAGTAATATTTGAGAGCTTAGGGTAAGCATAAACACTGTGAGAAAAGTACTTGAATTAAGGGTAGGCATAAACCCTTAGAGTAATATTTGTGAGCTTAGGGTAAGCATAAACCCTGTAAGAAAAGTATTTTTTGTGAGTGAGGGACATGGAATTTTGTGTCTGATGAGAAGCCCCCACTTTGACTGAGTCTGGAGAGACGAATGCTCTCGCAAGGCGAAAGTCAAAGTATTATGGTTGGGGTGAGGCCATAGCATGTATGGGCTGCATGAGCAAAGATGTCAAGGAGAAGATGCACATAGCCATATAGGCATACATTGGTTCAAGACCACAAAAGTTACTCAAGACACCAAACATTCAACAAAGATGGGCTCTAGCCTTTTGTGGTTTGTAATCTATGATCTGCGTATGTACAGTGTGTGTGATGCTTATGCATTTATATGAATGTATGCATGAATTGATTATGATATGTGATATGCTTGTGGTGCATGATGCATGATGTGATTGGTGAAATGTGGTGCATATGGAATGATATGCTATGTATGACAAGGAAATGAATGACCAAGGGGATCGACCAATAGTATAGTAATTAAAAATGGGGATGGATCGGTCTTAAACCCCCAATCAATCAAAGACAGAGCCTTCGATCATAAGCAAGCCCCCGGCCTGTTGGAAAAGCTATATTTGTGGTGAAGTAGCTGAATAGGTAGGGTAGCATGAATGAGAGATGATGGATAAGGCTTTTTGTGAATCTCAGGTTTGTGGTGGAGTAGATGGATAGGTAAGCCCCCAGCCTTTAGGGTAAGGATGGATGAAAGATCATTATTAAAGCTATTTTGTGGATTGCATGAAAAGGCCAAAGCATTGAGAAAAGAGGCTAGCTCAAGTCGTGAACTTGAGTTAGATTTCCCGCAAGATGAGGAATGCCCAATTGATGAAGCTATGCATGGAATATGACGCGCCCAAATAGGAGAACACAAGAGTCAAATCAAAGCTATGAGCTTAAGAAGAGTGAGAGAAAGCCCCCAGGGTGTGGAAAAGAGAAAGGCTGTAGGTGCAAGAAAAAGAAAGGCTAAAAATTTGTGACTGAAGGGTGATGATGTAGGGAATTGATTTGGTTGGCTGAATTAATGTTGGTTCAAACTCGAGCCTATGCCGGGTGGTGAACTAGGAATTTGTGCTTAAAACCCTAAGCAAACCAAGTTACTTAAAAGGGGGGACCTCAAAAATTCATTAATTGATTGGGTCGAACCTCAAGAAGAGGCTTCCTATGTATCCTTATGGAATCAGACCATCGTAGTTCTTGATGATTATTTGGACAATGCCTCAGGGGAGAGGGCTTTTGTGGTTGTAATGTTTGGCTAGGGTTGAGGGTTAAGAAGGAAAAGGGAAAAAAGGCTCAAAGTTCCCAATTTAACCCCCCATGGTGCGCAGTGTGCTTTTTGACTCTTTTTTTTTTAAATTGGATTGGACTGAGTCGAATTATTGGACTGGATTTATTGAATTGAGCTGGATTTATTGAATTGAGCTGGATTTATTGAATTGAACTGGATTTAATTAATTGAACTGGATTTATTGCATTGAACTGGATTTTGATTTGAACTTTTTTTTTCCATTTTTTTTTGGTTTTTTATTTTAAGCACATGTCTTTTCCTACGCACCATTTGATCCCATGGGTGAGGTAGATGTGGGTAAGGAAAGAAAGTAAGCTTATATGTGCTTATGGCCCAAAGGGTTGCAAAGGATTGAATGAATACAGGTGATGGGAAATGATTGATAATTTTTGTGGAGTTCAAAAAAAGAAGGCCTCTCGGGCAATGTCCATTTATTAAGTACAATTTATTGATTATGAAAAATTGAGGTCATGATTTATGTTAAGGTTAAAAGCACAAATTTAAATGGAGGCTAATAATGTTAAAAAAAAGAGAATTTTATTATGTAAATGAAATTACAAGGTTAGAAGTGGAAAGAAAAATCCTAATGACATAGGCTCGGAAAAGAAAGAAAAGAAATGCAAATGTCTAGGTGGAGGGACTCTCCGGCTCAACTTAATGACCTTGACTGACTCTTGACTAGGAGTGGGGCGTGTTGGCATTGATGTTGCAAACCATCCTCTATGGCTACTTCGATGTGATTGGCCTTTTCAATGGTGGTGAGGCTTAAATACTTGGGGTGTTCGGGTTGTAGGCCATGGATATGGGCTTGAATAATGTAGGCTTGGAATGTGGGCTTGAGTGATGTAGGTCGGGTATGGGCTTAAGGCTTTTTGGGTTTTGATGAGTTTGATTAAGGCTGGGGTAGTGTTTAAGTGAGGTGAGGTAAGGTTGGATTGGGCTTAGGCTTGCTCGGAGCTGGGCTATGCTTTGGATTGAATGTGAACTGTTTGGACAACTCTAAACTGTTTTAAAAAAGAAACAAAACCCTTGGTAAACTCCCTTGGTCATTGTGATATGGATGCAAATGCATATGTATATGCATGTCCTAATTTTATGGTCATCTTCCCTAAAATGCATGAATGCAAGGTGCCCTTTCCACTTTTTTGATTTTTTATTTTTTTTTTTTGGTTTTTTTTTTTTTTTTTTTGAAAGGGCACCAAAAGACATAAAATATGCAATGTATGTGAATGGAAAGGCCTAAATGAGGAGTGGACCTAAGCCCATTTAAAGGAATGACTAAGGTTTTGGGCCAAAACCTATGGTCAAACTAAGGTCAAAGCCTATATGGACTACATGCAAGGACACTAAGGCCCAACATTATGAACTAGAAGATGACCATGACTATATGAAGTGTGAGTGAATAGTGAAAATTAAAATGGCTAGAGCCCATAAAACAATGCACAAATAGTCACACTAACATGAGTGGTCTTCTATAAGGTCAGTCCTGGGTGGTCACAAGGTACCATGGCTAAAGAGAAACAAAACCGATCTAGTCACTCTTCAAATTGAATGACACACGATTAATAGATCTTTTATTATGATCTCATTGGGCATGAGAATCACGCGCCATGGCTGGGATGGGCCGGTTATGATTATTGAGGTCGGGCACTACAAGTAACCATAATCAAAGCCCCCCGGGGTCGGTCTCGAGCATTAAACATGCTCATCTGAGACAAGGTCCTATGGTGTGGCACCTATTCGTAGGGCCACATGCAGTATGCTTAAAAAAATTCGGGAATAATAATAATAAGACCACAAGACTTTTCAAGTTTGTCCACACCACTAAGGAGTGATATTCCCCAGTGGAGTCACCAAACTGTAGGGGTCGTTTTTACCCGGCCGCCTACATCACGAGTCGTTTGTTTGAATGCTCGTTAACGCCGTACATGAATACGGACTAGTAGGAGTCGCCACCGTGCGTTTATACGGTACATGGACACCGAAGAAGTACTGAAAGCCAGGAGCAATCAGCCCCATATGGTCGTGCACCAGAGTATGGGTTCGGGGATAGATTACGGGCCAATCGTGCATTGGGCCCGCCCGCCTGTAAGCGGTCTCTACTAGGTCTCTTTTTGTGGTCGTGTCATTATTAATCTCGAATACAAAGATATCTCATATTATATCCTAAAAGCGCATATTACTAGGTGGGTTTGAATTTATTTGCAAATTATGACTAATTAATGTGACCACTTTGAATTAAGTCAGTATTAAAAGTCCTAAAAATAAAATCAAATAATTCATGATTAAAAAACATAATGAAGAATATATAAAATAAATAAAAAATAAATATGTGCAGGTTCAAAGTGTGTTCCAGGAGAAGTGGTTTGATGTGCTGTTTGACTACACTAAATATAATAAATACTAAAAAAGAATAAGATTAAAATGATGATTAAAATACAAATTAAAATTCTGATGCGATTTGGACACTTCAATCGGTATATTTAAATTGATAATTTTAATCGTCATTTATTAATATTTAATCAAATCGGGATTTTATGTATGACTCTTGAATTTGTGAATAAAATCATAAACCATATTTTGCACAACATTATTTAATGATCCGAAAATACTGATGAAATATAGCGGTTATTTGGTAATACGAAATTTAATTAATAAATTCGTTTTGCCATGACCGCATAAAAAATAAAATCCAAATATTTAAAGCAATAAAATTAAACGATGAAAAATATAGCGGTCTTCTATGACACGAGATCTAACAATAAAAAATCGTCTAACATAGATCGCATAAAAAAAATGAATTTTATAATCATTATATTATTTATTGTCCGACCTATAAGATAAAAAAGCAGATCTAAAAAGTAAAAAACATAAGAGTCAATGTTAATGTACGATCTATCAAATTACACCACGCGTATGAATTGCAAGATCAGAATCGAAATTGGTTAAATTATTAAGAAACATTATAAATGACGATTAAAATAACATTTGTCAATCATTATTAATTGTATCAAAATCAATGTTATTGTCGATTAAAATGTCCAAATTCGCATGTACGCGATCGTAGCCTTTATTAATTATTTACATTATCCGTTGTCATTATTTGTATCAATAATCATCATTTTAATCGATCTTAAAACAAGTTATTAATGGAGAAAAGGATAAGGATAAGTAGAGGCTTCAGGAATTATACCATATAATGCCTTCGATCCAAAAACAACCAAGGAAACCCAATGATGATGAATGCAAATGTTTGTTTTGAAGTTGACTGAGTTGGTGTTTTGTGATGTGTTTGATGATATTTTGAGAAATGTTTGATGTGGTATGAATGTATGGAGTTGAAGTATACAATGCAGAAGAGGGCTAGGAGTTGTTGGTGTCTCTTGAAAGGGTTAGAAGGACGTGTATTTATAGGCCAAAAGGAGCAAAAATCGACCCCGGAGGACACCAGACCTACGCCTAGGCGAAGGTCCAGTAACATCACCTGTATCTAGACGCAGGTCAGTATTGATGACCTGCGTCTAGGCGCAGTACCTGGTCAGATCCGGGTTGATTTTTTTACTTGATTTTGCGCGTGATTTTCAGGATTACAATCCGATTTTATTCGATTACGGAAATATTTTGTAATATTTTGATATTCCAGAATATTCTGGGATGTCCCGGGATGTTCTGGGATGTCCCAGAATGTTTTAGAATGTGCCGGAATGCCCAGAACGTTCTAGAATGTTCTAGATTCCTCCAGAAGCTCCAAAAAATTACAGAAAATTATTAAAAATTATGAAAAAAATATAAAAAGTATAAAAAATACTAATATGATTTGCGGAGCAATTTTCAACATTCAGAAATGACGAAAATGCCCCTAAGCATGCGAAAATCCTAAAAAATCCACAAAAGGCTCTAAAAATATGATAAAAAATTTAGAAAAATATGAATAAATTATAAAATTATTTTTAGGATTTTTAAAAATATTTTTTGATGTAAAAAGACATTTTTATTATTTTTTTTTTATGAATATAAAGCATTGAAAAATGCATGCAAAAATATAAAAAATGTCTAATAATGAAGAAAAATTACGAATAAATCCCATAATCATCGCAAAACCTAACATTTGTTTCCAAGGCACTTTAAACACGATTTAGGTAATTGGTTGAGGTATATTGTGCATTTTCATCATCAATTTCCCTTAGTTGTATCTTATGGCAATATGGTACGTTCATCATTAGACTCTACATTAGGGAGACACATTTAGGTGTCTACAAGAGGTATTACCGTTGGGATTAAAAATAACTCGGTAGTACCATTGGGAATTCGCCAAAACACTGTAGTACCAATGGGAATTTCCCAAAAATTGACAAAAGTAAACTCTTATAGTCCCCTTAATTAGCTAGACAAGATAAATCATAAATTGTCTAAAACCCTTGATGTTCAAATAACACGCAGTGAACAAAAGCTTTACGAACGGAGACATAATAAGAACGCAATTGTTTAGAGAATACGTAATAAACAATTAACGTTTAAACAAGCTCTACTAAATTGTTCACAATAAGAATACGCTTAAGCATGAACAAGATAGTTGTTGTTCGAGGTTAAACACAATAATCGATTGTGTTCAAACCCTAGTAATGTTTTTGTAAAATACAATAACAAGACAAAGATCAAGCTAAAAGATTCAACAAAACCAATAACAATTCATATAAGAGCAAGTAAATAATTAAAGTAATGAAATAGTTTAGAGTTAGAGAATCCTCACAAGAAGCTTTTTAGAATCATTGAAACCAATCCCAAGAACAAGTTTAAGCTACAATTTCCATTGAGATGCAAGAATTCTTCATTGATTTCATGAAAGATTAACAAAATTACAAGCTAAACTAATTTGAGTTCTTAAGGAATACTAGAGAGAAATAATGCTAAGAAACTTAAAGAAGATGAAAACCTCGATAGATTGAAAGAAAAACATCCTTTGGTTTTATACTAAAACCAAATTACAACCTAAAAATCAAGTGGAAAGAGCCGCGTGTAAAACAGAGCAGAGGGGGCGCTGGCAGCGCCCTCGTAGGCGCTGGGCGCGCCATTACTTGGAGGGCTACTATGATGGGGGCGCTGGCAGCGCCCCGCAGACTGTCTGCGTAGCTCGAACTAAAATAGCCATAACTCTCTTGTTCCTTAAAGAAAAAATGCTTATGACCTATCGTTGGGAAGATCTTGAAGAGAGATACAACCTCCAATTTGAATCACATAAATCCATTGAGTATAATGGAAGATATGTCAATTTGAAGTTGGACCTACTATAAATGAAGGTTCACAATGAGGCTAACTTTGATTCTTTTCATCTAATGCTTAATTATTTCTTCAAGTGTGCTAGGTGCATGATCAATGGCTTCAACAATTATTCTAAAGATGTTTCATAGCTCAAGACTACAAGAAAACATAAAACCAAACCGCAACTACAAACTACACTAATCCGAAAAAGCATTAAAAGTTGTAAATTGCATTACAACTTTACATTTCAAGCCAAACTCTCGTTTAAACTAATTACATAAAGGAACTAAAAAGAAGATAAATAACTCGTACAAACTAGACACTATAACTACACAGTCTTGCAAGACTGCAGCATGTGTTTTGCTCTGTTTTGGCCGTGTTCTTAATACATATTTAGGGTTTTCATTTACTAATGGGGGATTTTTAGACCATACTTAGGGTAGTATTAGGAGCTTCTCTCTCGACTTTTTCTCTCTAGATTAGAGTAGATTAGGCTTGATTTAGGCTTGATTTCTTGAATTTCTCTTTGATTTTCATGTCATCTACACTTCTCAAGGTACTCAAACAATTTTTTTTTCTTTTACTCTTCTTTCTTTCATAATTTGCAAGTAAATTAGTGTTTAATTACTACATTTACTTGTTTTCTTAGTAAAATTGCTTGTTTGTTGTTAGATTTAGGTTTAATTCATGTTTTCTTGCATAGAATTCGACTTTAATCTCTTCTCCATGTTTTTCCCCAATTATGCTTGAGTAGTTAGCTTTTCTAGGGATTGGATGACTTGATTCTATAGATTTTGGAGGTTGGTTATTGGAATCTAGGAATGCTTGAGTTTATTAGATTGTTAATTTTTCTAAACTTCTTGTTGCTTTTCATGCTTGCTTGGTGAAGTAATCATGTTGAGTTCTAGTGATTTTGGATTAATTTTCATGATTGCTTTCAAGATTTTCTATGGAGAATTTTCCTAATTGCTAGAGATATTCATTGGAATTGTAAATTAATAAAAAAGTTGACAAATTCGGTGTTAAGACTTGCTAAATTAGCTATTCGAGAAAGGTTGATTTAGCTTATTTTGAGATCTCCTAATGTCTAATCGAAAGAGGGCTTAAGATTGGATTTGTTAACTACTTTTAGAAGTTTACTTGGCAATTTAATTCCTCAAAGAATAATTGGTTTTCAATGATTGGAAATCCTCCAAATAAAGTAGTATTCAAGGAGTCTTATCTCTAGAGCTTTTTTCATTAATTCCTTTTTCATTTAGTTGTTAAATTTTCCACATTTAAAAGAAAATAACAAAAATAGAACATCAATTTACTAGATTCTCTAAAATCAACTCCAATCCACCTACTTCCTTGCGGATCGAGCCTAGCTCCACTAATACTACGTATTAGTTAGTTAGGCATTATAAATTGTATATTTGATAGGCGACTAGGGCCACGACACCCTAGGAGCCGATCAACAGATCAGCGTAAAAAAACAATAAATGCTTTATGAAAAAAATGTAAAAGAAGCCTTCTATATATACAAACACATAAAAGAAAATTAAGGCTCTGTTGAACCATGTTTGATTTGAAGGATGACAAACTAGTTCTATATACTTGATTGCTATGTATGATTATGTATAAATAGGTTGAATCAAGTTAGGATACATCAAGGCAAGATTTAGAGAGAAGAACATCAGAGCCTTGAGATACTTAAAGGATCAGAAGCCAAGAGCTTGGAGCTTTTAATTTTATGTAAATTAGGATCTTCTTGTAAAATGAACTTAGGGAAGTAAGGCTAAGGTATAAATGAAAAGAAGCAAGAAGGGTTGAAGTTTATGTCCAGTAAAGAGAACAATCAAAGAACAGTCCTCTTTATTAGACATAAACTTAGTAATGCTGAGACCACTGTGGAAACAGACCTCAGTATTACATACGTGCATTTAAGTGATCAGTCTTAATATTTTAGCTTCAAAATGTTTTAAAATTCAAACATTATTGATCACTTAGGATTTGGAATATTTGCTAAAATAATATATTAAATCAGCTTATTTAATGCAATGTACCACTTTGGATTTTAGTGTACCTTCCACTAACCCACTACAAGTAGCGGAAGGGAACAAAGTCTTATTCAATGCAATCAGCTTATTGCTTGTACTATTTAAGCAACTCTCCCATGCACAATTAGGGTAGCGGTTTTCCATTTGCAAAAATGCCTATCTTTTGGAAACCCTAAAAACCCTCTTGCTCTCCAAAAAGAAAAGAAGTCATACTTCCAGAAATTCATCTTAAAGAAAAAATATCTCCACACTCATCTTCAAGAGATAACGTATGGAGAAATTGATTATTGTATTTGAACCACTTAGAGGGAAGTGGTCCGGGAGTGTTCGGTGAGCACTGAGTGAACTGTTAGAGTTAACAGTTGGGGAATTGTTTGTTACATAGTTATAGCATTCAATTGAGTGTGTAACCATTGTTATTCTTCAGAGGTGATTAATAATATTGGTGAGAGAGTGGAGGACATAGGTTTATTGATGTGTGTATTTTATATAGTATTTCTAGCATGTCCCCATTGCATTTTCATTGCATTTTCTCGCTTATTTTTCTCATTTTTCTATTGGTTTTTATGCTTGGTTGGAGTGTGTGTTTCCTATCTATTTTGTAGGTATAATGCTCTAATTATGCTAGGAATCAACTCTTGGAGCGAGATTTGCAAGTTGGGAGGTCAAAAGCTACTCAAAAGGTCATTTTTGTGCTGACCAGGTCTCATACCTGGGTGGGTTTCCACATACCCGCCCGACTTTGCACTTGGTACTGACCAACTCTTGGAGCGAGATTTGCACTTGGAAGATTTTGAAGATGTCATTTCGGAAGAAAAAGTTGCTACCCGCACTGGGTGGGTTTCCACAAACCTGGCCGGGTTTCCTCATTTACTTAGAAGATTTTTTGAGCTTGTATATTAACTGACCAGCGGACACGGCCGGGTTTCCACATACCCGCCCGGGTCCGGTCCATTTTTGGCTCGTCTCTTCATTTTCCCACGTGTTTTGGTGGGAGGTTTTAAGAGGTTTAGGGGGAATTATATGAGACACGTTCTTTTATTTTTCTTGAAGCTCTTGTACTAGAAGTTAGGGTTCTTACTCTTTTGCTTTGGTTTTTGCTAAGCAACATTTTACCTTTGCAATTTCAATCAAATTAAAGGTACTAGTTTCATCTCTATTTTCTCGTTTCTTATTTTATTATTGTTATCTTTGAATGTTTGTTTCTTCATTGCACTTGAATTTGAGTTTTTCCATGGTTTCCATTGTTGAACTTTTTTTTAGTTTCAATATACTTAGTGAGTAGTTTACTTCTAGGGCTTGGTGAAGCTATGCTACGATCATGATTCTTGTTAGTTTTTAGGGTTTAAATCGGCTTGTCTTGGCAATTATATTGATAGGTTTTGGATTGATTGCATGTTTGGCCAATTTGCAAGTATTATTCGCTCAATTATATAAGCAAGAGCTGCGAGTTTGAGTGAAGGAATTCTATCTTTGAACAATTAAGCCTTAATCGTGATAGCTTCTTTATTGTTTAGTTGTGGAATTTCATTGCGAGAGTGATCCTTCCCTTAGGTGTCGTTAGTTCCCAAGGGTTCGGAATCAAGGATAAAATACCCTAGCCTATACTCACTAACTTGAAAGATAGCAAATGGTAAGTAGGGGTCGAAATCCACGGAGAAGCAAGGTTTTTGAACTTAGTTGAAAGCTAATCGATTGGCGGGGTATAAAAATCGAGAGTTTAAATTGATTGAACTAAAATACTAATGCTAGAAATTGTTGAAAAAATAAGGTTGGAAAATTGGAAGATAACTCAAGAAAATAAGCACTAGGGATAGGGGGAATCATGAAAAAATATGAATCCAAAATCCTAATCATGGCAACAAGGTTGAATCATAAAGGGGGTGATTCGTCCGGCATTAGGAGGTTACTCTCACACACCTTCTAATCCCGTTCGAATCGTCAATACCAAAGAGTCGTTCTCACGCACTCAAGGGCATTGACAACCCAACCATGCCAAGATGGTCATAGTCGTGTTTAATCTAGCTTTCCACCACTTATGCGCTCACTCTCGTACAACACATAAATGATTGGGGTTTTAAGTCATGGAAATGGCCAAAATCCAAACTCAACAAAATAAATCCCTAGATTAAGCAACCAATATCAGAAATTTCTCATCAATAATGCTTCACTATCCCCCTTCCCTAGCTAAAAATCTAGCCTAAGAAGGAAGTAAACATGAATAAACAACGGGGATTGACAATGAAAATTGAAAATAAAGAACTAGAAATAAACATGGAAAAGATGAGCAAAAACAAGAGTAAAGAAGATTAAACTAAAACTAAACTACTCAACAACCAAGAACAACAACTAAAAACAAGATAAAAATGCAATAACAAGTGAATAGATGACAAAACAAGAGAAAGAGTTCAGAAATTACCAACTAATAGAAGCTCAATCTAATTACAAGTGAGAAAAATGGAGTTATTGTGCTATTCTCTCCTACCAAACCCTCTAGAAGTTGCAAACCCTAAGCTAATAGTATGCTAATAGATCTGAAAATGTCTCCAAAATGTGCTTCGTACATCAAGGGGAAAAGATTGGGTATTTATACCCCCAAGAAATTAGCCCTAAGTGGAGTTAGAAGCCCGTGAAAATAGCTTTCCTGATAACTCAGAGCGGGTGCTCTGAAATTTAGAGCGTCTGCTCTAAGACCTTGACAATAAGTATGTAATCCACTGGAGCATCGGAGCGGACGCTTTAAAATTTAGAGTGTCCGCTCTGAAGTCTCGGCAAAAATAGGCCATTAGCAAGGGAATTAGAGCGTCCGCTCTAATAAGGAGAGCGTCTGCTCTGAGCATATAGAGCGTCCGACCTAAAGCATAGAGCGTCCGCTCTGAGAAGGCTGCATAGAGAACTGATCTTGTAAGGTTCATAACTTTTGATGTAGATCTCGGATTGGAGCGTGTAATATACCGATGGAAAGCTCTTGAACTCTAGTTTCCAATGCAATCGGCCCCGAACCCAAACAATGTCGATAACACAAGTTGTACCCAAGATAGCGGAGGGCGACCAATAGTCGACCTCAATTCATCTCGCTCCTTTTTCGATTCCCATCGCTCTCCTCCTTGACTTGCCTCCCACGTGTAGCCCGGATGAGGGACCTGAAATAAGTAATCTGCAAGTCATAAGAAGGTAAAAATGCCAAAGACTCAGGTGAGTTTAAATAATGGGGCAAAATACCACCGAAATGACTCAAAATGCACTAAGACAACTAAAAAGCCTAAAAAGAGAAAAACTAAGCTGGAAGGAAATAATATGGACCAATAAAGGCCTTAATTGGGGAGAAAATGGGGTATAAAAGAGGTCATAAAGGCCGCTTATCAAACTCCCCCCAACTAAGCCCTTTGCTCGTCCTCGAGTAAGGGAGACCAAACAAAAACCAAGAATATACACTAACTCACTTTCGTAGGAATCACGGTTGTTTTTGGCATAAACAACAAGACATTTAAACCTCAAAGTCACCAATGAGGACGAGTGATGCTCTCGTAAGGGTTTCCTAGGAGTTGTACCCATAACTCTCGGAACAAAAGAAGAAAAGGACTCGAGACGCAAAACACACCAAAGAGAAAGGATGGATCATCAAGTTGACTCAAAAGAATGTACAAAGTGGATCCAAGAGCTTCCTAACCTTATCAGACTAGGCATGCAAAAGATCTAGGAAATCGATCAAAGTAGCACTACTAGATAAAAGAGCAATTGCAACGCTCTTTTTCAACGGGTCACATTTTTGCAACACCTTTAGCAACAGTTTTTTAATGACAGTTGCAAAAAATAGAAAAGGCAACGGGCTCATCAAAACCCGTTGTAAAAGAATAGAAAAGGCAACGGGCATAGTATTTAGCAACGGCTTTAGCAACACCTATGGCATAGCCGTTGCCAAAAGTCTAAAATGAAAAATTCAGAACAAATTAAAGAGGCGCCAATTTTCCCTCTTTCATTTTAACGTTTACTTGCCTCCATTTTTTTCGCCCTCTCTACTGCTCTAAAAAAACTAGGGTTCTTCACTTAGCTTCTTCCAATTGAATCCACTCCAAAAACAAGGTAAATTTCTGAATTTTATTCTAATTAATTTCCCCTTATTTTTGGTTCAATTGAAACTCACTTAGGTTTTTATGGGTTAATTGAATTCTTCTTGCTGTCCAATCAAACACGCGCGCCCAGCCCCAGATCTCTCCGCCACGCTGCCGCTGCCGCTGCGCGCCGCCGTCGCTCGTCGCTGCTGCTTCTGGACAACTCCTCGACGCTGCCGCCACTGGACGTTGCCGCCGCTCAACACTTCCTCGACCTCAGTGCCGCGTCTCACTCCTCGACGTTTCTTCTGCACGAAAATGGTGAGTATAAATTCTGCACGGTTTATATGAATCTTCACATTTTTTCTTTGTATACACTAAGCTTTATGAGTATAAATTCTGCAAGCTTTATGAGTATAAATTCTGCAGTTCTTGAATCTTCACATTTATAGATCTTGAATCAATGTTGCACGGTTAATTGCTTGTTGGTGAATTTTGAAGTTCTGCAGTTCTTTGAGTATAAATTCTGCAGTGCTTGTTGGTATAAATTTAGTATGTTTAGAGTTTTTTTGCTGCTGCTCTCAATACATGTTCACACCATATATTTGAATTAGTTTGTGTTTTTTGGGTTGTCAAATATATTATACAGTAATTGATTGTGTGAGGATAATGGCTGTCAAATTATGCCCTGTTTGAATTAGTTCTTGTCGCTTGTTTTTTTTTTGGTAACGTTTTTGGCATTTCACACCATGTTTAGAGTTTGCATCGTCATTGAGGTTCTTTGTTAAATCACTAAATCCAAAGATGAAATTATTTATTATTGGGATTTTCTACATGGTAAGCTTAATCCTAAGATAATGCTATGACACACTGTTGAGTGAAGTATATGAATTGCCCTTGATATAGGGAAGTTTCGAATAAGAGGGACGGCTATCAGGTGAAGTACTCATGTTGTATACATTAGATTTATATATGTGTGTATATGAATATAATGACAATAGTATCATAATAAAATAAATTTAATGCATATATTAAGTATTTCATAGTAATAATATACATACAAGCCAACCTTTGATAATTGATATCCAAGATTTTGATTGACAAATAAGCACATGATGAATTTAGACTTTAGAGATAGAAAGAAAAGTTGAGATTGTTTATGGTATTTGGATTGCAAGGAATAACAAAGTGTTTCAAGGAACTATTTATATATGACACAACAAGAAATTCACTCTCGGCCGACCGTCTTTTACCGACCGCTAACGGTCGGGACACACCTTTCCCGACCGCCCTCGGTCGGTAAATGTCGGTCGGTGCAAAATTAGTCGGTAAATTGTTTATACCGACCGCCAGTCGGTCGGGAACTTTTTTACCGACCGATTACCGACCGACTGGAGGAAGGTGAAAAAATGGAGCTAAAAGCCAAGTTTCCGACCGCGTGTCGGTCGGAAATTACCGACCGACGTAACGACGGTCGGTAATTTCCGACCGACCAGCGGTCGGAAACTTGGCTTTTAGCGCCATTTTTTCACCATTTTAGCGCCATTGTTCCAATTTTTTTTTCACTAAATATCAAAAATGCTTTAAAAAATAAATTAAATTATATATTAATGAAAAAAAAATTAAAACTATGAAATTAAATTTTATATTATTTATATAAATAATTCTTAATACACAAGACTAATACATGTTACAAGTTGCAAAAAAGTAAGCTATAATAAACCGAAATCTAACAAATAATTACACTCCGCTTGCTTCTTTTGATTATCTTCCAGACGACGCTGATGGTCCTCTCGATGGCGGTCTCTCTCCTCTAACTCCGCCTTAGCGTGCTCGATCGGACTCCAAAAGATTCTGGGTTTATTTTTCCTGCAAATCATAGGTTATTCATTTAAGCTTTTTAGGTCTTGATTCCACACGTTATTATTTTTCTCATTATTTTATGGGAGAGAAATCGAGTTTAAATTTGTTAGACCTAAATAGAGTTAGATAAGCAGTGGGAGAATTGCCAAGTTAATAATTAGCAAAGTGAAATATACATACAGAGACAGAGTACTTTACTTAAAATATTGAATTTGGTTGTTTTCTATATGCCATTAGATTATCGAACTAGAAAATTTATCATTTTTCAAAGAAAACTTTATGATTAGCCATGTGAAAAATACAAAGTATATTAAACCTAAATCTCTTCCATTTTGTTGTTGTTGATTGATTAAGAGATTTTTGTATACAACTAACACATCAATAAATGAAAATCTCAATCCACATAAGGCTGCCAATTGTACATATATATTATGAATAATTTTGACTCATAAACAAAAAAAATGGAACAATGGCGCTAAAATGGTGAAAAAATGGCGCTAAAAGCCAAGCTTAAATGAATAACCTATAATACACCAGAAAAGGGCAAGAAACCATGCAAAAAAACCCAAAAAAAGACTCGAACGCATCAAAACTAAATGCTACCACTAAAATCAATAAAAAAGGCCAACACAAAAAATCATCAAAACCCAAAAATTCATTTCAAATTGGCAACTTGCATAATTGATATTTAGGTAGTCTTTTTTATCCTAAAGAGCATATTAAATGAGTTTCTTTTTGGGAAGTTTTATGAACCAAAAAAAATATTTCAATCATATAGATGTTTCTTTTTGGGAAGTTTTATGAAGCAAAAAAAATATTTCAATCATATCCTTTCTAAAAAAAAACTATTTCAATCATATATTCAATTTCTGGAAATTCAAACTCAAATCAGTAAATTAACAATTAAATCAATAATGTTGGACATTAATCTTGGAAAGTTTTATGCAGAAACAAAAAGTTTTTCCATCATAATAAACTTCAAAATTCCTCCAACAACATGCATGTTACACCTACAGCAAAATAATTACCCCTACCAATCAAAACTCATAACCCTAAAACAAAAAATCATTCTAAATGGAACCCAAAAATTAGAAATTAAAATTAAAAACAACAATTCAAAGTAAAACTAAATGCTAACCCTAAAATCAATAAACAAGGCCAACACCAAAAATCATCAAAACCCAAAAATTCAAATCAAATACTAATAAACCAGAAATTAAAATTATAAACAACAATTAAAAGGAAATGCTAACCCTAATAATGAATTAACTCTTCGTTCAACAAAAAAAAAAAAGAGAATTACCTCAACTGCAAGGGGCGGTACAGGTGGTGCCCACAGCCACAACGACGCCAGCAGCCCACCAGCCCACCAGTAGCCCACCAGCCGCGAACAACCAGCAGCAGCCGCGCGACTCTCGTTCTGCGAGGGAGTGCGAGGGAGGAGAAGAGGGTCGCGAACGCCAATCTGGTTCTGCGAGGGAGCAGCGAACCACCAGCAGCAGCCGCCAGGTGGTGCCGACGTCGGAGTGCGAGGGAGAAGAAGAGGGGATAGTGCTAGGGTTTTGCGATTTTTGGGATAGTGCGAGGGAGGAGAAGAGGAGAAGAGGAATGACTCGTACTCGCCTGTCGACTAGCTTTTAAACGTGGAAAAAATTCGCCCGACCGTCATGGTGGTCGGTAGCGGTCGGTAAATACCGACCGCACAGTCGGTCGGTATTTACCGACCGCTACCGACCACCATGACGGCGGGCGATTATTTTTCGACCGCAATAACGGTCGGTAAACATTTTGCGACTGTTTGCAGTCGAAGACGGTCGGCATTTTCCGACCTTAGTAACTTCGGTCGGTAAGATCGGTCGGGCGAGACAGATTTTCTTGTTGTGTGAGTTTCATTTATAAGCTTTATATATATGTTGGTTTCATTTATGGTATTGGGATTGAGAACTATTTATATATGTTGGTTTCATTTATAAGCTTTATATATGAGTTTGCATAGTTCAAGTATTCATTGAGATTATTAGATTTGTGTTTAATAAATGAAAAATCAAATTATCCATGTCCTATGTTCAATTTGATAAAAATGTGTATGACACTTAGGTATTTAAGATTATACTTCGTAAGACTTAGCTCTTTCGTATTTTTTCAACTGTCTCAAATAATAACTTGGGAAATTGCTAGTGCTTGTAAATTACAATAATTTTTCAACAGTATTGGATTTTTTAGGTTTGATGTCAATTTTTGGTGTTGTACAATTAAACTACTAATTAAAAGACAAAGTAAAAGTAGGAATTGCAATATATCAAGATGCTTATGCATCATAATGACTAATCTAAATTTAGAAGGTATGCTGCAATAAATAATGTTATAGTGAAATAGGACATGATGCAATCAAAGAAATCTTATAGCCTCCCTTATTATAATAATGCAAAAAACTTATATTTCTTATACATTTTTAGGAAATGGATAACAGAAATAAGGTTTGGTGGGAATATCCTAGATGGAGTGATGTATATGAACAAGGAACAGATGAATACATAGAGAAAGCCTTTGCTACAAGGTCTCAAGGGAACCAGATTAGTTGCCCATGTTGTAAATGCCGTCATCGATATTGGTATGATAGAAATGACGTAAGAGATCATATTATTTGCAACGGCTTTGTACCAAGAAACGATGAGTTTTTTAATTTAGAAAGGATGGTCCCTGAAAGAGAATCAGATGACCTTCAACATGATGAACCATCAAACATGAATGATGGTATACAAGATTTGTTGCATGATACTATAAGAGAAGGGCCAAATGAAGAGGCGAAAAAGTTTTTGAAGCTAATAGGGTCTAACCATAAAGATCCTTATGGTGAAGTGATAAAAAACCCGGAGCATAGAGGACGTATGCGACTCTATGGAAAAGGTGTAACCAAAACTGATTTGAAGAAAGGTGGCAAAAGCTCAAGCTATATCTTTCCTAAACAGTACATACAAAGCGTGGAATCACAAGTAGTGGATAAATTGCTACAAGCTAATCCAGATCTTTAAAAACTACTTGAAGCCAACCCCGGGATGAAGCTTATTCTTCCCTCTATGTCAAAGAGCGCAAGCAATAGTAATCCTGCAACCAATGAGTCAAGTGATCTTGTTTCTATGGGAGAACAATCAAACAATCAATTGGTAAGTTTATTACCATATCTGATTAGTTTATTTATAATGTTATTTTGTTTGCTTGTGGCTATTTTATTTGTACCGTCTATAAATACTCAATTGGGTTATACTTTTTGGGCATCTAATGAAATATGATATTTTGAGTTTTGGGAGAGAATTCACCTCTCGAAAGTTTGTGCTCAGTTGTGGCTGGCTGCAGGTACTTGGTCAGAGTAGTTTATAAAAATAAATTATTAGGGTAGTTTATAAAAATAAATTATTAGGGTAGTTTTTAAAGAATTATAAATTAGGAATTAAATGTTTCATTAATTTTGGCTATGTTATATGATGAAGGTTATATGTTATAAGTGAGATTGAAATTGTGGCTTGAACACACTTGGTGGTAAGATGGGGTAGAGGTTTTTTTTTTCCTATTTTATGTGATGTACAGGACCACGAGAGGGCTGTCGACTGTGCCCACGGAGTCCATCCGCTGTTGTGGCCTCCCCCCAACCGTCCGTGGTGGCTACTGCTGCCACAAACTGGGTTGGGCGTGGTTGCTGCAGGCTGAACTAGGCGGCCGCGTTGCTGCTGCCAGGCCCAGCTGCAGTTGCTGCCATGCCGAGGTGTTGCTGCTGCCATGCCGAGGCGCTGCTGCTGCCATGCCGAGGTGCTGCTGCCAGGCCGAGCTACTGCCGCTGCCAGGCCGAGGTGTTGCCGCTGCCAGGCCGAGCTGCTGCCAACTGTTGCCTGGACAGAAGCATGGTGGTGGTGGAATTGCCCTGGTGGTGGTGGTTGGTCGGTGGCTATTGTCAAGGATGAGTTAATTGTCTTTTATTTTATATATACACACACACACTAAATGGGTTCTTTCTTAATTGTCTTTTATTTTATATGTTCATACTTCTTGCTTTTAGCAAGTTTTTAATATTCATTGTCTTACATTATATATAGGTACATGTTGAAGCAAATGATGATGGGGAGGAGGCAGAGAATGATGATATTGACGAGCTTACATAGAAAAATTTTGAAATAAATAGTTGTATACCTTTTTGGACATAATTAATTTTATATGTATCTATAATTAAGATGTGGGTTGTATTAGATGATTCAAGCTAGACTTGAAATTTTAACATTTTGGTATAACAAGTGGATTTTGAATTATATTATTAATATATAAAATTATTATTAGTAACTAACTTTCTATGAAATTAATTACTTATTATTATTTGTTTAAAAATTATCATAGCATTCTAACAAAAAAAAAAAAAATTTGACAACGGCCAAATTATCAAAGGCGTTGCAAAATGAAAAACTTGGTGTTGCAAAAAGATTTAGCATGGGAATTAATAGCATGTTGAAAAAGGTTATCTTTTGGCAACGGGCATGCTTTAGCCGTTGCAAAAGATGGAAAAATGGCGTTGTCAAAAGATCTAGCATGAAAATTAATTGCCCGTTGCAAAAGGTTACCTTTTGGCAATAGGCACACTTTAGCCGTTGCAAAAGGTTACCTTTTGGCAACGGGCAACCTTTGGCCGTTGCAAAAGGTCAAAAAACCGTTGCTAAAAACCTTTTGCAACGCTAGAGAATGCAACGGGCTATAGCCATTGCAAAAGGTTTTTAGCAACAGTTTTTTGGGCCTTTAGCAACAGATTTTGGGGTTGCAAAAACTTGTTTATCTAGTAGTGTAGGACTAAGTAAGTGATCCCTATAACTATGTACAACTAAGAGGTCTCCAGCTAGTTCTGCCATTTAACCACAACCATTACCAAATGGACCAAATCCGCCAACTAAAGGCATCTCGTGACTCCGCGAAGGAGACGGAAAGAAAGAGGGGAAACATTTTGATATGATATGTGAGGCTAAAATCTCGACTTCTCCTCTCCTTTTCCCTCTCAATATAATTGGCCTAGGATTCCCGCTACTAAGAAGGCCTCAACTCCCTAGGATCGGAAGGACTTTTGGGTTGTAACGTGAGACTAAGGGTATGGGTGAGTGGAAAATTTTGGCCATGTGGTGCTCAAGGTGAGTAGTAGAGCGTTGCAAGCAATTACAAAACTCAACTTCCAACAAAAACCAATGTGGACATTAAAACCATTTCCCAGATTCCTCTAAACTACAATACAACCTTTTATTCAAGAAAACAAACGAAAATCTTTTTGCTTTTTTTTTGTATTTGTTTGTAATTTTTTTTCTTTTCAGAATGATGAATAGACCCCCCTAACTAGCAATTTTGTACTTCCAAAAATGTGTGTGAAGGGAGTGTTGTTGACCAAGACTCTTTCAGTTAGGGCTTTTGTACACAAGCAAAACTATGATATATAGACAATGGAGAATTTCCATATGAGCCCAAGCCTCCTTGTTTTTCCCGATGAATGAAAAGTTCAAATCGACACAAGCAAACAAGTCCTCTATCGCTTCAGTATACCGTCAAGGTAAAAGTAAAAACAAAAGGGATCATGGCTTATAACGCGGCTACACAAGAAATGGTTAAGCTCAAACGGGCTCCAAGTGAAAATATAGTAAGAGATCCTAGCAACATAAATGTGGAAAAGTAAGAAAGAAAGGGAAGAAAAAGAAGAAAAAAAAATTTATCCTAATGAACTGAATGCCTTCGTCCTCCCCTAAGGTGGCTCGGTCTCTTAATTTTGGGAATCCATGGACAAAATCTTAATCTGGGCTCCAGAGATAGAGGATCCCGCCGCTCAAGTCTAACGGTAGAAGGCTAGAACAAGAAAATTCCTCACCAAAGGGATCTAGTACCTAGAGTTGGCTTCAAATCCCCAAATGGTCTAACCAAAACATACCACAGCCACTTAGCAAGAAACTCATAGAAGTTGCAAAAAGTTCTAGGATACTCTCCTAATTCCTAAAAGTTCGAGAAAGGAGGTCCTAATCATGCCTTATCTGGTCAAGGAAAGAAATCAAAAGTTTCCACAATGTACACCCTTAAATTTCTATCATAGTCAAACATCATGATGGTCCAAGACAAAGACAAAACTAGAAAATGAAAATAAAATAAAATAAAATAAAATAAAGGAAAAAAAATAAATAAAAAAAAGAAGAGAAAATAAAGCGAAAATAAAATAAAACCAAATAAGCTAACTAAAAAAAATAGATAAATAAATAAAAATAAATAAAGAAAAAAAGAACAAGGACTAGAGCTGAACACTAGAGGTAAATAACCACAAAAATCTCAAGATAATCAATCAAATCAATGAAACGTGGCACAACGCCAATGTTCCTCCAGTGGCCTCAGGTCGTGAACCTCAAGTCCTTTAGTTATCGCATACAACCTTGAATATCAACTTAGCCCTAAACTAACCTAACAACTATGCACACAAGGAAAATAAGAGGGGGGTTTGGAAAGGTCTCACCGGAGCTGTGCTAAAACAAAAACACAAGTCAAACCATTGTGGCACTTTTAGTCCACGGCTCCTTCAAAATCGTACATCCTGCAAAAGAAATGAGACAATGCCAAACTCCAAGCCAAAGATCAGTAGCAAGAGAAATAAAAAGAAAAGAAAACTAGCACTACGAATGCAAGCAGAAGAATACACAACACACCAAGCTCATATAAAGCACGAAACAAGGTCACATACCCAGGTATTGTTTTCTTTTTGCCCTCAAGAGTGGAAATGTAAAGGCACCCCCCAACTAAAATCAGACTCCGTCTCGAAGGATGGAAAAGTAGGCAACACGGGTGGAGGGGGGGGGGTGGGGCAAAAAGAAAAGGAGCTAATCATCCTCCATGCCCTCCTCCTCCGCCTCGGGGTCCCATCGATAACCAACAGCGCAAGGAGGACCATAGGGCTCCCATCCGCTATTGTAGCCGGGGGGAAATCCGCAGTTGCAGAATAGGTCGACCTGCCACTCGGGAAGTGGGTCCTGGCGCTGATGGTTAGGAGTGGGGGCGAGTGGAGGAGGATCGGGGTTTGCCCAAGGGTAGGTGGAGTCGCCACGAAAGTCAGTCCCACTCGGGAGGGTGTAGTTGTATGGGGGAAAGCTCCTAGGATGGTCATGCAAGGTACCGAGTCCTTGTCAGTAGGGGTAAGTACAACCAACTTGCGGCAGGGGTGAATCGCTAGAATCTACCGAAGGTTCCTCCCAATTTAGGACGGGTCCCGATTGGGGAGGGTACTTGGGGTAGCTCAGATACGGTGTGATGTGCCCCTGGTCCACATGATAGTCATAAATCTAACTCTAGAATAAAGAGTATCCTAATTCGGGATGTGGCGCCGGGGGCACTTGTTGTGCCTGCGCAAGTTGGTTGATTTCCAAACTTAAATTTGCAAAGGCTTGCTCAATATTAAAATTACCTGGTTGTTGTTGTGGTTGCTGCACTGGAGGTTGGAGTGGTTGGTGTACGTTGATGTTGATGCTGTTGCGGTTGTCCACCGCCCCTTAATCTGTTTCTCCTCTCCTCTTCGTCGGCGCTCAGCTCTGCCGGGTCAATTTCCTCCATGGGATTCCACCACGGGTTTTCAATGTCCGCGGGGGGTCAAATCATGAAGTCGTAAGGCATGTAGCACCACGGTAGCTCCCTGACCTTCCAAATGTATGCCTTGCCTCTTGACCCGGAGGCGGGTGAGATGAACTTCATCACCTTGATTCTCTCCTCATTCAGGTAGGCTGAGTAGCTCTTGGGTTCCATTGACACTACCCTGTCCTTGTAGTCAAACTGGTAGGCCAACTAAGTTACCAAGCCTCCTAAATAGATCGGTCCAGTCGACTGAAGGTCATCGCGAATTATCAGTATCCTCTGCGCCAAAAGATAGCCGAGGTTAACTCTGTTTTCGGGTAGAGAGGGGTTGTAAAGGTTTGCTCCCTCGGTCACCGTCCACAAAAGAAACAACTCGACACTACTCACTTTCCCCAATTCTTGCCTGGAGAAGAAACAGAACACTAGCATCCGATGGAAATATCTCAAACCCGCATGTTGTATCTCTGAAGCTTTGGAGGAGTTGGAGAGAAAGCTACGGGTCCCATCGGTGATCCGGCTCCACCAGGTTTATTCATTGTATTGTTCCACCTCATCTCCCGAGAGGCCCAAGATACGAGCTTCTGGATCCCACCCGAAAAGCTCATTAAACTCCCTCAAGGATTTGTTGTGGGTGGTGTTGAACATCCTAAACCTGAGGGAGAATGCATCTATTCCCTCCCTACTGTCATCCTTCCTTACTTCAAAACTTGCCAGGAATTCCAGGGTGAGGTGTCTGTATGTTAGTGGGGGTTGGCTGGGAACGTTGTAGATTGGATCTGATGTCACCCAATCATTCGGCATTCTATAATCAAGGAACCCTTCGAACCCCAAGTTCCTGCTCAATCTCATTACGGTTTCATCTATCCCTTAACTTTGACAGGTGAATTGACAGTAGAAGAGAGACAGTTTAACCATCCGCCTATCCAAACTGGCCAGCTTAGTTCTCTGCCAACCATGGGGGAGGTTAATTCGGTAGGGTGGTTGTTGGGGCCACACATTCTCTTCCCCTCTACCACTTCCCGAACCTTCGCTACATACTCTTTTAGGTGCTAATTCACCTGCAGTAACCTTCACCTACAACGAACAACAAGACTTGACAATAATATTATTCCACCACCACTTGCTGGGATTTTTTTTTCTTTTTTTTTTCTTTTTTTTATTTTTATAAATTTCGGCAGCAATCCGGCACAAAATCCCCCAAAAAGGATTGACAAAAATCCTTCAAAAACTCCAACAAAACAAAAATAACACCAAAAATCTCAATTGCAAGCTTTTACAAACAAATAAAACTCACAAATTAACACCCAAAATTCACAAAAATTCAACCCAAGACTTCACAAATGAACAAATACACACAACCTAAACAAATCTTGCACTCCAAAAATTCAATTCACACCCAAAAGTAATAAAACCTAACTTTCAAGTAAAAGAATTGAACTTAGAGAGGAAAGATGTTGAGCTATGTATGGTTTTGATGATAATGAACAAATGATGATTATCTAACTAACATGTGTGTTAAGATGTGCATAAACAAGTTCTTAGGTCTTAAGGAAGAAAATTCCTATCATCTTTGATGATGTATGCAATATAAGTTCCTGAGTTGGAACAAATCAAGAGAAGCTTCTGAGTTGAAGCAAATAAATAAGCATTGAAGATTCAAACATGAAGATTCAATCATTTGAAGAAACAAGATGGTGATTCAAGTGAAGGTTCGAATTATGAATCAAAGATGTTGCTGTCAAGTTTCTACAGAGAAATCAGAGAAGTTCCTGAAGAGAATTCAGCAAGGAACATGAGAAGAACTTCAAGTATTCCAACGAATCACTTGATGAAGAGAAGAGAAGCATCCATGAATGTTATAATGTAATGTTCTAGGGTAAATGTAAGTATATTAATGCATTTAAGTCTGATTGGAACTTAGTCGTGTCTGTCAGAGGAACTTTGGGTTATGTTCCTAGAGGAACTTGTGTCGAGTCAGTTGGTTATTTTGGTCCACGACTGTTGCTACTTTTTAGGGACTGTTTAAACAACTCCTTGACTGTTTTAACTTGTTTAAAATGGTCAAAGACTGACTGAATTAGTGCAGCCTAATTTTAGGAATAGTGGGTAGGTGTTTTTGAATTAGTTAGTAGTCAAATTAGTCTCCTTAATTTTAGGATTTAGTTGGTTACTTTTTAATTCTGATTTCTTTTTATTTTATTAGTTTATTTTTGGTTTTAAAAATTAATTTAAAGTTTTAGAATTTTAAAAAAGAAAAATTTCGAAAAATAAAAAAAAACCGGTTTTTAATTTTATTTTTAATTAATTAATTAATCTATTTTTTAGGTAAATTACTTAACTTATTATTTCTGATTTATTAGGTCAATAATTAAGTTAGTGGGTTGTTTAAGTTAGTGAGTCAAAGTTAGTGGTGTGTGAGTGAGAGTGGTGTACGTGTAAATGGTGTTATGGGTGGTTAATTAGGCTTTTTCTCCAAGCAATTTTATAACCATTCATTTACATATATACACATATAATTCTGACATTTTTGAGACACACAATTAGAGCTTTTATTGAGTCAACAAGTAGTGGGACGTGGCTGTAGTTAATGGGAACATGGGCAGCAATGTAGTGGGCAGTTACAAGTTCCTGACAGAACTTTGAGTGGGTTTAGTGGTGTATTTAGTGGTTTCTTGGGAAACACGACCTATTTGCTTATAAATACGGTTTGAATCACCATTTCTAAAGTGAGCCAAACTTCAATAATGTGGAGAGCTAAAACGTACCATCTTATACCCACATATTGAGTCGGTTCCACTCAAAGTTCCTATCGTATGTTCCAGATTATGTTCCAAGTTCCAGTCAGATTTTATGTTCAATATATTAGAGTTTTATTCTATCAAGAGTCTGTAATTTTAAGAATAGAGAAGAGAGTTTGAGTGAAAGCTTGTAATGGAGAATTTGTAAAGGGTTTGAGAGAATTCTTGTAATTGGGGTGAGAATTTGAGAAAAGTGTGAGAACAGAGAAGAGAAGAGAAAGAGAATGAGAAAAAGAACAGAGAATAGAAAGAGAAAGAGAAAGATAAAAAGAGAGAAAAAGAAAAGGGAAAATAACACTATAAGTAGAGAATAGAGAAGTAAGTTCCCAGAGGAACTTACGGGTCCAGTAGAATATTATAGGTTGTAATTGATTTATTGCCCTATAGTGAAGTGTTTTAGAGAAATCCCTAGTGGGTCGAGGTTTTATTTCCAGTTGGGCCCTGGAAAGTTTCCTCGCTAAATCTCTCTTGCATCGTTTCTCTTTATTTTCCTTTCATGTTCTTTAATTTCCGCAAAAATTGACTATCATGTTCCATACTACAATTCACCCCCCCTCTTGTAGTAGTTCATCCGAAATAACAAAAGATTATACGAAGTGAGTGTTAGGACCAAGGTAGGAGAGGAGAAGACCAAAATTCGCACTTTTCGAACCCTTCTTCTCCAAAGAGCCAAAAATTTCGGACCCTAATGATGTAGCAATGGAGGTTGGGGTGTTTTTTTTTTAGGTTTTTAGGCCAATGGAGTGTTAGAATGTAAGGTTTGGGTTGAGTTGTGAAGTTTTTGAGAGGGTTAATGGAGGTTAGGATGGGATTGAGATGGAGGTTGAAGAATATGGGGGTTAGGGTGACAGAGAGCTTGAGGGAGATAGGGTTTGAATGAGGAGAAGATTGAAATAAAATGAGAGGATGAAAAGAATTTGGTGAAAAATAAGCAGCAGATCCGGGTCACATCTATCGGAGCGGACACTCTGGGAAATTAGAGTGGACGCTCTGATCATTCGACAATTGGCGCAATTTTTTTACGAAGCTTAGAGTGGACGCTCTAATATTTAGAGCGGACGCTCTAAACTTTCGACAATTTCAGCCATTTTTTGACGGAGTGTAGAGCGGACGCTCTGCGATTTAGAGCGGACGCTCTAAACTCTCGACATTCAGCCCCTGATTCCCCAAAAGTTTAGAGCGGACGCTCTAAACTCTCGGCTTTTTTTCACCTGATTGCCCAAAGGTTTAGAGCGGACGCTCTAAACTTTAGAGCGGACGCTCTAAACTCTCGACTTTCATCAGCAAATTCAATATTTTTCACCATCAGGCCAGAGCGTCCGCTCTAAATATTAGAGCGTCCGCTCTGAGGCCTTAATTCAGCTATTTTAATCAGCTCTCACCTGCAATCACACACACAAAAATAGCACACAAACCTCAATGAAGTTAGCTTAGCCGAGGCTAAAAAAGGGTGTGGCCCAAAACCCGACTCCACCATTGCTTGGTGGTCCCGAGCGGCCGTGCCCCGCAATTGCTACTTACTACTCACCCCTCCCCTTGGGGAAAAATCCTCCGGATTTTTGCCAAGTGCTAGTACAACCAAGTAAAAAAATGAAAAAAAAGGAAAATAAAATTGTTCAACCTAAAATCTAAAATTATATTACAAAAGCGTGCTTATTTATGGTCATAAGCTTGACCGTCCACCCAAATTTAGCGAGCTAAGTGGTTGAGGCGGCTTGAGCCGACTCGAGCATCAGACATCCAACACTTTTTTCATCAATATTGCCATGGTATTTCTTGATCTTTGGCCGTTCACCATGAATTTTCCACCAACATTTCCGTCCAACTTGAATGAACCATATGGGGTGACCTTGGTGATGAGGAATGGGCCGGACCACTTTGACTTGAGCTTTCCGGGAAAAATTCAGAGTCTTGAGTTGAAGAGGAGGACTTTATCACCCACCATGAAGTTCCGGTCCTTGAGTCGCTTGTCATGCCACTTCTTGGTTTGCTCCTTGTAGATCCTAGAAATTTCATAGGCATCCCACCTCAATTCTTCTAACTCATTCAACTTGAGCAATCTCTTCTTTCCCGCTAATTGAAAATCCATGTTTAGCTCCTTAATTGCCCACCAAGCCTTGTATTCAAGTTCCACCAGGGGATGACACCCCTTTCCATAAACAAGACGATAAGGAGTGGTACCAATCCGGGTTTTGTATGTCGTTCTCAAGCCCCATAAGACGTCTTCCAAGTGAAGAGACCAATCTTTCCTTGATTTGTTCACCATCCTTTCAAGCAAGCTTTTAATTTCTCGGATCGACACTTTTACTTAACCTTGGGTTTGCGGATGGTATGGGAGTCCTACCTTGTGGTGCACACCGTATTTCTTCAAGAGGTTCTCGAATTGCTTCTTAGCAAAGTGAGAACCACCATCACTTATCAAGCATCGCGGTACTCCGAACCGTGGAAAGATGATCTTCTTTAACAACTTCAAAACCACCTTATGATCATTCGTTGGTGATGCAATCGCTTCCACCCACTTAGTCACGTAGTTAACGGCCACAAGGATATACATGTTTCCACATGATGCGACAAAAGGACCCATGAAGTCTACACCCCAAACGTAAAAAGGCTCAACCTCAAGTATGGATTGTTGGGGCATTTCATTTCTCTTGGTGATCCCCCCCCCATCCTTTGGCAACGATCACGTTGTTGGATGAACTTGTGAGCGTCCTTATGCATTGTAGGCCACCAAAGCTTGCACTCAAGAATCTTAGCCACCGTTTTATCTACCCCACCGTGTCCACCATAGGCCATGGTGTGACAATGCTCAAGAATTCCTTCGATCTCATGAGTAGGCACGCATTTCCGGAATATACCGTCACCACATTTCTTGTACAAGAAAGGATCATCCCAAAAGTAGCGTTTTGCTTCCTTGAAAAACCTCTTCTTTTGTTGAGCATTATAGTCATGGGGCACCACTCCGCTTGCTAGGAAGTTAGCAATATCGGCATACTAAGGAATGGTGTAGGAGATTATAGCCATTAGAGTGTCATCACGTAGCTCATCATCGATTGGGACCTTCTCCTTTTCATTTGCATAGGATGGGTGGTCAAGCGGCAACCAAGAGAGGTGGTCCGCCACTTGATTCTCGCATCCCTTTTTGTCTCGAATCTCCACATCAAACTCTTGGAGAAGTAGGACCCATCGAATTAACCGGGGTTTTGCATCCTTCTTACTCATCAAATACTTCACCGCCGCATGGTTAGTGTACACAATGGTCTTGTTACAAACTAGGTAAGGACGAAACTTGTCAAATGCAAAAACCACGGCTAACATCTCCTTTTCGGTGGTGGTGTATTTCTTTTTTGCGTCATTCAAAGTGCGGCTTGCATAGGATTTCACATTCAGCTTTTTCTCCTTTCTTTGCCCAAGCACTATTCCCACTGCAAAATCACTAGCATCGCACATCAGTTCAAATGGGAGCTCCCAATCCGGAGCTTGCACAATTGGCGCATTCACCAAAGCATTTTTCAATGTCTCAAACGCCTTAGTGCAAGACTCATCGAATTGGAACTCCGCTTCCTTTTGAAGTAGGCTCGTTAAAGTTCTTGCGATGAGCGAAAAGTCTTTAATGAATCGGCGATAAAAGTCGGCATACCCCAAGAAGGCACCCACCCCGGTCACCGTAGTGGGCAGGGGTAACTTTTCGATCACCGACACCTTTGTCGGGTCTACTTCGATACCTATTGCTATAAATTTTATGGCCTAAGACAATGCCCTCCTCGACCATAAAGTGACATTTCTCCCAATTTAAGACCAGGTTCGTTTCTTGACATCTTTTCAACTCTCGTTCAAGATTTCTCAAGCATATGTCAAAAGACGAACCACACACACTAAAATCATCCATAAATATCTCTATCGCATCCTCAATCATGTCAGAAAAGATAGCGGTCATACACCTTGAAAGGTGGATGGGGCATTGCATAAGCCGAAGGGCATTCTTCGGTATGCAAAGGTCCCATAGTCACAAGTGAAAGTTGTTTTCTGTTGGTCATCCGGATGGATGGGAATTTGAAAAAATCCGGAATACCCATCAAGAAAACAATAATGTGAATGACCGACTAGCCTTTCTAGCATTTGATCAATAAATGGTAAGGGGAAATGATCTTTTCTTGTGGCCTTGTTGAGCCTTCGGTAATCAATGCACATTCTCCAACCCGTTACAGTTCGGGTGGAGATATCATTCCCCTTATCATCCTTGACGATAGTCATGCCACCCTTTTCGGGCACTACGTGAACCGGTCTCACCCACTTGCTATCGGAGATAGCATAGATGATGCCCGCCTCACGTAGCTTGAAAACCTCTTTCTTGATTACTTCCTTCAAAGTCGGATTAACCCGCCTTTGAGGTTCAATAGAGGTGGCATGATCATCCTCAAGATGGATGCGATGCATACACAAACTTGGGCTTATGCCCTTGAGATCATCAATGCTGTATCCAATGACACCCTTATAGTTTTTCAATAGATCAGCCAATTTTTTCAAAGAGGGGTCATCTAGATTAGCATTGACGATAATTGGACAATTAAACTTATCATCCAAATAGGCATATTTGAGAGAGGGGGGAAGGGGTTTCAACTCTACCTTGTGAGGAGGTGTTGGGCTCTCCTCTTTTCCTTCTTGTTGGATCGATGAGAACTCATAACGGACTTCTTCGAGTTCCGGGAGAGCGGAGTCTAGCATGGCTTCAACCGCCATGGCTTCCATCAATTTGTCTACCCCTTCTTCGCCTTGGAGAGCCTCATAGAGTGTGTCTCCCCTTTGCATTTGCACCCTTTCACATTCATCAAGCTCGGATTCTACCAAGTCAACCCTCCACACTTTTTCCACCATAGGTTGCTTTAGAGTCCGTGAGAACTCAAACACGACCTTCTCATCCGCTACCTCACATGTGATTGTGTTGTTCTTGCAATTGATCACGGCGCCCATAGTCTTGAGAGCTTCCCTTCCAAGGATAAGAGGAGTATGAGGATCCTCCTCAATATCCATCACAACAAAGTCACATGGTACAAATATGTTCCCAATTTGGATTGGAACATCTACTTCTAGTTCTCCACATGGTAGCTTGATAGAGCGGTCGGCCAATTGAATGGTCTTTCTTGATGGAACCATCTCACACTTGAGCAACTTGGCAATTGAGAGCGGCATCAAGCTCACACTTGCCCCCAAATCGGCCAATGCCCCCTTTGTCTCCAGATCCCCCAACTTGACCAGATGATTGAAGCTACCCGGATCATGTTATTTTGGTGGAAGTTGGCGTTGCACGAGGGCACTTACTTGATGAGGTAGTGTGATGCGCTCTTCATTGAGTCTCTTCTTATTTGAGAGGAGTTCCTTTAGGAACTTGGCATAGGAAGGCATTTGAGACATTGCTTCAAGGAATGGAATGTTGATTTGGAGACCCTTCATCATCTCGATGAACTTGTGGTACTTCTCATTAAGTTTCTTCTCCACAACTCTTTCCATATATGGCATGGGAGGGTCGAACCTCGAAGGTTGGTTACTTTGGGATGAATGTTGATGCCTTGGACCCTCAACTTGCTTCCCCTTAGACACCTCCTCTTGGGATTTTCCTTCATTGACAACCAGTTCCTCTCCTTTCTCCTCGCCCTCCTCGTGATTCTCTCTTGAAGTTTCCTCATCACTTCTCTTTGGACCATCATAAGACTTCCCGGTCCTAAGATAGATTGCCTTCGCATGATGATGGGAGGTGGCAGGATTTTGCGTGGGTTGACCAGGGAGTTTCTCATTAGAAAGTTGAGATACTTTCTCGGCAAGTTGGGCAACTTGGTTGTCAAGGATCTTTTGGTGGGAGTTAGCCTCTTGGAATTTTTATTCCACCTTTCGGTCAATGTTTCCCATCTTTTGCTCAAATTGTTGAGTTACATTCTTGGGTTGATCTAAAATGAGGAGTGTGTCTTGAGATGGGTTGCTTTGTGGGTTGGATGTGTTTGGAAGGTTATTTGTGTTTGGGGATGGGAAGTGTGTGTTTTGAAAGTTGGTGTTTGGTGGTGGGAATTGGTGTTGTGGGTGAGGTATTTGGAAGTTGCCTCTAGCATTTGGATGGATATAGGGAGCTCCTTGATTGTTGAAGTTGCTTGGACCACCTTGATCACCAAACCTTGAGTTGAAATTGGGGTTGGGACCCCTCCAATTTCTTCTTTGGTCCCGTTGGTTGTCAAGATAACCCATAGCGGCAACGTGCTCGGGAGTCAAACCGCCACAATAGGATGTGTCATCATGGTTAGTGCCCCCACAAATGTCACAAGAGAATGAATGTACTTGTTGAGTGGAGGATGATGATGCTTGCTTCTTGCTCAACTTTTTATCGATCACTTGCTCCATGAGAGTTTTTAGGGAATCCTGGTCAAGTTCAAATTTCCCCGTTGATTTCTCCTCACTTCTTCTTCCGCCGGTCCTTGAGTAGTTCCTTACTACTTCTTCTATGGTGTCTTCCAATCGAGCTTGTGGAACCTTGCTCAAATGTCCACCACATCCGAAATCTAAGGTAGCCTTTGGTACATCAATGAGCCCATCATAGAAAAATCGGATGAGAAGTGGCTTGCTATATTCATGATGTGGGCAAGCGCGAACATACTCCTTGAAACGGTCCCAAGCTTCCCCCAAAGACTCATACCTTGCTTGCTCAAAATTAGAAATCTTTCTTCTTAACTCTGTCGTCTTGTCTTCGGAAATGAACTTGGTGAGAAAAGCTGCGGTGACCTCCCCCCAAGTTCTAACAGAGTTGGGCTTGAGGTTCTTGAGCCACCGATATGCTTTTCCGGTGAGAGAGTGCTGGAAAAGATGCATCCGGATATAGTCCCTGGAGACTTGATTTGTATAGACCATTTCACAAATCTCCAAAAACTTATCCAAATGCTCATAGGGGTCCTCATGAGCGGCTCCGGAGAATTTCTCCCGTTGAACCATTTGAGTGTAATTAGGATGGATTGTAAAGTTTGTATCCGTAATTGGGAGCAATATTCCACCGGTGAGCTCATAAGAACCGGGATTGCCAAAATCCCTAAAGAGAACTTCATTGCCATCATCCGCCATGGCCTCACCAAACTCACTAGAAAAAACCGAGTTTAACTCCTCCTCCTCCTCTTGATTATACTCTCGAAATACCCTCCGAATCTGACGTAGAGTTCAGGAAATTTCAGGATCAATGGACCAGTCTAGAGTGCCCTGGGATCTCCTTAGCATTCAACAAGGCTAATGAGAGCGTTAGCAATGACAATCACTAGGCAAATAAAGAATTAAAATAAAATGAAAGCAATAAAACCAACCAAAAAGCAAATAAACTAAGAGAAAGAACTCGTTGCTTCCCCGGCAACGGCGCCAAAACTTGATCAGTCCCTTATGTGTCGTTAGTTCCCAAGGGTTCGGAATCAAGGATAAAATACCCTAGCCTATACTCACTAACTTGAAAGATAGGAAATGGTAAGTAAGGGTCGAAATCCACGGAAAAGCAAGGTTTTTGAGCTTAGTTGAAAGCTAATCGATTGGCGGGGTATAAAAATCGAGAGTTTAAATTGATTGAACTAAAATACTAATGCTAGAAATTGTAAAAAAATAAGGTTGGAAAATTGGAAGATAACTCAAGAAAATAAGCACTAGGGATAGGGGGAATCATGAAAAAATATGAATCCAAAATCCTAATCATGGCAACAAGGTTGAATCATAAAGGGGGTGATTCGTCCAGCATTAGGAGGTTACTCTCACACACCTTCTAATCCCGTTTGAATCGTCAATACCAAAGAGTCGTTCTCACGCACTGAAGGGCATTGACAACCCAACCATGCCAAGATGGTCATAGTCGTGTTTAATCTAGCTTTCCACCACTTATGTGCTCACTCTCGTACAACACATAAATGATTGGGGTTTTAAGTCATGGAAATGGCCAAAATCCAAACTCAACAAAATAAATCCCTAGATTAAGCAACCAATATTTATCAATACATTGAAACCAAAATCAGAAATTTCTCATCAATAATGCTTCACTATCCCCCTTCCCTAGCGAAAAATCTAGCCTAAGAAGGAAGTAAACATGAATAAACAAGGGGGAATGACAATGAAAATAGAAAATAAAGAACTAGAAATAAACATGGAAAAGATGAGCAAAAACAAGAGTAAAGAAGTTTAAACTAAAACTAAACTACTCAACAACCA
The DNA here is from genome assembly GCA_951394345.1 of Salicornia ramosissima. NCBI lineage: Eukaryota > Viridiplantae > Streptophyta > Magnoliopsida > Caryophyllales > Amaranthaceae > Salicornia > Salicornia ramosissima. Next base: position 34,941,177 of record OX596238.1, read on the forward strand.
AGAACAACAACTAAAAACAAGATTAAAAATGCAATAACAAGTGAATAGATGACAAAACAAGAGAAAGAGTTCAGAAATTACCAACTAATAGAAGCTCAATCTAATTACAAGTGAGAAAAATGGAGTTATTGTGCTATTCTCTCCTACCAAACCCTCTAGAAGTTGCAAACCCTAAGCTAATAGTATGCTAATAGATCTGAAAATGTCTCCAAATTGTGCTTCGTACATCAAGGGGAAAAGATTGGGTATTTATACCCCCAAGAAATTAGCCCTAAGTGGAGTTAGAAGCCCGTGAAAATAGTTGTCCTGATAACTCAGAGCGGGTGCTCTGAAATTTAGAGCGTCCGCTCTAAGACCTTGACAATAAGTATGTAATCCATTGGAGCATCGAAGCGGACGCTCTAAAATTTAGAGCGTCCGCTCTGAAGTCTCGGCAAAAATAGGCCATCAGCAAGGGAATTAGAGCGTCCGCTCTAATAAGGAGAGCGTCCGCTCTGAGCATATAGAGCGTCTGCTCTAAAGCATAGAGCGTCCGCTCTGAGAAGGCTGCATAGAGAACTGATCTTGTAAGGCTCATAACTTCTGATGTAGACCTCGGATTGCAGTGTGTAATATACCGATGGAAAGCTCTTGAACTCTAGTTTCCAACGCAATCGGCCCCGAACCCAAACGATGTCTATAACACAAGTTGTTCCCAAGATAGCGGAGGGCGACCAATAGTCGGCCTCAATTCATCTCGCTCCTCTTTCGATTCCCATCGCTCTCCTCCTTGACTTGCCTCCCACGTGTTTATTCCGGATGAAGGACTTGAAATAAGTAATCCGCAAGTCATAATAAGGTAAAAATGCCAAAGACTCAGGTGAGTTTAAATAATGGGGCAAAATACCACCGAAATGACTCAAAATGCACTAAGACAACTAAAAAGCCTAAAAAGAGAAAAACTAATCTGGAAGGAAATAATATGGACCAATAAAGGCCTTAATTAGGGAGAAAATGGGGTATAAAAGAGGTCTTAAAGGCCGCTTATCAGAGAGTAACTTCTTCCTTTGCCTAAATTCATTCCTATCCCAATTGTTGTTCTTAAATCATGATCGATGCATAGTGAATCCTTTTAGCCCTAGGTTTTTTTTATTGAATTTTCATCGCTTCTTTCTTTTGTGTTCCAATTAGATAAACAAAAATCCAACTTTTGATCGTTAGTAATAATGAACTTGGTTCGATTTGTGATTTATTTGTCCTTCCTCAGTGGTTCGACCCTACTTGCCCAACTATACTAGTTAGGTGAATTAGGAATTACTTTTGGTAGTGAAATGACCTATCAATTATTGAGAAGTCGAACCTCGTTAAATCCTTTTGTCTCGACTCTTTACTTTATTGTTCTTTCGTTGTTCCCACAAACCAGAAAAGAATTTTGAAAATGAATAGAAAAACACACATACTCAATTCAACCCCCCTCCTTCTTGAGTATCCTTGAGCTTACAGGCTCTCAGGAAACTAACCACTTATTCTTTGAAGAACGCCTTTTATGAGTATTGGTATGGACCATACTTTGCCTTGAATTATCTCCGTTAGGAATTCCAGCCACTGTTGTATGAATGCAAATTTTTTTTCTTATAAAAGTAACATGAAGAATTTTAATAGAATTTGTATGAGAAAATATGATTTGAAAAATGAGTAAAACTTTTTTTTCTCCAAAAATCCCCCCTTTCCACAAAGAAAATGAGCCTTTTATAGGTAAAGAGTCATTGAGTCAGTGACATATATGCCGATATGTCTGCGTGTCAAGAAAGGTCACGCTGCCGTGTCAACGAGTATCAATTTGAGGCTTTGTCAAATCAGCGTAAATAAATTACAATCGCTGACTAATCAAACAAATCAATTAACATCAATTTGTATCAATTTGCCAGCTTGAAGAAGATAAACTCGCTGACTGAATCAACGCGTTTTCTTATATTTGCCCCCACTTTCATTGGGTCTGTGGAAGACGACAATCAAAGTATGCTTGAATTGCTCTTTGAGACTACAAACTCGGAACTGAGGGCTCCTAAGAAAACAGTGGGTGAGTGAAAAGGATGATTAAATCATGAGATATAAATGTTCATATATTAAATTTATTTCTGCAATGGTAAATCATCCATTTAACAACTAATATTGGTAAATCATCCATTTATTTTTGCAATGTTCGTGAGGATGTGAAAGGTGACATTTTGACTGGCACAGGGTTTTCTGAGGGAGCTTTGCCTTTCTCTTATTTGGGGGTTAGTATCAGCTCCAAGAAGCCTTCCCAAACTGACTGTCAGGTGATGGTTGATAAAATGGTGTACAAAATCAGGAAATAGGGTGGCAAGACAATGTCTTATGCTGCAAGAGAAATGTTAATCAATGCAGTGATCATCTCTATGCAAACTTATTGGGCCAGCATCTTTATTATCCCTAGCAAGGTGATTGATCAGGTGGTCTGCATTTGTAGGCACTTCCTTTGGGATGGCAAGGCTATTGCTTCAAGGGTTCCTCCTATAGCTTGGGATTACATTTGTAGGCATAAGAAGCAAGGAGGGCTAGAGATTCTGGAATGTAAAATTTGGAACCTAGCTGATATGGGGAAGTATATGTGTGGGACATTGCCAATAGCAATGAAAGTCTTTGGCTCAAATGGGTGAATCACCACTACATCAAAGGCAAAACTGTAAAGAGTGACCTACCCTTCCTCTGCCTCATGGCAGTGGAAACAAATTTGGAAAGCTAAAGAGAGGTTCAAAGTCTGCTATAACAGAATTATTTGGTTGCTGCATCCAAAAGGGTTCACAAAGCCTCTGCTTCTTGCTCAGATCATGACTATAGATACTACTTGCCCTCTCTGCTCTGAAACTCCTGAAAATAGTCTTCACTTACTCTTCAGTTGTCCATACAACAAGAGGTGTATTGAAGCTCTCCCTGCTGGGGTGAGGAATAATCTATGTTTTGATTCTGCTCTGGCCTGTATGAATGCTTTGCTTAATACTCAGGGGAGGTTCAGAAGGAATGTGCTTGGATGTTTTGTAGCTGGCCTAATCTACTACATCTGGATGCAAAGGAACAATGCCATATGGAACCAGAATTTTGCTATCCCTAGATTTTGTATGCTAGAAATTGTAAATTCTTGTATTTTCAGGATTAAGCTCTATATGTAACGCCCCAGATTTTTGGGCTATTTTCTTGTTTATTTTGTTTGTAATTATTTTAATTTTGTATATATATAGTCTAAATTTATTTGGACTATTTATTGATTGATTATGATTATTTTATTATGTGATTCATTTGTTTTATTTTATTTTATTTTGATTAATTAGAATTTTATTATAATTTTCTAGTTAATTAATTGAGTTTTGGGCCAAGTGCGAATTTAATCATGATTAGTCATGATTTAGTGCAAATGGCCCAAGTGATCTTTTAGCCCATTTGTTTTAAAGCCCAACCGGCCCCTCTCTCTCTTTGGTGGCTTATTTTGCCACTTGCCTCATGTTCACACTTAACTAACTTCTACAAATAGAAGAGTTAGTAAGGCTTTGTGATCATTTTGTTCATTTAATCACCCTTGCCACAATCAAAATGCCAAACACTTTCTCTCCATCCTTGCCTTAGTTCCACGCCATTTTGGCTTCCAAAACACTTATCATTTGTTCATCCATCTTTTCAAACTCAAACTTAAATATTCAACCTCCATTGATCTTTAAGTATCAAAACACAATGTAAACCCCAATAGTTTCGTTCAAGATCACTAGTCCGGGTTTGGTCTTTGGGCATGCGTGTATATTGATGATGAGTTTGGGATTGAATTCTTGAATCTTGAATGAGTTCTTGGTTGAAGTTCTTGAATCTTGATTGAGTTCTTGATTGAAGTTCTTGAATCTTGGATGAGTTCTGTTGACATATTCCTCTTTATGTTTTGATGATGACATAAACCACAAACTTAATCACTAATAAATGTCTTTTAGATCTTAGAGAATTTTAGGTGTTAAAAGATGAATAGGCTTTGGAGATTCAACCATGAAGATTCAAGCAAACAAAGAAGGAAGATGATGATTCAAGAGAAGATTCTAAAGAGTCAAACGAACCATTATCAAGTTCCAACAAAGAAAAGAGAACAAGTTCCTAAAGGAGAATTCAGCAAGGAACCAGAGAATGACATCAAGGATTCCAACGAATCACTTGTTGAAGAGAAGAAGAAGAGTCCAAGAAGATTACAAGTGTAATGTTTAGGATTCATGTAAGTAAGCAAATGCACTCAATCATACTGGAACTGAGTCGTGTCTGTCAGTGGAACTTTGTGTCCAGTTCCTAGAGGAACTCACGCTAGTCTGGTTAGTTATTTTAGTCCACGTTTTTTGCTTAGTTGTAGCATCACTTCAACCACTTTCTAAATCAGTTTTAATTCAGTAAAACCTTCAGAAATTAGCTGAGTAATGGTCTCCTTAATAATAGGCACTTGTACAAATTATTTTGAATTTGTCTTGGTCAATTTGATTAGTTAGTTGAGTTTTTTTCTGATTTTATTTATTTTAAAATTTACTATTTTTATTTATCTAATTTTAGTTTTAGAATTAAATAATTTATTTGAGTTAAGATTATTTAATTTTATTTTTTAAAAACAGGAAAAACCGAAAAAAAGAAAAAAGGCCGAAAAAAGAAAAGAAAAAACAGTTTTTTTATTGTCCAAGTTTTTGAGTATTATTAAGTGTATTAGTCAGTAGTAGTAGTGTTAGTGTCCTATTGTTTAGGAGTCAAATGTTAGTGGTATGTTAGTGGGTGGAGTGTGTGAGTGGATGAGTGTAGAAGTTGGTTGTGTTGCTTGTTTTCTAAGCTACTTCTAACACTAATTACTACTATAAATAACTCACTTATTCTGACAAAATACACACGCACAAGAGCATAAAAGAGAAGAAAGGTTTCAAAAATTATACTAAGTGTGTGTCAATTTCCATTGCAGTTCCAGTTCAGTTTTTGTGTGCATTTGCTCACTAGAGTATTTTCTTTGAGTTGTATTTAAGAAAAAAAAAAAGAGAAGTGTGTGAGAACATAGAGAGAATAGGAAGAAAGAGACGTGAGAAAGAGAAAAGAAAAAGAAAGAGAGAAAGAGAAAAGAAAAAGAAAGAGAGAAAGAGAATAGAATCGTAAGTTCCTACAGGAACTCACGAGGTCCAGAGAGAAGTTTAGGTTTGTAATAGTTTACAAGGCCTATATATAAAAGTGGAGTTTTTCTTCCTTGGGCCAGGAAGTTTTTCTCGTTGAAATTTGTCTCTTTATATTTCGTTTTTCTCAAAGTTCCTTTCGGTTTTATTTCTGACGAAAATTTGTACTACAGTTCCACACAGCAATTCACCCCCCTCTTGTAGTGTTCCTACAGGAATAACAATTGGTATCAGAGCAGGAACTCAGACCGTTCAAGACACCTTGACGAGAGATCCGGGCAGTATGAACACGTGCGAGAAATTGGAAGAAGGGTACTCATCTCAGAGACCTCCCATGTTTAATGGGAAATTCTATGCATACTGGAAAAATCGGATGGAGATCTATATCAAAGCCGAAAAATTTCAGGTATGGAGAGTCGTGGAAGTCGGTGACTATCAGGTAACCAAAACTAATGCAAATAATGAGAGAGTCCCTAAGGAATTTCTGAATATGAACGTGAAGACTTTGAAAAAATGGAAATTAATGCAAAGGCCATAAAATTGCTTCGTTGTGGTCTTGGACCCCATGAACATAATCGTATTATGGGGTGCAAGAGCGCAAAACAAATTTGGGATTTACTACAGATAACTCACGAAGGTACTAATGAAGTTAAAAGGTCTAAAATTGATTTATTGATCTCTAAATATGAAAGGTTCGAGATGATGCCTAAGGAATCTATTCAAGATATGCTTACTCGTTTCACTAACATCATAAATGAGCTTGTTTCCCTTGGAAGAGAAATACCCATTGATGAACAGGTTAGAAAGGTCTTAAGGAGTCTTCCGCAAGACGATAGATGGAGATCTAAAGTAACAGCACTTATGGAATCAAATGACATGACGAAGTTCAACATTGAACAATTGGCGGGTTCTTTGCTAACCCATGAACTACATCTGGGAACCAGCGGAGAAGGTTCCAAGAACAAGGGGTTAGCATTGAAGGCAGAAGAGAGTGATACTGAAGAAGATGACGAGACTGCAATGCTCGTTAGAAGATTCAAAAGAGCCTTCAACAGAAACCGAAGTTCCTTCAGGAACTCAGGAAAGAAACTGACGAGTTCCAAAAAGGACTTTGGATGTCACAAGTGCGGCTCCACTGATCACTTTATCAAGGAATGTCCACAATGGGAAAATGAGAAAACAAAATCCAAAGGGAAGGAATCATTTAAGGAAAAGAAGGATTACAACAAAGAAAAATACTACAAGCCTTCGTATTCCAAAAATGATGTTCGAAAAGCGATGATAGCTGCATGGGGTGATTCTGAATCAGAAGAAGAGGTGGAGGAACAACCTGAAGAGGAAACGGCCCAATTGTGTTTAATGGCAAGATCTGATGTGCCAGAGTTCCCACAGGAACTCGACGAGAAGGTAAGCCTAAATCCTTATTATTTAAATTCTCTACCTAAACAAAAACTTGCTGATTTAGTTATTGATTTTCATAAAAACTGGATGACGGTTAAGAGAGAAAAGAATGAGTGTGAAAACGCACTCAAAGTTAGTAGGGAACATAGTGATTGGTTTAAGGGTAATAAAGTTGAAACTGAAAATAGATTCTTTGACCTATTTGATAAAAACAATGTTTTAATGACTAAGGTTAAAAATCTTGAAAAAGAATTAAGCCAAACAACAATGGAACTTAACTGCTATAAGTTGATTAATCTTAGTTTGAAATCTGAAAATTCGAATGAAAGTTCCTCCAGGGTTTCTGATCTGAAGGAACTCAAGACTGATCTGGAAAAAGTAAAATCTGATAATAAGAAGTTGACAGAGGAACTTACGGAAATAAAAAGGGATAAAGATAATCAACGAGAAGTTCCACAATGGATTCTGAATGCCCAAGCAAAGAGGACCGAAGGTCTAGGTTTTAATTACAAACAAAAAGGGGGCAATCAGAAAACATATGTGGAACTTCCAAGCAGCAAAGTCTGTCTGTTCTGCGGGAACTCAGGTCATCTGAAAGACCAGTGTTCCAAGAGGAACAACAGCTTGAATCAGAATCATAGACATGTTAAATGGATTGAAAAAACTTATGATGAGATGTCTACAAAGGAAACCTGGGTTCCTCAACCTAACCATTAATTATTCTTGCAGGAACTAGTGAGGGGGAACACCACATGGTACCTCGACAGTGGATGTTCCAAGCACATGACCGGAGACAAATCTAACTTTCTCTCACTAGTAGCCTACTCAGGGGGAACTGTGACGTTCGGTGACAATCAGAAAGGTAATATTATTGCCGTAGGTAAGATAGGTAAGTCAAGTTCCCATAGCATAGATAATGTCTTTCTTGTAGATGGTTTGAAGCACAACTTGTTCAATATTTCGCAATTCTGTGATAAAGGAAACTCTGTAAATTTTACTAATGAGTGTTGTAGAATCATCAACAATGACACTAATAAAATTATTCTTGAAGGGAAACGCAATGGGAACACATACACTGTGAACCTTGAAGCAATTCCTAAAACTACTCTTACTTGTCTAAGTGTCATTGAGGATGATCCACTACTTTGGCATAAACGAATGGGACATGCTAGCCTTTCTCTACTGGATAAATTGAGAACAAAGGAACTAGTTGTTGGTTTACCAAACATCAAGTTCCAATGTGATAAATTGTGTGATGCATGTGCTAAAGGCAAGCATGTTAGAAGTTCCTTTAAAAGCAAAAAGCTCGTGAGCACCACAAAACCATTGGAACTTATTCACATGGATTTGTGTGGGCCCATGAGAGTCCAAAGTAGAAGTGGAAAACTGTATGTCTTAGTCATAGTTGATGATTACTCAAGATTTACTTGGACAATGTTCCTAGCAAAGATGAGACTTTTGAAGAATTTGTTTGCTTTGCTAAGAAGATACAAAAGTCGAGTGGTTATCAATTAATTCACTTACGATCTGACCATGGAACTGAATTGAAAATCAAAAGTTTGATGAGTTTTGCAGGGAAAATGGTATGGATCATAACTTCTCCGCTTCTAGGACACCACAGCAAAATGGTGTTGTGGAGAGAAAAAACAGGACTTTAGAAGACATGGCAAGAACAATGCTCATTGCAAGTGGATTACCTAGGAACTTCTGGGCTGAATCCGTTAATACGGCATGCTATATAATTAATAGAATCATGTTAAGACCCATCACAAACAAAACTCCCTATGAACTAATGAAAGGAAGAAAACCTAACATTTCTCACTTGAGATCTTTTGGTTGTAAGTGCTTCGTGCACAATAATGGTAAAAGGAACTTAGGGAAGTTTGATGAGAGAAGTGATGAAGCCGTGTTCCTAGGATATGCCACTGATAGTAAAGCATATAGAGTCTATAATAAGAGGACATTAAGTGTCGAGGAAAGTGTACATATCTTATTTGATGAAACTAACCCTTATGTAAATAGTGATACTAACATTTTGCAGGAACTTGAGGAAGGGATAGGCTTGGTTAGAAGGGATCCAGATGAAGAAGAGTTAACATCCAATAGTAAAGAAAGAGCAAATATCCCAGAAGAACGACCTCATGTTGAAAGACAAGAAGAGCCAGTTCCTGAAGGAACTCAGGGGGAAGTTCCAGAGGCTGAGGGGAACTTAGAAGAAGAGATCAGAGTTCCTGAAGAGACTGTGGATAGACCGGTTCCTATCAGAGACTTTGAACCAAAACCTTGGAAACATCAGAAGTCCCACCCTCTTGATCTTATCATAAGTGATATAGGGAAAGGAATTCAGACCAAAACTCAGATCAGGAACTTCTGTGCCCATGGTGTGTTCCTATCCATCATTGAGCCTCGAAATCACATAGAAGCACTTGAGGATGCAGATTGGATACTAGCCATGCAGGATGAACTCAATCAGTTTGAAAGGAACAAGGTATGGCACCTTGAACCAAAGCTGGAACACCAAAAGGTAATTGGATTGAAGTGGGTGTTCAGGAACAAGCTAGATGAACATGGCACAATCATCAGGAACAAGGCCAGGTTAGTTGAAAAAGGATACAATCAACAAGAGGGAATAGATTATGAAGAAACATTTGCTCCGGTAGCAAGGTTAGAAGCTATTAGAATTTTAATTGCTGTTGCTTCTTTCATGGGTTTTAAATTATATCAAATGGATGTTAAATGTGCTTTTTTAAATGGATTTTTAAATGAGTAAGTATATGTGGAACAACCTCCTGGTTTTGAAAACTCTAAATTTCCTAACCATATCTATAAGCTTGACAAGGCTCTTTATGGGTTGAAGCAAGCTCCTAGAGCATGGTATGAGAGGTTGTCCAAGTTTCTTTTGGAAAATGAATTTAAAAGAGGAAAAGTTGATAAAACTTTATTTCTAAAATCTAAAGGAACTGATCTTCTCATTGTCCAAATTTATGTAGATGATATAATATATGGTGCTACTAACGAATCTTTGTGTCAGGAATTTGCAAATTTAATGAGCAAGGAATTCGAGATGAGCATGATGGGTGAGTTAAATTTCTTTCTTGGTTTGCAAATAAAGCAAACTGAAAAGGGAATTTATATTCATCAACAAAAATACATAAAGGAACTTCTAAAGAAATTTGGGATGGAAACATCCAAAATAAATCACACTCCTATGGGAACTAACACCAGATTGGATGAAGATCCCAAAGGAACTAGTGTGAGTGAAAAGCAATATAGAGGCATGATAGGTTCCTTATTGTATTTAACTGCTAGTAGACCAGATATTTCTTTTAGTGTTGGTGTATGTGCTAGGTTCCAAGCAAATCCAAAGGAGTCACATCTCACTGCAGTCAAGAGGATATTGAGATACTTGAAAGGAACGGATGATCTAACACTGTTCTATCCTCACAATGACACGTTTGAACTCAAGGGATTTGCTGATGCAGATTATGCCGGTGATTTGGTGAATAGGAAAAGCACTTCAGGTATGGTTCAGTTCCTTGGAACGTGTTTAGTTTCTTGGAGTTCCAAGAAGCAAAACACAGTTGCTCTATCCACTGCAGAAGCCGAATATGTAGCAGCTGCTGCATGTTGTTCACAACTGCTTTGGATAAAACAACAACTAAGGGACTTTGGTATTAATTATAATTGTATTCCTATATATTGTGATAATACTAGTGCCATTTGTATATCAAAGGATCCAGTTCACCATTCACGTGTGAAACACATTCACATACGTCATCATTTTCTAAAGGATAATGTAGAAAAAGGTATGATAAAACTTGAATTTTGTCAAACTGAAGATCAAATTGCTGACATATTAACTAAGCCATTGAATAGAGAAAGATATGAGAAATTGTGGATGGAACTTGGGATGATCAAATTAAAGTAATTTGCCAAGAAGTTCCTCCAGGTACGTCAACTCAATTATTAAAGTTCCTAGAATAATTTTCATTGCAATTATGGTGCGAAAGCATGTTCCTGATGGAATTTGATATTTATACTCGTAAATGTCTATCAATATTACTCTTACTTTCATGATTGCTATTTGGATGATAAATTAAATGTGTGCATCAATATGTTCCTATGATTTTTATTTTATTTCTTTATTCTTTTTATATAAATTAATTTATTCCTCAAATTAATTTATTTTTTCCCAAATTAATTTATTTTTCCACAAATTAATTTCCTTTTCCACAAATTATTTTCCATTTTAAATCTACCCATTAGGAGAGTCAATTTAGAAGAGTCATCATGTTCAAAATTTTATAACTGATTATGTAACGACCCGACTTTTCGACTTGTCGATTTACAAAGGGAAAGCGACATTCGGATCGTTACTAACTTAAATAACAATAAATCAGATTAATTGAGTAGATGAATTAACTTTTATTAAATAACCTACCAACTATCCATAACAATCCAATAGCCATAATTTCATATAAGGTCTTAAAATACTGTCCCAACATGCTGGGACCATAAAATAAACTAAATAAATGTCATAAATCATAAATCATCTAATTAAACCGTTTAACTAAGTTTCTCAGCTACTCAAACCCATCCACGATAGCCCGTTATTCAGCAGCGTCTTCACCTGAAACTGAGGGGGGGGGTCCACCGTCAGTGGCGAGTAACTAGGCTGTCCCATTTAATCGAGGGACCACCAAACACATAATAGCATAGAAAAATATCATAAAAACTGTAAAGAATTCAATACATGCTTTACATATAAATACACAAGTTCTGTATAAACGTACGTATATGAATACGTATAGAAGTACGTATAAAATACGTATACAGATACGTATAAAAATACGTATAAATACCCCTGCAGAAATACGGTTAGAATACGTATAATTACGTATAAAATACGTATAATCAACCCTGCAAATACGGTTAGAATACATACCAAATACATACACCATCCGTATAATATACACACACGTTACATATTCGTATAAATTCAGGAAATACACAGCGGAAGACTTACAATACACTAACTTATACTTTATACTATACATCTTCAATCCTTAACTTATACTTAACCCTTCTTAAGTTATATCATTAATAAATCATAATTATATCTTATCATCATAACTTATCATATTCTTATCATCATGACTTATCATATTCTTATCATCATATCATATCATCATAAATCATATCTTAATCATATCATATCATGTCTTTCTTATCACATTAGATCATAACATATCTTATCACCTTTTGAAATCATCTTATACTTCATCTTATGATTTCATCTTATCAAATCGTATGATCGTAATATAATATCTTTGTTGGACCGGTCACTAATAACTCGTTATGGATCTCGTGTTTCACCATAACTCCCTAGAACATGCCGGGAGGAGCTCGTGTACTCAATCCCATAGCGGATCCCGTGTTTCACCGCTAAGTCTAAGCTATGGCCATAACTTCCTGGTAGCGACTCGCAGATACGGTTACCAGACGACTACATGTTCTAAGGTCAAACTACTCGGGGGAACTCATGTGTTCGTCCCATTGAGTAGTGGTTCTGACTTAACCCACTAATGACTCGTGTATCATACAGGTGGGTGTCCATATTGTATCTTATATCTTCAATTAATTTAATCGTATCATATATTAGGATAATACTAGGTGACCGTAATAGGAAATGAAATGTTCGGAGTCCCAGGAAAGGGAGGTGCGGCACGTATATTGGCCACCTTAAATACCAAGCCTTTCCTAGCCAGAGACCGAAACATAACATGTATAGCTATTACTCTGTTTCCTTTCTTATCCCTAGTAATATCTTATGCAACTTCAATTCTTATAATATACTATCCTTAAAATATATGTATACGTATAATCCTATCCTTTCGGATACTAACCTTAATATTACGTCATATACCAATTTGTAACTTTATCCAAAAATATTTATATTAATAGTACTAATATTATTTCGGTCCTCTTAATAATAATACCAATAATATCTTTTTATCCCTTCACTTTACAACTTATTCCTAATAATTATTTTATCCGAAACTTTTATTATCAAATATTCCTAAATTAATAATAATCCAAAATTAATCAAAATTGACTATTTCAACCCAATTCACACGGCATTTTCAAACTAATAACAATAATTAATTATTTTCTTGAATTAATTTAATTAATCAATATAATTACAAAAATTACCAAAATAAGATAAAAATAATATTTTTCAACAACATTCATCAAGATGAACATAAAAATAATATTTTTAACTCTTCTTTTAATTTCTATACACTCGACAATTAGAAGATAATAACAAGATTTAATTTTTAATTCAAGATTAATCAATATAATTCAATACTATCAAGATTCATCATAAAAATCATATTTTTAGTTCCCTTTTAATACTTAGGTCACTCGAAAATTCAATAATTAATAATAGCATATTTTAACAATTCAATTGCCCTATTTTATACAATCTGATTTTTAAAGAATTAAATTAAAAACGACCATCTAAAGATCTCTAAAAATCTGGAAATTTTTATGGGAGCTAAATATGGGTTCAACGATTTACGTGCATAAATTTCGTCTAAAAATAAAATCTTTTACTATTTTTAAGTGATTTTATAACTAACCAGTCAGATTAGGCTGAATTCGGTTTCAGAATTTTATGCCATATCAAACGATCTTCAAAAATTACGAAAATTTAACACAATCTGTAAAACATTATCACTGACTTCCGTATAAAATTTCGTAGCCATTAGATTTGATTAAGTATAGTAATTAATTCATAAACTAAAACTGGACAGTTTTATCAGTTTGAAAGATTAAATTATTTCAAGCAAGAAAAGATCGAATTTTGCCACGAAATAAATCATGGTTAATAATCAAACAGTAAACAAGATACCATGAAAAATTCATCAAGAAATAACAAGATTTGATTGGTAAATAAATTCATACAAGATCATACATAAAATCATGAAAATACATAAAAATCAATCAAGAAATTCATGCTTCATGCTCGACATATCCAAGTAAAACAATATTAAATTTCCTACAATTTTCATGATATGATTCCTAATTAACTATGTGTTTTTCTACCCATAGATTAAAGAGGAGAGCATAGTTACCTGGATTCGCTTAAAATTCCAAAAACTCGAACAAATAAATTCACTTTAGTGAATTGTTTCACACGGCTCAAAGGAGGAAGAAAAAGGGAGAATGAATATTTTAGGGTTCTTTGTGAGTAATGCAAAATAGGAACCAAAAGTATAAGCTAGATCCTATTTATAAAATAAAAGAAAGAAGAAGCAAAAATAAATAAAAAAATAAAAAAAATAAAAAAATAAAAACAAACCCATACTTGGTTGGGGGGTTGCCGTGAGTGAGGAGAAGAAAGAGGGGGTTTGGTTAGTTTGTTCAACAAACTTTTGAATGGGTAAAATCAATTAATTAATTTAATTGTCCAAAATCTATAATTAATATTAATTAATCAAATCAATATTAATGTTGGCCCAAATTAAAAGAGAGAACCGGCCATGGTAACAAAAGAAAGGGAATTGGGTCTTTGGCCCAATTTGAAGAAAAGATTGGACTAGGATTTAATAAATTAAATTATTTAACTAATCTAATTAATTAAATAACTTAATTATCAAATAAATTCAAAGAAATTAAAATGGACCAAATTGAAAGTAGGGGCCGGCCAAGTGGTATAAAAGAGAAGAATTGGGTCATTGGCCCAATTTTAGAATAAAGGATAGGAAATAAGATAAAACAGTCCAAAAATAATGGGCCTTTTGGACTTAGAATTAAGACATATCATTAATAACCGCGAAATTTTCTGGCCCAAAATTCCGGGTCGTTACAGATTAATTCAAACTTGTTTAAACCTCTACCTAAAAATAAGGAGAGTAAATGGGAGAATGTTTTACTAGCTGAACAAATTACTCTTATTCTCCTCAAGCCATCCACCTATTCCTCTCTCTCTCACTCACGTCATTTTCTATCTATCTCCAAAACCACATTCATTTTATCCACTTTTTATAAAAAAAAAAAAAATAATAAAATAAAAAAAAAAACCTTCATGAACCTTTAAACCCAAAGTACGTACACAACAAAATCAAAACCCTAGCATCATCTAAGGGGGAATCCAAGCAAAGAAAAGAAGTAGATGATTCACTATTAAGCTGTAATGTTCTACTCGAGATGTATGGGAAATTATAGATAACAAAGGAACAATGTATTTAAAGATCACCATTGATGGATTGAAGTTGGGCTTGTTGGATTTTTAAAAAAAAAAAGGAAAAAGGAGAGGTCCATACTGTGAATTTAGATGTTGATGATGATAGGAGTGTAGTAAAATTACTTGTTCTTAGTGCTGAAAATTCTGAAGGAACAAGTAGAGGAGGAAGTCCTTCTGAAAATTCTGAAGGAACTTGAGTTGTTAAAGGACTATTAAGAAGATATTTAGGGGAAAACATTCATGTTAAGACAGCCTTTGAGTGGCATGGTTACTGCTTCGTAGGAAGGGAATGAATGAAATCATGGGGTGCCTCAAAGAGCTAAAGTTGCTGCTGGAACTTCACCTGATGATACCACAGGAACTTCTGGAGCATCTGCTACTGTTCCCCCCACGAAAGTTCCTGATGATGCTTAACCTGCCACCTAGCCTCTTCTTAGCTCATTTACACTAATTCTTTTGAACTAACTTCGATTTGGTTATAATTTATGAACATGGTTTAGGTTTTATTTTATTTTCTTCTTTGACATTTTCGTTTTTTTTCTTTTGCATCTTAGTAGTCGGGTAGTAGCTATTTTCTATTTTTCTTTTGTCTCTGAAACATATATATGCTATATTTTGCTAATTTCATCCTTGATACTATTATGATGACTAATATTGCTAGATTGCTACTTGAGTTGTTTTCTTATTCTAGAGATCAGGTATCTGCCATTACTGGTTTAATGGTGATGTGATGAAAAATATTTGAGGCATGATGATTTTGATTTTGATGATGTCAAAAGGGGGAAGAATAATTGGCAAACTAACTTTATTTTGTTTCGTCTTATTTTTCATCTTATTCTCATATGAAATGAAGTTCCCATCTTGTGAATAGTGAATAGTTTACTAACTTTCTTGATTCCATGTGGAGTTAAGATGTATATAACTTTGGTAGTATAATTTAGTTCTTAATTAATTTAATTTGCTTTTACAATAAAAAAAAACAAAAAAAATTAAAAAATCTTTTTTCAACGAGTATATTTGTTTTAGTTGTCAATTAAGTTTGCCTTGGTTTGTCATCATCAAAAAGGAGGAAATTGTTGACATATTCCTCTTTATGTTTTGATGATGACATAAACCACAAACTTAATCACTAATAAATGTCTTTTAGATCTTAGAGAATTTTAGGTGTTAAAAGATGAATAAGCTTTGGAGATTCAACCATGAAGATTCAAGCAAACAAAGAAGGAAGATGATGATTCAAGAGAAGATTCTAAAGAGTCAAACGAACCATTATCAAGTTCCAACAAAGAAAAGAGAACAAGTTCCTAAAGGAGAATTCAGCAAGGAACCAGAGAATGACATCAAGGATTCCAACGAATCACTTGTTGAAGAGAAGAAGAAGAGTCCAAGAAGATTACAAGTGTAATGTTTAGGATTCATGTAAGTAAGTAAATGCACTCAATCATACTGGAACTGAGTCGTGTCTGTCAGTGGAACTTTGTGTCCAGTTCCTAGAGGAACTCACGCTAGTCTGGTTAGTTATTTTAGTCCACGTTTTTTGCTTAGTTGTAGCATCACTTCAACCACTTTCTAAATCAGTTTTAATTCAGTAAAACCTTCAGAAATTAGCTGAGTAATGGTCTCCTTAATAATAGGCACTTGAACAAATTATTTTGAATTTGTCTTGGTCAACTTGATTAGTTAGTTGAGTTTTTTTCTGATTTTATTTATTTTAAAATTTACTATTTTTATTTATCTAATTTTAGTTTTAGAATTAAATAATTTATTTGAGTTAAGATTATTTAATTTTATTTTTTAAAAAAAGGAAAAATCGAAAAAAAGAAAAAAGGCCGAAAAAAGAAAAGAAAAAACAGTTTTTTTATTGTCCAAGTTTTTGAGTATTATTAAGTGTATTTAGTCAGTAGTAGTAGTGTTAGTGTCCTATTGTTTAGGAGTCAAATGTTAGTGGTATGTTAGTGGGTGGAGTGTGTGAGTGGATGAGTGTAGAAGTTGGTTGTGTTGCTTGTTTTCTAAGCTACTTCTAACACTAATTACTACTATAAATAACTCAATTATTCTGACAAAATACACACGCACAAGAGCATAAAAGAGAAGAAAGGTTTCAAAAATTATACTAAGTGTGTGTCAATTTCCATTGCAGTTCCAGTTCAGTTTTTGTGTGCATTTGCTCACTAGAGTATTTTCTTTGAGTTGTATTTAAGGAAAAAAAAAAGAGAAGTGTGTGAGAACATAGAGAGAATAGGAAGAAAGAGACGTGAGAAAGAGAAAAGAAAAAGAAAGAGAGAAAGAGAATAGAATCGTAAGTTCCTACAGGAACTCACGAGGTCCAGAGAGAAGTTTAGGTTTGTAATAGTTTACAAGGCCTATATATAAAAGTGGAGTTTTTCTTCCTTGGGCCAGGAAGTTTTTCTCGTTGAAATTTGTCTCTTTATATTTCGTTTTTCTCAAAGTTCCTTTCGGTTTTATTTCTGACGAAAATTTGTACTACAGTTCCACACAGCAATTCACCCCCCTCTTGTAGTGTTCCTACAGGAATAACAAGTTCTTTATGAGTTCTTGGTTGAGTCTTGGATTCTTTATCATGATTGTGTAGTTTAAGTATGGATTATATAAGTCTTGATTAAGGAAGTTAAGTTAAGGTTAAAAAGAAAGTTAAAAGAGGTTTAAAGAAAGGTTAAGGAAAGTTAAAAGAGGTTCAAAGAAAGTTAAGAAAAGTTAAAGAAATGCTTAAGTTTGATTATAAAGTAGAATGTTTATGGTTAGACTCAAGAAAAGGCAAAAGAGGCAATCTTGAGGATAACTTCGATGATTTACATGTTAGTCTTAAGTCAAGGCGTAAGATGCAACTTAAGATTAACTAAGAATGTAAATAAAAGATTAAAGATTTAAAGATTAGCTTGATTTTACTATTAGACGCCTAACCTTAGAGTAAGTTTCTAAGGCTTGGGTTAAGACGTTACCCCTATCCTGTCCGCGGTACTGGGATAGTTGGTGATCTTACTATGTCGTCTTCAGATATGGATTTCCAGTAAGATTGGTTTCATGGGGTTGGGAGTAAGATTCTCAATCCTGGCATAGTAGAAAGTTCGTTCGCGTAAGATGCGTTCGTACGTGCATAGTCCGGTCTGATATGTAAATGATTGCGCCAAAGATTAAGTAAAGATAAGTCTAAAGTCGAGTATTGGGAGTTAGTCAAGTTTTGGGTATTATCGTTGAATGTCGTTATTATTAGCGTTATTGTTGTTGGTTATTGTTGGTTTGATATGTTGTTTTACAAGATCGTACGTGGTGTGTCTGGTTTGGCTGTTTGATGTATTCAATGATCGTGTGTATCCACGTTAGGGTGGGACAGCTATGTTACTCGCCACTGACAGTGGATTGTTGTTAATTTTTCAGGTAACTCTGATGATGGCAGTATTGCTTAGCTTTGGGTTGGGCGAGTGCCGATGTTCTTTTAATTTGTTTAGTTTGTATTTCGTTTCTGGTTTTGGACTTAGTATTTATAGATCACGTATTCTAACTCTGATCGCGTTTGGAGTTACTTGCTAGTATTATTTACTTTTGGGTTTAGTATTGTACAAACTTGTGGGTGTTCACTAGTAGAAAGAAGTGCTTTTGCTACAATCTAAATGATGCGGTTTTTTAAAGAACCGCATCATATACAGCCATTATTTTGTATCTACTGCGGTTCCCAAAAGGACCGCATCATATAAGTTCTATATGATGCGGTTCTTATAGGACCGCAGCATATGGGTTAAAAAAATCCCTAAATTTTATACTGTACATCACACGCATATGGATATGTTTTTAAAAAATATTACTTCACTTATTATTCATCACTTAAACTTCTTTTGGATTCTCAACAAAAAAAACTCGTGAAGCTATAGGGTTCAGCCGGTTCCACCACCGCACCGCCTGCCAGCGTTCCACGTACCACCGCACCGCCTGCCAGCGCTCCACGCACCACTGCACCGCCTCCGTCCAGTTCGGATTGCAGCAACCCAGGCCACCGCCTCCACCTGGCCTCCAACCTTGCGAAGAATTGTGCCGAACCAGCAACGAACGACGAGCCCACTGCACCGGCCAGACACTCCAACCGCAACCATCTCAACCACCGCAGCCAACGAAATCTGCGGCCCCAACCTCCAACAGCAACTCTCTTTATATGAAGGTGCAATTCTGTTTTTTTTTTTTTAATTTTAATCAAGTTGTTAATTATTGTTGTTGATTGTTCAACTTGTTGTGTTTTATTGGTTGTTATTGTTGATTTGTGGTGGAATTTAGTGTGAAATGCTTTAGATTTAGTCTTATTATGTTGTTTTATGTGAAAAATCATAGTAGTAGTTTATGCTACAAGATGTTTGTTAAAATGCTTCAATGATAATTGATATATTATTAGTTTATTTTGTATGAAGAAGAAATAAAATACTTAGAAGAGATTATTGCCAAAATGCTTGAATGATATTTGGTTTTATATGTTTGAAGTTTATAATGTGCATAATCATGGTTAATGCTAATTAGGTTAATTAAGAGTATAATTAGTCTATTACAATAATGATTAGACAAATTAGAAGAATAATTACCATATCAGTAGAATAATAATAAAAGCCCGATCTAATAATGTGCAATAATTTTAATTTAAGTCTTATTAAGATTATGTTCAATTTACCTTATATCTTCTTATTAGGATTTAAAACAAGTTTAGATGAGCAAAAAAAACAAAAAATAAGGTTAGTCTATTTCACAAAATGAGGTCTTATAATAAGTTGTAATAAGCTCATCATATGATTGTTTATAAATAAAGTTGATTTCTTGATTCTTTTTCTTTACCAATTTGGAATTAATGAATATGGATTTAGTTAGGTGCAAATTGAAAAGAAATCTATTGCAAATTGAAAACTTGTTTTCAAAATGCTCTATTATTGCTTCTTAGTTTTGTCCAATTTTCTACATTCACCAAGCTTTGTCAGTGATACATTAATTATACAAAAAGTTATGAAGTATATTTTGTTGTTGTGTTTCAATTGTTTGGGTATAATGTTTAATTATCTAAATATATTTTTTATTAGATGACAAAAGATCGTTCATGGATGTATGATGGCATTGACTCATCGAAATTTGTTAATGGCGTTTTAGAGTTTTGTAATTCGGCTGTTGCACATCAGACTAGGACAGGGGAAAAGGAATTTTATTGTCCTTGTGTTAAGTGTTGCAATGTGTCCAAGGTTTATAGTGTGGATGTGCTTAGGGAGCACATACTTCGTTATGGATTTAGGCCTCAATATCACGTATGGGTCTATCATGGTGAGGAGGGAGTGTATGAAGAACAATTTGGTGCAGATGATGTGCACAAAGATGAGAATGTGGCTCATACGATTGAGGAGGTTGATAGTGACTATGATCATGAAGATGATGATGATTATGTTGGTAAGGATATACATGGTGTGGATGAGATGATGGATGGGATTGAGGATGATCTTTTGAAGAATCAACGTTTGTTTGATTATTTAACAAAGGCTTCTGAAAAGCCGTTGTATCCAGGTTGTGTGAAATTCACCAAACTTTCAGCCGTGTTGTCACTTTATAACATTAAGTCAAGATTCAATTTGAGTGACATTTGTTTCACAACCATTTTGGAAGCGTTAAGTGAGATGTTTCCCGATGGCAATGAATTCCTTACCGGAGCAATGTTGAATGTATTTGTATTACAAGCTTTTATGAGGTGATATACTTTATTATATGTTTATTATTATTTTTATTTAATTTTATAATTACTATCTAACTTATTTGAATTGTATGTTACGAGTTCAATAAACTTTATGATGATTTGATTCAAAGAAAATCTACTGCGAAAATAGGATGGCTTTGTCCACAAGAGATTAGTGCTTCACATTTTATGCAAAATCCTCTTGAAGTGAAGCATTATATCGAAGAAAGTTTCAATGAAGCAAACAAAGCTGGACACAATTTTATTATTGTGCCATATCTTCAAAAGTATGTATTAACTAGTTTACTTATTTTGCATTTCGTAAAATTCATGATTATTCGTAACTACAATTTGTAATTGCAGTATGCATTGGTTGCTTCTAGTTCTAGCACCATCTACTAACACCGTTTATCAATTTGATTCCCTGCGTCAAGAACCACCGCGGGAACTAATAATCAAAACAAGTATAAATGGGTACATTACTTTATTTAACCTTGTTTTAATATATTATACTCTAGTTTTAATTAACATATATATTCATGATTAATAATCAACATGTATATTTGAACATGTGAAATTATAGTGTGATGAAGAAAATGAGTGGAAGAAGAAGACTTAGTAGAACCTCGCTTCCTGAATGGAAATCTGCCAAGGTAATTGATTTCGAATAAATTTGTGTATTTAAATTTAATTTCATTTTTATTCCATATATATAGTTTTTAGTAGTACGTAGCATATTAACAATATACTTAATTTTATTCCATGTTTATTTCGTGATTAGTGTTTACGACAAAAGACTGGTCTTGATTGTGGCTATTTCGTGATGAGATTTATGCACGACATAGTCTCTACTTGCACAGAAGTAAATGATTTGGAGAAAGTACGTAAAATTTTATTTTTTTGTAAATTACTATGAAACTTAGGAGGTTTTGGGGGTTAGTGGTGGGGGAGGGGCTTGGGGGGTGGGGCAGGAGTGGTTGTCGTTCCGAAAAACCCTTGTTGCCCGCTAAACCTAGCAAATGAGTCATATAATCCAAAACTAGATGGTTTAGGACATGCATGAAGCTTTAAAACTTGAAAAAGGCTATGTAGGTTGAAATTGGGAACAAATTACACCCTTAAACAACCCAAAATGGCCGGTTTGGCTTGTTGTCGTTCCGAAAAGCCCTTGTTGCCCCCTAAACCTTGAAAATGATTCATATAATCCAAAATTAGATGGTTTAGGACATGCATGAAGCTTAAAAACTTGAAATAGGCTATGTAGGTTGAAATTGGGAACAAAAACACCCTTAAACAACCCAAAATGGCCGGTTTGGCTTGTTGTCGTTCCGAAAAGGCCTTGTTGCCCCCTAAACCTTGTAAATGAGTCATATAATCCAAAATTAGATGGTTTAGGACATGCGCGAAGCTTAAAAACATGAAATAGGCTATGTAGGTTGAAATTGGGGACAAAAACACCCTTAAACAACTCAAAATGGCCGGTTTAGCTTGTTGTCATTCCGAAAAGCCCTTGTTGCCCCATAAGGCCCCAAAACTTTGTCAAAGTGTGATATTTTATATTATTACCAATCATAGCTATATTAGAATTAAACATTTTTAATTAAGCCAAATTAACCCATTTAACAGGTTCTCTTTATTTTTTTCTTATATGATTTATATTTTAGGTTTACAAGGTTTCAAGGGAAATAGCTTTCAGTGTTGAAGAAATCACAGTCGTCCGAGACTTATTTGCAGACTTTATCTCCGAATGCATATGTTCTCTGTAAAATAGATAGGTTTTGATATATTATATATGTAGGAATTGTTATAAACTTTTAAAAATTATTTACATTGGATTTGTATGTCGTAGTTGGACAAAGGCGCATCGGGTAACACGTTTGTGTGCTAAATTTATTATGTTTTGGCAGATGTAATAATGTGATGATGATAGATATATGAGTTGTTGGATTAATTAATTTATATATATTTATTTTTAATTAAAGGTAAATGTTTAAACAAAGGCGCGGCGCTGGGAGTGATTATATATGATTTGCGCCACGCTGGCTTGATGTGTATGATGATAGATGTGATATTGGATTATGAATTGTGATCAATTTTAATATATAAACCGCGTTAAATTTATTTAAAATATATATATATATATATATGATGCGGTTCAAATAAAAACCGCATCTTTGTTCAACCACTATATGATGCGGTTCTTAGAAAAACCACAGCATATAGCACCTATATGCTGCGGTTTTTCTAAAAACTGCATCATAAAACTGTTTTTTTTTAAAATTTTACCTGTATATTATGCGGTTCTTGAAGAACCGCATCAGATAACTTGTTATCTGATGCGGTTCACCCCGCATCATATACACTTTTTTCCAAGTGTTGCGCCTGCTTTTGCTGCGGGGCAAAACCGCAGCACTAGGGCTTAAAAACCCCACAGCAAATGGCCTTTTTCTACTAGTGGTTGTACTTTTGAGTTATAGTAATAATATTTCGAGGTTTTGTTTTGATTTTTAGTAAGTTTGTTTGTTAGATCGACAATTTGACTCGTCGGTTTCTTCCGCGCCGGTTAAAGTGAGTCGGGTCGTCACACTATAGTCCTAAGAAAACTAGTTCATGTAATGTTAGATGGTTGAATAGTGTCATTAGCTAGTTTTTGGCCTGGTAAGTTGTGGGCTTGGAGGTTCTTAGAGGCATATGTGTATTGATTTCTTTGCTATAAAATTGCTTACATTTTTCAAAAAAAAAAAATTTTAAGTACATGTATATGATAAAGAACAAGGAAAAACAACAGTTCGTTTGGTAGATGGATGTTGACACTTTTTCTATTTTAACTTTTCAAGTGCATGTATAACATAAAGTACAGGGAAAAAAAATATTTCAAGTACATGTATATGATAAAGAACAAGGAAAAACAACAGTTCGTTTGGTAGATGTATGTTGACACTTTTTCTATTTTAACTTTTCAAGTGCATGTATAACATAAAGTACAGGGAAAAAAATTGCCATCCTAACACAACACACAACTTTTCAGTAATTATAATGCATCATTAAATATAAATTAGCTAGATTAGTACCCATGCGATGCACGGTTGTAAAAGTTTGTATATGTTTAGTAATTAAAAAAAAAAATATTTACATATTATCAATTATTAAAATCATATATTAAAAAGCGCAAAAGTTAAAAATTAGTTACGGAGTATTTTTTTGATGGAAAAATTGGTGTTTTATTACTAGAAAACTACTAATGAAATTAGACGAACAAAGATTTATGTTAAGTTATTCAACTTTCTAGAAATTAGAAACTATTCATAATGTTTTTTTTTTGGAAAGTTGAATTAAAAATGTACTAAATGAATTTTTTCTTTCGGAAAACTGTATATGGTAAGAATTATGAAATATGACATCATCTTAAGTTTAAACGGAAAATTTTTTATTGACATGCGCTTGACATGTGTATAATTGAGGAAGAAAATGGTGTCAAAAATTCTTATTTTAGTATTACTTATAGATATAGAATTATACAGAATATATTAGAATATAGATTAAAAATAGAATATAATAGATAGAATATAGATAGATAGATAGATTATAATAATACATTAATTCTTTCAAAAAAATAATACATTAATATTGTATAATAATAATTTACGAAATCCCTCAAAAACAATTTACAAAAACCTCTTTATTGTTGATAAGGTCCACCTTTTTCTACACGAGAACCAACAGGGACACATTTATTACCAAAAGCAAAAAAAACTACCATCCCCAACATGGAAACACCCAAGTAAAAGAGAATGAAAAAAAAATCAAATGAAAAGAAAGCTACATCTTCTTCCTTCTATTCATCAACAAACCTCACTGTAAATTCCCATACTACACACCACCCCAAAAAAAAAATTCACCATTGGTTTCTTCTTCAACTCGGCGATAACCTTATTAAGAGCACCGCCGTATATGCCAATATCACCTTGCTAAGATCTGAAATCATAGATCTGATGTTTTGAGTATGAAGAGGACAACCAATTTTGAAGAAATTTAATCGAATATGATTGAGGTAATCTATTACTATCTTAATTTAATATCTAAAGTATTATTGTGGTTGTTGTTAATCTGTTTTTTCACACTACGTTATTAGTAATTTTAATTTTAAAATAGAGTTTTTTTGGTTTTCAGAAGGACTTTTACAGAAAATAAAGAAAGGGAAAGGATAAAGGTTGAAATATGTGAAGCAATGGAAGAAGTCTATACCTAATATATTAAAACACACCCTAAAACATAATTTTGACAAATGGGATATCTCATCTTTAAAATTATGCCATGTGTCAACTTAAAAAAAGTGTTTCATTTTCCTTTCCTTTTTTTGGAATAAAAATTTGCTTTTATTTTCTAATTACAATTAATATTAATAATGTATTTACATTTGATAAAACTTTTCAATTACTCTCAAATTATGAGATTTGCTTTCTAAATCACTTAGTTATTCATTTTAAATTTAATTTTATTCCATTTTGAAATTCTTCTAAATGATCTCACACTTCATATTTACAAAATTATTTTCCATTATATTATAATTATGCAAATGAATATTTTTCAAAATATGTATATGTTTTTTTTCAAGGAAAATATATTTTATAATCTTAAAAATAATTAAAAATTTGATATATTTTCATTTTTTTATGAATTAATAGGTCTTAATTTTAATCTTCAAAAACTATTAGAATTACAAAAATTAAAATATACAACTATGATTCTAATAGGTACAAAGCCCGTGCATTATTATGCACGGGCCAAAAACCTAGTAAGGCATTTATATAGTGGAAATATTTTAGGAGGTTGCATGTATATCAGTACAGAATATTAATTAATGGCAAATGAAGAGGTATTATGACTTCCAATATTGTTAAAATAAACAATTACCTAAATTGGTAATTGAAGAATCATACAACAAACTTCTCATACAGTAGTATCAAGTATAAGATTTTACCGTAAAAATAAGTAAATTTTAATTTTAAATACTAATAAATTATTTTTGTATAATGTGTAATTCATGTGTAAGTATTATTTTCCAAATTTATTTATTCAAGCTTTTCATTAGGAATACCACCGTACTGCATTGACATTGGGAAGAAGCAAGGGTTAAAGCATGTATGTTAACTCTAATAAATCACCTAAATTAAGGTGTCCAGCTTTTCCTTGGGAAGATGTTCTAAGAGCACTCACACCAATGGGCTAATTTTTACTCATGAGGAAAAAAATCACAACACCAATGGGCTAATTTTTCCTTCCTCATGAGCATCCTCAATTCTCCTCAAGATTTGAGGGAAAAAAAAAATCTGCCCAAATGCTTTCAGCAGGCGAAAAAAAAACAAAAAAAAAAGAAACTGCTGGCTGGGCGCGTCAGTCAGCCCAATCAGGGCGTGACACGTGTCCCAATTAGCAAATCAACCAATCAGAATTCAGCTACTTTATCACAACGGCTCTATATTTGTAAAGGCTATTTGGACCCCGAAATTAATTAAAAAAAATTAAAAAAATCACCAACCTTTTTTTTTTCTCTATAAATAGACATCCATTTTGATATATTTTGACACACTTCAAAAATCATAAAAATCTATTATTAATCTCAAATTCTACCTCAAAGACTTTAATTTCTTCAAAGACTTTAATTTCTCAAGTAAGTGCTTCCTCCTAGTAATTGTTATTAATAATTCTCATTAATACTACTGATAATGTAGAAAAAAAAATATTTTGAGATTTGTTTTGTTGTTGTTTTAATTTGTTAAATTTGTTAATTATTGTATTTTATTTTAATTGTTGTTTTAATTTTAATAATTTTTTAATTGATGTTATTTTGTTGATATTTTTAGTACTACTAATTATTAAATTAAATTTCATTTTTTCATACTAATTTTATTGTTGCTATATTTTTTAAGTAGTAATTTTTTTTATTAAAAAAATAACTGAAAAATATTCTCATATTCAATCAATTTCAGGAAATGGATCCTAACAACAACCCCAATTTCACAATTAATTTAAATGAGTTAGATGACGAACTTTTAAACAACCCTCAATTTCAAGTATTCCTTCAAAATAGAGGAATTACATCGTTGCAAAATCCTCCCAACAAAATTCTCCTCATGTGTATCAAGGGAGTAACTCCCAACATGAAAAGGATATTGAGGAAAATGTTCCAGAAACACCACAATACCCTCCACCACCCACTACAATCTCGGCTTCTCAAACCAACCTCTCGCTAGACCGGGTCACTCTTGGTCTGTTGCAGAGGATGAAACCCTCATTGGATTGTATATGCAATTTAGTGAAGATGCAATTGTGGGTACAAACCAAAAGGCAAGTACGCTTTGGAGAAATGTGTCTGCGGCGTACAATCAAGCACAGGCGGAGAGGCCCCGTATCCTTCCCCCAAGAGCTATTAAGAGTTTGGAAAACCGTTGGAGAAGGATGGCTAGTGATTTAGTGCAATGGAGCGCTGTGTACGACGAGGCGGGAAAAGTGGTTGGTAGTGGTAACAATGAAGTCGACCGAATTCAAAAGGCAAGTATGCTATTCTCCATTTCTTCTAAGCCTCAACCTCATAACTTCACTTGTCACCATGGTTGGGAAATGGTAAAAAACAACCCAAAGTTTAGGGTCAAACTGAGATGGGTATTGTCGAAAGAGGAAAGACTTGCTTGCGGCGCTGGAAATGATGATACTCAGAGTTCTGGAAGTGGGAAAAGGTCTAGGAATGAAGGTGATGGTGACCATGATATTCCTGGAACTGGCTACTCGTCCGGAGGAATATCTCGACCCGATGGTGTTAAAAAAACAAAGGCTAAGCGTAACAAAGGAAAAGGTGTGGCTTATGAAGAGGCAACTTTAAGCATTAGTGAGCAAATGAAGGTTAAAAATGAGCGACGTCAACATGAAAACAGTCTACGTGAGAAGAAATTGGAACTCGGCCGCGAAAAGGAAAAGAGAAAACTAGAGCAGGTTGAACTACAAAAGAGCAAGATGAATTTTGATATGCTGCAAGCTCTCATATTGAAGCAAACCCCTCTAACTCCAACTGAAGAGGCATACAAGGAACACTTATTTAAACTCGTGTATGGGAATCCAACAATGTGATGAGTTTTTCTTTATGTTCTTAATTTAGTTTATGATCTATGTTTGTTTGTACGTTTATGATATGATCTATGTTTGTTTGTACGTTTATGATATGATTTTTTCTTTATGTTCTTAATTTAGTTTATGATCTAGTTTATTTGTAATGTTTAATGCATCAAGTTAGTATTTCTGTTCAATGTAATATCTTTTTATTGTATTATTAATGAAACTCATTATTTGTGTTAGAAATGCAATATTGTTTTAAATTTTAAATTTTATCCAGTCAACAATCAAATTTTAAGTAATGATTGTGCCATTGATTCAGCTTTTTGTAGGGAAATGACTAGTCACAATAAATTATATTGTGTGGTCATATTCATTTCTGAAAAGTCATAATAATTTCTAAAAAGTCACAACCATTTCTGAAAAGTGACTATTGTTTTTTAAAGACCATTATTTCTAAAAAATTATTTCTGAAAAGCCAAAATTATTTCTGAAAAGCCTCAATTATTTATGAAAAGCATCAATTATTTCTGAAAAGCCACAATTATTTCTAAAAAGCCTCAATTATTTCTGAAAAGCATCAATTATTTCTAGTGAGTTATCTTCCTATATATATGCATAAATTACTTGTTCATATAATGTAAACACTACAACAACAATCCCCAACATTGCTTTAAATTTAAAATTGAAATCATGTATTCATTTAGTGAATCATCCAGCTCTAGTTCTTCAAATTCTGAGATGAATAAAGAATTTGATGATCTTGTAGATGATTTCATTTTCACCTAAATACCACAAACTCTAATTACCCAACCTACACAAAACAATGATGATTATGTTGCCAAACATATAGTTGAAAGAGACAGAGAAAGGCCATACCCAGTTATTCAATGATTACTTTGCGGATAATTGTGTTTACCAAGATAATCAATTTCGTTGTGGATTTCGAATGCGACGACCTTTGTTTTGCCGCAATATGGAGAAGGTTGTACAAGGAGATGATTATTTTTCGCAACGTCGCAATGGAGATGGAAGGCTAGGTTTGTCACCATTGTAGAAGTGCACTGCTGCAATGAGAATGTTAGCTTACGACATGGCGCCGGATGCAATTGACGAATACTTACATATGGGTCAAACTACGGCAAGGAAGGCATTGCATTGATTTTGTCAAGCAGTTGTTTCACAATTTGAAGTTGAGTACCTAAGGAGACCTACTGATGAAGATTTACGAAGAATCCTTTACAAGAATCACCAACGAGGTTATCCAGGCATGATTGGTAGCATAGATTGCATGCATTGGGAATGGAAGAATTGTCCCGCTGCTTGGAAAGCATAATATGCTGGTCATTCAAAGAATGCAACTCTCATTCTTGAAGCTTTTGTTGATCAAGATTTATGGATTTGGCATGCGTTCTTTGGAATGCCTGGCTCATGCAATGATCTTAATGTCCTATACAGATCAGATGTGTTCGATGATGTGCTACAAGGTCGCGCACCGCAGATAAATTTTACGGTAAATGGTAATACGTACAATTACGGGTACTATTTAGCCGATGGAATTTATCCAAAATGGGAAACTTTTATACAAGGTATAACCCATCCTCAAGTCCAAAAGGACAAGTTGTTCACAAATAAACAAGCAGCTGCTCGGAAAGATGTTGAACAAGCCTTTGGAGTTTTACAAGCTCGGTTTGCTATAATACGGGAACCGTCACTTGCATTCAACGAAGATATTTTGTGTGACATAATGAAAGTTTGTATAATTATGCACAACATGATTATGGAGGATGAACGACACAACTACACTAGAGCAGACGTTTTGTGTCGGTACTACGAACAAGATCGCCCACAACGTACGACTGCAACATCGACTGCTAGTACAAGTGCCATGGTGAACAACAATGAACCTTTCGAATACAATGTCGGACGACCGAGCAACATTGATTTCACCACGTATGTTCAGCAAAGGGTAGGCGTTCGCAACAGAGAAACCCATTTATCTTTGAAGCGTGATTTGGTTGAGCACATCTGGCAAAACTTCCGTTACGATGCGGAAGAATAGTTTGAAGAAGTGATTATGGGTTATCGTTCCGGTTTAATTGTCTTTTAATGTATTTTTTAAGTCTATCGTTAATTATGTTTTAATTAATTAATGTCGTGTTTGTATGCTAATGTAATGAAGTTAAAATTATTAATCATGTCCTTTCGTTATTTTTAACCGATTAAGTTATTTTTTAAAATTATTAAGTAAATCATTTTTTTAATCGTAATTAATAGCGTTAAACTAATTACCAAACCATAATTTACTAAATTATCACTCATAATTTACTACATCATATTTTAATAAATATTAAAAGTATAATTGTGTTAAAATATTAAAAGATGATGTGTAATATGGTGGGGTATAGGAAATAGTAGGAGAGAGAGTGTTGAGGAATTTTTTTTGTTTACATTGGTGTGGTGAAAAAGTTGTACATGAAGAAAAATGGGTTGGGAAGAGAGAGAAAGTAGTAGAGAGAGTTGTGAGGAGTTTTTTTTTTACCATTGATGATAGTGCTCTAATAACTCACCTATTTAACCGAGTAATATGCTTAAATATAGTGTTTATACATCTTATAAGTTTAAGGATGACATCATCAAAGATTTTTGGAGGGAATTTTTTTTTGTTAGCTTGACATGTGGACATTTTGGGGGGTGGATGACGTCATCATTGTTTTACTTCAGTATATGTTATAGATGAACAACCACCAGCAAGAAACGTCTATATAAATATTTCTAGTCACAAATGTTGTAATATGATCAATTAACTACCTTAATGCTATAACTCAAAGATGATAGTTTCAATAAACAGAGAAATTCAACCAAACGAGAAATGAAGAACTTACATGGTTCAACAAGAGCAAATCCATAAACCCTAATACAAACACTACAAAAAAAAAAAAAAAAAAAAACAGATCAATTGAAACTACCTTAATGCTATAACTCATAGATGATAGTTTCATTAAACAGAGAAATTCAACCAAATGAGAAATGAAGAACTCATATGGTTCAACAAGAGCAAATGCAGAAACCCCAATTCAAACATTACCAAAAACAAAAAAAAAAAAAAAAAAAAAACAAAGAGAGAAATCGAAAAGAAATGAAACTTGCATAATTTTGAGATAAATTGAGCTCCTAACAAAAAAAAATTCAAACCCATTATAAAGAAAGCAAACACCTGATTAATAATCTAAGTATTAATTACCAAAAAAGAAACAAAAATAGTAAATCACCTTAAAATGTAATTAAAATTATCCCAAAAAAAAATTGAAGGAAGCATGAAAAAACTCCAAAGAATTAAGCAAAAAAATGTAGATCAAAACACAACCTGCAACCCATGTGGCAACCAACAACAACAACCTAAACGCAGCAAACAAAGACCATGAGCCCCCAGACCACGCCTACATACCAGCTACAACACAAGCAACCACTAGCGAATGATTGGGTGATTGAACAAATTGAAAAGAAGCAAACATTTAAATCGAAACCCTAACCCCAAACCTAATTTGAAAGCCAAAGAATAGTAGAAAATCATTAATTATGGCATGAAATCATTCGTACATAATTCAAAACACAATCAAATCAAAAACCCTGAACCAAGTTCGAAAACCTAATTCAAAACTTACAAATTTGAACATTAAAACCATGAAATGAAATTCAAAAAATGTAACTAATCACGACGTCGTTGATGACAACGATGATGATGTTGGAGAATCTGAACAAATGGGAGAAAATGAGAGAAGATGCGAGAAGGAAGGCGATTGTGGAGACGTAACGTAGAAAAAACTATGTTTTTTAAAATGGAGATAATTGGAGAAGATGCGAGAAGGAAGACAATCGTGTAGAAGGAACGCAGAAAATGCTAGGGTTTTTTTTCTTTTCGAAATGAAGTAGTTGGGGGGGGGGAACAATGATGTGGAGCAACCAGGACCAGACGATTGATGTAGAGCAACCTGAGCTAGACGATCATTACTATTCATAAATGAACAATAACATGAACCAACGCTTTTTAAGAGTTATAGATAGATTATAGATAGTATGGGTGGGCAAATTCGGATATCCGGATTTTCGGATCGTAGTTTTGTTGACACACCCGGAATTTCGGATACCCTGAAATTCGGATCCTTTTTTTTGTTTCTTATACAACGTTCTTTTTTTTTTAATATATAAAAACTGATTTTTTTAATAAAAAAGCTGTTTTATTTTTTTGATAAAAAAACTGTTTTTTTAATTTTTTTTAATAAAAGACAAATTATTATTTTTGTTTAATTTAAAACAAAACTGTTTTTTAAATTTTAAAAAAAGTTTTTTTTTTAAAAAAATAAATATATGTTTTTAATAATAAAAAGCTATATTTTAAAAAGTAAAACCGGATACCGGATACCCACTTTTCGGGTTAAAAAAACTAGATAACGAATCGAACATTAGATACTTTTTTTTTACCCGCCTCTAATAAATAGATATAGTCATATAGATATAAATATAGATATAGATAGCCCTGAGCACCGTGCGGTTTGGCAATCAAACCGCACCAAACCGCAAAATTACGGTTTGACATTTTTTGAAACCGCACCGCACCGCAATTTAAATCAAATCGCACCGTAAAATACGGTTTGGTGCGGTGCGGTTTACGGTTTAAACCACTATTTTAATTTTTATTGTAGAATTAATAAATTAATTAGGGAAAAAAACCAAAATAAAAAATTCTCAACTAACAATATGTTAATAACACGTTAGATTTAAGTTAATAAAAAATTACGGGCTTAAATATGTAAACTAGATGAGGGCCAAGACACAAGAGTCCAAGATCAATACAACATTCTCAACAAAGCAGAGTACTACAGTACGCAAAACCTCAAAATTATATTTTAAAATAATTATTAAAAAAAATTACGGTTTACACTGCAGTGCGGTTTGAAAGTTTTAGAAACCAAACCAAACCGCAAAATTACAATTTGGTAAAATTTGAAACTAAACCACAATTTTTAAACCGCAAACCGCAAAATTGTGGTTTGGTTTGCGGTTTGGTACGGTTCAGACCGCACTCTACTCAGCCCTAAACATTAGGGGTGTAAAAACAGGTTAAACGGTCGAAAACAAATTGGTCAAAAATGGGTTCGGTAAAAAACGGTCGGTAAAAACAGGTCATATGACCCCTTTCGGTATCGATCGGTAGCGGTCGGTCTTATTCGGTATTCGGATGAATTCGGTATTTTCTAAAACAAGTGTCGGTCGGTTTCGGTCCGGTACTTATCGGCTCGGTCGTTTGTCGGTAACAGGTCACATTTAGTCGGTCAAAAATGGTCTTTTGCAGGTCATAATCGGTATACGGGTCATAAACGGTCAGTCAAAATCGGTATACATGTCAAAATCGGTTGGCCAAAATCGGTATGCGGGTCGTAATCGGTTATTTACGCTAGTCTATTCGGGCCAATTAAGATCGGGTTATGTTCTATTTGAGTTTATAGTAAGGGTGAAAGTAATTCGGATAAAAATCGAAAACCAAACCAAACCGCACCGAATTATAATTTTGGATTGGATTTTATTTTATTTCGGATCGAATTGGATTGAAAAGTTTGAGAAATTTGGATTTCAGATTGGATTCGATTTTGGCCTTTTAAAAATCGAAAACCGGATTACAAACCGAATTTAAGTTGCTATTGTTAAGTTAAATTCAGTTTGTTATGTCTAGGATTTGTAGTGAGTGCTTATAAAAAATTAAGCTTTGAATTGATTAAGTGCTCATAAAATATTTATATGTAGACCTTTTAATTTCCTAAAGCGTTTGAGAAGGCACTTTAAACTTGTTAATTAGTTGAATATCTTGCTATTTGCTAAAACATATTATTTTATTTATGTGTTATTAAGATGCATTTTTTAAAAAATAGTCTCAAAAGTATGGATCGGATTGGATTACAAATACTAAAATCGGATTGGATTGAATTTTTTTTGGTTTGGATTCGGATCGAAAATTACAAAACCGAATTATTATGGTTCGGATTTGATTTTGCCAATAATCCAAGCCTTACACCGAACTTTCACCCCTAGTTTATAGCAACATTGTAACAAAATATATGAGAATAACAAAGACATTAATTTTATTTAATTTTTATGAAATTATATTAAGTTTAATTTATTTATATTAAGTTTTAATTAAATGAATTTAGAAAAATTTCATCAATTTTTATCAACTTAGAGAAATCATGTAGATAAGTTCGGTAAAAAACGGGTTCGGTTGTAAACAGACAAACGACTTCGGTGATAAGGCCGATCCAAAACAGGTTCGGTACAGTACGATTTCGGTCAAAATCGGTCGGTCAATAATCGGTTTTTGGCAGGTTGAAAACAGATTCGTTTTGAAAACAGGTTCGGTAACGGTCGGTCTCGGTATAATAAAAACAGGTCGGAAACGGGTTCGGTTTTGAATGGCGTCGGTACCGGTCGGTTTCGGTATGCATAAAAGCGGTCGGAAAACGGTTTCGGTATAATTCGGGTTCGGTAGTGGTCAGTATTCGGTTACTAAAAATTCGGTCAAAAACAGGTTCGGTATCGGTCGGTAACGATCGGTCAAACAAGTTTCTGACCCATATTTACTTTTTTAAGTTTAAAGGTACCACTTTTATTATTTTTTTACGAATATGGCATTTGAGATGTTAGAAAAAACATCCTGCGAAAGCGTATGCCCCGCAGCCCTCAGCCCCTCACTTTTAGGGTTTTTATTTAAGCTGCGCTCATCTTCCTTCTCATACTTCAACATTATTAAACCAAACTATGCGTCCATGGCGTCGTGATCTTTCTTCTAATCTCTCGACATCAACAAACCCTCTTCATTCCCACACGAATTCCCCCTGCACCATCACTCCGCACAATGCATGACCAAAAATCATCAAACAACGACGCTCACTTAACCAAAACCCTAGAACCGAACCAAAGTAAACCTCTCATAAAAAATCCAGCTTCAGAAGCTGATGAATTTGACTCTGTTGTTGATGTTTCTGGAAAAAATTTGGACCTTTCGTTGTCTCTTTTCGATGGTGATGTTAATAATTCAGTTGATGGGTTGTATGTCTATCGAAATGTGTTCAATTTAATCCCTAAATCGTTAGGGGATTTTGGGGGAAGGTTGAAGAGTCTTAAGTTTTTTGCCAATGATGTTAATTTGTTTCCACCTGAAGTTAGGAATTTGGTGGACCTTGAAAGTTTGCAAATCAAGGTATCTTCTATTGGTGTTACTGGTTTGCCGTTTACCAAGTTAAAGGCTTTGAAGGAGCTTGAGCTTTCGAGAGCTCCACCGCGGTCATCGGGGTTTCCCAGTTTGGCTGAGATTTCGGCGCTCCACTGCTTGACTAAGCTCTCAGTTTGCCATTTTTCTATAAGGTTAGTATATCAATTGATTTATTCTGACTTGATTAGGATTTTGATTAATTGTACTTGTTTTAATAATATTATCATAGGATGCATATATAAAAAATTACACTTTTTTTTATTTGTGTTTGCTTGCTGTTGAATTGGTAATTGTGGATAAAAGGAAAGAGGGTGATATATATTTTTAATAAAATTTCATAAAAATTGCATTACTTGAAAAATGTGAATATGATGGAATATGCAAAGTTTTTAATGGTAGTATGTGCCTCTACATACTCTTATTGATACAATGCTAGTAGAGTTCACACTTGTTTATGTATTTATTGGATATCGAAAAAAAATATTGCACACAAATTTGGTTGAAAAGTTAAAATGAAAAACCTTATCTTTGAATTGGGTTTTGTTTCTTGAGTGTTTTTTGAGTTACATTATGGAGTTAAGGATAAAGATGGGACTAAGGGGATATTTGTTAAGGGGTAATGAAGAAAGGGAAAGGGAATCTAGAACCTTCATTCCCTTACAACATGTCTGTTATGTCTTTTTCCAAAAATCGTTTCTCCATAAATCAGTTTGCAGTTACCCAAATCTCCTCCATTTTAATCCCTTCTACCCCTTGGGACTTGGAAACCCCCAATTCCTTCTTAGCTTTGACCAAAATTGACCATCATCATCTACCTTAACTAGGCCCACCAACCTTGACCACTATCGGCCTATCTACTACAGCAACCGCCTAGTAGCACCAAGCCAACAACTACAATCATCAGTCGTTGGTTGTCGGTCACAACAACTACGACCAACCACCACCTAAAAAATACCCACTGTAAAAACCCAAACCCTTTATCAAAAAGAAAACCAAAAAAAAGCACCTTTGGAAATTCTAAATGATACTCATAAATTAAATGGTTGAATTTGACCATTGAAAATCCAGATCTAGAGTCTTCATTAATGGATGGCTGGCTGGCTGGCTGGCGGGTGGTTGTGAAGAGCAGCTATGGATGCGAGATGGGTTGGTAAGGATGGACTAATGGACTTTTTCTTACTTCGGTTAAGGATTCGACGAAGATGGTGGGATCAGTGATGGTGCTTCTAAAGTTGTGGGCTTGTGGCATTTTGCGCATGAAGCAATAAGATACCAATTTTCATTCTTTCCCCCGCCTAACCAAACATGAAGGGGAATCTGGGGTTTTTTGATTTCTTTCCTTTTTATTCTCTTTCTTGATTTCATTCCTTTCCCCGATCACGAACCAAACAGGCCCTAAGTTTTTTTGAGTAAATAAACCCTGTTGTTAATTTTTTAGGCCCTAAGCTACTTGGACTCGATCACGGGTGTCAGACACGAGTAGGAGTCTAAGTGTCGGACATTCAAATTTTTAAATTGAAAGACTTGTGGATATGTTTTTAAAGGACTCAAATATATGATATTGACTCGAAGACACTGGTTATTTTTCCTTTTTTTATTATTAAACTATGAATTAAAAGGAAGAAATACAAGTTATTAGAAGGAAAACAAATATATATTAAAGGAAAGGTTAATAACAACAAAATGAAGTGAATCTCAATTAATATGGTTAAAATTACAAGCTTCATGCTTGCGAGTATGGAACCAGAAACCAAACCATTGACAATGGAGAGTCCGAACTTCATCTCCCATATTCGATCCATATCCCGACATCCCGTGTCCTAGACTCCTATCCCCTGTCTTGTCGTGTCGGCATGTGTACGAAGGGAGGAGGGGAAGAGTCTGAGCAGCGCAATTTAGGCCAACTAACCATTGTTTAACTCACCTGAGCACAAAAAGTATTCCCTTCATTGGTTACTTGCCAAAAAAATAACACAAGTCCTTATGGAATTCAAAGCAAAAAAACAGTGGCCCTTATTAACTTAAAAGCGTAAATTCCAAAAACTGAGGGAAATTAAAGTACAAAATATTTCACGTTTTTCTCTCCTGTTAATTGCCTTTTCTTCCATTGTCAGTGGGTGCATGCTCAACAATCATGATATCAATTCCTCCCGTAAAGGAGGGCTGGGGCGGTGATGGTGGACTGGTGGGTTTGGGGGGGCGGTGTGGGGCTGGTGGTTTTGAGAGTTTTTTTTATGAGATGTAAAACCTAGAAAACATCTTTTTGTAGTTTTCTTAAAACTGTTCAGTTTTCTTAAAATTGTTGAAAAGTTGTTTTTGAAAACTATTATACATTTATATCGAACAACGTTATGTTTTATTTTGGGTTAAAAAAGCAAAAATCCATAAACTACAACAATGCCAAATGCACTCTAAGCAATTTCACAAAAAAGTAGAAGAGATGTAAAAGTCATGCACCTAGAAGGCGACCTAAGCACGTACTTGTCATAGGTCACTACACCTAGCTTGTGGCCATGCTAAAGCGTTTTTGATGTCACCTTAGGTTCCCATGCGCGTAGGCGTGTCCTCTAAAATTAAACTAGTTTTTATCTTATTTTGATTTATATTCTATTGATCATTTATTATGGCGAATGCCATACTTGAAAATATTTTATCAGTGAACAAGACTCAAACAAGGCTTATGGCATGTGGGAATAGGAATTTGAAGAATATATAGTGATAGTTGTAATGAAAATTAGTGGGTGAGAATTCATTAAAGTGTGGATTGTATTTTGTTTGTTTGATGATGGGAATAGATAGGGAGAGAGTAACAAATTAAAACAAAAAACCTTGCGGATATCGTTTCTTCTTTCTTTTCATTAATTACAATTAGAAAAAGGAATACGATAAGCAAAATTCTACAAAAACACACCAGGTGATTATGCCTTTACGATTTCATTTCAATTTGAAAGTATATTGTAATTCATTTGTTCTAAATTTAACTATTTGTAGTATTAGTCACAATAAGTGCAAATTAAGGATGCAAGATTTGGTTTGCTGTGTTGTCTATACATGCTCAGTGGTCTCTTTTTGTTTGGTTTGGTATGATCTTAAAATTCTTTCTCTCTTCATAGTCTAATGTGGTTTGGTTTGATTTGGTTTTGAATAAAATTGAAATGAGATGTTTGGTCATTTGTTCATAGCGTAGTAGTGTTGAAGAAAAGTTAGAATGGAGAATGGTTTTTTAATCTATATGTTCTTTTGATGTTGTAGTTTTAAAGGGATCCTTCCTTTTTCTGTTGACGGAATTTTACAGTAAAATCTTCCCTTTTTTTGGCTTTCTTTCATCATGGTTGTCTATTTAGTGATTGCATTCTGTAATGGTTTGAAAGCTTTAACCTTGATACCATGTGCGTAAAGGGAGTGTCTGCCCTTTTAATTTATCGTCTTGTATTGTTTGGAAATATTATGAAGTTGTGGAATAATTTTTTTAAGCTTACTTTTTTGTCTCTTTGATTAAACTGATTCTATTCAAGGCTGCCACGTTTGGTTGAATTTTAAGTTAATCTTTCGGAAAAGCAGTTGGGAAGTAGTTGGAAACCGAAGAAATATGGGGTACAAACATGGGTGGAGAATAAGATAAAAATGAGATAGGCAGTTTTTGTAAAGCACTAGAAATTTCAAAGATAAAATCTGGAAACTTTGATTAATAAACTTAGAAAACGTAATACAAAGATAGTGAGCAACTTGAGGTTGCAAGTCTCCAAAAGAGTGACTTTAGGTCACAAATCTCTCAATGCCCAAGCCTTTACCAAATTTCTGGATGACTCTATTCTCTTACTTCCTAAAATATTTATACTACCCTTCCTTTAACTGATTTTGTCCCTATTCTAGTACAAAAGTCACCAAAAAAGGCTAATAAGCCAAAATACAAGTAAATAAGGACAATTATAAAAGTAATTAAGCTAAATAAACTAATTAAAACTCAAAACTAATTTAAATTAATCGGTTCATTACATTACACCCCCCCCCCTCTTTTTAAAACCACCTTGTCCTCAAGGTGGGTAGTGATCATCGTCTTTCTGGCATGGGAAATAGTGACCAACAACAAAGTTGTCTAGAAGTTGCTTGGTCATAGCAAAATAATCTTGGACCTGGTGTGAGGTAGAGTGATTTTGGGTGGAATGGGTGGTGGTGTTGGAGGGGCTGCAAGCACAGTAAATGGTTTTGTAAGAAATAGAAGTTGT
This sequence comes from Salicornia ramosissima, assembly GCA_951394345.1. Taxonomy (NCBI): domain Eukaryota; kingdom Viridiplantae; phylum Streptophyta; class Magnoliopsida; order Caryophyllales; family Amaranthaceae; genus Salicornia; species Salicornia ramosissima. The sequence continues at coordinate 34,980,301 of OX596238.1, forward strand.
TGGGCACAGAAGATAGAGGAGTTGGATTGTAAAATTGAAATGGTGAAATTAGATTCATATGTGGGTTAGGCCTTGATTGGAGAGATAATAAAATTTGGAGTTGTTAAATTGGACTGGAAAGTAAAGGGCAATAAGGGCTCACGTAAGTATGCCCTGCTGCTGCCTACTTGAAACTTCTCCTTCACTTCACAAGTTCACATGGTCTACTGCTGACCTCAACAATGATTTCACCCCTTGGACCATTTACCATATTGCCCTTACTAACAACTTCTGATTTTGTCTTCCCCTCTAAGCCAATGAAGAATCCAGAAGAGACTCCACCTTCAACTTGTGGACTCCACCTTCAACTTGTGGACTCCACCTTCAACTTATGGAGTCTTCTTTTGAGAGTATCACCAACATAAACTCTCAGCTCCATCACCAGTTTTCTTGCCGGCGAAATTATTTCCTCCGCTCCAACCACCATCCATGGTGGTCCTATCATCAACCGTGCCTTTGCCATAATCACCGGGCGGATAGCCAGGCCCGCCTCCTGACCCGCAACCCGTTCCAACCTCAAAGCCCATTGGCAGATTTGGTACCTCTCCCTTAAACACCGGCATCTCCAGCTTGCAAAATCTGCAATTCGCCCTTCCTTCGTACCCTTCGCTGCTGCGGCCGCCGCCACCAAAATTGCGTGCTCAAAACCCTAGGGCGAACTGAGATCCGTCCTCCCACCCTTGAGGTCTCTCCACCGTAGCCCTAATTTCTGCCCTAAATTTTTCTTGGGCGTTTTTTAGGATTTCAAATTGCTGGGCCAACTTACCTTCGAGATGGTGGCTTGTGGCTCCTTGTCTCTTCGCCATCTTCTCCTCAAATGACCGGCACCACTCTTCCATGTTCTTCTCCACTGCCCGCTTCATGTTCTCACACATTTCTTGTGTGGTTTCATCCATTTATGCTTTAAACTCATCCTCTGAAAATAAATTAGCTAACTCCCCTTTCATTGTTCGACTTCCAACAGTACCTCCGACACCGAGGACATTGCTCTTCTGATACCAAGTGTAATGCACTGGAATTGCAGCTTAGTTTAAATCTGGACTTTTACAGAAAATGCAACGAAAAGATGACTTTCTGGAAAATTCTGGAAATGAAATGGGATTTGATTAATAACAGCAAAAGCAAAATAGCAACTTTAGGTTCAACTCTCAACAGTGACTTTAGGTCACAAATCTCCAAAATGCCTAAGTCTTTTACAATTTTCTGGATAATTTCCTCTTTTCCCCCTTCCTACATATTTATACTACTACTACCTTAATTGATTTTGTCCATATGCTAGTACAAAATCACCCAAAAAGCTGATATAATCAAGCATTAGCTAACAAGACAAGAAACTAGCCAACAAAAGGACAAATAAAGATAAATAACAAACAAATTAAAAGCAATAAAAGTCTGAAAATAATAAAAATATCAGAAAACTAATTTCTAATTAATTGATTCATTACAGTTTGCTGTTTGTTAAATATGTCACTGTCTAACAATGAGAAAAAGGAGTTCTGAGACTGTATCGCTAAGACTTATAGTGTTACTATTTTTTTAGCAATTTTGTCTTTTTGATGGTGACCCCAAAAAGGTCTGGCTAGATTATGTGTAGATGACTTAATTGTATGTCCCAATTTTCTAAAGGAATAATTAAATTAATAGGTACCAATTATTGCACTTTTTATTTTATAGGTACCAACTTTTGATTATTCATTAGCAGCACAAACTATTACATAAAGTTACAATGATAGGTATATGACCTAAATATTGTTGCAACTTATAGGTCATCCATACCTATTTATAGGTCATCCATACCTATCGTTGCAACTTTATGTAATAGTTCGTGCTGCTGGTGAATAATCAAAAGTTGGTACCTATAAAATTGAAAGTGCAATAGTTGGTACCTATTAATGTAATTATTCTTTTTCTAAAGGGTTTATATTTCCTGTTTTTACTCCTGAACTTTAATTTTATGTATTACCTATGTTCACTCTGCAGATACCTTCCTCCAGAAATTGGGGGCCTTAGTAATCTGGAGTATTTGGATCTGTCATTCAATAAGATGAGATGTTTACCAAAGGAAATAAGCAAATTAAATGCCCTCATCTCACTCAAAGTTGCTAATAATAAGCTAGTTGAGCTGCCAGCTGGATTGTCATCTCTACGAAGATTGGTGAATCTAGATCTATCTAGGAATAGGTTGACTTCTCTTGAAGTGTTAGAAATTGGCTCCATGGAGAACCTTCGTAAACTGAATCTTCAGGTACTTATAAGCAACTGTCTTTTTTTTTTTGTGTGTTTTTTGCAATCAAATTTCTTGTTGTAACTAGTTGTTGCTGCTTGTTGTGATACTGATGTTTGAGGAAAATTGCTAGCGAGGGGCTGGAGTCTCAATACGATAGCTACTCTTTACATAGAATCTGACTATAGGTCTGACTGCTTAAGGCTTATATGAGTGTTTAATTCAGTTTTTACAGTTTTAAAATAGAACTTTTAACAAACCTTAGAAGGTTAGAACAATCTATAAACCTAACTTGCTTGCTTCATATTTTTGTTATTGTCTAAGTACAATAAGCTTCTCAGTTTCCAAATACCTGCATGGATTCGCTGCAATATGGAGGGAAATGACAGTGACATATGCGGTGATGATATTAACTCTTCTACCGTGGAGATGGATTTTTTGGAAGCTACAATAGAAGATGGAAGCATTTCATGCGATAGTAAGTCTTGTGAAATTTCATTTCAGATATTTAGTGCTGTTTTCTTTCTTAATACTCATTGAACTTCTGTAAAATGTAACAATAAGATCACTGCTAACTTGTGCTTTAACCGGTGCAGCATTTACCAATATTACCTCGTATCATCCGCATGGGTGTTCATTAATTGATAGATGTTTTGGGAAGCGGCGATTAGGTAAACGTTGGAAGAGAAGGCAATATTTTCAGCAGCGTGCTCGACAAGAGCGATTACATCATAGTAGGAAATGGAAACTTGAAGACCATGGTGATACTTTAACGAAGAAGTCAAGTGAAAAGTGCCGAAGCTGTAAACAAGCTCCATTTTCATCTGATACTATTTCTGGATGTGCTTCTGACGTCACTTGTGATGAGAATCAGAATCAACAATCACTTGGTGAGGATGATTCTGATTTGGGCTGTGCTAATTTTCCTATAGCTGCTGAAGATGATGCTGTGAAGTCTAAGAAGGGTCTTGTTTTGGAGAACTGCACCAGTGATGCTGATTGCAACGGAGAAATTGACAATTATTGTGGAGACGCTTCATCAACTTGCATCTGTAGTTTGGGTGATAAGGATAAAGAGAGCATTTCATTACCAGTATCAAAACCTTCCCCCAAGTATAAAAGGCAATCAGAAAGATACCTTGATAATCCAAAGCCCAGAAAGTCTAGAAGATCAATTGAGAATCAGCCAGATATTTCTTGCAAATATAATATTATGTCATTTTGTGGTGTTGAGGATCGCCTTCCAGATGGTTTTTATGATGCTGGACGTGATAGGCCTTTTATGGCACTTAGTGATTATGAGAAAAATTTGGATATCCATTCCCGTGAAGTTATTCTACTGGACAGGTTGCCCTACTTAAAACCATGTTTGGCACCCGGTGAATTGTTTTGTTCTGTTTATAGATTGAAGGGCAATAATGCTTTAAAGTTAATAGTTTCGTGGTTGCCAACTCTTTGTGTAGGAGAAGGGATGAAGAACTAGATGCTATTCTGCTATCTGCTCAAGCAATGGTTCTCCGTTTGAAGAAGTTGACTGGTTTAAGGCTGAGAAGACATCTGACAGCTGATGATAACCTTCTAGTTGCTTCTTGGCTTGCTGTTTTTGTCTCAGATCATCTTGGAGGCAGTGATAGGGTTTCTTTTGTTGGGAGGGCTAGAAAAACTGTATCTGGTTCAAACTATCAGAAACCTTTTGTCTGCACCTGTGCTATTGGAAATAGTGAGAACTGGATGCTGGCCTCCAAAAAGAATGTTGACACTGTGGAGGATGTTGTATTACGAGATATTTGTGAAAATTCTCTTCAAACCATCAAAGTGAGATGCAATTCTGTGGTTGTTCCTGTAGGGGCTTTGCAACTTGGTGTATGTAGGCATAGGGCAGTTCTTATGAAGGTAAACCTTCAGATTCTGATTCATTTATTATTTGTATATCGTTACTGCTTTTGAACCTTATTGAAGTGATACCATTTGTGTGCTCTAGTACTTGTGTGATCGAATGGATCCCCCTGTACCTTGTGAGCTGATTCGAGGCTACCTAGACTTTTCTCCACATGCTTGGAATGCTATCCTTGTACGAAGGGGTGGATCATGGGTTCGCTTGATAGTTGATGCTTGTCGTCCACATGATATACGGGATGAAATGGACTTAGAGTATTTTTGCAGGTGTGTTTCTAAATTTTCCTTGCATACTATCTTGTTTTAACTGTTTGCTATCATCAATTTCTTCTGATCTATAAATAGCAGCAATTGTGTCATCTGGTCTGTGAAGTCTGTTGAGAGAAATTGTTCTAATTTTATGCTGAATCTTAATATATGAATCTTACAGATACATTCCGCTTACTCGAATAAATATTCCAAATGTTGCTCCAACCAATCCCATGTCTACTTCTTTTCCTTTCATCACTGAGTGTGAAGATGTTGAAAAAGTTGGTTCTAGCTCTCTTGTCATTTGCAAAGTGGGATCAGTTGAAGCTGCAGCAAAGGTGTGGCTCCTCTGTCCTGAATACTGGTTAATCTTATATGTTGTATGTACAAAAGATACCATGCAGTCGTGCTGTATGATAGGATAGGACTAATATTCCCTTGGGATGCTTCTCTTTCCAATATAAAATCACTCCCATTATAGTTTACTTTTTGTAGTTTAGGTTTTTTATGTTATATTATTTATTTATTTTTTCTTCTTGGGATGTGAGGGGGTGATTTGTTAACAAGACCCTTCAATAATGCACTAGTGACTACATTTTAGCCCTCTACATAACTTCTAATGGTTTTGCCTTAAACACCCTTACACTAATGGCATAGCTTCTGAACTGCTCTCCATAACTTCTAATGGTTTTGCATCTTTTCTAACGGAGCTTTGTTGATGTATGTCATCATGGAGAATAAAACATGAGTGGTCCTCCCAATCGGCAAATTTACCAAAAGAATCTTTCAAATTTGTTGCCCTAGACAAAGAAAAAGAAAAAAATAATTTAGAGCAACACTCATGGAACAAAATCACGGCCGTTATGTAACGGAACGGCCGTTCTATAACGGATTTTAGAGCCACCGTTACGAGAAACTCCGTTATAACGCCGAGAGTTGGAATTCACATCAAACTCGTCGCGATGGCCGTTCTGTAACGGTGGAACGCTGTTCTATAACCCGTTTCTTCCCCCGTTATATGTAAAAACAGTAAGGAAGATGAAGAAGTCAACAAAAAAGTTTAAAGATCGATTTCTTTCTGAAGTAAAATTCAAAGCAAAGCTTACCTGGCCTTCTTGTACTTAAGTAAAACCCCTAAATTAATTTCACGAAGTTACTTTGAATTGAACCCTAAATTAAAACACCAAATTCGAAGGGAAAAAATTGTTTGAAGAAGTTGAAGCTGCTGCTTTTTGATTCAAGGAAGTTGTCGATGTTAGTATGTTATCGCCACCATAAACTCTGGTGGTTGTCGATGTTATAGACTGAGAGGTTTTGAGGTAAGCGATTTTATTTCAGTCATTTCTCTCTTCTTTTTCTTTTTTCCTTCTCTCTTCTCTCTCTTCTTTTACTTTTTCCTTCTCTCTTCTGTCTCTTCATTGTGTGGTCATAAAAATTTGACTAGTAAAGTTCATGTGACTTAGAGCATTTGAGCCCTTTTTTTCTTTTACATTTTGAAATGGACAGCTGGATCCTTATATAGTACTACCACACTTTCCTTTTCACTTATTCTCTATGTACTCAAGAATTTGACTAACTTCCAAGATTTCAATAATTTTAAATTTAAAAGCAGGACTTTTTTTGTGCTATGATTTTGTATTAAATTTAATATAGTGGTAACATAATATATGTACAAGTAATAATATATAGTAGTTTTCTCAAAAAAAATAAAATAAATAATATATAGTAATAATATATAGTAATAATAATAACAATAATAAGAACAATAATATTGTTAATACAAAATTATATTATTAAAAATATTGTTAATTAGAACAATAATATTATTATTAATAAGAACAACAACAATAATAATAATACTACTAATAATAGTAATAATAATTAGTTAATATTAATAATCTTAAATTAATAATAGTATCTAGTCTCCCTTCTAATTTTTGTAAATAAAATCATTTGATTAATAAAAAAATATAATAATAAGTTTTTTGGGCATAAAAGGACACAAAAACTTGCAAAAATGAATAAACAAGCTTAAAATCAAGCTTATGTTATTTTTTTCAAAATAAGCACGCCGCGACAGCCGTGAAACATTTTATTTTGCCGTTACATGCCGTTCCCTCGACAATTTTCCATGGCAACACTCATCCCAAAGATGGGAGAATTTTATTGAAAGTAACAAAAGAGTAATTGGTGCTTACTTGGAAGCCCTTGCAAATTTTAGAAAGAGAGATCCAAGAGAAAAGAAATGGAAGACAAGAGGAGAAAAAGAACAGATTGGAGAAAAGATTTAAAAAGGAGAAAACTAGAAATGATGGCTAGAGAAAACTCTTTCCGGATGAGAATCCCTAGAGGAAGAAAACTAGTAGAAACGGTTGACGGATAACAAAAACCCTCATTCACAAACTACTTTGTATTAACTAAGTTTAAAAAGAAAGCCCTTTTTAAATTAAGGAAACAAATATGAGAAAAAACTGAGAAAAAATTGTCAACTACCCCCTTTTGATTCTCACCTTGGTTTTTGGGAGATTACTCAGTTTGCTACTAAAAATAATAAAATAAAGAAAAGCAATGAAAAGGTTTCAACTACTTCCCTCAATTTGTGCTTATCATGTCCCTATGTTTGTCTTTGGAAAGAAAAATAGCGGCTTTGAAAAGAAAAGAAAAATCTTTATTATATAAGCCAAGGGGAGATCTATGGTGCCCTGCTCCCCCTGGAAAAGGCTGTATTACCCCCCCAAATTTTTAAAAATTCAAGTAGCATTTCTTTTAATTATTAGGAAAAATCGAAAAGAATAATCCCACGTTTCGAACCTTCAAAACAAGAATTCTGGGATATAGGCCGGTGGTTTGACATTTTCAGGCAACCCCAAATTCTTGAGGTAAACAAAAATTCGCTGAATTGGTGAATTTACAATTACAATTGCTCATTTTAGTTGGACATGAATTTGTTGATCTGGGTTGTGAATTTTGGACATAAATTCGTTTCTTTGGGAGGTAGTGATTTTTTTTAGGCGGTTTTGGTGGGTTACAGTTTGATTTAGTGGTTGTGGTGCCATTTTCATTGGGGTGGAAGACAAGGGTTGTAGTGTTTGTTAAGGAATGATGAGATTAATGAGAGAGAACGATGATGAGGAACTCAATTTATTGGATGAGTACATGATGAGTCCAATAATTGAGAAAGATGAGTAAAGGATGAGGAGGGAGAAAGATGAGTAGTGGATGTGGAAGGCGGGAGGAGGATGAAGGGGGAAAATTTTTAGTTTTTAAAAGGAAAAAAGGAAAAGAATAATAGAAAAAAATAAAGGTAACCTACTAAGCATGTTTTGGATAAAAAGATTAATTTGAAAAAGATATAGTATATAAGTGGGATGATTTTGGAATAAGTTGAAGTTGAGATTATTTTGAGTAGACGTGGGATTATTTTTTTCAATCTTTCATAATTATTAAGGAAACCTATTAATCAGGGGCAGATCCAGGATTTTGGTAATGGTGGGGCACAAGCATACCATACAAACTATCGTATCAATCATATTTTGAAATCAGTTAAAGCATAGCATCCATACCAACATCTACGAGTAAATCTTTCTCAAGAAAATACTTGCAATGCTTTTGGTTTTGCTTTAATTGCTCCTCTTCACTCTAAGAATTATAAAATAAATTTACATTAAGCACACAAACTGGTACTACTAAACTAATTTATATTAATCTCAAAATTAACAAAAATTTGAAATCGTAATTGATGCAAATTTATACTACTGAATCATTCTTAACTTATATTAATTGGCTAACATCATAAATTGAAAATCGAATTGTGAATTTACCTTCATCATAAACAAAAACAGAACCCACAAAAACCCCACTATAATCACAGAAACATTATAAAGCAAATTACACATCACAAACTACATACATCAAATTATCAATTTATCATCACCATCATCATCATAAAAAAAGGAATTTAAAATAAAAAAGAACATACAAAGTACATGGGTTGAATGACGACACAATAGATGAAGGCATTACAACGCTAGATGAAGGCACACGGAGCAAGGAATGTGATGTTTAGTAATTCGACGAAGGCTGGCGATTTGATGAAGGACCAACAACAACGGCGATGGTTGTGAAATAAAAAAAATCAAAGTATCACAAAATAGTTGAACTACACTATAAATAAATCAACAATTAGAAATTAGATGTTAAGTGAAATTTGAAAACCAAACAAATCAAGGTAATCAATAGGACTGCGACGTGTGCCTGCGAACCATTACCTTCGCGAGTGGTAGCACCAGGCGACAACGTGGGCACATGATGTAGTAGGTCCGCCTGTTGTTTCTGGTGGCGGGCCTTGCGAGTTGGTGATTTGGTGTAGCACACTAGCAAGCTGCAGGCTTGAGGAGAGCTTTCAAGGAGAGGTTGAGAGCCGGTGGTGGCATTATGTGCTTCTGAGCTTGTTGGTGGTGTTGTGGGCTTGGAGGCTAGTGGAGAGCTGGAGAGGAGAGACTTGCTGTCTTTTTTAAATTAGGCCCAATGGAACTATTGAACTCTTATTTATATATTTTTCGGGAAAGGGTGGGCCTGTGCCCCATTATTTCCTTTATTGGATCTGCCTTTGCTCACAATGGGTCACAATCGATCTGGAAAGTGGAACAAATGAGTTGAAACAAAGTTCGGGTGGGGGGGGGGAGTGAACTAGGTTACATTGTCAAAGGGACTTGAATAGATCATTTAATGACTCAATACAGTTTGATTAGATTTTTGTTTAGCATGATTTTCTTGGTATTTCTTCTTTTCTTGAATTTACTTCTATTACTTCATCCGTTCAAAAAAAAAAAAAACGCAACAGTTAACATTTCACGCATGCCGAGACATTACTTTGATCCTTAATAACTGTAATTATGAATAATTAAAAATTATAAAAAGTTGATATTAAGATAGTATTTTACAAGACGAATCTAACAAGATCCCACTTGACTATATTTTTTATTATGTATAAAGCTCAAAACTTGGTCAAAGTATATAATGTGAATAGTGCAAAATGTTGTCGTTTGCGTTTTTTTTGGAACGGAGGAAGTATACATCTTGAGTTATCATTAATTTTGTTCATATTCAAATATGAGTATTTGTTGCGAAAAAATGTTCATTTGGACTCTGCTATTTTTTAAAAATTGAAAATTCACAATGGCAGCTTTAGTTTATGAGTTTTACCTTTGGTAGTCATTCTTAGGTGCAAATCTCAATGGTAGCCCTAAGTTGATGGCTATGTTTAAGAATGGGGTATTAATAACAATTTTACATTGCAAAAAGATGATAAAATGGCTATTTTCGAACTAATTAATGTCTTTAATATCTAAATTAACATATATTTTCCAAAAACTATTATCTTCATATAAATTACTTCGTCCATTTTTAAATAGTTGTAACAAGTGGGTATTTTTTGTGAGAGATAAAATTCATTTGTTGCAACTATTCAAAAATGGAGGAAGTAAATAGGATTTCTACAAAAGATTGAGCAAGTATAATTTTTTTTAAATGGAAGCTTATGTAATTTTAATTCATTGAACCTTAATTGGTTATAAAACAAACCTTTTAACAAGCGTTTATAAAGAAAAACGGTTATTAGTACCACTTTCTTAACCATAGCCATAAACTCAAAGATACTATTGAGATTTACAATTAAAAATGACTACCAAGTACCAAAGATAATGCTAAAAACGTTAGGGTTACCATTGAGAATTGTTTGTATCGAAAATCAGACAATTGTACTTCAAGTCAAACGATGAAATTTGTATATATTTTTAAAATACAGGCTTCTAAGAAGAAGATTCTAATTAATTAATTGATACTAAAACTAACCATTGTAGACTATGATAATGTCCCATCACAACATTTTCCTGTTAATAGAGTTCGAAGGTTGACAATGGGAAGCAGTTGATTAGTTCTAGCTGCTAGTTCTGAGGACTTTTGACATTAAAAAAGTTGTGGTCGCTCTTCATTAATGTATAATGTTGGTTAATGGTGTTGATTGGTGTTTGACAATCCAGAAATGGTTGCAACTGCTTGTATGCAAATTATGCTAGTTCTATATATTCGTCTGCATGTGCACTTCTCTATCATTGTTATCTTCTCTTATGTATGTCTAGAATGATAAATCATCTTTAGCTTATTGAATGTAACATAAAGACTACGTTAGCTTTACATATGTTATTATTTAAATTATTAAGGATCTTTTTTGTTAATATTTAATACTCCCTCCATAAAATATTAATGGCAATAAGTCATTTTACACGCACTTTAAGGTTATAATTTAAGGGAGTAGATGAACAAATCAATCAAAATGGTTTTAATACAAATAAGAATGAGATCCTAAGTTATTAATCTTAAAAGTTATTTTTGATCTATTTGTCCGTTTGCACCCTTAAATCGCTTTCTTAAAGTGCGTGCAAAATAATTTGTTGCCATTAATATGTTACAGAGGGAGTACAATCAAAGAAAAAATTAATTTGAAATAAGTAAATAAATACATGTGCCTCTCCTACAAAAGGCGCTCGCCTTTGTCTTGCGCCTCGCGCTTAGGCTCCAGGGATCATTTACCCCTTAGTGCGGCTTATGTCTTTTAAAACTAAGCTTTGCGGCTCAACCTCCTCTCTCCTTTCCCTTTCCTTTTTTGTTGGGGATTGTTGGGTTTGGTTTATAATATTAAATGTGATATAGTGTTGCTAGCTGATGTAGTCGGTATTTCAGGTTGCAATGAACCAACCTATTAGAATTAATTTTCAGAATTAAAAAAAAAAAGTGCTGGAATGGATCAGAGGCTGGACCACCACTAACCTGCTGCTCAACTTATTTATTTTTGTCCTTTCTTTATTTTATACCTTTTGGAGTTGTACTAGTTTATTTTTGCTCAGCCCTTTTGGAAGTTTTGTAGGGAGATAAACACAAATGTACTCATATAAATAGGAGTAAGGGGAGAGGAGAAAGGTATCCAGAAATTGTGTTGAAGGCTTTGGCCATTAGAGACTTGTGACCTAAAGTCACTTTCTTAGAGATTGGCATCCTAAAGTTGCTAACTATCCTTTGTTTAATCTTTTGAGTTTATTAATCAATATATTTCTCCTTTCTCTCTGTTTTGTATTTCAAAAGTTCTGTCTATTGCTACTGGTTCTTTGTGTTTGGTTCTGGAAATTTCCGGAAAATTTTCAGAATCTTATCAAATAGTGCTGGTGCTTTACACAGGTTCGCACTTTGGAGGTATCTGCAACTTCTCTGGATGAAATCAAGAATTTTGAATATACCTGTATAGGTGAAGTACGAATGTTGAGTGCTCTAAAGAATCATCCCTGCATAGTTGAGATATATGGACATAAGATTTCTTCTGAGTGGATGGCTGCATCATTGACAGATGAAAAGCCTGACCGTCGAATACTTCGTTCTGCAATATTAATGGAGTATGTTCGAGGGGGTTCTTTGAAGGTATGCACTTCTCCTTCGTAATCCTTTTTTTAATTACCTCAGTTGATCTATTGTCTAATTTGTCAGCTTTAACACTTGTCATGCAACAGAGCTATATTGATAAGTTGCTGAAAGGTGGTGAGAAGCATGTTCCTGTTCATCTGGCTTTGTGTATTGCTAGGGATGTTTCATCTGCGATGAAGGAGCTGCATTCGAAGCACATTATTCATCGTGATATTAAGAGCGAGAATATATTACTTGATTTGGATCAGAAGAGAGATGATGGGTTACCTGTTGTTAAGCTTTCTGATTTTGACAGAGCTGTTCCTCTTCGATCCTCCTTGCATTCATGTTGCATCTCTCATTTTGGTATACCTCCCCCTGATATGTGTGTTGGAACACCACGCTGGATGGCTCCTGAGGTATTGCTGGCAATGCATGAACGTGAGCGCTATGGGCTGGTGAGTTTCATATCCCAGTTGCAGTTATATACTGAACTAAACATGAGTGATCATGATATGCATGATTGTGAATCAAAGCTCTTTGTGCAAGTTTACAGGATATGCCCATCCTCTGTAAGTTGCTATTATTTATAAGATTTACCTCTTAAATCCGATAGAATCTTCTCCAAGTTTTTGATAGCAAATGTTTATATGTAGTGACAATGGTGCTTGTTGTTGTTTGGGGGGGGGGGTGTTTGTGAAGTTGTAAGTTTGTGAGTTTAGGATATATGAGTGAAAGTTTTGACAGAAGTAATGGTTTTTCCGCAAAGAGAAAGAGTAAGTGGGTTCAAGGGTAGAAACATGGTAGTTTAAGGTCTTGTTGGAAGAAATGGGCCTTGAATGGGCAAAATCAGAATGACTTATTGGGCACTCAGATGGCCAGATATGGAGGTAAGCTCTAATTGTGGCACAAACAGTGATTTAACAAATGGATTTTGAAATTATTTTACTCTTTTCCTCTTTCCCTCTTCCACTTTAAGATACTGACATTTAAACTCTGAGACTTTCTAGATACGGGTATCGTCACTTGCACCCATGCCTGTCGAGTGTCGTGTCGCGCGGATTGTACTTCTCTCAGTTATTACTTTAATAATGTTGTATATATCTCAGTTATTACATTAATAATGTTGTGTAGATTAAAATTAATTAAGGATGCTGTTGTTTAAAAATAGGGAAACTTTTCTTGCAATTTTTTTTTGTAATTAAAATAAATGTTATTTTAATGTGGTGATGTCATTTGTCCTTTTGCAGATTTGTTTTAGTAGTATATAAATGATGGACTTGTATGTAAATTTTTATTTATTTTATTATGAAAGCAATTCTTTTATGTGCAGGAAGTTGATATATGGTCCTATGGGTGCTTGCTTTTGGAGCTGTTGACCTTGCAGGTCCCATATTCAGGGCTAGCTGAATCAAACATTCATGATCTTTTACAAGTAATACAGCTCTCTCTCCCTCTCTACTTCATGTGCACTAGTGAATGTGTCTGATTTTTAATTTTTAAATTTCATTTTTTTGGTGTGTTAGAGCTTGTCAGAGAAGAATACTTTAGCACTTACTGTCATTAAAATCAAGCCTTTCTCCTTTCACTTCATAGGTTTGCATATTTTGATCTATTGTACTAGCAATTCTAACCCATACTTTTCCAAATTTATGGGTATTGATTTGGTTATATGTTTCATTATTTGCAAACATTCGTTCTTTTTCTTTTTTCTATTCGGAAAAGAAACATGGGTTCTTTTATCTTCCAAATTACAATTACAATTGCAATGTATTTTATTTTTTTTGGGAATATGTTGGAGATTGCAATCCACCTTCATCTTTGATTCTAAATTTTGAGCTACTTTTGAATGTCACATGTCCTCTCCGCAGAATTGCAAAAGACCCCATCTGACTGATACAATAGAACATTTGGTGTCGTCGAATGAACCTTGTGCATCAAAGTCTTCCAAGGAGCTTGACATATCAGATAATGAATTGGAGGGCTTAAAATTCTTGGTAGACGTTTACCATCAGTGCACAAACTGGAATCCTGCCGACCGCCCGACAGCTCAAGAGCTGTATGATATGTTGCTTGTAAAGACTAATGAGTTGTATGATATGCTGCTTTTGAGAACTAATTCTTACTCTTGTTCAACCACTCAGGGATGAAAAAGCATCTTTGTAATTTATTTATTGTTCGACCCAATCAAATTTTGTAGGCCTAGGAATTAAGGGTTATGAATATTATTTACTTTAGAATTCTAGGGCTTGTTGAAAGCTATTTTAAGCTGTGGGAGGCTGTAATTGTATTATAGTGTATTTGTATTGTCAACAGTGTATAATGTTGTCAATAGCGGTAGGCAAAAAAAAAATTGACGCCTGTTTGGTTGTTGATAATAAATTGTGGTAATGCTAATGAGTTTATAGTGTTATTTTGTTAAGAAAGAACCTTATAATGCCCATGGAAAACATATTTTAATTCTAAACTATTAGTTTTCTCTTTATTTTTCATTAGAGTGGTATTAGATGAGAATAAATATTTGTGAAAAAATTAGACAAATTGGAGTTAAATTAGTTACACCATGGGAATAAATTTTAATTTTCTTTTCAAATTTAGTTATAAATTCATTTCTATTACCATAATTTATGAACGGATACCAAATGGACCGTCATTGCTAGTTCAGGTTTGTTATATATTCAATTTAAATTGTTACTTTTTTAGTCTATGAAGGGTTTATCAAGTGAACTCCAAAAACACATGTTCTATCCACCAAACATATCTGCTACACTACTAGAACTATTGTTCGAATAACTTACGAACAACACTTCAATAAATTAACATTACTATTAGGACTCCTAAAATAGTGTTTGTTATCATCTTTGGGTGCAAAGTGAGTGCCCTTATTCTTTTATTGGGTGGTACCTGCACTCACAGAACGGGTGAGTAGAGGGTGGTAAAACGGTGACATTGGTAGCATGGTTCGTGATGATGTCTTTTTTCTCCGTGAAGGTGGAGTGCTCATGAGTATGCCTTCTATCTTAACATCTTGACTATCCATATTAGTATAGATTCCTCATGGGCCTGTTGCTATTGTAACCTTGATGAATATCAAAGGTACAACTCCCAACTTCATTTTCTACTTTCCTCCTTTTATTTTCCGGAGCATGCCGGCAAAAGATGTCCTATTCATTTGGCCTTGATATTTCCTTTTGTTGGATAACACCTTCTTGTTAACAAAAGACATCCTTGTCATCACTATCTCATTGATCCAGCTCTTTCTATTGTGGGTAGTGCTGTCAGTTTGGGTCAAAATTGATTTAAATAAACTGAACCAACTCAACTGTTAGGGGTCAAACTGAAGTTAAATGAAAGTGAACTGAACTGAATAAACTGATAACTGAAAGGTAATTGAAAAATATCGAACTGAACTAAATCTGAAACCAATTGAAACTGAGTTAACTGATAAGTATCTGAAAATAACTGAACTGAAAATCGAGTATCTGAAATTAACTGAACTGAAAAGAGGATAACTAAAACTAACTGAAATCGAAAATGATGACCTGAAACTGATTTAATTTGAATAGTACTAAACTGAACTGAATTGAAATATGATAGACTTGATTTGAATAGTTTTGAAATTGGATCGAAACTAAACTAAAAGGAATCTGATATGAACATTAATTGAAATCGAAAATAGGTTTTATCCGAAGTAAAAACGGAAATAGATTGAAATTGATTACATAATTAATAATTTTATACAACCATATGAATATGATGAATTGATTATAAAATGACTTATGAGTTGTGACATTTGTGAGTTGTGACTTGTGAGTATGTTTGGAAAAATAAAATATAATTGAATTTTTATTTTAAAAAAATATTAATTTTTATTAATTAATTCAATATATTATACCAATCATTGAAATTAGGATTATTTGTCTATAATAATCCAACCTTTTGCACAAAATAAGCCAACCTTTAATTTATTATGGAATAAGCCAACCTTTGCAAAAAAAAAAAAAAAATGTATACAATAGGTTGAGGTGACCTACAACCTGAACAAGAGGTAAAATTTTTTGTAAACTCAATCATTATCATATAATTATGGTTAATTATAGGTAAGTATAGGTTAATTAATTAAAATATTAAAAAAAGAATGAAAAAAAAAAAGAAAAAACAATTTTAAAAAAGAAAATAATTGAGGAGAGGGGTGGGGGGTTGGGCGGTTGTGGCGGTGAGGGGTCGGGGTGGGGTAGGTGGTTTAACGATTTAGGGGGTGGGGGTTTCAAGGGAGGGGGAATCGAGGGTGGGGGTTCAGGGGAGGGGGAAGCGACGAAGGGGGAGGGGGGGGGGGTTGGGTGTGGGGAAGGGGGGCTGGGGAAGGGGCCGCCGTGGATGGGTGCTGGGACGGGTTTTAAAATTTTCATTTTTTTTTACAATTTGGGGGTGGGGGTTTCGAGGGAGGGGGAATTAGGGGTGGGGGGGGGGGCGTTCAGGGGAGGGGGAAACGACGATGGGGGATTGGGCACCGGGGAGGGGGCTGGGGAAGGGGCCGCCGGCGGGGATGGGGGCTGGGATTTTAAGAATTTTGTTTCTTTTTTTTTACATTTAGTTTTTTTTTTATATTAAAAAATTATTCAATGAACCAATCATTGTATAACACATGGAGGGTAACTTCCTATATAAGGATTTTTACTTGTTTGACTTATTTTGTACTAATAGGCTGTAAAGGTTGGCTTATTCCTTAATAAATTAAAGGTTGACTTATTTTGTGCAAATGTTCAAAAGGTTGAATTATTTTAGACAAATAATCCTTGAAATTATGATATTAATTGGTTGTTTAATGAACATATTGAGTTGTGATCTTGTTAATGTCATTGGTTTTTTTTGATATAACAATATGTACTGTACTGTCAATGTATAGTTTTTTTTGTGCATTTGTCTTTGTTTTTTAGAATTCAAAATCAAAATTATGTGAGTAGTATGATCAAAATTAGGACAAAAATATGATCCGCGTATCGTTTGTAATGTGAACAAGTTATAAGCTCTTTTTAGCATTAAATTCAATTTAGTCGGTTAATAAGTTTATTTATGTTTTATTTCATGTTTTGATGATGAAAATAATTGCAAACATTATACTTTATTAACCGTGTATGTTAAGTGTGATCTAGAATAATTTTTGTGGGAGAAAATTGAATGTTTATTCAATTAACGATCAAGATGTCTAAGTCGCGTTCCAGAATCATGATACAGAGAAACAACTTAATCTATGAGTATTTTTATATTTTTAGGTTAATTTGTAATAAGTTAAGGAATTTTGTCTGGGACTTGTAAAAATTAAATGTGATTAGAATTGGAAATTAATATGATTAAAACCCCTTCTAAAGATAGGAGGCTTTGAAAGTATAAAAGGTGATTTTTGGAAGTTATTGTTTTTAGGAGAATAAATAGTATAAGTGAATTTTTTCAGTAAAAATTGAAGTTAGTGGGTTTTGATATTTCATGGTTTTTGTTGGTCAATAATTAGTGGGTTTAGATTTTACTAAGTAATACCCATGATCTCCACTTCATGTAATATTTGATGGCCACTTCCACTAGTTCATTTTCATAAATAGTACACAACATACAACATTTTGATTTTGTTAATCTTTTGCATTTAAGAGTTCATAATAGAGAATTCTTATTTCTTGCAAATCAGGTTATTAAGGTCAGCAAGTTCCCAGCTCAAGCTCCTTGTCCTTAATAGAGAATTCTTATTTCTTCTTCATCTAAGTTTGGGGAGAGATAAAAAAATTATTATTTTCCGTATTGAATTTGAGTGAGAATTACTAAAGAAAAGAGAGAATATTCTTAGAAGAGTAAAGTGAGAATCACCTGTTCAGGGGGAACAGGTGAAAGAGAACAAGAACTTGGGGAGCATGGTCTTTACATTAGGGTGTAAAGTGTGTTGGCCTTTTGTTTGAGAATAAGAGAATTGAGTCAAGTCCCTAGTTACATCAATTTATATTCCGTATTTAGTGATGCATACAGTTTGTATCGTTTATGGAGCACTATATTCATAAGAATCCTTAAACCGTTTATTTGACGCATCTCATTCATGTTCAATATGTTCATGATTTATCATTGATTTTGTGAACCTTGAAAGGAAGAACACATATCACTTTGAAAAGCCATGGCCGGAAAGGAATAATAAGAGAAGTAGAGAGTAGCCATAGTCTTGGTGAGTGTGGAGTAGTGCTACTGGGCTGGGTTGACCTAACCCAGCACAGATGTAGCCCAGTTTTGTGCCCATTTGGGTGAGGCACGGTTGACTCGTGACCGGCCTGGACCCAGTCTGGTTGTATACAAGTGGGTCATGGGTCGGGGTTTCAAAACCCAACCCGTAATCCAACCCATTTATTTAGCACGGTTAACGCAGCCCAACACGCGACCTAGACCCGGTTCTGACCGTGACCCGTTCCTGCACCGGCCCGGCAGAACCGCCCAGACCGACCGTGTAACGACCCAGTTTTTCGGTATTTTCTATTTGGATTGTTTGTTGTATTTATGTTATTTTTATGTATGGTCCAAATTTATTTGGACTATTTATTTTTATTTTATGTGAATAATTACGATTATTTTTATTTTATGATTGATTGTTTTATTATTTATTTTATTTTATTTTAATTTAATTAATTAGAATTTTAATTTTTAATTTTCAAATTAGTTAATTAATTTTGGGCCAAATGCAACTTAGGCATGATTAGTCATGCATGAGTGCAATTAGCCCAAGTGATCATCAAAGTCCATTTTAGCTTGCTAAAAACCGGCCCCATTATGATTTGTGGCTTAATTTTGCCAATTGCCTCATGTTCACACCTTAACCAACTTCTATAAATAGAAGAGGTTGTAAGGCTCAAACTTCATTTGCCAATCTTAATCACCTTGCTCAGCAATTCAAAAAGCTAAACACTCTCTCCATTTTGCTCCATTCCACACGCCATTTTTGGCATAATTCACCATCAATTGTTCATCCTCTTTCCAAACCCAAAACTTAAAGATTAATCCTCCATTGATCTTTAGTAATCTAAACACAAATTAAAACTCCATAATTCCATTCAAGATCACTAGTTTGGGTGTGTTTTCGGGTTGGTTCGTGTGGGTTTGGTTCGTGTGGGACGTGTGGTGGTGCCGTGTGAAGGCCGTGTTCGTGAGGTTGGTTCGTGCAGTAGGGCCGTGCCTCAAGGCCGTGTGGTTCGTGTTCGTGTCCAAGCCGTGGTGGTGCTCGTGTGGTTCGTGTATTTGCACCGTGTGGTCCGTGTATTTGGGCCGTGTGGTTTGGGTTTCCGGGCAGCAAGTTTTTGCTATTGTTTTGCGCTCAAGTAATTAAGGTAACATACTTTTCTACCTTAATTTGTATACTATGATTATAGGGTGGATTAAATGATCAAATTAGGATAGATTGTTGATGAATGTTGGCTATGTTCTGCGTGAATGTTGGGCTGATTTGGGTGTTTATTTTGTGATGTTTTTGATAAGTTTCCATGCATGTTATGACTTCTTATGATAATCTTATGATTGGTCATGTTTGTGTTCAATTCCCATGAAGTTTTGATGCATGATAGTGATGGATTTATGGTTGAAGTTATGCGTGTACTTGGTGTTTCTTGTTGAGTTCTAGTTGAGTTATTGATGAGTTCTTTATAGTCTTGATGAGTTCTTTAATGAATCTTGAATTCTTGAATTAGTTCATGTGTTCTTTAAGTGTAAAAGATGATTA
Source organism: Salicornia ramosissima (assembly GCA_951394345.1). Classification (NCBI taxonomy): domain Eukaryota; kingdom Viridiplantae; phylum Streptophyta; class Magnoliopsida; order Caryophyllales; family Amaranthaceae; genus Salicornia; species Salicornia ramosissima. The sequence continues at coordinate 34,999,902 of OX596238.1, forward strand.
AAATTTATTAAAGATTATTAAAGAAAGATAAAGAAAGTTTAAAGAAAGCTAAAGAAAGTGTTAAAGATTGATTAAAGAAGTTTAAAGATTATGATAATATACGAAGTTAGCCTCAAGAAAAGGCGTAAGATGCGATCTTGAGGATAACAAAGATGTAATGGATTTATAAAGATTAGCTTAAGTTTACTTTTAGACGCCTAATCTTGGAGTAAGATTCTAAGACTTGGGTTAAGACGTTGCCCCTATCCTAACCGCGGTATTGGGATAGTGTATACTTGCTATGTCGTCTTTTGATATGAATTTCCGTAAGATGGGGTTCATGGGTTTGGGAGTAAGATTCTCAATCCTGGCATAGTAGGAAAGTTCGTTCGCGTAAGATGCGTTCGTACGAGCATAGTCCGGTCTAATATGTAAATGATAGCGACAAAGTTTAAGTAATAATAAGATTGAATAATTAAAGTTAGTCAAGTTTGATATTGTTATTATTTTATTATTATCGTTTTGTTATTATTATGATGTTATGTTTGAGTGCCTGATGTGCTTGTTTGATTTATTCTATGATTATGTGTATGCATGTTAGGGTGGGACTGTTATGTTACTCGCCATTGACAGTGGATTGTGGTTCATTTCCGGTAACTCCGATGATGACGGTGTTGCTTAGCGTTGGGTTGGGCGATTGCCGTTGGATTTTTATTTGCTTAGGTTGTATTTCATTTTTAGTTTGGACGTTTAGTATTTGTATTTCGTATGTTCTAACTCTGATAATGTTTGGAGTTAATTCCTCGTGTTGATTACTTTGGGTTTAGTATCGTACAATCTTGTGGGTTTTGTACTTTTGGGACTTAGTAATAATATATCTTTTGAGGTTTTGTTTTAATTTTTAAGTAAGTTTGTATGTTAGATCGACTATTCGACTCGTCGGTTTCTTCCGCCCCGATTTAAGCGAGTCGGGTCGTCACAGTTGGTATCAGTGCCGAATAGGTTAAAACTTTAAGTGAAGTTTTAGGATTTGAGTAATACCTGGGAGTTGTGAGCTTTACCATTCCCGAGGGATAAATCCAATTTAGAATAAGTTTAAGGGAGAAGAGCGTCGGGTAGAAAAATCCAGGATAAGACTCTTATTCCTATTTTCTTTTGATTTGTGTACCTGACTATAGTGTGGATTTTTGACTGACACTGCTTCTCTTGTGTGTCTTTTCTTGCGATGTTTTCAGCATGTCCACACCTCGCCTGACAAGTTCGGGACGACAGAGATTACGAGCGCTCGAGGAAGCGATTCTTACGTTAGCGCACCATAGTCGTCAGCCATTGGGATCGCAGTCGACGTTCGATCATATCGCTCGTCATCGACCACTGACTTACGATGGGGTTGCCGACCCTACGACTTTGGAGAGTTGGATCCGCGAGATGGGGAAGGTCTTCGACGCTACGTTTTGCCCCGAGCACGAGAAGGTCCAGATCGCCGCCTACTACTTGCGAGGAGAGGCCGATAACTGGTGGAGCGTGGCTAGGAATGCGTGTATGCCCTTGCACTCGATGTCTTGGGCCGAGTTCATGGCTAAGGTCCAGGAGAGGTTCTACCCCGACGAGTTACAGTGGCAGAAACAGGAGGAGTTTCTTACTCTCACTCAGGGTAAGATGACGGTTCAGGCGTACACCGATAAGTTCGTCGAGTTATTGAGGTTCGCTACATCGGTAGTACCATCTGAGGAGGAGCGGGTCAAACGCTACATCAAAAAGCTAGATCCGAGGATTCGCAGTCACGTGATCAGCAGTGGAGCGAAGTCATTCTTGGTATGGACTGGCTATCGAGGTATCGAGCGATTATTCGTTGCCGAGACCAGTCAGTGACATTCTGAGGATCGCAAGGCAATCGAATTACCTATTCTGGGATCGTTCTGAAGAAGGGAGTAAAGGTAATCTCAGCCTTGAAAATGAGAAAACTTCGCCAGAAGGGCGATATGGTGTTCTTATGTCAGGTAAGGGACTTGAATGAGGAGAGTCTGTTGGACGATATACCTGTAGTGAGGGATTTCAGAGACGTATTTCCTGATGAGCTACCAGGAGTTCCACCCGAGCGCGATGTCGAGTTTAATATCGACTTAGCTCCCGAGACAACGCCGATTTCGAAGGCACCTTACCGGATGGCACCATCGGAGTTGCAAGAGTTGAAAACGCAACTTCAAGATTTGATCGATAAGGGCTTCATTAAGCTGAGTGTTTCTCCATGGGGAGCACCTGTGCTCTTTGTGAAGAAGAAAGACGGTAGCATAGGTCTGTGCATAGACTACCGAGAATTGAATCGGGTAACTATCAAGAATAAGTACCCGTTGCCTAGGATTGAGGACCTATTCGATCAGTTACGAGGAGCGGGAGTTTTCTCGAAGATAGATCTTCGATCTAGATATCATCAGATTCCAGTTAAGAAAGAAGACATCTCGAAGACCGCTTTTCGTACAAGATACGGCCACTACGAGTTTGAGGTGATGCCATTTGGTCTCACTAATGCACCAGCCGTGTTCATGGATCAGATGAACCGGACTTTTCATCACTTACTCGATAAGTGTGTCGTAGTCTTCATCGATGATATCCTATTTTATTCGAGAGACGAGTCTGAGACGAGTCGATAGAAGCAATCATCTGGGACTTTTCGAAACTAATCTCCGGATAATTCTAAAGATATTGAGGAAGCATAAGTGGTTCACTAAGCTCTCTAAGCGTGAGTTATGGCTTCGCTAAGTAGCATTTCTGGGTCACGTTATTAGCAAGGAAAGCATTAAGGTAGACCCGACAAAAGTTAAGGCTTTAGTTCAATGGAGTAGCCCGAGAAATGTGGCAGAGGTTCATAGTTTTCTGAGTTTGGCCGGATACTATCGACGATTCGTCCAAGACTTCTCCAAGATTGCTAGGCCGATGACTAGTCTCCTACAGAAGGAGATCCGATTCGTTTGGATGGAGGCTTACGAGCAAGCATTTCAGCAACTGAAACAGAGATTAGTTTCTGCTCCTATTCTTACCCTTCCGAACAATGAGGAGGATTTCAAGGTCTACAGTGACGCGTCTAAAAGTGGCCTAGGATGAGTGTTGATCAGGGTGGGAAGGTCATCGCTTATGCATCGAGGCAGTTGAAGGTGCACGAGCGTAACTACCCCACGCATGACTTGGAGCTAGCAGCTGTAGTTTTCGCGCTTAAGATTTGGAGGCACTATCTCTATGGTGGTTCGCGTAAGGTATTCACGGATCATAAGAGTCTCAAGTACATCTTCACTTAGAAGGACCTCAATATGAGGCAGCGATGATGGCTTGAGCTTATTAAGGACTACGACCTGACGCTTAATTATTGCGAAGGCAAGGCGAACTTAGTCGCTGACGCACTAAGTCGCGAGAATCGATTCAGCTTCAGTAGAAGCCGTAGTTCCGTCAGACTTCATCTGACATCTATGAGTGCCGAGCCTGAGTTATTTCAGGAATTGCGCGAGGGTCAGAAGGATGACCCGCAGTTGACTAGGATTCGAGAGGCCTTGCGACAAGGAAAAGACGTTGGCTTCGAGATTTCTTCCGAAGGTAGTCTGTGCTTTTGAGGGAGGTGGTGTGTACCGGACAGTTCTGATCGTTGGAACAGGATCATGTCTGAGGCACATAACTCGCCCTACTCTGTTCATCCTGGGGGTAACAAATTGTATAAGGACCTTAAGGGCCAATCCTGGTGGCCTAAGATGAAGCAGGATGTAGCAGAGTTCGTAGGTCGATGTTTAGTCTGTCAGAAGGTTAAGATCGAGCATCAGAGACCTGGAGGTCTTTTTCAGCCACTACCGATTCCGACCTGGAAATTTGAGTCGGTATCTATGGATTTCGTGGTTAGCCTACCTACCTGTAATGGTATGAACGCCATTTGGTTGATTATGGATAGGTTGACCAAGGTCCTAGATTCATACCGATGAAGATGACTTGGTCGATGGAGCGCCTGGAAGATGCTTATACCCAGGACATTATTCAACTTCACGGAGTTCCGAGGGAGATAGTTTCTGATCGTGATCCGAGATTCTTGTCTCGTTCTGGAAATCAGTTCAGGAAGACTTTGGGACGAAGTTGAAGCTGAGCACCGCGTTTCACACGACAACAGATGACCATACTGAGAGGACCATCCGGACTCTGGAGGATATGTTGCGAGCATGTAATCTGGAGTATCATCAGTCTTGGGTGTGAATGCTCTGCTTGGTAGAGTTTTCATATAACAACAGTTATCACTCCAGCATTGATATGGTTCCGTACGAGGCCCTGTATGGCAGGAAATGTCGGAGTCCGATTTGTTGGAATGAAATCAGTGATATTGTGGCTTTGGGACCTGAGCTGGTACGAGATACCGTAGAGAAGTTCCGAGTCATTCGGTCTAAGATGCAGGCTGCGCAGAGTCGTCAGAAGTCCAATGCCGATAACCGACGTAGACCACTGACATTTGAGGTAGATGACAGAGTCTTGCTTAAGGTTTCACCATTCAAGGGAGTTGCTTGCTTTGGCCAAAAGGGGAAACTCCGACCGAAATTCGTGGGACCTTACGAGATACTAGAACGAGTTGGGGAGGTGGCATATTGGTTAGCATTACCACCATGTTTGTCTAATGTTCACGATGTGTTCCATGTTTCCCAGCTAAGGAAATATGTACATGATCCTACCCACACCATTCCAGTGGAATCGGCCACGTTTGAACCGAATCTGACGTTCGAGGAGCGACCAGTTCAGATCTTGGATCGCGAAGTGAGGACCCTCCGACCCAAGCAAGTCCAGCTAGTCAAGGTGTTGTGGAGAAATTAGCATCATGAGGAAGCAACTTGGGAGATAGAGGCGTCCATGCATGAAGCAGAAGTACTCGGAGTTGTTTGTGGGTGAGCAATCTCCTTTGCCTTAAATTTCGGGACGAAATTTCTTTAAGGAGGGGAGGTTGTAATGACCCAGTTTTTCGGTATTTTCTATTTGGATTGTTTGTTGTATTTATGTTCTTTTTATGTATGATCCAAATTTATTTGGACTATTTATTTTTATTTTATGTGAATAATTACGATTATTTTTATTTTATGATTGATTGTTTTATTATTTATTTTATTTTATTTTAATTTAATTAATTAGAATTTTAATTTTTAATTTTCAAATTAGTTAATTAATTTTGGGCCAAATGCAATTTAGGCATGATTAGTCATGCATGAGTGCAATTAGCCCAAGTGATCATCAAAGCCCAATTTTAGCTTGCTAAAAACCGCCCCCCTTATGATTTGTGGCTTAATTTTGCCAATTGCCTCATGTTCACACCTTAACCAACTTCTATAAATAGAAAAGGTTGTAAGGCTTAAACTTCATTTGCCAATCTTAATCACCTTGCTCAGCAATTCAAAAAGCTAAACACTCTCTCCATTTTGCTCCATTCCACACGCCATTTTTGGCATAATTCACCATCAATTGTTTATCCTCTTTCCAAACCCAAAACTTAAAGATTAATCCTCCATTGATCTTTAATAATCTAAACACAAATTAAAACTCCATAATTCCATTCAAGATCACTAGTTTGGGTGTGTTTCCGGGTTGGTTCGTGTGGGTTTGGTTCGTGTGGGACGTGTGGTGGTGCCGTGTGAAGGCCGTGTTCGTGAGGTTGGTTCGTGCAGTAGGGCCGTGCCTCAAGGCCGTGTGGTTCGTGTTCGTGTCCAAGCCGTGGTGGTGCTCGTGTGGTTCGTGTATTTGCACCGTGTGGTCCGTGTATTTGGGCCGTGTGGTTTGGGCTTCCGGGCAGCAAGTTTTTGTTATTGTTTTGCGCTCAAGTAATTAAGGTAACATAATTTTCTACCTTAATTTGTATACTATGATTATAGGGTGGATTAAATGATCAAATTAGGATAGATTGTTGATGAATGTTGGCTATGTTGTGCGTGAATGTTGGGCTGATTTGGGTGTTTATTTTGTGATGTTTTTGATAAGTTTCCATGCATGTTATGACTTCTTATGATAATCTTATGATTGGTCATGTTTGTGTTCAATTCCCATGAAGTTGTGATGCATGATAGTGATGGATTTATGGTTGAAGTTATGCGTGTACTTGGTGTTTCTTGTTGAGTTCTTGTTGAGTTATTGATGAGTTCTTTATAGTCTTGATGAGTTCTTTAATGAATCTTGAATTCTTGAATTAGTTCATGTGTTCTTTAAGTGTAAAAGATGATTAAAATTTATTAAAGATTATTAAAGTTTATTAAAGAAAGATAAAGAAAGTTTAAAGAAAGATAAAGAAAGTGTTAAAGATTGATTAAAGAAGTTTAAAGATTATGATAATATACGAAGTTAGCCTCAAGAAAAGGCGTAAGATGCGATCTTGAGGATAACAAAGATGTAATGGATTTATAAAGATTAGCTTAAGTTTACTTTTAGACGCCTAATCTTGGAGTAAGATTCTAAGACTTGGGTTAAGACGTTGCCCCTATCCTAACAGCGGTATTGGGATAGTGTATACTTGCTATGTCGTCTTTTGATATGAATTTTCGTAAGATGGGGTTCATGGGTTTGGGAGTAAGATTCTCAATCCTGGCATAGTAGGAAAGTTTGTTCGCGTAAGATGCGTTCGTACGAGCATAGTCCGGTCTAATATGTAAATGATAGCGACAAATTTTAAGTAATAATAAGATTGAATAATTAAAGTTAGTCAAGTTTGATATTGTTATTATTTTATTATTAACGTTTTGTTATTATTATGATGTTATGTTTGAGTGCCTGATGTGCTTGTTTGATTTATTCTATGATTATGTCTATCCATGTTAGGGTAGGACTGTTATGTTACTCGCCACTAACAGTGGATTGTGGTTCATTTTCAGATAACTCCGATGATGATGGTGTTGCTTAGCTTTGGGTTGGGCGAGTGCCGTTGGATTTTTATTTGCTTAGGTTGTATTTCGTTTTTAGTTTGGACGTTTAGTATTTGTATTTCGTATGTTCTAACTCTGATAATGTTTGGAGTTAATTCCTCGTGTTGATTACTTTGGGTTTAGTATCGTACAATCTTGTGGGTTTTGTACTTTTGGGATTTAGTAATAATATATCTTTTGAGGTTTTGTTTTAATTTTTAAGTACGTTTGTATATTAGATCGACTATTCAACTCGTCGGTTTCTTCCGCGCCGGTTTAAGCGACTCGGGTCTTCACAGACCGGCCTACCCTTGGAATTACTCTACAACGTCTCCCTAAAAGCCTGCAGGCTGCAACGACTCTCAGTAATTTGTTTTTTCAAAAATTACACTTTCCCTCCCATTTTTCCCCTATAAATACGCATCCAATTTACCCAAACTCTTCACAATTAAGAACTTTGATCTTCTCTACTCTTACTCTCTACTTCTCAAGTTCTCATTGTTCTCAACTTCTCAATCTCTCAATTGAAATTCTAAAGTTTAGTAGTTGATATTCAAAAAACGTTGATAGTATAGTAGTTTTTATTGCTAAAAAAATAAAAAAAATCATTAGTAGTTTATATTCAAATAGTTGTGGTAGAAATGGTGGCAAAAGTGGTGGTGGTGGGAGATATGGTGGTACTAGTGGTGGTGGTAGGGGTGATGCTCCTAACAAGGCTAATGATCAATTTTTCAATTCCTTTGAAATAAATATCGAACAAATCGAATCTTTTGCTAGGGCATTACATAATTGTAATACCCCGTATTTTTATACATTAGTATAAGTATTTTATACGTATTTTATACACCAATATACGTATCTTATACAACTAAATAAATATTTTATATGTTTTATTAGTCAATGTTAATAGAACGGTTTAAAGTAAGTATTTCTATAAATACTATTATTTGAGTATTTAAATAATTTATGAATGTTTATAAAGGAATGTTACTAAATCATATTTGAAATAATATTAAAGGTTTTAATTATGTATTTTGGGCGTCATTTATAAAATAAAATATTCCGGTTTGTAAAAAGGGTAAAAGTATTTATTCATATTGTCGCGAGCCCAACCTGGTAGTAAACTCAAATTGGAACCAAGCTATATAAATACCCTAGTGTATACAGGGGCGGAGCCAAGGGGGGGCTAGCGGGGGCCTTGGCCTCCCCCTTGGCCCAAAATGATTGATAATATATATCCATTTTAAGTGAACCTAAACAATAAAAATATAGTAGCTCAATTCGTTTGAATGCTTGTTTATATTCCCTTAGAATAGGGTTCGAGACTCACTAGTAATGTTTTTTGCTCCCTATGCCATTCTATTACTTTGGTGTGATATTAATTTCGGCCCTGTAATAAAAAAAAATAGGAAAAAAAAAACACACACTCATTACTCCTTTCACTCGTAAAACATCAAACAAGGAAGAAAAAGGAAAAAAAAAAAATACGAACCACAGCAGCATCGACACAGCAGCCAGCACCACCGGAGGACTGTCCCATCCACCGCCTCTATCGCCACCTGCGCCCCGCTCCGGCAGTCACCGTATCACAGCCGCCCCAACCTCTGCCTTGCCCTGCTGCGGGTGTCTTCTTTTAAAGAAAAAAAAGTTTTAACGGGCCCGTACACCGCCGGCAGCGGCAACCAATGACGCAGCCACCACCGGAGTCCGCCGCCCACTTGTCGTCCACTCGCCCATCCGGACGCCGGAGGCCGAGCCACCACCTGCCGCCTTGCTACAGTGTTGGACGTGAGATAATTTAAAAAAAAAAAAATATAAAAATTCTTTTAATTATTTAATTATGGATGCAAGGTTTATTAATTATTATAATCTGATTTGTTTTTTTTTTTTTAATTTTTTATGTGTTGAGTAATTTCTAATCTTTATATATTAATTAGGGTTAAAATTTCTGATTTTATAAATATTGTTAAAGCCTTGTTTAAACCCTAAAATCTTGATTTTATGTATGTTATTTATACATGTTTTAATCATAGTTTTAGTTTGTTTTGGGTAATTTAAATTCTGATTTTTATGAATTTTTAGGAAGAAATTTCAAATTTGGAAAATGTTGTTTAAATTATAAATAAATATGTTCAATTGTTGTATTTTGTAATTTTATGTATTAAAATTGGTTTATATGAAGTAGGGTTTGATTTACAAGGATTTTTGGGTTTGAAAAGTGAGTATATGATGTTTTTATGGTGTTTAAATAGGTTTTATTATTCTGAGATTTTATTAAAAACGTTATATTTTGATGTATTTAAGAAATTTTGGTTAAACGTATGTATTATAATATATATAAAAATAATATATGATTTTTGGGATTTAAAGTGTGGTTTTCATGAAGTTTTTATAATTTTTATAATGTTGTGATTTTTGTAAAAGTAACCTAGTTTAGTAGATTTTAACTGTTTGTAGTGTAGATTTGTCTACGATAGTATTCATGAACTACCGGGTGTTGTTAGAACCCTAAATTTCGCGTTCGGGACGTTTTGACAGGTTTTAAACGATTTTTATATAGGCTGGAATTTTAGTATTTACACGCTAAAAAGTATTTCAAATATTTAATTTAAATTTAGTGTTCGCTTGTTATTTTAATTAAAGGGCACAATAGTGTAATCTTTGAGTTAAAAATAAAGGATTAAAAATAATTTTTGGAATTTTATAGAAGCTGAAATTTTGTAATATATACTTAGGATAATTTATATGTTCAAGGGAATTAATTAGTCCCATATTTTATTTTAGGAGGTTTTGAATTCCGAGAATTCAATTAGCAGTGGCTAGTAGGATTTACTATACCAGGTACGTGTGTACGCAAGACTTAATTCTTAAAGTAGTAACATGATTAGGAAATTGTGTGGACTGTGATGAAATGTTGTGCATGAATGTGTATGGATGCATGGAGCTTGGAAAAAGGAAATTTATTTATTTATATAACCCTTCACTTTGTGAAAATTATCAAGTAGTATGAATTCCTCAGTGTGGGTTAATTATTCCGAATATGGAAAATAATATAGTATGATGCAAATTAGGCAAGTGAATTATTGTTACTCACATGTTGCGTCTAGAGGTAGTATTTTGACTCACTCCCTTCGGGAGATTGAGACTGGGTAGGATCTTTACTCGTTCCCTTTGGGAGAATGAGACTCGGTAGAAAGATTAGCTAAATAAAATTGGTTATGTGATCAGGGCCGGTGAATAGGGCGTGCAAAGAGACCTACCACACAGGGCCTCATCATTAAAAGGGCTCCAAAATTTTAAATTTTCATATATATTAACTAAAAAATTCTCCTACCAATGTTTAAGAAAATCCATTTATGTTAATAATATAAAGGGCCTACTTTTGATTTTTAGCATAGGGCCTTTATTAAGTTTAAGACGGCCCTACTGATCACCTAGACCTAGAGGATTTAAAAACGGAAAGTGTGTTGTGTGTTGTATTGATGTTGGGTGACGTCTTCACAATTACTAATTAAATATGATAAATCACGTAAAGCGAAAGAGGATTCACACCAAAACTCTTGGAACGTATACACCTTGAGTATGAATATATGGGGGAAGCTAATTAAATAGCTTCCTACGAGGGGTACAAGACGTTGTTCACTCTTGTTTATTTTTATTATTTTGGCCTTGGATCCCGCCACTCTTAAGTGGCATCGTTTTTACCACTTGACTTGCAACCGAGTGGGGCTCTGGTGGGCATGGTTACTTATCTTTGGAAACCCGTTCGATGTTGAATCCAAATCTCCTTATAAACTGATAGAGTTTAGGAATGTATAGGGATTGGTCATATAGTGTATAGCAGGTTATCATCTGCATTTTCTATTTATGTTATATTATATGTGCATATCTTGTTGTATATATGTACTCAGCTTTTGCTGATTACGTGCTTTTGTGTGTGTCTTCTTTGGTCATGGCCCTCGCCTTAATGACCCTGTGATGAACCAATTTATACACTTGTATTATCGGGGAGCAGAATTGCACAGGTTAGCTTGATGGGTGAAGTTCAATCATTTGGCATACGCATGATCTTGGGATCGGTGTGAAGAGAGAGTTTACGATTGTTGTATTTAAGCTTATTTTAATGTGCTATTTCAGTTATTACAAATAATAATTATTTTCTAAGAAAAGAATTTAAAATTTTATTAGATTGTAAGCTTTAATTAGTTAGGTTTATTTTTGCGATTAAGTTCGATTTAAGTTTTCTTCCATTGCAAAATTCTGAATAAGCCAAAACGTTTTCACACGTGGCGGTAATACTTTGGAAATTTCCTTTCAAATATTTTATGTCATAATTTTAAATAATGTTTAGAGTTTTCAAGTAGGCAATTTTCAGGGTATTACAATAATGAAGACCAATTTTTTCAAACGCCTCCACCCCAAAATCATCCCAACGAATATCAATCCAATCAATCATCATCTTCAATGCCACCTCCTCGAACTCGATCCGGTGGGCGCCGTAGTTGGATCGAAACCAAATATGGAAGGTATAATTTCAAATTAATTTTTATGAAATTATAGTTATTTAATTTATCATACATTCACGCATTTATAAATTAAATGTTTAAGTAAATAATGTGGTATCTTTAAATCTAAATTTATTAATTACTAATCATAAATTATTTACGTAAACATTATAATGGATTTATTATTATAAATGTACATTTGGAAATTTATTATTATGAACCTATTACGAATTATGAAGAATAAGTTTTGATATTTTTTTTAAAATAAAATAAAATTAAGGAGCGGGTGATACCATACCTACTAACACAACATCATTTGGAAAGAGAGGTCGTACATCATGGGTATGGCTTTATTATGGCAAAGTTTGTCGAGATGTTAATAAAGTTATAAATCCCAAAAGTTACAAATAGAGGTGAGGCCGATGAAAGGCGTAGCACATTTTGGGCAGATGTTAATTTGCAAAGTTTGTCGAGATGTTAATAAAGTTTGCTCAAGGTGACGCCGATGAAAGGCGTAGCACATTATGGGTAGAGAGGTAAGCTAAGGCCTATATAAGTTGGTCTCTATGAGATTCTCGAGCGTGTTGGCGAGGTTCATAATGTCTTCCGCATATCTCAGTTACAGAAGTACTTGAGTGACCCCTCTCATGTGGTTACTATTGATTCGGTAGCTCTTGAGCCGAATCTCTCCTTTGAGGAAGTGCCAGTTCAGATATTGGATCGGCAAGAGCGACAGTTGCGGCGGAAAGTTGTGCCTTTGATTAAGGTACTATGGAGGAGCCTTCAATCTGAGGAGGCTACTTGGGAGACCGAGTCGTCCATGCGTGAGAAGTATCCCGAGCTCTTTCGATCGGGTACGTTCTCCATTTCAGTTTTAATTTGTTTGTTGTTTGTTTTATTGTTATGCGATTTTCGTATGTTTGTTTTGTGAATCTTCTTTTGGAAATTTTGGGGACGAAATTTTCTTAAGGAGTGGTGACTGTAATATCCAAAATTTTGGGTATTGATTTTTATGTTAATTTGTTGCATTAGAGTAGTATTTTGGATATTTAATACTAATTAATTAATTTTGGGCCGAATCTAAAATTAATCATGATTAGGCATGATAAAGTGCAAGTGGCCCACTTTCTACCCACATAATCGACCTCCTCTTCCCATTTGCCCCCCTTGGCCACTTGTTTTATGTTCACACCTAACAAACGCTATATATAGATGGCCTCTTGTGAACATTAGACTCTTTAACCATTTGATCATCTTTTCCTACACAATTGAAAACCAAACCTAACTCCTCTTTTCCCTCCATTCCACACGCCATTTTTGGACAAATCCCCATCCAAAGTTGTCATCATTTTCTCAATCCAAAATTAAAGATTCATCTCCCATTGAACTTTAAGTTGGTTAATCTCAACTAATCCTCAAAAAAGTTGATCAAAACTCCGGGTTTGGGTAGGTTTCCAGGTTGGTACATGGTGTTGGTCGTGGGATTAAAGAACCGTGTTGGTAGGCTCGTGTTCGTGCGTAGCCGTGCAAGGTGGGTCGTGCTCGTGAGGGGTGTTGTGTGGCGGTTCGTGGCTGGCCGTGCAATGGTGGTTTGTGGTGGTTAGGCTCATGTGGTGGTGATTGTGTGGGTGGTCGAGTGATCGAGTGGTGAAGCCGTGGTGGTGGCCGTGTGTGGTAGGCGAATTGCTCGTGTGATTAGTGTGGGTTGACCATGAAGCTGTGTGGTGTTCATGTTAGGGTTTTCGTGGTCTTTTTCGTTTTTCGTTGTTTGTTTACCACATCAATTTCCGGGTAACTAGACATTCCATTTAAGTATGATAATTCAATCATGTTATATAATATAGAATTTAGATTAGATTTCATGATTAGAATTATATATATATTTCATGAAATTAAATTTGATAATAATTTTGGTTAGAATTATGCGTGGTGATTTAGTCGAATTTTGATCATGAATATTTTGGTTTTGTCGTGTGATGATGATGACAAATTGCTGATTTTTTTTTTAATTTGTTGTTCGTTCATTGATGATTTTTGATGATTGTTTTAGAAATCATGTTTAGATTTTTAATTTATTATGAACTATGTGTGCATGAGTTTTCGTGAATTTCCATATGATTCCATGATTAAAATTTTGAGTAATTATGTTTTTTATTATGGATCTTTGGAAAAAGATTGATTAGAATAGTTTCTTTTTAAATTCTTGATAGTTTATTTTGAAACCTTGATGATTCATGATGTTTCTTGATGAATCTTTATGAATTTTGGACGTTATTGATGATTCTTGGACTTTCTTGGTTATTTTTGAAAATGAATCTTGAAATGTTTTGCCGTTTCTTGATTAGTTATTTTGAATTATTGATTTTTTTGCAGTTTTCTTGATTTTTGGGTCGAATTCTTGAAAATCTTATTTTGGAATTTGTATCGATCTTGATGATCATGTCATTATGCTATCGAATTTTTTTCGAAAACTCGAGTAGCTAATTTGGGTTAAGTCGTAGCCGCAACTGATGTAGGATGGGGACTCAAAGACAAGCAAAAACTCATGAAATTTCAGAAATTCGTAGGTCTAAGTTAAGCTCCAAATATGAACACCAAAACTAACATGAAAATGGGATATGAACTTGAAAATTAGCTCACTAAGTACTAATAATCAAGAGCTAAACATATTCTAATCAAAATCACAAAGTTAGTGGCTAGAAGATAATTTACCAATCACAAAGTTTAGCAAGATTTGCAACCACAAAGGAAGAAGGATTCACTAAGAACACCATAGAGAGAAAATCTCAGATTTTAATTCAACAAAAGATGATTACAAAAGGGGAAAAGCATGCTATTTAAAGGCTAAACAACCCCTAATGAAGCTTCTAATCTGGGCCATCAATCCCTAAGCAATCAAGATCCAAGATTAGAAGACACTGAACCAAACAAGAGAAAAAGAGCAAAATTACGAAATATATGTGCAGGGCTGTGCACGGTCGTGCAGCACAATCATGCACGGTCGTGTACGACCAAAACAAGGCCTCTGGATCGTGCAAGGTCGTGCAACATTGGTTGCACGGTCGTGCAACATTGGTTGCACGGTCGTGCAGCCTAACATGCACGACTGTGGCGAAATCCATCGTGCTTGCACGGTCGTGCAAGCCTGTAACTTGCCACTTACCTCTGCACGGTCATGCAGATTAAGCCTGCACGGTCGTGCAGATCTTTCCCCATGCTACTGGATGTTGCACGACCATATGCACGGTCATGCAATGCTCTTGCATGGCCATGTATGCCCCATCTTGCTTCCTTTGCTCGTATTTCTAGCTCTGTTACACATGCTAACTTAAATAAAGCAATAAAACGAGAGTTTATGCTACTAATTACAACCCGAAAAATACGAAAAAAGCTAAAACAAGAGCTCAAAACTATCCAAGTAAAAAGTGAACAAAAAATGAAGTCGTTGTCCGTTGAAGTCGCTTGTTGGACCATCCCGTCCTGCATCAGCTACCTTGTGTTCGATCGTGGGATAGTTGACGTCCTACGATATGTTGTTGTCTGGTTAGCGAAACTCGAGTAGCTAGTCTTTGCTTTGGAGTACTACGGTAAAAACACATTGGTTTGACCCGACATATTTTTAGGAAAGTTGGGAAACGAAAAGGTTGACCAACGAGCATGGACGACTGTTGCTTATTTCGAGTCGTTACTTGTGTTATTTTGATTGTGTCGATTTGGATTCGGATTGTGTGGTTAGTTGGTTTGAATTTGTTTTGGTTTTCCTAAATTTCTTTTGAAGAAAAGGACACAAAGTGGTCTGTTCTGATATTGCAGTTCCGGTTGCGGACACCTAGTACTTCTATTATCCTTGTATTCGTTTTGTTTTAGAAAGCTTGTTTTGATGATTTTTGTGTAAGTTTTTGTATTTCGATGTTATTTTGTCTCCGTTGCGAAGGCTTCCAGGTACGCATTTACTTACTGATTTTGTTGTATGTGAATATGTGTTTGGTGTGTTATTCACGTGGATTTACTATCTTATGTTTCGTGCTAAAGTTCCATATTTAAATGGGACAGTCTGGTTACTCGCCACTGATGGTGGACCTCCTTTTTCTGGTGACGATGCCGACTAGCTAGGTTTCTGTTTTGTTGGGCTCGGGCGTGTGTGGTTGCTAGGATGTAGTTAGTTGTAGTTATATTCTCTATGATTTATTAGTTTCCTTTTGTAGTACTTTAGCTGATAATGGTGTATAAACATTTGGGATGTAGTTGTGTTTGACCTATGTTGATCTTAGAGTTTTTATAATAATGATTTGGATTTTATGTTTATGTTTTTAATATTTTGCTATTTTTAGTGGCGTTTCGGCTTTATTTTTCTATTAAGTTACTATGTAAAAGTCTGGGTGTTACCCTAACCCTAACCATAACCACCCAAGTTCAAAAGTAACCCCACCAACCTCCACCACCTACACTACCCCCGAAACCACCCTAGCCTAGGTCGACACCCCTTGCTGCCCATACCAGCCCCTTCGCCACCGCCTTACAGCCCCCCAACCACTCCCATGAACCAAAACCACCCTAGTTCAAAAACAAGGGTGGGGATTATTTTTAAACTTGAGTGGTTAGCTTTAGGGTTAGGGTTTTGAGGGTGTTTGGGGAGGTTGGAGCGTCGGTGAGGGGTGGCGTTGGGGGCGGCGGCGCCGACAAGGGGTGGGGGAGGGGAGGTGGGTGGTTATGCAATGGTTGGTGTTGGGGGTGGTTGGGTGGAAGGTGGGGAAAGGGAATGCAAAAGATAGGGGGAGGAGGGTTTGGGAAAATGTTAGAATAGGGGAATGGGGAAGGGAATGAGGATGACAAAAATGGCATAACTGATAAGTAGTATTTTGTGTACATTTCAAATATATTTTAGGATTCATTTTTTGGTAGTTTACTTCCTTTTTGTCCTTATTTCTTTCTGATTTGCAACTTTTTACCACAATGATACTTCACGGGTTATCTTGTTGGTTTTGATCTTACTCAAGGATAACCGTTCGATTTTTTTGGATTGTCGTTGAGCTAATTGCTTCGTTGGACTCAGACTATAATATCATGGCTACACCTGGCGTAATCCGAGGACCATAGAGCAAAGCAAGTCCCCTTGAAGAGTTTGGATGCAATTTTGCACAATAGCCCACTTCAGTTTGCCATAACTTTCAACATGTTCAACATTTTGATGTGATTCAAGTTGGAGATGATAGTTTATCTCGTTAGCTTCGACACGACAGATCATAACTCGACATGGGATTGGCGAATTTTGTATTTTTCAAGGGTTAGTATAAATACCATTTTTGGCTCAAGGGGCACAACCGTTCTTTTTAGATGCAAAAATACTACTTTTCTTTTTGTTCTTCTTCTCCTTATGCTTTTGGAAGTTCTCATTTGTCAAGAATCCACTACATAATTCAAGTATTGTAATTTTTCTTCTCTTTTTATCTTTTGTTTTTGTCTTTACTTTAATTATGCTTAGTTTATACTTGTTTTGCTTTGATAATCTCACCATGATTGTGTAGTTACCCAACTTAGGGTTTGGTTGAACCTTAGCAAGTTCAATGTTTGATGTTTGATTTTCCCCAGTCTCCTTGTTAATTAAGTTCAACAATCTTGCTTAATTGAATTGTGCTTATTTTATCATCACTAGATTAGGGATAATTGGTTTTGATGTGAATCCTCTACATTACAATGGGAATTGAGTGTAGTTGGGTTATGATTGTTCAATTAAGAACATGAATGTCACTATGGGAGTAGTTGATTGGATTGATAGGAGTCATGGGTATGAGCTTAATGTCCTTGTTTTGCATTTGTCTATGGGAGTAGGTTTGTTTAATTCTTGGAAGTTGAGAATACTTGGGAGAGGTTCTTGATAATGTTTATGGTGCATCCCTCGTCATGAATGTTGGACTTGATTGACTTGGAAAAAAGGGGTTTGTCTCATACATTGACCGTGCTAAAGGGGATACTTAACCCTAAGTGTTTTAGTTTATTGGTTAATTCTCTATTTTTATCTTTCTCTAGTCTATTTAGCTCAATTTAATTACCTCTTATTTGAATTGTTGTAGTTATTTCTTAGTTATAGCAATTCAAGAATCACTAGTGTTTAATACCTTTTGTCTCTGTGGTTCGACCCTTACTTGCCCTGCTATATAGTTAAAAGGTTTATTTTTGGAGGGTATATGATGACCCTGCCAATAACAAATACAATCAAAGGGAATGGGGGCGGTTGATTCTCATTCCCCTTGATGATTACCCTCAAACAAACACACCCTAAGGTGTTACGCATGCCATTTCATGCAATAAAGTAAAACCCTAAATCTAAAATATATTAAGTAGAATAAAAAAGAAATGGAATTAAATTAGGTACTAATCGATAATCTTGAAGAACACTTTAGATCATACTATCTTTTACGGGCATGCAAATGTTGTGGTACAAGTATAACTCTTGCCACTCACACGAATTTAGACAGAAAAAGAGATACAAATAGTAGAAGGGAAAAGAATAGAGAAAGAGAGAATAAGAAGATTTTTTATTATATTGTCAATTATGTAATCACACAATAAAGAATACAAGTATTTATAAAAAGATGTTTACACATTGATCACTAACAACTACTAACTAATTATAACAACAACTAATTCCAACTAATTTTCAATTTGACAAAAAAGGCGGGAAAATTAGTTAAAACTTTTAAAGGGAAAATAAACTAAATGAGCTAAATTGAGACAATTAAATGGAAATTAAGCTAATTAAATAACTAAATAGCTTAATACCATAACATACTCCCCCCCTTAGAAAAGACTTGACCCAAGTCTTTAAACTGCACTAAAAGAAGGATATGTTTGCTCAAATTCTTCAGCATTCATCCATGTAGCTTCATGACTATCATAACCTTTCCATTGGACTAGATATTGAGTAATTACTTTATTTTGCTGCTTCACAAATTGCCTTTGCAATATTTTTTCTAAAACTAGGAACTGCACATCTTTCTATTGGAACCATGGAGGTATGTGAGCTTCAATTGGTAAAGTGCCATGGAACTTTTTTAGAAGTGAGATATGAAAAACATCATGAATTTGGGATCCCTCTGGCAGTTTGAGCTTATAAGAAACTGTGTCTATCTTTCACCATAGAACTTGTATGCTAGTTTATGGTTCAGCCTTGCTTCCACAGATTGTTGCCTATAGGGCTGCAACTTAAGCCATACCCGGTCCTCTGCTAGAAAAACCCTTTCACTTCTGTGCTTATTGGCCTGAGCTTTCGTTTTTTTCTTTGCCCTTATAAGATGGAAATTTAGAGTTTGAATCATAGCTTCCTTTCTCCTCATAAACCTATCAACTTCATCATTACTACTTTCTCCTGGAAAATATAGTAAATGCAGTGGCTGATTCTAAACCACTTCATATGGTGTGAGCTGGGTTGCAGTGTGGAAGTGAGTGTTATACCACCACTCTGCTAGGGGAAGTCATTTTCTTCAATCATTAGGGGAATCCTTTGTCATAGATCTCAAGTAATTCTCCAAGCACTTATCTACTATTTCTGTTTGCCCATCAGATTGGGGGTGATAAGCACTGGACATATGCAATTCTGTCCCATGTAAAGAGAACAAAGCCTTCCAGAAATTGCTTAGGAAAATGGCATCCCTGTCACTCACAATGCTCTTGGGCCACCCATGCAACTTGAAGATGTTTTCTAGATATGCTTGTGCCACATCTACTGCTGTGAATGGATGTTGGAGGGCTACAAAATGAGCATACTTGCTCAATCTATCCACAAATACAAAAATAACTTCATTCCCTGCTGATTTTGGAAGGCCAATAATAAAGTCCATAGAAATGTCAACCCAAACTTCCTGGGGTATTGGTAGTGGTTGTAGTAGGCCTGATGATGCTACATGATCATATTTGGATGCTTGGAAGACCTTACAAGTCCTAACATAACCACTGATATCCCTTGTCATTCCCTTCCATAAAAATAATTGTTTGATCCTTCTTGTAGTTAATTCTCTCCCTGAGTGGCCACTCTCAGGGGATGCATTGATCGGGGTTTAGGGGTCGTTACTTCCTAATCCGGTAAAAAATAATTACCCTAGGCTAACCTAACAAGTAGTATAGGAAAGTAAGGGGTCGAACCACAAGAAACAAGCGGATTACTTAGCCAAGTTATTGAGTGAAAAGGGGGTTTTTTAATAAAGAGGAAAGGTGACTAAACTACTTTAACAGACTAAATCTAATGCAAAATAAATCAAATTAAAACGAAGTAAAATCAACGATTAAAGGCACTAGGGAAAGGGGGAAAACATGATATTCCAATAATTAAGCATGGAGCAACCACATAGCAAGCATAAAATCATTTGTTTCAAGCAAGGAGATTAGTTTATGCAAGAGGGCTTAGATTTCTCAGCCAACCCACTCACACAACATCCCAACCTAGACCAAACCAAACACCATAGATCGAATCGCTCGGTAAACTAGATCACTCATACTCTATCTCGTTCACAACCCGATTCAGTTTACTCTAGACCCTTCCTAACATGGTGTCTCTAACCTCATGCTTAGATTTCTCAACCACACTTGGTTAGTCCAAGATTCTATCCTAGAAGTTGGCCAAACTCCTAATCTAGCATTTCAATCCATGTTAGAAAACAAGCATCAACAAGTTATTTCATACCAAACCAACAATTACTCCATGTTCAACAACCAAAATACCATCATTTTCCCCCTCCCCTAGCTAGAAATCTAGCTAGCCTAGGAGAGGGGTGTTCATACTAATAAAAGCCATAAATAAACCAAAGATGATAGAAGATTTAGAAAAACTAATAAACATGGAAAATATCAACTAGGCTTGCAAAAACTACCTCAAAGATTTAAACTAAATATCACAAACACAATGAACAAGAGATTAAAGCTAATGACAAGTAATAAGTCAACAAATAATAACATAAAAATGATGAACAAATAATAAAGAAATAAAGATAAGAATTGTTACCAAACTAGATGATTGAATATATGGATTGATTGCAAATGAAGAGGAAATTGTTGATGATTACAAGCTAAAACTACTAAAACTCTTGTGTTTCTCTCTCTAAAAATACTGAAAATAATGCTAAGTTTCTTGATATTTTTTTCGTTTTTTATTTAAACCTAGAAAAGTTGGGGTATTTATATATTACATGAGAGAGAAGGGGAATATTCGGAATAAATGAGCCGCTGCAGGTGGAAGCGGACGCTCTGAGGGTTGAGAGCGGATGCTCCAATAATACGACAAATAGACGAGCTGGCAACAAGTAGTGGGAGCGGACGCTCCATGCATAGGCGAGCGGACGCTCCATGGGTTGGAGCGGACGCTCTGGAACCTCCCAGCAGCCAATGCCTCTCTGAACGTGGGCCGAGCGGACGCTCTGAGGGTCGGAGCGGACGCTCGGTGGTACTTGGACGTGCTGAGGCTGAGCAAGGGGAGCGAACGCTCCAAGGGTTGGAGCGGACGCTCTGGCTCCAACAAGAAGCTCCTGCATCCTCAACAAGGAGTCCGAGCGGACACTCGGTGGGGGTGGAGCGGACGCTCGATTCTAGGGCTGCAATTCCATTCCACTTCAAGCTTTGAATTGTCACTCCCGGGCTTGAGCTTCGCACACAAGGCTCCGAATGCTTTGGCGTGGACCTGAAACAACTCATGCAAAATATCAAAGCACTTGTATTCCCATTTTCTCTCAAAAATGCATAGAAAATACTCAAAAATGAAACGAGATCCAGATCTTGGTAACATGTAACGAGCGGAGGAAAAACCAACTAAAAATGCACAAATATGGGCAAAACAAAGACTAAAAAGGATGAAAAATGACCTATAAGATGGTGCACAAATGCACCGATCAAAATCCCCCCAACTAAGCCTTTGCTCGCCCTCGAGAAAAGTCAAATTGATTCCCGAACCACAGGATAACAACACGAAGTAATGGAAGCTAACAAACCTAATCAAACACACCATATTTACACTAACTCACTGTCGTTGGAATCACGGTCATTTTTAGCGTAAATGACAAGCCCTTTAAACCTCCAAGTCCCTTAGGAGGGCGAGTGAGCTCTCGCGAGGGTTTTCGAGCAAAGATTAACCCACAATTGAAAAGCGAGCCAAAGAAAGAAAGAAAAGAAAATAACATTATGACTTCCATGCCCAAGGTCACCCCTCATCAATATGGTTCACATATCCCCAAAACCTCTCAAATGACTTCCAAGGGGAGCAATTCCACAAGAGGTGTGCTCGTAAATCAAGGGGCTAGTATGGGCTAGCAAGAAGTGTTTAAGGAGTGTCCTCGATAAACAAAGCAAACTTCATCTCACACACAACCATTGCTCTTTTTGGTAGTCTTTTCACTTATCCCCTAACGATCCGCATGCTTGGCAAACCGTTCTCTCCCTAAAGTTCACATCGACATTCTTAGATTAAGTTGCGTAGTAGTGAGTATGCAAAGGACTTGTGGCTTGCCCACTTGTTGATATATTTTTTTTTTTGATTGAATAGGCTACTAGCCTTGTGGACATTGCCACTTATTGGACTCGATGAAATGTGCTTAGCACTTATTGACTCGATAGACATGTGGTGAAACCACTTATTGACTTGATAGGCATGCATGTTAGCTATTACACGAACTTGCTAGGAGAATCTTTGTGAACTTTAGAGATTGATTCTTTTTCCTCACATACTTTTCATTGGGAAATAGGCTACTCATTTTTCGCTAAGAACAAGGCATGGGATATAACCCAAACTTATGTTTACACCAAATTTGGAAATGCCCCCCCTACTCATAACTCAAGGGTATTGGATCAAAGGAATCCACATATATCTCATCACAAGGGCTCATTCCAAGAGCAAAGAAACCAATAATTACAAAACAAACGAAAATCTTTTTGATTTTTTTTTTACCAAGCTTAAAATAAAAATAAAAAAAGGACAAATCAAAATAAAAGAAAATCAAGAAAATAAACCAAAAATCCAACTATATACATGAACTCCATATAATGATGCATCATGGAAAAGAATCTAAAGCATGCCAATATCGCAATCAAACCACACAAAAAAGGGGGAATATCTCAACCCCGACTGCTAATCCTAATACCAAACATGCTTTGTATCTACCTATTCTTCTAATCAAATGCTAAAAAGGAGGGGTAAGGGAAAGGTCTCAACAAACTGGTGCCGGAACTACACAGAATGGCCATCGTGCATCTCCAAAATTATAGCTCAAACCGGCACAAAGAACCTGTAAAACTACATCCAAACCATTTCTCCAAAACAATGATTAGAGAAGAATAAGATCCTATCCACAATTCATGATTAAAAAAAAACAAAAAAAAAACAAGAAATTACCAAAACATCATCAAGAGAGAGAGAGAGAGAAAGCATTGCAAATACCAAGGGAATCACCACCACATGCCCCTCCAAACTTCCTCGTTCTTTGCCCCATAATATCGAAAAAATTATAGTGCAACCCCCCCCCCCAACTAGATATGAGCACCGTCTCGGTGCAAAGAGGGAGGGTGGGGCAAGGAACGGGGAAGGTAGTCGTCGAGACCGGGGTCGGACTCGGGAGGGTCATCCTTGAATACCACCCTCTCAACCGGATAGGGGTGGGACCAATGGTATACAAGGGGATGACCAGAGGGAGGGCCATGGGGCTCCCACCCGCCATGGTAGTAAGGTGGGAAAGTATAACCCGGGGGGGAGGGGAAGGCAGGGTCTCCACGGGGGTCACAACCGCCTGGGACGGTGTAATCAAAACCGGGTTGCATAGGGAAGTCGTCGGGGAGGGGGCGAGTGGATGATCCCGGACCACGCCAATATGGGTAAGTATACCCACTCCCATCCCAATTAGGGACGGGTCCCTCTTGGGGAGGGTGGTGAGGGTAGTTCACCGGGGGCAAAAAGTATCCCATGTTGACCTGGTGGTCATACATCTGTGCGAAGAAAGGGTGGGGGGGTGGGATGTCGTCCACAGGTGTATGAGGCGGGATCATCCTCTCAAAAGTACTCATGCGCTCGGAGATTTCCCCGAGGATCTTACTAAATTCATTAAAATTAAAAGCATTTACCTCGGGGCCCCTGTGATGAGAAGGGGCCTCCTCATCCTCGTGCATGACCTCTTGGGCCTCCGAAGGCCCGGTGGCTTCCTTCCCTTTGCGCCGCCTCTCTCCCGCTGCCCTGGCCTCCTCGGCCGCCTTTCGTACTTGCTCTTGTTTTTTCTCTACTCTCTCTCTCCCTTGCTTCTCTCGGTTGCTCATATCACTTGGCTGCAAGGGGCGTAAGGGGACCGCCCACCTATTCTCAACATCAACCGGAGGGCGGGTGACGAAGGTGCATGGAAGGTAGCACCACGCCACCTCCTTCACCTTCCATACGAAGTTCTTCCCTCTCTTGCCGGCCTTGGAGAGGTGACGAGCGACAATCAAACGGTCCGCATCTAGACGAGCCTTCTTCTCCAAAGGCTCCATCCCAAGTAGCTCCGCTTGACACCTCAACTTATAGGCTAACCAAGTCACCAAGCCTCCAATGGTGATGGTCCCCGAGTTCCGAACCGCCTCCACCTTTCGTGCAAAAAGGTACCCAAGGTTACGCTTCCTCTCTTTCTCGTCGGTGGTGAAGTGCTTGGGGCCCGCGGCCGTCCACCAAAGCATGTACAGCTCGGGTGTGGAGACCTTCCCGAGCTCCCCCCTTGAGAAGAAGAAGTAGACAAGAAGCCTTTGGAAGTATCGGAGAGCCGGATGCAGAATGTCGGTTGACTTGGCTCGGTTCGATTGGTAGTCCTCATCTCCTTCGGTGATGTCGAGCCACCAATCATTAATATAAAACATTTGGGCTGGGTCCCCATCCTCATCCACTCCTATGTCGGGAAAATCCTCCCCTGTGTACTCGAAGCTCCTTGCTTCCGGGTCAAATCCGAAGAAACCATTGAACTCCTCCAAGGTGTAGGAGTGGTCCTTGTTGCATAGTCGGAAAGTGACACGGAAGCGACCGTCTTCCCCTTCAATGGGGCTCAGGTAGAATGATGCGACAAATTTTGCGGTCAAGGTTGTGTAGGAGAGTGGAGGTTGAGTGGGGTTTTCCTCTTGTGCATCTCTATCCGCATATACCCACTTGTTAGGGATCTCCTCCTCCATGATGCCCTCTATCCCTAAGAACCTCGCAAACTTGCGCACATCTTCGTCTATAACCATATCCTGGCAAGTAGCTTGGTCATAGAACATGGTGGGCTTCATGTCCCGGCTCAGAAGTTTCTCATATGCCCGTTGGTGTTTGCTCTCCCCAAAACGAGGAGTGTAGGCCCTGGAGCGCACCCCTTGACTAGAGGATTGCCCCTCTTGGCTCGGCCCCCTTTGGCTTGGGGATCGCCTTGACCGCTTCCTTGAGCCAAACATTGTCCCTATGAACAAGAGAGAGAAAATTAACAATTTGGATTGATGGTTGGGAACTCAAAGATTAATCCTAAAAACAAACATTCCCCAATTTGTGCCTCTAAATAATAAAAAAAAAGAACAAACAACCCATGTGATTAAAACTCGCAATCCACCAAAACAAAACAAACAAAAACAACTAGCTAAACTAATGCCAACACTATTCTTGGAGATTATAATACAATGGCCCCTACTCACAAAATACATCAAACAACTCCCTTGCTCCACAAATTCATATCAACATGCTTAATTCCCAAAGTAATAAGTCATACACAAGAAACATGCTCAAACACTAATACTTAGGCTAAGAACAAAATTTCATGGTCAACCAAAATTTACTAAGAGAAATTAAACATGAAGCAAAACAAAACAAGGGCATGGGGCAAAAATTTAGGGGTTTCATGGCCAAAAATAGGGTCCAAACTCAAACATACAAATGCTAGATTCAAGTACGCAAAGCAAGTTTTTTACAAAATCAATGCTCAAAAACATCATAGAACATAAATTTAGCAACCTATAATCATCAAATTCACAAGGCAAGAACACATTCAAACACACACCTTCATACTCATTCAAACACTCATCAACATAAATCATGAACAAATTCAACAAAACTTGCAAAAATTGAACATGAAATGCATACATAACCTTGAATTAAGCATAAATAAGGAGTTTGAAAGCATTACCAAATGGATTTGAGCAAAAAGATTGAAACCCTAGGTGAGAGAAATGCGAAAAACGAGACCCTAAAATAGCCTAGTCGTGCGAAAAATAGTGAGGAGAGAGAGTGGCTTGTGTTTTTGGTGAGGATTTGGTGAGATTTGATGAAAAAAAATGGAGGTTTTGAGATGGAGATTAATGGGGTTATGAGAGAGTATGAGAGGAGAGAGAATAAGAGGTTGGTTGTGTTGAGAAGATGAAGTGAAAATGTGGAGGTGTCGACCCCCATTCTGTTTTAATTCGAATTTTTTTTTTCGCTGAAAGGCCTCGGAGCGGACGCTCGAACACGGCTGGAGCGGATGCTCTCCCCAGAAAAAAAAGGCAGTGTGCAATAGCTGAGGGTCGCGAGCAGACGCTCGCACCTCACACGAGCGGACACTCTCCCCTCCCAAAAAAAAGCAGTGTGCAACTGGGCACCATGGAGCGGACGCTCTCACCCCCCAAGCGGACGCTCCATCACTTCAAGGAACTCTCTGCCTAAAATTACCCACTGAGAGCAGACGCTCCTCACCCAAGAGTGGACGCTCCATCACTTCAAAACAACTCCACTTACTACTTTGGCACACACCAAAAGATTAGCCAATTGTGGGGAAAAAAGGTTAGTAATGACCATTAAATTGGCCATCCTATGCCTCAAAAAGCCCGGAATTCCACGGAATTTCGAAAAAAAAATATAATTGAAAAGGGAGACCTACAATGAGCTCTACCCCCCTCACAAAACGAAATTCCTCCGGAATTTTCATCACTACGCAAGAAATGGCAATTCCACGAATACAAAAGCTAAAAACTAAAATTGTTCAAACAACTATTCACAAAAAAGGATACACGGGTTGCCTCCAGGAAGCGCTTCTTTAATGTCATTAGCTTGACGCGGCCCCCCACCACAAAGGCGGAGGGCACGAAGAGTGCTTAGGTTAAGGTTCCTAAGCATTGGACCATCCATGATAAGTTTTCAATCAAAAGAGGGATCATCCCTCACAACATCCAATCGCAAGCAAGAAGGGTCGGGGATCTCTTCGTTGGAGTAGTACTTCTTTATCTTTGGCCGTTGACCTTGAACACATTGTCGCCTTGTTGGAGCTCAAATGACCCATATGGGAACAGCTTACTGATCGTATAGGGTCCGGACCACTTAGATTTGAGCTTCCCGGCTCTGAACTTTAGCCTAGAATTGAAGAGGAGCACTTTATCACCCACTTGGAAATTACGATCCTTGATCCTCCGATCATGCCACTTCTTTGATTGATCCTTGTACACTTTAGAACTCTCATAGGCATCATGTCTTAGCTCTTCCAACTCACTTAGCTTGAGGAATTGTGCTTTTCCGGTGGCATCCAAATCCATGTTCAAGTGCTTCAAAGCCCACCAAGCTTTGTACTCTAGTTCCACCGGTAAATGACACCCTTTTCCATAAACCAGACGGTAAGGAGTTGTACCAATCGGAGTCTTGTAAGCCGTCCGAAGAGCCAAAGCGTATCATCCAATCTCAACGACTAATCTTTTTGCGTTTGATTCACCATATTCTCTAAAAGGTTCTTGATTTCTCTATTGGACACCTCGACTTGCCCTTGAGTTTGAGGGTGGTAGGGCAAGCCCACTCTTTGGGTGACTCCATATTTCTTCAAGAGTGCAAGAAAGTGATTCTTGGCGAAGTGAGAGCCCCCATCGCTTATGATGCATCGAGGTACTCCAAATCTTGGGAATATAAACTTCTTGAGGAGACGGACCACTGCCTTGTGGTCATTGGTTGGGGAGGCAATGGCTTCAATCCACTTTGTCATGTAATCTACCGCCACTAGAATGTAGAGGTTGCCACACGATGACACAAAAGGACCCATGAAGTCGATTCCCCACACATCGAAAGGCTCAACATGCAAAGTATAGTTTTGGGGCATCTCATGACGCTTTGTAATTCCCCCGGTCCTTTGGCATCGGTCACATCTTTGGATGAATGAGTGAGTATCCTTGTGCAATGAAGGCCACCACAACTTGCATTCAAGAACCTTGGCCGCCGTCTTATCAACACCACCATGACCTCCGCTTGGTAAAGAGTGACAATGCTTCAAGACCCCTTCCACCTCGTACTCCGGAACACACCGCCGGAACAACCCATCATTACACTTCTTGTAAAGGTAGGGGTCTTCCCAAAAGTAGTGGCGAGACTCCTTAATCATTCTTTTCTTTTGGTGGGAATCGAAGTCTTGAGGGAAATCTCCACACACAAGGAAATTCGCCATGTCGGTGAACCATGGAATAGTCTTGGAGACGATTGCCATCAAAGCTTAATCACGAAGTTCATCATCAATAGGTAGCTCTTCCTCTTTATACATGGGATGATCAAGGGGCAACCGGGAAAGATGATCGGCCACATATTTTTCACAACCCTTCTTATCCCGAATCTCAACATCAAATTGTTGGAGGAGAAGTACCCATCGGATGAGGCGGGGCTTAGAATCCTTCTTGGCCCATAGGTACTTGATCGCCGTGTGCTCGGTGTACACTACCACCTTGTTGCACATCAGATATGATCGAAACTTATCAAAAGCAAAGACAACGGCGAGCATCTCCTTCTCCGTGGTGGTGTAGTTCTTTCGAGCTTCATCCAAAGTTCTACTAGAATAAGCAATCACATGAAGCTTCTTATCTTTTCTTTGCCCTATCACCGCTCCCACTGAAAAGTCACTCGCATCACACATTAGTTCAAAAGGTAAGTCCCAATCCGGGGCTTGCAATATAGGCGCACTAATCAAGGCACTTTTTAAAGTTTCAAAAGCCTTAATGCAAGCATCTCCGAATTCGAACTCCCTATCCTTATGAAGCAAGTCGATCAAGGGGTGCGCAATAGAAGAGAAATCTTTGATGAACCTACGGTAGATCCCGGCATGCCCGAGGAAAGCTCGGACTCCGGTCACCGTAGTAGGTAGGGGAAGCTCCTCTATTGCGGCCATCTTGGCCGGATCTACCTCAATTCCCTTTTTCGAGACTTTATGGCCAAGGACTATGCCTTCCTCAACCATAAAGTGGCATTTTTCCCAATTCAAAACAAGATTCGTCTCTTGACAACGCTTCAATACTCGTTCAAGATTAGCCAAACAATTGTCAAGAGACGAACTCGGACTATGCCTTCCTCAACCATAAAGTGGCATTTTTCCCGCCTCACGGAGTTTCAAGACCTCTTTCTTCACCACCTCTTTCATGGTGGGATTCAACCTTCTTTGAGGTTCTATAGAGGAGGTATGGCCATCATCAAGATGGATCCTATGCATGCACAAACTCGGACTAATCCCTTTCAAATCATCAATGCTATACCCGATGACCCCTTGATATTTTCGCAAGAGTTGCTTCAATTTTTCCAAAGAATGGTCATCAAGGCTAGCATTGACAATAAAAGGGTAACAACAAGCATCATCAATGAAAGCATATTTGAGTGAAGGGGGAAGGGGTTTCAATTCTACCTTGGGAGGAGGCGTGGTCCTCTCCTCCTTATCCTGGGTTTGGATTGATGGGAGCTCGTCTAATGGTTCATCTTCCACCGGACAAGCTTGGTCAAGGGAGGCTTCAAGCTCCGTAGCCTCCTTGGATTTCTTAACCCCATCTTCTAATTGCATAACTTCTTCAAGAGGATCTTCCCTTCTTCGATGAACCCTTTCACACTCATCAAGCTCATCACCCATAAGATCAACCCGGTAAAGCTTTTCAACCATCGGTTGCTTCATCAACTTAGAGAAATCAAACACTACTCTTTCATCGGCCACTTCACAAGTTATGGGATTATCTCGGAAATTCACTATCGCACCAAGAGTGTGAAGAGCTTCCCGACCTAGGATGAGAGGTGTGGTCGGCTCCTCTTCGATGTCCATGACAACAAAGTTGCATGGGGCAATGAGATTTCCAATCCGTATCGGCACATCCTCGAGCTCTCCACAAGGAACCTTGGTAGAATGATCGGCCATTTGAATCACTTTTCTTGAAGGAACCATTTCATAATCCATTTGTTTGGCAATTGAGAGGGGCATCAAGCTAACACTTGCCCCTAGGTCGTCTAAGGCTCCCTTGGTACCCAAATCACCAATCATGACCGGTAGAGTGTAGATTCCCGGATCCCTTAGCTTAGGCGGCATCTTTCGTTGGAAGATCGCACTCACTTGAGATGGTAAAGTGACCATCTCATCAATTTGCTTCCTCTTGTTAGAAAGAAGTTATTTGAGGAACTTCGCATATGTTGGCATCTCTTTGATTGCTTCAAGAAAGGGGACATTTAGAGTGAGTCCCTTCATGCATTCCATGAACTTATGATACTTTGCATTGAGTCTCCTCTCCACAAGCCTCTCCGGATATGGAGGCTTTGGAGTATACTTGGCAAATTCCGGTGGTGTGGTTGAAGTAGCATCTTCCAAACTTGCTTTTCTCCCCCTATCCTTTTTCTTGCTTTTGTCACCCCCCATCTCTTGGCCATCATTGCCACCCTTAGCATTTGAACTCTCCACCATGACCTCCTCTTCTACCACCTTATCTTCTTCACTTTGGGGTGCCTCCTCATTAATTTGTTGCTCCACGGTAGGCCCATCATACACCGTTCCTGATCTTAAATGGATGGCATTCACGGAGTGAGAAGCGGGGTTGGCTGAAGGTTGGCCCGGTAGCTTGTCATTAGAAAGTTGAGCCACTTTGTCGGCCAATTGGGCAATTTGGGTGTCGGTCATTTTTTGGTGGGAAGTGATTTCTTTGATTTGGGTGCTTTGTTGACCTAACTCCTTTTGGAATCCACTCATCTCTCTTTGGTGATTCTTGAATTGGTCTAAGATGAGTTGGGTGTCTTGAGTTGGGGTATGGTGAGGCATAGAAGGGTTAGGAAATGGAGGATTGGGATGATTTTGTGGAGGGTTGAAGTTTTGGTTGAAAGGTGGCTTGTTGAAAGGTTGCCGGTTCGGATGATTTGGGTGGTTGTAGTACCCTCCTTGATTGGGGTTTTTGTTGGTGTAGTTGGATTGCCCACCTTGTTCATAAGGCCTTTGGTTACCTCTCACATTGTCTCGGAAATCTCTTTGATTGTATTGGTAACCCATAGCCGCCATTTGTTCCGGGTGGAAATCCCTACCACCACAATAACTAGCATCATGGTTTGTACCGCCGCATTGCTCACAAGAGAAGACTGGAGCCTTGGTAGATGGTGTAGAAGTTGATGCCGCTTGAGATTTACCCATCTTTTTCTCAACGATTCGCTCCATGTAAGCCTTCAATTGTTCGGGGTCAAGCTCATACTTCCCCGGCTTCTTGGTTGTTGCTCTTGATTGACCTCCCCATGCGCAATCTCGCACCACTTCTTCAATTTTATCTTTTAGTTCAGCTTGGGGAACCTTAGAGATTTGGCCTCCACAAGCGGCATTGAGATGTGACTTGGGGATAGGTTCTAACCCATCATAGAAAGTCCGGATGAGTTGGTTCTTAGAGTATTCATGATTGGGGCAAGCTCGAACATACTCATTGAACCTTTCCCACGCTTCATTTAGTGACTCCCCATCTTCTTGTTGGAACGTAGCAATCTTTCTTCTCTTTTCGGCGGTCTTTTCTTCGGAGATGAACTTTTTGAGAAACGCCGAGGCCACTTCACTCCAAGTAGTCAATGATCGTGGCTTAAGATTCTTTAGCCATCTATAGGCACGCCCGGAGAGAGAGTGACGGAAAAGACGCATCCGGATGTAGTCTTGAGTCACTTGGTTGGTTTGAAACATGGCACAAAGCTCCAAGAATCGGTTGAGATGCTCAATAGGGTCTTCATATGCCATCCCCGTAAATTGATTTTGTAAGATCATGTTGGTGTAGTGGGGATGTATGGTGAAATTAGTGTTGGTTGTGGGAAGGAGAAGCCCGCTTGTGAGCTCATAGTTGTCCGGAGCCCCAAAGTCTCGGAAAAATGGACCGGGATTTTCATCACCCATGCTTTCGATAGATATGCTCGATGTGTCAGGAGGGTCTTGTTCAAACTCGCTTAGCTCTCGGTGCAAGTTTCGAATCCCACGCAAAGTACGGTTGATCTCAAGGTTAAGAGAGTATTCGGGAGGCCCTTGGGAGCGCCTTTGCATCCAACACAACTAAGCAAGGCGTTAGCAATTGACAACACCAAGCACAAATAACAACACTAATTTGATGAAAGAGAAAATAAGCAAAGAAAATAAAGTGCAAAAATAAAAATAAAAAAAAATCAAACAATAACGAACTAAATAACACTGTAGTTCCCCGGCAACGGCGCCAAAATTTGATCGGGGTTTAGGGGTCGTTACTTCCTAATCTGGTCAAAAATAATTACCCTAGGCTAACCTAACAAGTAGTATAGGAAAGTAAGGGGTCGAACCACAAGAAACAAGCGGATTACTTAGCCAAGTTATTGAGTGAAAAGGGGGCTTTTTAATAAAGAGGAAAGGTGACTAAACTACTTTAACAGACTAAATCTAATGCAAAATAAATCAAATTAAAACGAAGTAAAATCAACGATTAAAGGCACTAGGGAAAGGGGGAAAACATGATATTCCAATAATTAAGCATGGAGCAACCACATAGCAAGCATAAAATCGTTTGTTTTAAGCAAGGAGATTAGTTTATGCAAGAGGGCTTAGATTTCTCAGCCAACCCACTCACACAACATCTCAACATAGACCAAGCCAAACACCATGGATCGAATCGCTCGGTAAACTAGATCTCTCATACTCTACCTCGCTCACAACCCGGTTCAGTTTACTATAGACCCTTCCTAACATGTTGTCTCTAACCTCATGCTTAGATTTCTCAACCACACTTGGTTAGTCCAAGATTCTATCCTAGAAGTTGGCCAAACTCCTAATCTAGCATTTCAATCCATGTTAGAAAACAAGCATCAACAAGTTATTTCATACCAAACCAACAATTACTCCATGTTCAACAACCAAAATACCATCATTTTCCCCCTCCCCTAGCTAGAAATCTAGCTAGCCTAGGAGAGGGGTGTTCATACTAACAAAAGCCATAAATAAACCAAAGATGATAGAAGATTTAGAAAAACTAATAAACATGGAAAATATCAACTAGGCTTGCAAAAACTACCTCAAAGATTTAAACTAAATATCACAAACACAATGAAAAAGGGATTAGAGCTAATGACAAGTAATAAGTCAACAAATAATAACATAAAAATGATGAACAAATAACAAGGAAATAAATATAAGAATTGTTACCAAACTAGATGATTGAATATATGGATTGATTGCAAATGAAGAGGAAATTGTTGATGATTACAAGCTAAAACTACTAAAACTCTTGTGTTTCTCTCTCTAAAAATACTGAAATTAATGCTAAGTTTCTTGATATTTTTTTCGTTTTTTTTAAACCTAGAAAAGTTGGGGTATTTATATATTACATGAGAGAGAAGGGGAATATTCGGAATAAATGAGCCACTACAGGTGGGAGCGGACGCTCTGAGGGTTGAGATTGGACGCTCCACTAATACGACAAATAGACGAGCTGGCAACAAGTACTGGGAGCGGACGCTCTGAAGAGGGGGAACGGACGCTCCATGCATAGGCGAGCGGACGCTCCATAGGTTGGAGCGGACACTCTGGCACCTCCCAGCAGCCAATGCCTCTCTGAACGTGGGCCGATCGGACGCTCTGAGGGTCGGAGCGGACGCTCGGTGGTACTTGGACGTGCTGAGGCTGAGCAAGGGGAGCGGACGCTCCAAGGTTTGGAGCAGACGCTCTAGCTCCAACAAGAAGCTCCTGCATCCTCGACCAGGAGTCCGAGCGGACGCTCGGTGGGGTTGGAGCGGACGCTCGGTTCTAGGGCTGCAATTCCATTCCACTTCAAGCTTTGAATTGTCACTCCCGGGCTCGTGCTTCGCACACAAGGCTCCGAATGCTTTGGCGTGGACTTGAAACAACTCATGCAAAATATCAAAGCACTTGTATTCCCATTTTCTCTCAAAAATGCATAGAAAATACTCAAAAATGAAACGAGATCCAAATCTTGGTAACATGTAACGAGCGGAGGAAAAACCAAGTAAAAATGCACAAATATGGGCAAAACAAAGACTAAAAAGGATAAAAAATGACCTATAAGATGGTGCACAAATGCACCGATCATGCATGCATCCAATGTAAAATTTCCAGCTTGAGGGGTTGATATGGCCCCATCACCAATCTCCCTTTTTTCTTAAATAACCCCCCTAGTAGCTTATATCCCTGAAATGTAGTCTGATCTTGCAGTTCTTTAATGATACTTATCAAATTGTAGTCCAAATGATAACTTTCTTTGATTTTAGACGCTAGATCTGTTGAAATGACTGACATGGCTATGTATAATACCTCTGCTTCTTTAACCCTGGACAAGGCATCAACCACCTTGTTCTGTAATGATCGGCTTCTAGGGTGTCGTGGCCCTAGTTGCCTAGCAAATATACAATTTATATGACCTAACAACTAACACGTAGTATTAGCGAAGTTAGGGTCGATCCGCAAGGAACTAATACGGACTAGTCGTAACCAAGTTGATCCAAGGGTCTTATTTTTTTGTTGAGTGAAAAGTGGAATTAAATCGAAATCCTAAACAAATTGAATTAAAAAAACTAAATGAGTTGAATTGAAAAACTAAACGAATTGAAAACCAAATGACTAAAACTCTAAGGATTAGATTTCCTAATGTTACTTCAATTGGAGGAATTACAATCATTAAATTAACTCATGTTCGATTATCTCAAATGCAAAGTGAATATTCAAAAAGCATTAATGAACTCAATCCCAAACCCTCTCTCGATTAGGCAATAGGAAATTCTAAGCGATGCTAAATTAACCTCTCTCGATTAGCCAAGTTAGCAAAACCTAAAATCGAGTTCGTCAAATACTTTTATTCAATTCACAATCCTAATTACTATCTTTAGCAATTAAGAAATTCTCATGGAAATCTTGAAAGCAATTATCAAAATCATCAACAATCACCAAACTCAACATGAACACTTCACCAAGATATCATGCAAGGTTCAAGAATTCTAGAAAAAATACATTCAATATTATTCAAACAATAAACCAATCCAATGATTAACCTCCTAAATCAATAACATCAAGTCATCCAATCCCTATAAAAAGAACTACTCACTAATAGAAGCCATTAAAACTAAACTCATGAATTTCAATTAAATCTATTCTATGAAACAAAACAAATTCAATCAAAACTAAAATAACAAAAAGTATTAAGGAATTACAATCTAAACATCAATGAAAACAAAACAAAACCTGGATTGGAAATCAAAGGTATCTTGAGATTCAATGGAGAACAAAGAACTTGAAGAACAAAATGCTAATCTCCTTTTGATTATTCAAATCTATGAATTTTTGAGAGAGTTTTTCCTACTTGAGAGCTTCTTGAATATAAAACTAATGAGAGTCTAAATCTATCTCCAATAGTGTCTAAACACAAGAATAAAACCCCCCAAAAACTAACTCTAAAAATCAGTACAATTACACGGCCAAACTCAGAGCATTTCACGTGCTGCAGGTCATGCACGATTGTGCAGTAATAAGCTGCACGATCGTGGCGAAACGAAGGCCATTTTGCACGATCTTTCAAGGTTTGCCTGCATAGTCGTGCACTCCAAAAAGGAGCTCTCTGACCTCTGCACGAGTGAGCTGCACGACCGTGCAGTTAAACCCTGCACGGTCGTGGTCATGGAAAGGAGGGCTGCACGATCGTGCAGAATTTTCCTGCACGGTCGTGCACCCATTTTTTAGCATTTTGAGGTCTGCACGACCGTGCACGATTAGCCTGCACGGTCGTGTGGTCTTCAATCTTGGCCCTCCTTGCTTCCTAAGTTCTTCCAAACGCCTCGGTGCTAATCCTGGCTCCTCGGGATCCGTTCGGGACCCCTCACGACCTGTACAAAACCCGTAATTACCTGCACAAAACACGATACAACTCAAACAAACATATTTTGGCCAAATTATTAAGAAAAAGAACAAAACTAACACTAAAACACACAAAACCTAAGAAAATACAAAACTAAACTAAAACACCCTAAAATACGTAAAATAAAGACGAAAACGCTCAAAATACAAGCTAAAAGAAGCTAAAAAAAATAGGTCCTAAATGGACCGATCATCTACCCCACTCCTGTATTGTATTTCATAGGTAAACCCTAGAAGTTTTGATAGCCAAAATTGCTGAAATGATGTTGATATCTTCTGATCTAAGAGCCACTTTAAAATTTTTTGGTGTGTTTTGATGATAAACTTCCCTGCAGACAAGTATTCTTCCCATTTTTGAACTGCAAAGACTACTGCTAATAGCTCCTTCTTATAGACTGATAGTTTTTCCCATTTAGCCCCCAATGTCTTGCTTATGAAGGCTAGTGGGTGTCCCATCTGCATTAACACTACCCCAATGCCAGTAGAGGATGCATCTATCTCAATAATGAAAGGCTGGGTGAAGTCAAGAACAACCAGAACAGGACAAGTCATAAGAGCCTTTTTGAGAGAATCAAAAGCTGCTTAGGCTGTAGGGTTCCAAGTGAAGGCTCCTTTCTTTAAGAGATCATGGAGTGGTTTCTAGATTTAGGCATAGTTTCTTACAAACTTTCTATAATATCCAATTAGACCAAGAAGCTTCCGAGCTCTTTGATGGTGGTAGGGCTTGGCCAATTAGTTACAACTGCTACCTTCGTGGGGTCAGTTTCAATCCCCTTTCCAGATATGAAATGGCCTAAATACTCTACCCTCTGCATAATAAATGAACACTTACTTTATTTTACAAACATCTTATGTTCCTTCATGAGCTGAAAAACTGCCCCCAGATGACTCCAGTGATCAGCTAAGGTTCAACTATAAATTAAAAATCATCAAAAAATACTAAAACACACTTTCTCAACAAAGGTTTAAAAACCAAGTTCATCCAGGCTTGGAAAGAGGCTGGGGCTTTAGTTAAACCAAAGGGCATAACTAAGAACTCATAGTGTGCACAATATGTCTTAAATGCAGTTTTGAAGACATCATCTAGATGGACTCTCAATTGATGGTAACCAGCTCTAAGGTCCAATTTAGTGAAGATTGTTGCCCCTGCTAACTCAGCAATCAATTCTTCTATAATAGGTATAAGAAACTTATCCTAGACAATTCTTTTATTCAGTTCCCTATAGCAAATGCAGAGTCTCCTAGTACCATCTTTCTTTCCCAGTAGCACTACTGGAGAGGCATATGGTCTAGAACTATTCTGAATGACCCCTCTTTGAAGCATTTCATCCACAAGTTGCTCAATGACATCCCTTTGCCTCAGGGGATACCTATAGGGTCTTATATTAGCAGGCCCTGCATTAGGATCTAATGGAATCGTGTGATCATGCACCCCTCTCAAAGGAGGTAGTTCAACTAGTTCTGTAAAAATCATGTGATACTTGTCCTTGACTCAGGGCAAGAGAGCCCAAATAAAGAAACATGTGATGCTGCTGGAACAACTTGTAATAGACACAGTTGGGCTACCTGCTGGATCATTTTAATGCTTGTTTCCCCTTTTAAAACTTGTAATCTTTTAGGAGAAACCCCTTTCAACAATATTGATTGGCCTTGAAATTCAAACTCCATTACAATTTTTTGAAAATCCCAATATATTTTCCCCAATGTACTTAACCATTACACACCAAAGACCATATCACAATCCCCTAGGGCTATGAGCATCACATCTTCCTTAAAATATTAATGAATCATCCTCCACTGAAAATTGGGACAGTTGTGGTGTAATGATATACTACTGCCATCAGCTACGGTCACAACCTGAGGATCCATTGACTCAATTGAGCATTTCAGCTTCTTGGCTAGTGTTAGGTCAAGAAAATTATGGGTGCTACCTGATTCTATCAAGATATGTATAGGTGTATTGGCTACCCACCCTACAACTCTTATTGTTGAGAAATTTTTGTTTCCTGAAAGGGCATTCACAGAAATTTGGGGTTCATTACTAGGCTTAGATTCTTCCAAAAAATCCTCACTAAACTTAGCTTTTGTAGGAGATATATTAGGTTCAAAGGAAGAGTCAATTTAGGGAATTTCCACCATAAACAATCTTGGCTCTTTAAAGGGACATTTGTGGTTTCTTTCCCATTTTTTGTCACAATACAATCAATGATATTGTTCACTTTCTTACCTAAATGGTTCAAAGCATCTAGAAAAAGATTCACATCATAGCTTTGAGGATGCATCACATCATTTGGATTAGATGAAGGATTAGCACGCAGGGAAGGGGAATGAGTATCATCACTAGAAAACATTTG
The DNA here is from genome assembly GCA_951394345.1 of Salicornia ramosissima. Taxonomy (NCBI): domain Eukaryota; kingdom Viridiplantae; phylum Streptophyta; class Magnoliopsida; order Caryophyllales; family Amaranthaceae; genus Salicornia; species Salicornia ramosissima. The sequence goes on from OX596238.1 coordinate 35,037,737, forward strand.
CTCCATTCTTTCCATGGTGCTATTTATGAAATCTAAGATAAGTTTTGTATCAAAACTTGGAGAATACATCTCATCACAATTTTAATTTAGTGAAGAAGATTCATTGTATGAGAAGTGAGAAGAAGCATTTTAAGCACAAGGCACATCATTGTAATCCATGCAATCATAAGAGAAATAAGAGTTTTGAGCATGAGGATGCATGTCATCAAAATTAGGGGAAGAGGGGGGCGGTGCGTGTAATGACCCAGATTTTATCGGTATTTTTGCCGGTATTTATATGTATAATTATGTGTTTACTTGCTAGTTCAAAATTTATTTTGAACTATTTATTTTAATTTTTATGTGGGTAATTTCGATTTTGTCGAAATGTTTTATTTCTCAGTTTTTATTATTTATTTTAATTATTATTTAATTAATTAGAATTTTATTATTTAATTTTCTAATTAATTATTTAATATTAATTTTGGGCAAAATCGATTATTGCATGAATTTCATGTAAATTTCAATAATTGGCCCAATGGATCCCGAGAGCCCATTTAGAGCCCAAGCATGGCCCATAAACCTCATGGGGGCCGGTTTTTCATGAGCAAGGAGGGGCTTGCCACTTGCCTTGTGTTCACACCTTAACTAACTCTATAAATAAGAGAGTTAGTAAGGCCTTGGCTCATTTTGTCATCCTTGCCTTTAGCACTCTTGCCATGAAATTCAAAGCACCAAAAACTCCCTCCCTTGCCTATTCCACACGCCATTTTGATCAATTGAGACCCATCAATTGTTCATCATTTATCTAGCCCAAAACTTAAAGATTCAACCTCAATTAATCTTTAAGTGATCAAACACTAGCCTAAACACATTTATTTCAAACAAGATTCATTGTTTTGGGTTGATTTGGGTGGTTCGTGTGTTCTTGCTCGTGTGGGTTCGAGTGTGGCCGTGTGGTGTTCGGGTGGAGCCGTGTGAGGTGGTGGTTCGTGTGAAGAACCGTGCTGCAGTGGCCGTGCGTGGTGCAGTGAGCAGCAGTCGTGCAGTGGCCGAGTGGGTGTGCCCGTGCTTGTGCGATTGAGGTCGTGCGGTGGTGCCGTGCTAGAAGGCGTGGTGCTCGTGTGTGTGCCGTGCATAGGGGCCGTGTGTGACTCGTTCTTGCATTGCGTTTGTGTGTTGATTTGTGTGTTGATCTTCAACAAGGTAACATACTAACTCAACTTAATTGGTAGTACTATGTTTATAGCTTTGATTAAATGCATGTTTGAGTGATTTGTTGACGATTATGCATGGTTTTGAAGTAAATCTTTAATTCTGATTTTGGAGTATTTTAATGATGTTTTAATGGTGGTTTTCATGTTTTTAAGATGATTTTATGATATTTTGGAGATCATGGTGATTGGGTTTGATTTTGTTGAATTTTGATGAAAATAGTTGAAAATGTCGTGTGGGTTGTTGAGCTTCATGCGTGTGATTTTCGAAGTTTTGTATGAGTTCTTGATTGAGTTCTTGAATCTTGAATGGAGTTCTTGATTGAGTTCTTTAATCTTGAATGTGTTCTTGATGAGTTCTTTGAGTTATAGATGAGTTCTTTGAGGATCTTGATGAAGTTCTTTAGAGTTCTTTTTGAGGTTGTTTGAGTTCTTGAAAGTTAAAGAAAGTGTTAGATAGGGTCTTGAAAGTTAAAGATTTGAGTTGAGATGATTAAAGAATTGAGTAAAGATTGTTGATATGATGTTTGGTTAGTCTCAAGATCATGGCTATAGGTAGTTCTTGGGTTAACTTCGATATTTTGGTTATTAATTTCAAGAGTATGGCGTATTCTTGTTTTTAATTAACTTCGATGAAATGATGACGATATGATGAGATCTTTAGCTTGATTTCTTTTCTAGACGCCCTTGACTTTGTGTATGGCTTATGCTTAGTTTTTGGGTTAAGACGTTGCCCCTATTCCGTCCGCGGTATCGGAATAGTTTTGGAGTCTCACTATGTTATTCCTAGTACGCTCAGAATGATTTGGGGATTAGGGACACGAATTTCCAAGTATGAAATGGGTTCGTGGGATTTGGGTGTATGGCTTATGCCCGGTCCTGACATAGTAGAAGTTCGGTTGCGTAAGATGCTTCCGTACGAGCCTAGTCCGGTCTAGAACTAGAATGATTGCACCTGAGTTAGATTTGAGTATAGAGATGTCGTATGATTGATGATGTCGAGTGATGAGTTGATTTTGGGATTACGAGCTTGAGGTGGTCTCGTGTCTTCGAGGATTGTATGTGTGATGTTGTTTGATTATTGCTATGTACTTGTGTGTTCCCGTTAGGGTGAGTCAGATATGTTACTCGCCACTGATGGTGGATATGTTGTGTTTTTCAGGTACATCTGACGATGATGCTCTTGCTTAGCTTTTGGGTTGGGCGAGCGGCGTTTTGCGTGTTTTATTCCTATTGTTTATTTCAGTTGTTGCATAGTATTAGACTGGTTAAACGTTGTTTCAGGATTTATGATATACATTTGTTGTATAAGACTCTAGCATGTGGTTAGAGTTACACTTGACCTTTTATTTTTAGTTCATTTGATTTTTGGACTTAGTTTGTACAAGATTGGGGGTTATTGTACATTTATGGTTTAATAATAATATTTTGAGGTATTAGTATTATTTTCTAGGTGTTGAGTTTAGTTTTATAACTACTTGACTCGTCGGTTTCTTCCGCGCCGATTTAAGCGAGTCGGGTCGTTACAGTTGGTATCAGAGCCGAATAGGTTTAAGTGAAGTTTCTAGGATTTGAGTTAAACCGGGAGATGAGAGCTTTACTTTCCCGAGCGATTAAACCAATTTTAGGATTATGTGAAGGGAGAAGAGTGGGGTAGAAAGACCGGGATAGGATTCTTTCTATTTTCCTTTTCTTCTTATTTTTAGTATGTATTTGGTGGGGTATTTTACTGACTTGCTATCCTTGTTATGTTTGTTGTTGTGATGCGTTGCAGCATGTCTACCCCTCGCCGGTCGTATACTGGACGACAGAGGTTGCGGGCCCTCGAGGAGGCGATCCTTACGTTGGCGCATCATAGTCGTCATACGCCGAGTACGCAGTCGACGTTCGACCGCATCGCGCGTCACCGACCTCCGACATATGATGGGGTTGCCGACCCTACGACCTTAGAGAGCTGGATCCGCGAGATGGGGAAGCTCTTCGATGCGACATTTTGTCCCGATCACGAGAGGGTGCAGATCGCCGCATATTACTTACGTGGGGAGGCCGATAACTGGTGGACGTTAGCTAAGGACGCGTACCAGCCGTTGCATGCGATGACTTGGACCGACTTTATCGATAAGGTCCAGGAGCGTTTCTACCCCGACGAGTTGCGGTGGCAGAAACAGGAGGAGTTCCTTACTCTTGCACAGGGTAAGATGACTGTCCAGGCGTACACCGATCGATTCACGGAGTTATCGAGGTTCGCTACGTCTGTGGTTCCGTCGGAGAAGGATCGGGTCAAGCGCTACATCAAAAAGCTAGATCCGAGGATCCGAGTACACGTGATCAGTAGTGGAGCGACGACGTTCCAGCAGGCCTATGATGTGGCACTCGAGATACAGTCATCGATTTCCGAGGAAGATTCGAGCAAGAAGAGAGCTCCGGTTTCGACAACTACAGCTTCGTTTAAGAAGCCCCGTTTCAGCGCACCTAGCAGTACCCCTCCGACCACGAGTTCGCGTAAGGATAATGATGGTTCGAGTTGTCGAGGCTGTGGCAAAGATTTCCATCCAGGGAAGAAGTGCGACGGTTCTCCGATCACTTGCTTCACTTGTGGTAAGGTAGGCCACAAGTCTACGGTTTGTCCCGAGAGGAGGCCAGATTCAGAGGTTAAGCAGCTTCCAGCACCGACAAAGACCCCGGTGAAGAACCGAGTCTACTGTATGACCGAGGCGGAGGCCGAGGTTCAGCCTGACGTTGTATCAGGTAGATTTCTTGTCTCTGGTATGTTAGCATTAGTTCTTTTTGATTCTGGTGCTACTGTGTCTTTTGTGGCTAGTAGTTTTGCCTCGAGGTCAGATCTTCGTGGCAGTCTACCTGTTTGTTCAGTTATTACTCTCCCTTCAGGAGAGGATTTTACTTGTCAGCGAGAGTTCCGAGGAGTGCCTATCGTGATAGCAGGGGAGCAAGCGACGGCCGATCTGAAGGAGTTCCCGTTGATGGAATTTGACGTTATACTTGGTATGGACTAGCTATCGAGGTATCGAGCGATCATTCGTTGCCGAGATCAGTCAGTGACATTCCGAGGATCTCAGGGCAACCGAGTTACCTACTATGGGTTCGTCCTTAAGAAAGGAGTAAAGGTTATCTCAGCCTTGAAGATGAGGAAGCATCGCCAGAAGGGCGATATGGTGTTTCTTTGTCAGGTACGAGACTTGACTGATGAGTCTCTGTTGGACGATATACCTGTAGCGAGGGATTTCAGAGATGTATTTCCTGATGAGCTACCAGGCGTTCCACCTGAGCGCGACGTCGAGTTTCATATCGACTTAGTACCCGGCACAGCGCCAATCTCAAAAGCACCGTACCGAATGGCACCATCTGAATTATTGGAGTTGAAGTCACAACTCCAGGATTTGATCGACAAGGGCTTCATTAGGCCTAGTGTTTCTCCGTGGGGAGCACCTGTGCTCTTCGTGAAGAAGAAAGATGGTAGTATGCGTCTGTGCATAGACTACCGAGAGTTGAATCTGTAACTATCAAGAATAAGTACCCGTTGCCTAGGATTGAAGACCTGTTCGATCAGTTGCGAGGAGCAGGAGTGTTTTCGAAGATAGAGCTTCGATCCGGATATCATCAGATACCAGTTAAGAAGGAAGACATCCCGAAAACTGCTTTTCGTACTAGATACGGCCATTACGAGTTCGAGGTGATGCCCTTTGGTCTCACTAACGCGCCAGCTGTGTTTATGGACCAGATGAACCAGACATTTCATCATTTACTCGACAAGTGCGTCGTAGTATTTATTGACGATATCTTGGTCTATTCTAGAGATGAGTCTGAGCATACGGAACATCTCCGGATGGTACTCGAGATATTGCGGAATCATAGGTGGTTCGCGAAACTCTCCAAGTGTGAGTTCTGGCTTCGCGAGGTAGCCTTCCTAGGTCACGTGATCAGTAAAGAAGGCATTAAGGTAGACCCAGCCAAGATTAAGGCTGTAGTTGATTGGAGTAGCCCGAAAAATGTGGCGAAGGTTCGTAGTTTTCTTGGCTTAGCCGGATACTATCGACGATTCGTCCAGGACTTCTCCAAGATAGCTAGGCCGATGTCTAGTCTCCTACAGAAGGAGGTCCGATTCGTGTGGACAGAGGCTTGCGAGCAAGCTTTCCAGGAGTTGAAACAGAGGTTAGTCTCTGCTCCGATTCTTACTCTTCCGAACGATGAAGAGGGCTTCGAGGTCTATAGTGATGCTTCGAAGAGTGGCTTAGGTTGTGTGCTCATGCAGGGTGGAAAGGTCATCGCTTACGCATCGAGACAGCTGAAGGTGCACGAGCGTAACTATCCTACGCATGACTTGGAGTTAGCAGCTGTAGTGTTCGCGTTGAAAATCTGGAGGCACTATCTCTATGGTGGTTCGTGTAGAGTATTCACGGATCATAAGAGTCTCAAGTACATCTTCACTCAGAAAGACCTCAATATGAGGCAGAGGCGGTGGCTTGAGTTGATTAAGGACTACGACCTGACGCTCAACTATTGCGAGGGCAAAGCGAATTTGGTTGCAGATGCGCTAAGCCGCAAACATCGCTTGAGCTTCAGTAGAAGCCGTGGTTCCGTCAGACTTCGTCTGACATCGATGAGTGCTGAACCTGATTTAATTCAGGAAATGCGTGAAGGTCAGCAGAACGACCCACAGCTTGCTAGGATTCGAGAGGCTATACGGCAAGGTAAAGCCGTTGGTTTCACGATCTCTTCTGATGGTAGTATGCACTTCCGAGGGAGATGGTGTGTACCGGACTGTTCTGATCTTAGGAACAGGATCATGTCCGAGGCACATAACTCGCCTTATTCTGTTCATCCCGGTGGTAATAAGCTTTACCAGGACCTCAAGGGCCAGTTCTGGTGGCCTAAGATGAAGAGTGATGTAGCGGAGTTTGTTGCTCGGTGTCTGACCTGTCAGAAGGTCAAGATTGAGCATCAGAGACCAGGAGGTCTGTTGCAGCCACTACCTATTCCGACCTGGAAATTTGAGTCTGTTTCTATGGACTTTGTAGTGAGCTTACCCACGTGCAATGGCTTGAATGCTATTTGGGTCATTGTGGATAGGTTGACTAAGGTCGCTAGATTCATTCCGATGAAAATGACCTGGTCGATGGAGCGTCTAGCTGAGGCGTATACTCAGGACATAATCCGACTTCATGGAGTTCCGAGGGAGATTGTTTCTGATCGGGATCCGAGGTTTCTATCTCGTTTCTGGAAATCAGTTCAAGAAGCCTTTGGGACGAAGCTGAAGTTGAGCACCGCTTTTCATGCGGCGACTGATGGTCAGACTGAGAGGACCATCCAGACTTTGGAGGATATGCTTCGAGCATGCACTCTGGAGTATCATCAGTCTTGGGTGCGTATGCTTTGCTTGATAGAGTTCTCCTATAATAACAGCTATCACTCTAGCATTGAGATGGCTCCGTACGAGGCCCTATATGGCAGGAAATGTCGGATTCCGATTTGCTGGAATGATATCAGTGATACTGTGGCTCTAGGACCTGAGATGGTACGCGATACTATCGAGAAGGTTCGAGTCATTCGGTCTAAGATGCAGGCCGCTCAGAGTCGTCAGAAATCTTACGCCGATAATCGACGTAGGCCACTGGCTTTTGAAGTAGGTGACAAAGTCTTGCTTAAGGTTTCACCTTTCAAGGGAGTTGTACGCTTTGGTCAAAAGGGTAAACTTCGACCGAAGTATGTGGGACCTTACGAGATATTAGAACGAGTTGGGGAAGTGGCTTATCGATTGGCATTACCACCTGGTTTGGCTAATGTTCATGACATATTTCATGTTTCCCAGCTAAGGAAATATGTACATGATCCTACTCATGTAATCTCAGTGGATCCGGTCGTAATCGAGCCGAATCTGACTTATGAGGAGCGACCCGTCCAGATCTTGGATCGGGAGGAGAGAACCCTGCGACGTAAGTAGGTACCGCTTGTCAAGGTGTTGTGGAGAAATCAACACCATGAAGAAGCGACTTGGGAGACGGAAGCGTCCATGCGGCAGAAGTACCCCGAGCTTTTCGATGGGGAGCAGTCTCCTGCACCTTGAAATTTCGGGACGAAATTTCTTTAAGGAGGGGAGGTTGTAATGACCCAGATTTTATCGGTATTTTTGCCGGTATTTATATGTATAATTATGTGTTTACTTGCTAGTTCAAAATTTATTTTGAACTATTTATTTTAATTTTTATGTGGGTAATTTCGATTTTGTCGAAATGTTTTATTTCTCAGTTTTTATTATTTATTTTAATTATTATTTAATTAATTAGAATTTTATTATTTAATTTTCTAATTAATTATTTAATATTAATTTTGGGCAAAATCGATTATTGCATGATTTTCATGTAAATTTCACTAATTGGCCCAATGGATCCCGAGAGCCCATTTAGAGCCCAAGCATGGCCCATAAACCTCATGGGGGCCGGTTTTTCATGAGCAAGGAGGGGCTTGCCACTTGCCTTGTGTTCACACCTTAACTAACTCTATAAATAAGAGAGTTAGTAAGGCCTTGGCTCATTTTGTCATCCTTGCCTTTAGCACTCTTGCCATCAAATTCAAAGCACCAAAAACTCCCTCCCTTGCCTATTCCACACGCCATTTTGATCAATTGAGACCCATCAATTGTTCATCATTTATCTAGCCCAAAACTTAAAGATTCAACCTCAATTAATCTTTAAGTGATCAAACACTAGCCTAAACACATTTATTTCAAATAAGATTCATTGTTTTGGGTTGATTTGGGTGGTTCGTGTGTTCTTGCTCGTGTGGGTTCGAGTGTGGCCGTGTGGTGTTCGGGTGGAGCCGTGTGAGGTGGTGGTTCGTGTGAAGAACCGTGCTGCAGTGGCCGTGCGTGGTGCAGTGAGCAGCAGCCGTGCAGTGGCCGAGTGGGTGTGCCCGTGCTTGTGCGATTGAGGTCGTGCGGTGGTGCCGTGCTAGAAGGCGTGGTGCTCGTGTGTGTGCCGTGCATAGGGGCCGTGTGTGACTCGTTCTTGCATTGCGTTTGTGTGTTGATTTGTGTGTTGATCTTCAACAAGGTAACATACTAACTCAACTTAATTGGTAGTACTATGTTTATAGCTTTGATTAAATGCATGTTTGAGTGATTTGTTGACGATTATGCATGGTTTTGAAGTAAATCTTTAATTCTGATTTTGGAGTATTTTAATGATGTTTTAATGGTGGTTTTCATGTTTTTAAGATGATTTTATGATATTTTGGAGATCATGGTGATTGGGTTTGATTTTGTTGAATTTTGATGAAAATAGTTGAAAATGTCGTGTGGGTTGTGGAGCTTCATGCGTGTGATTTTCGAAGTTTTGTATGAGTTCTTGATTGAGTTCTTGAATCTTGAATGGAGTTCTTGATTGAGTTCTTTAATCTTGAATGTGTTCTTGATGAGTTCTTTGAGTTATAGATGAGTTCTTTGAGGATCTTGATGAAGTTCTTTAGAGTTCTTTTTGAGGTTGTTTGAGTTCTTGAAAGTTAAAGAAAGTGTTAGATAGGGTCTTGAAAGTTAAAGATTTGAGTTGAGATGATTAAAGAATTGAGTAAAGATTGTTGATATGATGTTTGGTTAGTCTCAAGATCATGGCTATAGGTAGTTCTTGGGTTAACTTCGATATTTTGGTTATTAATTTCAAGAGTATGGCGTATTCTTGTTTTTAATTAACTTCGATGAAATGATGACGATATGATGAGATCTTTAGCTTGATTTCTTTTCTAGACGCCCTTGACTTTGTGTATGGCTTATGCTTAGTTTTTGGGTTAAGACGTTGCCCCTATTCCGTCCGCGGTATCGGAATAGTTTTGGAGTCTCACTATGTTATTCCTAGTACGCTCAGAATGATTTGGGGATTAGGGACACGAATTTCCAAGTATGAAATGGGTTCGTGGGATTTGGGTGTATGGCTTATGCCCGGTCCTGACATAGTAGAAGTTCGGTTGCGTAAGATGCTTCCGTACGAGCCTAGTCCGGTCTAGAACTAGAATGATTGCACCTGAGTTAGATTTGAGTATAGAGATGTCGTATGATTGATGATGTCGAGTGATGAGTTGATTTTGGGATTACGAGCTTGAGGTGGTCTCGTGTCTTCGAGGATTGTATGTGTGATGTTGTTTGATTATTGCTATGTACTTGTGTGTTCCCGTTAGGGTGAGTCAGATATGTTACTCGCCACTGATGGTGGATATGTTGTGTTTTTCAGGTACATCTGACGATGATGCTCTTGCTTAGCTTTTGGGTTGGGCGAGCGGCGTTTTGCGTGTTTTATTCCTATTGTTTATTTCAGTTGTTGCATAGTATTAGACTGGTTAAACGTTGTTTCAGGATTTATGATATACATTTGTTGTATAAGACTCTAGCATGTGGTTAGAGTTACACTTGACCTTTTATTTTTAGTTCATTTGATTTTTGGACTTAGTTTGTACAAGATTGGGGGTTATTGTACATTTATGGTTTAATAATAATATTTTGAGGTATTAGTATTATTTTCTAGGTGTTGAGTTTAGTTTTATAACTACTTGACTCGTCGGTTTCTTCCGCGCCGATTTAAGCGAGTCGGGTCGTTACAGTGCGTCACAGTTGTAATGACCCAGATTTATCGGTATTTCTGTCGTTGATTTATTTGTTTATTTACGTTATTTTATATATGGTCTAAAATTTGTTTGGACTATTTATTTTTATTTTATGTGAATAATTTTGATTATTTCTATTTTTGGTTGTTTATTATTTATTTTATTATTATTTAATTAATTAGAATTTAATTATTTAATTTTCTAATTAGTTAATTAATTTTTGGGCCAAATGCAATTTAAGCATGATTAATCATGCACGAGTGCAATTAGCCCAATTGATCTCCAAAAGCCTAATTTGTCCATGACAAAACCGGCCCCCCTTGTGTATTAGTGGCCTAATTGCCACTTGCTTCATGTTCACACCTTAAACCCACTTCTACAAATAGAAGGGTTAGTAAGGCATAAGATCTCATTTGCCATCATTTGCACCTTTGATCATCATTTGCCACAATTAAAAAGCCAAACACTCTCCCTTGCCTTAGAATTCCACACGCCATTTTTGGTGTATGAACACCCAACTTTTGTTCATCATCCAATCATTTCCAAAGTTTAAAGATTAATATTCTATTGATCTTTGAGTAACTCTAAACACAATAATCTCCTTAGTTTCCAATCAAGACTTCTAGTTTGGGGTTTGGATTTGGGGTTTGTTCGATTAGGTCGTGTTCGTGAACGGGTCCGTGTAGTTCGTGTGAAAGAGCTGTGTTGGTTCGTGTGGTGGACCGTGTAGCCGTGTCGTGTGAAGACGGTGGTCCGTGGTGGTGCCGTGTAGGAGCCGTGGTGGTGCCGTGTGCCAGACGTGGTGATGCCGTGCAAGGCCGTGCGTGTGAGCCGTGTTGTTCGTGGTTCTAGCCGTGTATTTTGGGGTTTTCCGAGCTGCAAGTTTGTGTGATTGATTTGCTTGATCTTCAATAAGGTAACATACTATCTTACCTTAATATGTGTATTATGATTATAAGATAGATTAAGTGATCATGTTGGATGAATTTTTGATGATTGTTTGCCATGAAATGCGTGATTTTTAAGGATGGATTTGGGTATTGATTTCATGATGATTTGCTTAAGTTTTCATGCATGTTTTTGATGGGGTTTTTCGTGTGGTTTGATGTTGAAGTCGAGTTCTTCTTGAGTTCTTGTTGAGTTCTTGATGAGTTCTTGATGAGTTCTTTGATTCTTGATGAGTTCTTGGTTGAATCTTGAAATCTTGAAAGTTGGTCATATGTTCTTTAAAATACAAGTTTGTTGATGTCTTTCGAAGTTTTATTTAAAGATAAGCAAAGTTTTGTAAAGTTTTCTAAAGGAGATTTTAAAGAAGTTAAAAGAAAGGTTTAAAGAAAGTCAAAGATTTGTTAAAGAATGGATTAACAATTAGTATTGATTATGGTTAGACTTAAGAAAAGACGAAAGAAGCGATCTTGAGAATAACTTTGATGTTGTAAAGTTTTAGCTTAAGTTTACTTTTAGACGCCTAACCTTAGAGTAAGATTGTAAAACTTGGGTTAAGACGTGGCCCCTATCCTAACGGCGGTAGTGGGATAGTGTATACTTGCTATGTTGTCTGTTTGATATGAATTTCCGTAAGATGGGGTTCATGGGTTTGGGAGTAAGATTCTCATTCCTGGCATAGTAAGAAAGTTCGTTCACGTAAGATGCGTTCGTACGTGCATAGTCCGGTCTAAAATGTAAATGGTAGCGACAAGGATGTCTTATGATTTAAGTTTGAATAATTAAAGTTTGTCAGTTTTACGATTATTATTATTATGATGTTTATATTGTATGTTGGTTGGTAGTCTGATATTTTTTTTTGATTTGTTCTATGATTATGTGTATCCATGTTAGGGTGGGGACTGTTATGTTACTCGCCACTGACAGTGGACTGTTGTTAATTTGTCAAGTAACTCTGATGATGACGGTGTTTCTTAGCTTTGGGTTGGGCGAGTGCCGATGTTGTTTTTCTGTTCTAGACTATAATATATTTTTAGTTTGGACGTATAGTTTTGTATTTCGTAGATTTTGACTCTGACAGTATTTGGAGTTATTCATTAGTACTGATATATTTAGGTTTAGTGTTGTACAAACTTGTGGGTATTTTACGTTTTGGGTTATAGTAATAATAATTTCGAGGTTCTGTTTTGATTTTTAGTAAGTTTTGTTTGTTAGATCGAAAATTCGACTCGTCGGTTTCTTCCGCGCCGGTTTAAGCGAGTCGGGTTGTCACAGTTGGTATCAGAGCCGAATAGGTTTTAAGTGAAGTTTTAGAACTTGAGTAAAACCCGGGAGTTGAGAGCTTTACCATTCTCGAGTGATAAACCCAAGTTAGAATAAGTTTAAGGGAGAAGAGTTTCGGGTAGAAGAATCCGGGATAAGACTATTTTTCCTACTTTCTTTTTGTGTGTATACTTGACTGGAGTGTGGATTTTTGATTGACATTGCCTCTTTTTGTTTGTCTGTTGCTTGCGATGATTTCAGCATGTCCACACCTCGCCGGACAAGTTCGGGTCGATAGAGATTACGAGCGCTCGAGGAGGCGATTCTTACGCTAGCGCATCATAGTCGTCAGCCATCGGGATCGCAGTCGACGTTCGATCGTATCGCTCGTCATCAACCACCTACTTACGATGGGGTTGCCGACCCTACGAGGTTGGAGAGTTGGATCTGCGAGATGGGGAAGCTCTTCGACGCGACGTTTTGCCCCGAGCACGAGAAGGTCCAGATCGCCGCCTACTACTTAGGTGGAGAGGCCGATAACTGGTGGAGCGTAGCGAAGAACGCGTGTATGCCCCTACATTTGATGTCTTGGGCCGAGTTCGTAGCTAAGGTCCAGGAGAGGTTCTACCCCGACGAGTTACAGTGGCAGAAACAGGAGGAGTTTCTTACTATCGCTCATGGTAAGATGATGGTTCAGGCCTACACCGATAAGTTCGCCGAGTTATCGAGGTTCGCGACATCGGTAGTACCATCTGAGGAGGAGCGGGTCAAGCGCTACATCAAAAAGCTAGATCCGAGGATTCGCGGCCATGTGATCAGTAGTGGAGCGAAGACGTTACAGCGAGCTTACAAGGTAGCACTTGAGATCCAGACGTTTGTCATCGAGGAGGATACGAGCAAGAAGAGGACCCCGACCCCGGTGACGTCACCATCATTTAAGAAGCCCCGGTTCAGCACTCCGAGCAGTACCCCTCCGATCGCTAGTTCATCTCAGGGAGTTCGAGATGCAGAGGATGTGGCAAGGACTTCCATCCAGGGAAGTGATGCGACGGGACGCCCATTACATGTTTTATCTGTGGGAAGGAAGGCCACAAGGAGTCAGTTTGCCCCGAGAAGAAGCCAGGCACCGAGACCAAGCAACTTCCAGCACCGGCTAAGACTCCAGTGATGAATCGAGTCTACTGTATGACTGAGGCAGAGGAAGAGGTCCAGCCAGATGTAGTCTCAGGTAGATTTCTTGTCTCTGGTATTTTAACACTTGTTTTATTTGATTCTGGTGCCACAGTTTCTTTCGTGGCTAGTAGTTTTGTCTCGAGGTCTAACCTTCGAGGCAGTTTCCCTGTTAGATCGATCATAACTCTCCCTTCTAGAGAGGATTTTGTTTGTCAGCGCGAGTTCCGAGGAGTGCCTATCGTTATAGCTGGAGAGCAGGCGACGGCTGATCTGAAGGAGTTCCCGCTGATGGAGTTCGATGTCATTCTTGGCATGGACTGGCTATCGAGGTATCAAGCGACTATTCGTTGCCGAGACCAGTTAGTGACATCCCGAAGACCGCTTTTCGTACGAGATACGGCCACTACGAGTTCGAGGTGATGCCTTTTGGCCTCACTAACGCACCAACCGTGTTCATGGATCAGATGAACCGGACTTTCCATCACTTACTCGATAAGGGTGTCGTAGTATTTTTAGATGATATCTTAGTCTATTCGAGAGATGAGTCTGAGCATGCAGAGCATCTTCGGATGGTACTTGTAACGACCCGACTCACTTAAATCGGCGCGGAAGAAACCAACGAGTCGAATAGTTAGAAACTACAACTCAAAATACTTGAGAATTAAAACTAATTCCTCGAAATATTATTATTAAACCACAAAAGTACAAATACCCACAAGTTTGTACGTACTAATCCAAAAGTCAAACTAAAAATACCAAGATACGAGTAACTCCAACCACATGTCAGAGTCAAAACAACGTATACATAATCCAACAATAACGTATAAAATCTATACAACACCATTACTATCTATAAACGACAGAAATAGAAAATACATCAAATAACAGAAACAATAACGTCGCTCGCCCAACCCAAAGCTAAGCAAGAGTATCGTCATCAGAAATACCTGAAAAACATACAACAGTTCACCATCAGTGGCGAGTAACATAACTGACTCACCCTAAGGGGAATACACATGCACATAGCATAAATCAAATAAACAACATCATTAAACAAAGTTCGAGAACAACCCAAAACGTGAACTCGACTTAAACCAACTTAATCAACTATCTTTGGCGCAATCATTCATATTTTAGACCGGACTATGCTCGTACGAACGCATCTTACGCGATCGAACTTTCTACTATGCTTGGATTTGAGAATCTTACTCCCAAACCCCATGAAACCAATCTTACTGGAAATCCATGTCCCGTGAAACCAATCTTACTGGAAATTCACAAAGATCACATAGTATGACTCCAACTATCCCAATACCGCGGATGGAATAGGGGCAACGTCTTAACCCAAATACAATGAATCTTACTCAAAGTATCAGGCGTCTAAAAATGAAATCAAGCTAACTTAATTAATTAATTTATTCAATCATCTTAATCATTATAACTAAATTATATTTAAGAATTGCCTCAATGCCTTGATTCTTGAAGATAACTAGTTAAAATATCGAAGTTATACTCAAGATTGCCTCTATGCCTTGATCTTGAGTCTAACCAACCATAATTCATCAATCTTTAACTATTCTTTAATCAAATTAGACACATTCTTTAACTTTCTTTATCATTTAAACCATTTTCTTTAACTTCCAAGATTCAACCAAGAACTCATAAAGACTCATCAAGAATTCATAAAGAACTCAAAGAACTCATAAAGAACTCATTCAAGATTCAAGATCTTCAATCAAGAACTCAATCAAGATTCAAGAACTTCAATCAAGAACTCATCCAAACTCATTAAACCACACGCATAACTCATAAAAACCATTCCAAAATCATCCTTTCAATTATCCAAAATTAACCAAACTTTGACACATTAATCATGATCATATTACAACATATAATCAATCCTAAAATCACGAAAAACCTTTATCCAAAACCTCATTAAATCACTTTAAAAATCAGAATACAAATAATACATAAATCATGAATAATCAACAATAAACAACTCAAACATGCATTTAATTCATACTATAAACATAGTATACCAAATAGGTTGAGTAAGTATGTTACCTTATTGAAGATTACACACAAATTCAACACAAATATGCAGTCCGGAAACAAGCACCAAACACGGCACAACACGGCACCACACGCACGGCTGCTGCACACGGCACCACACGAACCACCACGAACCACACACTTGCACGACCACTGCACACGGCTGCTGCCCAATCACGAACACCACGCACGGTTACGGCACCACCACGAGCACCACTGCACGGTTCGAACACCAACCACACGGACCCCACACGTGCAACACGAACACGATCCCAAAACTAACTCGAACAAGAAATCTTGATTGAAATGAATGTGTTTAGGATTGTGTTTGGACACCTAAAGATCAATGAACTTTGAATCTTTAAGTTTTTGGGCTAGGAAAAAGATGAACAATTGATGGCTTCAATCATCCAAAAATGGCGTGAGGCAAGGATGAAGTGGAGGGAGTTTTTGATGATTGAACTTTGAGGCAAGTGCATTAGATGGCAAATGAGCAAAAACTTAAGGCATCACTAACCACTCCTATTTATAGAAGTTGATTTAGTGTGAAAGCAAAGCAAGTGGCAAGGCATGAAATGCCTTGTGAAAAACCGGCCATGGGCCTAGAATGGGCTTAAAACTGGGCTCTCGTGATCCATTGGGCTAATTTACATATTTTACATGATTAATCATGCAATAATCGATTTAGCCCAAAATATTAAATAATTAATTAGAAAATTAAATAATAAAAATTCTAATTAATTAAATAATAAATAACATAAATAATAAAAACTGAAAATAAATATTTCGAATTAAATCGAAATTATTCACATAAATAAAATAAATAGTTCAAAAAAATAAATTTGAACTAACACAAGAATACACATATTTACACATAATTATCGGCAAAAATACCAATAAAATCTGGGTCATTACAACCTCCCCTCCTTAAAGAAATTTCGTCCCGAAATTTTAAGGTGCAGGAGATCGCTCCCCATCGAACAGCTCCGGGTACTTCTGCCGCATGGACGCTTCCGTCTCCCAAGTCGCTTCTTCATGGTGTTGATTTCTCCACAACACCTTGACAAGCGGTACCTGCTTATGCCGCAGGGTCCTCTCTTCCCGATCCAAGATCTGGACGGGTCGCTCCTCGTAGGTCAGATTCGGCTCAATCATGGCCGAGTCCGTTGTTACTAAGAACTATGACCTCGTAGGTATTCACGGATCATAAGAGTCTCAAGTACATCTTCACTCAGAAAGACTTCAATATGAGGCAGAGAAGATGGCTTGAACTTATTAAGGACTATGACCTGACGCTTAATTATTGCGAGGGCAAGAATTTAGTCGCTGACGCACTGAGTCGCAAGAATCGATTGAGCTTCAGTAGAAGTCGTAGTTCCGTCAGATTTCATCTGACATCTATGACTGCCGAGCTTGAATTATTTCAGGAGTTGCGCGAGGGTCAGCAGAATGATCCGCAGTTGGCTAGGATTCGAGAGGCTTTACGGCAAGGAAAAGACGTTGGCTTCGAGATCTCTTCCGACGGTAGTCTGCGATTCCGAGGGAGGTGGTGTGTACCGGACAGTTCTGATCTTAGGAACAAAATCATGTCTGAGGCACATAACTCACCCTACTCTGTTCATCCTGGAGGTAACAAGTTGTATCAGGACCTGAAGGGCCAGTTCTGGTGGCCTAAGATGAAGAGGGATGTAGCAGAGTTTGTAGCTCGATATTTAGTCTGTGAGAAGGTTAAGATCGAGCATCGGAGACCTAGAGGTCTTTTGCAGCCATTACCGATTCCGACCTGGAAATTTGAGTCGGTATCTATGGATTTCGTGGTTAGCCTACCTACCTGTAATGGAAGTTTTAGCTTAAGTTTACTTTTAGACGCCTAATCTTAGAGTAAAATTCTAAGACTTGGGTTAAGACGTTGCCCCTATCCAAACTGCGGTAGTGCGATGGTTTATACTTGCTATGTTGTCTGTTTAATATGAATTTCCGTAAGATGGGGTTTATGGCTTTGGGAGTAAGATTCTTATTCCTGGCATAGTAAGAAAGTTCGTTTGCGTAAGATGCGTTCGTACGTGCATAGTCCGGTCTAAAATGTAAATGGTAGCGACAAGGATGTTTTATGATTTAAGTTTGAATAATTAAAGTTGGTCAGTTTTACGATTATTATTATTATGATGTTTATATTGTATGTTGGTTGGTAGTCTGATATGTTTGTTTGATTTGTTCTATGATTATGTGTATCCATGTTAGGGTGGGACTGTCATGTTACTCGCCACTGACAGTGGATTGTTGTTAATTTTTCAGGTAACTCTGATGATGACGGTGTTGCTTAGCTTTGGGTTGGGCGAGTGCCGATGTTGTTTTCTTGTTCTAGACTATATTATGTGTTATTCCTGTAGAAACACTGCAAGAGGGGGGGTGAATTGCTGTGTGGAACTTATAGCACAAATTTTCGTCAGAATCAAAAACCTAAAGGAACTTTGAGAAAAACGAAATGTAAAGAGTCAAATTTCAACGAGAAAAACTTCCTGGCCCACGGAAGAAAAACTCCACTTTTATATAAAGGCCTTGTAAACTATTACAACCCTAATTTCTCTCTGGACCTCGTGAGTTCCTGTAGGAACTTACGATTCTATTCTCTTTCTCTCTTTCTTTTTCCTTTCTCTTTCTCACGACTCTTTCTTTTCTGTTCTCTCTAAGTTCTCACACACTTCTCTTCTCTTTTCTCTCAATTACAACTCAAATAATAACTCTAGTATATTGAAATGCATGTAGGAAACTGGATTGGAACTTTGGAACTTTTGACACAAACTCTAAGTAATATAAATCTGAAAGTGTGCTCTCTTGTTGTGTGTGTTTTAAATCAGAATTATATGTGTGTATATATATAAATGAATGGTTATAAAAAAACCTAATTAACCACCCATAAACACCATTACACGACCACCACTCTCACTCACACACCACTAACTTTGACTCACTAACTTAAACAACCCACTAACTTAATTAATAACCTAAAAATCAGAAATAATAAGTTAAATAAAAAATAGATGAATTAATTAATTAAAAATAAAAACTAAAAACTGGTTTTTTCTTTTTTTTAATTTTTCCGTAAAAAAAAATCTTTTTTTTAAAATCTCAAACTTTAAATTAATTTTTAAAACCAGAAATGAATTAATAAAATAAAAGGAAATCAAAATTAAAAAAACAACTAACCTAATCCTAAAATTAAGGACACCAAATTGACTACTAACTAATTCAAAAATTACCTACCCACTATTCCTAAAATTGGGCTGCACTAATCCAGTCAGTCTTTGACCGTTTTAAACAGGTTAAAACAGTCAAGGAGTTGTTTAAACAGTCCCTAAAAAATAGCAACTGTCGTGGACTAAAGTAACTAACAGATTCGACACAAGTTCCTCTAGGAACATGACCCAGAGTTCCTCTGACAGACACGACTGAGTTCCAACCAGACTTAAATGCATTAATATACTTACATTTACCCTAGAACATTATATTATAACATTCATGGATGATTCTCTTCTCTTCAACAAGTAATTCGTTGGAATACTTGAAGTTCTTCTCATGTTCCTTGCTGAATTCTCTTCAGGAACTTCTCTGATTTCTCTGTAGAAACTTGACAGCAACATCTTCGATTCATGATTCGAACCTTCACTTGAATCACCATCTTGTTTCTTCAAATGATTGAATCTTCATACTTGAATCTTTAATGCTTATTTATCTTCAAGATCTAAAATTCTCCAAGAACTTAAAGATACTTATTAGTACTTAAGTTTGAGGTTTATGTCATCATCAAAACATAAAAGGAATATGTCAACAATTTCCCCCTTTTTGATGATGAAAAACCAAGGCAAACTTAATGGAAAATAATTAAGAACTAAATTAAACTACCAAAGGTATATAAATCTTAACTCCACATGGAATCAAGAAAGTTAGTTAACTATTCACAAGTTAGTAAATTATTCACAAGTTAGGAACTTCATTTCATATGAGAATAAGATGAAAAATAAGACGAAAAAGAATAAAGTTGGTTTGCCAATTATTCTTCCCCCTTTTGGCATCATCAAAATCAAAATCATCACGCCTCAAACATTTTTCATCACAGCACCATTAAACCAGTAATGGCAGATACCTGATCTCTAGAATAAGAAAATAACTCAAGTAGCAATCTAGCAATATTAGTCATCATAAGAGCATCAAGGATGAAATTGCAAAATATAGCATATATATATGTTCCAAGGACAAAAGAAAAATAGAAAGTAGCGACTACCCGACTACTAAGACTCAAAAGAAAGAAATGAAAATGTCAAAGAAGAAAATAAAAGAAAACCTAAACCATGTTTAAAATAGTACAACCATATCGAAAATGTTTGAATGAAAGAGAAAAGAACAAGATCAATCGCTGTCCTGAGGAGCATCACTATAAAGTCCAGCAATGTTGCCCAGAGAAGTTCCTTTAGGAACAGCAGAGGAAGCTCCAGCAGGTTTAGGGGCACGAGTTCTGACAGGAATCCCCGTAGGAACAGATGCTGAGCTCTGAAGAGACGCAAGCCGTGACATAACCTCGACATGATTCTGATCAGTAGATGCCCGTAGCTCAGCTACCTCGTGTCGAGAGGCGGTGGCTCGTTCTTCCAAGACTTCGATTCTTTCCCTAAAATGTTGAATCTCCTTCAAAATATGAAGAAGAATGTTTTCCATGTTAGCATCCATGTTCTCAGTCCCATCATCCTTGAGCTCCTCATCATCAACCAAATTCACATGTGGAACTTCACCCGGAACCTTAGGTTTGGATGAAATTCGCCTACTTTTACGCACCGGCTCTTTCACTCCAACTGTGTTTTTCCCTTCAACCATGACCTCCGCCGCCTTGGCTTTCCTCTTAGCCTCATTTGCTTGTTTAATTTCCAACAGAGTTGCAGTACGACCATCTAATACCCCCACATGCCAACCCGCAAGTGTAGTTCCTTGAATGAATTGTTTTTTCTTTAATCTTAACTTCCCATATCCCTCAAGTGGCACTTTAAAGTACTTAAAGATTTTAGTCATGAAATTTCCATATCCCACTTTCTTGCCACTTGGGATAGTATCAAGCATATGAGAAATCATCAAACTAGGGAAGTTGATAGGGATATCATTTGACAAGCAATAGATCAAAGAACAATCATGCAAGTTGGCCTCATTTCTTTTAGATGACCGTGGCACTAAAGTCCTCCAAACAAGATTAAACAACACTTTATGAAATGGCATAAGAGAGTTAAGCTCAATCTTGTTTTTCTTAGATTCACCATTTAAACTCAACAATATGTCCAATTTATCTACCCCATTAATCTTTAAATTGTAAGGTCCCTTAAAATATTTATCAAAACCATCATTTGGAACCTCAAAAACATTAGCCAAGACATCAACATCAAATTCAATATCAACCCCATTCACATGAATCTTGATTACCCTTTGTTGTGAGTCAAAATTCTTTCATTGCTTCTGGATACATAAACTTTATATAATCACTAAGCATTTTATCCCAATTTTGAAATTGAAAAACATGCAAAAGTTGGTCATACCCATTTTTAGAACACCATTCACGGTTGAGAACGAGTACGGGAACGAAATGACTAGCCAATTGGTCGAGTTCCTTGGGGATATCATTGCTAACTTCTCCCATCTCCAAGCTTTCAAGAAAGGAAGGTCCTTCGTCCTCTTTTCGTGGTCTTTTTTTCGAAGTTAGGGTTTGGGATTGTGGAATTTTGGGAGGAGATTGGTGAGTGGGGGATGCATTTGAGTCTTTGGTTGATTGGGTGTTGGAAGTATGAGAAGCCATTGTTGAAGAGGAGTGGAGATTGGAAATGTAGAAGAAGAAATTTTGGGGAAGAAGAAGGAGGGGGTGTCGTGTTTGAGGAGAGAGGAAAGGGAGTTGGGTGTAATTGGGAAGTTTGAAATTGGT
The DNA here is from genome assembly GCA_951394345.1 of Salicornia ramosissima. NCBI lineage: Eukaryota > Viridiplantae > Streptophyta > Magnoliopsida > Caryophyllales > Amaranthaceae > Salicornia > Salicornia ramosissima. The sequence goes on from OX596238.1 coordinate 35,058,926, forward strand.
AGAGGTATGTTGAGTGGGTTAGTGGGTAGAAACCCACGTGTGGAGTTCCCCCTTTTTTTTTTGTTTTTTATTATTTTTTTTTTTATTTGAAATATGGATATATACATAAACATGGTGACACTCTAATTGGACTTACTTAATGGGTAGTTCTCTTTGGCTACAAAAGAAAAATAATTTGTGGAAAATAAAATTAATTTGTGGAAAAATAAATTAATTTGTGGAAAATAAAATGAAAATAAATTAATTTGAGGAATAAATTAATTTATATAAAAAGAAGAAAGAAATAAAATAAAAACCATAGGAACATATTGATGCACACATTTAATTCATCATCCAAATAGCAATCATGAAAATAAGAGTAATATTGATAGACATTTACGAGTATAAATCTCAAATTCCATCAGGAACATGCTTTCGCACCATAATTGCAATGAAAATTATTCTAGGAACTTTAATAATTGAGTTGACGTACCTGGAGGAACTTCTTAGCAAATTACTTTAATTTGATCATCCCAAGTTCCATCCTCAATTTCTCATATCTTTCTCTATTCAATGGCTTAGTTAATATGTCAGCAATTTGATCTTCAGTTTGACAAAATTCAAGTTTTATCAGACCTTTTTCTACATTGTCCTTTAGAAAGTGATGACGTATGTGAATGTGTTTCACACGTGAATGGTGAACTGGATCTTTTGATATAGAAATGGCACTAGTATTATCACAATATATAGGAATACAATTATAATTAATACCAAAGTCCCTTAGTTGTTGTTTTATCCAAAGCAGTTGTGAACAACATGCAGCAGCTGCTACATATTCGGCTTCTGCAGTGGATAGAGCAACTGTGTTTTGCTTCTTGGAACTCCAAGAACCTAAACACGTTCCAAGGAACTGAACCATACCTGAAGTGCTTTTCCTATTCACCAAATCACCGGCATAATCTGCATCAGCAAATCCCTTGAGTTGAAACGTGTCATTGTGAGGATAGAACAGTGTTAGATCATCAGTTCCTTTCAAATATCTCAATATCCTCTTGACTGCAGTGAGATGTGACTCCTTTGGATTTGCTTGGAACCTAGCACATACACCAACACTAAAAGAAATATCTGGTCTACTAGCAGTTAGATACAATAAGGAACCTATCATGCCTCTATATTGCTTTTCACTCACACTAGTTCCTTTGGGATCTTCATCCAATCTGGTGTTAGTTCCCATAGGAGTGTGATTTATTTTGGATGTTTCCATCCCAAATTTCTTTAGAAGTTCCTTTATGTATTTTTGTTGATGAATATAAATTCCCTTTTCAGTTTGCTTTATTTGCAAACCAAGAAAGAAATTTAACTCACCCATCATGCTCATCTCGAATTCCTTGCTCATTAAATTTGCAAATTCCTGACACAAAGATTCGTTAGTAGCACCAAATATTATATCATCTACATAGATTTGGACAATGAGAAGATCAGTTCCTTTGGATTTTAGAAATAAAGTTTTATCAACTTTTCCTCTTTTAAATTCATTTTCCAAAAGGAACTTGGACAACCTCTCATACCATGCTCTAGGAGCTTGCTTCAACCCATAAAGAGCCTTGTCAAGCTTATAGATATGGTTAGGAAATTTAGAGTTTTCAAAACCAGGAGGTTGTTCCACATATACTTCCTCATTTAAAAATCCATTTAAAAAGGCACATTTAACATCCATTTGATATAATTTAAAACCCATGAAAGAGGCAATAGCAATTAAAATTCTAATAGCTTCTAACCTTGCTACCGGAGCAAATGTTTCTTCATAATCTATTCCCTCTTGTTGATTGTATCCTTTTACAACTAACCTGGCCTTGTTCCTGACGATCGTGCCATGTTCATCTAGCTTGTTCCTGAACACCCACTTCAATCCAATTACCTTTTGGTGTTCGGGCTTTGGTTTAAGGTGCCATACCTTGTTCCTTTCAAACTGATTGAGTTCATCCTGCATGGCTAATATCCAATCTGCATCCTCAAGTGCTTCTATGTGATTTCGAGGCTCAATGATGGATAGGAACACACTATGGGCACAGAAGTTCCTGATCTGAGTTCTGGTCTGAGTTCCTTTCCCTATATCACTTATGATAAGATCAAGAGGGTGGTACTTCTGATATTTCCAAGGTTTTGGTTCAAAGTCTCTGATTGGAACTGGTCTTTCTACAGTCTCTTCAGGAACTCTGATCTCTTCTTCTAAGTTCCCCTCAGTCTCTAGAACTTCCCCCTGAGTTCCTTCAGGAACTGACTCTTCTTGTCTTTCAACATGAGGTCGTTCTTCTGGGATATTTGCTCTTTCTTCATTATTGGATGTTAACTCTTCTTCATCTGGATCCTTTCTAACCAAGCCTATTTCTAAGTCCTCAAGTTCCTGCAAAAAGTTAGTATCACTATTTACATAAGGGTTAGTTTCATCAAATAAAATATGTACACTTTCCTCGACACTTAATGTCCTCTTGTTATAAACTCTATATGCTTTACTATCAGTGGCATATCCTAGGAACACGGCTTCATCACTTCTCTCATCAAACTTCCCTAAGTTCCTTTTACCATTATTGTGCACGAAGCACTTACAACCAAAAGATCTCAAGTGAGAAATGTTAGGTTTTCTTCCTTTCATTAGTTCATAGGGAGTTTTGTTTGTGATGGGTCTTAACATGATTCTATTGATTATATAACATGCCATATTGACGGCTTCAGCCCAGAAGTTCCTAGGTAATCCACTTGCAATAAGCATTGTTCTTGCCATGTCTTCTAAAGTCCTGTTTTTCCTCTCCACAACACCATTTTGCTGTGGTGTCCTAGGAGCGGAAAAGTTATGATCCATGCCATTTTCCCTGCAAAACTCATCAAACTTTTGATTTTCAAATTCAGTTCCATGGTCAGATCGTAAGTGAATTAGTTGACAACCACTCGACTTTTGTATCTTCTTAGCAAAGCAAACAAATTCTTCAAAAGTCTCATCTTTGCTATGAAGAAACATTGTCCAAGTAAATCTTGAGTAATCATCAACTATGACTAAGACATACAATTTTCCACTTCTACTTTGGACTCTCATGGGCCCACACAAATCCATATGAATAAGTTCCAATGGTTTTGTGGTGCTCACGAGCTTTTTGCTTTTAAAGGAACTTCTAACATGCTTGCCTTTAGCACATGCATCACACAATTTATCACATTGGAACTTGATGTTTGGTAAACCAACAACTAGTTCTTTTGTTCTCAATTTATCCAGTAGAGAAAGGCTAGCATGTCCCATTCTCTTATGCCAAAGTAGTGGATCATCCTCAATGACACTTAGACAAGTAAGAGTAGTTTTAGGAATTGCTTCAAGGTTCACAGTGTATGTGTTCCCATTGCGTTTCCCTTCAAGAATGATTTTATTAGTGTCATTGTTGATGATTCTACAACACTCATTAGTAAAATGTACAGAGTTTCCTTTATCACAGAATTGCGAAATACTAAACAAGTTATGCTTCAAACCATCTACAAGAAAGACATTATCTATGCTATGGGAACTCGATTTACCTACCTTACCTACGGCAATAATATTACCTTTCTGATTGTCACCGAACGTCACAGTTCCCCCTGAGTAGGCTACTAGTGAGAGAAAGTTTGATTTTTCTCCAGTCATGTGCTTGGAAGATCCACTGTCGAGGTACCATGTGGTGTTCCCCCTCACTAGTTCCTGCAAGAATAATTAATGGTTAGGTTGAGGAACCCAGGTTTCCTTGGGTTCCTTTGTAGACATATCATCATAAGTTTTTTCAATCCATTTAACATGTCTATGATTCTGATTCAAGCTGTTGTTCCTCTTGGAACACTGGTCTTTCAGATGACCTGAGTTCCCGCAGAACAGACAGACTTTGCTGCTTGGAAGTTCCACATACTTTTTCTGATTACTCCCTTTTTGTTTATAATTAAAACCTAGACCTTCGGTCCTCTTTGCTTGGGCATTCAGAATCCATTGTGGAACTTCTCGTTGATTATCTTTATCCCTTTTTATTTCAGTAAGTTCCTCTGTCAATTTCTTATTATCAGATTTTACTTTTTCCAGATCAGTCTTGAGTTCCTTCAGATCAGAAACCCTAGAGGAACTTTCATTCGAATTTTCAGATTTCAAACTAAGATTAATCAACTTATAGCAGTTAAGTTCCATTGTTGTTTGGCTTAATTCCTTTTCAAGATTTTTAACCTTAGTCATTAAAACATTGTTTTTATCAAATAGGTCAAAGAATCTATTTTCAGTTTCAACTTTATTACCCTTAAACCAATCACTATGTTCCCTACTTACTTTAAGTGCGTTTTCACATTCATTCTTTTCTTTCTTAACATTCATCCAGTTTTTATGAAATTCAATAACTAAATCAACAAGTTTTTGTTTAGGCAGAGAATTTAAATAATAAGGATTTAGGCTTACCTTCTCGTTGAGTTCCTGTGGGAACTCTGGCACATCAGATCTTGCCATTAAACACAATTGGGCCGTTTCCTCTTCAGGCTGTTCCTCCACCTCTTCTTCTGATTCAGAATCACCCCATGCTGCTATCATCGCTTTTCGAACATCATTTTTGGAAAACGAAGGCTTGTAGTATTTTTCTTTGTTGTAATCCTTCTTTTCCTTAAATGATTCCTTCCCTTTGGACTTTGTTTTCTCATTTTCCCATTGTGGACATTCCTTGATGAAGTGATCAGTGGAGCCGCACTTGTGACATCCAAAGTCCTTTTTGGAACTCGTCAGTTTCTTTCCAGAGTTCCTGAAGGAACTTCGGTTTCTGTTGAAGGCTCTTTTGAATCTTCTAACGAGCATAGCAGTCTCGTCATCTTCTTCAGTATCACTCTCTTCTGCCTTCAATGCTAACCCCTTGTTCTTGGAACCTTCTCCGCTGGTTCCCAGATGTAGTTCATAGGTTAGCAAAGAACCTGCCAATTGCTCAATGTTGAATTTCGTTAAGTCCTTTAATTCCATAAGTGCTGTTACTTTGGATCTCCATCTCTCGTCTTGTGGAAGACTCCTCAAGACCTTTCTAACCTGTTCATCAATGGGTATATTTCTTCCAAGGGAAACAAGCTCATTTATGATGTTAGTAAAACGATTAAGCATATCTTGAATAGATTCCTTAGGCATCATCTCGAATCTTTCATATTTAGAGATCAATAAATCAATTTTAGACCTTTTAACTTCATTAGTACCTTCGTGAGTTATCTGTAGTAAATCCCAAATTTGTTTTGCGCTCTTGCACCCTATAATACGATTATGTTCATGGGGTCCAAGACCACAATGAAGCAATTTTATGGCCTTTGCATTAATTTCCATTTTTCAAAGTCTTCACGTTCATATTCAGAAATTTCCTTAGGGACTATCTCATTATTTGCATTAATTTTGGTTACCTGATAGTCACCGACTTCCACGACTCTCCATACCTGATAATTTTCGGCTTTGATATAGATCTCCATCCGATTTTTCCAGTATGCATAGAATTTCCCATTAAACATGGGAGGTCTCTGAGATGAGTACCCTTCTTCCAATTTCTCGTCAAGGTGTCTTGAACGGTCTGAGTTCCTGCTCTGATACCAATTGTTATTCCTGTAGAAACACTGCAAGAGGGGGGGTGAATTGCTGTGTGGAACTTATAGCACAAATTTTCGTCAGAATCAAAAACCTAAAGGAACTTTGAGAAAAACGAAATGTAAAGAGTCAAATTTCAACGAGAAAAACTTCCTGGCCCACGGAAGAAAAACTCCACTTTTATATAAAGGCCTTGTAAACTATTACAACCCTAATTTCTCTCTGGACCTCGTGAGTTCCTGTAGGAACTTATGATTCTATTCTCTTTCTCACTTTCTTTTTCCTTTCTCTTTCTCACGACTCTTTCTTTTCTGTTCTCTCTAAGTTCTCACACACTTCTCTTCTCTTTTCTCTCAATTACAACTCAAATAATAACTCTAGTATATTGAAATGCATGTAAGAAACTGGATTGGAACTTTGGAACTTTTGACACAAACTCTAAGTAATATAAATCTGAAAGTGTGCTCTCTTGTTGTGTGTGTTTTAAATCAGAATTATATGTGTGTATATATATAAATGAATGGTTATAAAAAAACCTAATTAACCACCCATAAACACCATTACACGACCACCACTCTCACTCACACACCACTAACTTTGACTCACTAACTTAAACAACCCACTAACTTAATTAATAACCTAAAAATCAGAAATAATAAGTTAGATAAAAAATAGATGAATTAATTAATTAAAAATAAAAACTAAAAACCGGTTTTTTCTTTTTTTTAATTTTTCCGTAAAAAAAATCTTTTTTTTAAAATCTCAAACTTTAAATTAATTTTTAAAACCAGAAATGAATTAATAAAATAAAAGGAAATCAAAATTAAAAAAACAACTAACCTAATCCTAAAATTAAGGACACCAAATTGACTACTAACTAATTCAAAAATTACCTACCCACTATTCCTAAAATTGGGCTGCACTAATCCAGTCAGTCTTTGACCGTTTTAAACAGGTTAAAACAGTCAAGGAGTTGTTTAAACAGTCCCTAAAAAATAGCAACTGTCGTGGACTAAAGTAACTAACAGATTCGACACAAGTTCCTCTGGGAACATGACCCAGAGTTCCTCTGACAGACACGACTGAGTTCCAACCAGACTTAAATGCATTAATATACTTACATTTACCCTAGAACATTATATTATAACATTCATGGATGATTCTCTTCTCTTCAACAAGTAATTCGTTGGAATACTTGAAGTTCTTCTCATGTTCCTTGCTGAATTCTCTTCAGGAACTTCTCTGATTTCTCTGTAGAAACTTGATAGAAACATCTTCGATTCATGATTCGAACCTTCACTTGAATCACCATCTTGTTTCTTCAAATGATTGAATCTTCATACTTGAATCTTCAATGCTTATTTATCTTCAAGATCTAAAATTCTCCAAGAACTTAAAGATACTTATTAGTACTTAAGTTTGAGGTTTATGTCATCATCAAAACATAAAAGGAATATGTCAACATTATGTTTTTAATTTGGACGTATAGTTTTGCATTTCATAGATTTTGACTCTGACAGTATTTGGAGTTATTCATTTGTACTGATATATTTGGGTTTAGTGTTGTACAAACTTGTGGGTATTGTACTTTTTGGGTTATAGTAATAATAATTTCGAGGTTATGTTTTGATTTTTAGTAAGTTTTGTTTGTTAGATCGACAATTCGACTCGTCGGTTTCTTCCGCGCCGGTTTAAGCGAGTCGGGTCGTTACAACAATTGGGTTGAACATGGCTAGAATGAGTACCCATGTCCCATTCGTAGGTGTCTTGAGCTAGCCGACAATAAAAATCCCAAGCATCCCTTAAGGTTAAAGCTCGAAATCCACCAGTATGCATAGACTCAATTACATTCAAAGTAAAAGCATTCAAACCCGAATATATGACTTCACACATTTGTCACAAATCATAGGTATGGTCAAATGGATGTGAACCTTGCACACAATTAAAGTACACCCAAAATGACTCAATATCAAATTGAGGAATATAGAAACTAGCCATTATTAAACCAAAAACTAAAAAAATGCCAACAACAATTATTAAACAATGAAGAAAAGAAAAAAAAAATCATTTTTTTTTAAAATAAGAAAATTAAAGTAAATTAAAATAAAGGAAAAATTGTATATATTAATCTAAGTTTGGCCAGTCTCCATCTATTAATTCCATCTTCAATTAATTTTTAATTAATCTGAAGTTTACAGCCAATTTTCCACCAATGATCCAAGCAGGTAATTAACCTGTTAAAGAGGTTAATATACGTGGGGTCCACCTGATATATATTTATTTTTTGTATTTTTGTACAAAATACATATCTAAAAACACCAACACAGCAATTCTGCCACCACCAACACCCAGGCACCAACTTTGCCACTGCCCACATTGCCACCACCAAAACGCAACCCACCAAAACTTTGCACCTCCAAAACCACCAAAACGCTGCTCCCCACCATCACCACCACCGCCACCGGTCCCAAATTTCATCATTAACACCACCACATTTAACCTTTATTCACCACTAGCACAACCAAAATCATCACCACAGCCACCAACAAAACCACAAAAAAGAAGAATTTGAAACCAAAAATTCAAAAGCACAAAGAAAGAGACAAAATTATCTTCAACGCCACTAATTGAATCATGAAAATAGCTGTGCAATACTGCAATCAAATGTAAGAAGCAGGAAAAATTGAATTATTATTAAGAGCTCTTGATTTCTAAAGAATACAGGGGAAGAATATATATAGGCAGAGAGAGGAAGAAGCGCAACAGAGAGAGGAAGAAGAGCAACCTAAAGCTAGCAAAAAGAATACAACCGACATAAGAAAAAGAAAAATAATACCTAGCTCTAATAATCTTCACGATTCAAAACTACCACCACCAAATCTCTCGTCGCAAATTTGTGGGGATGTTGGCTTAAATTTATTAAAGATGATGAGGGAGAAAGAGCAAAAGAGTGGTTGTTAATTTGTAGAAGATGAGACGAGGGAGAATAAAATAGTTGTTTATGGTGGTTGAGGTGCTGGGGACAAACTCCGATTTGTGGCGGTGGTGAGGGAGAACTCCGCCGTGTGGAGATGGTGGGGACGAACTCCGAAGGTGGCAATGGTGGGGACGAATTCCGACGATGGTGGTGATGGGGACGAACTCCGAAGGTGGCGGTGGTTGGGGACAAACTCTGACGGTGGCAGTGGTGAGTGGTGATGAGGAGAGAGAAGGTGTAGATACTACAGAGAGTGACAGTGGTGGTTGGGAGTGAAGGTGAGAAAATGGTGGTGGGTGGAATTGAGGAGAGAGAAAGTAAAAAAATGGTGGAGAAAGTAAAAGATAGGAGGGTTATATTGTTAAGTGAGAAAATGTATTTTGTACATAAATACAGCAAAAAAAAGGAAAAATGGAAATCAGGTGGGCCCCACATCTTTTTAACCTGTTTAAGAGGTTGCTCACCACCTTGGATCAATTGTGGAAGATTGGGCTAAAACTTCAAATTAATTAAAAATTAATTGAAGATGGGATTAATTAATGGAGACTGGACAAACTTCAGATTAATATATATAATTTTTCCTAAAATAAAAAGAAAACAAATAACTCAACAAAAGAAAAATGTTCAATCTTAATCAACCGTTGCTCCCCGACAACGGCGCCAATTTGATAGTAGAGGTTTTGTGTCTCTAATAACCAAATACCACCTATGTATCATAGTGGGGGTTTTTTTGGGTGAAAATTGCAATTACTACACTACTACTAAAAACTAGCAACAAAACAAAACTAAGCACAAATTACCAAAAAGCACAAGAAAATCAAGAAATAACAAGCACTAGGTGTATGGTTCCGGATTCACTAGAATTGGGGGATTTACTCTAAAAAATCGTATGACTTATCAATATTTTAGGGAAAAAGGAACGATCTCTCTTCAATACTCAAAGACAATGACTTGGAGGGTTGTTTCATCAACAAAGCATTTCCCAAGGTCATTTTAAGACTTCACAACCCTCACCATGGGTGCAAGACCCTTTCCTAGTTTCACCCTTCAATCCCTTGACAAGGCAAAACCAATTAAATTTGGGCAAAGAAGAAATACAACAAACATCTCATAGACAAAGCATTGAAGCACTTCAATACAAGTAAGAAGACTTGGCCAAAATCAACTTTCAAGCTCTTTGACACCAAACTCAATAAACCCATAACATCACATACTCATAAAATCAATGAAAACCCCAAAGTCCTTCATGAATCCTTCCCTATAAACCCTAGTAGGGATGCAAGTGGGGCGAGTCAAGTAGAGACTCGCCCCATTCCCGACCCAATGGGGTGGAGATGGATCCGAGTTTGGTGGGTGGTGGTGCGGAGATGGATATAAAAGTTGTACCCGCAATGGGTGATGGGGCGGGGGTGGATTTTAGGTTGTACCCGCCCCATCCCCACAAACCTACATCTTACCCATTTAAAATACAATTTTCAACAAATCTAATGTTAAATATTAAAAATTTTCCCTTCATTAAAAATAAATTATAAGTTCATAACATTCATTTATAATTTTTCGTATTTTATATATTTTTTTATATTAGTATTTGAAATTTATAGGGTATATGAATATTATATAGTGATTTTCGAATGAGGATTAAATGAATAGTGGGGTGGGGAAGGTGGAAATTTGGTGGGGATGGATACCCAAGTGAGTGATGGGGCGGGGATAATATTAATTGTGGGGTGGGGATGGGGATGAGTTTTAGACCCCCCTAGGGATGGGGGTGGGGGTGAAAAAGTGACGTGGGGATGGGGATGGAAAGTCAAAACCAGCCCGCCCCGCCACTCTTGCATCCCTAAACCCTAGCAAGAAGACTACTCAATATTCATTAAGGTTCAAGCTTTAACGATGGAGGTTGAAACTAAACAAACAATAAACATGAATAAAACATGAATCTAACTAATAAAACATGAAATTAACTACACTAACAAGCATAAATTCAAGAAATTAATAGAAGCAAGGAAAGTAATAAAACGAAGAAAGAAAGGAAAAATTACCAAATAATAGATGCTTGAATTAATTAAAGAGGGTACTTGAAAAAAATGGAGAGAGAAAATAATAAACCATAAACTAATACTAAACTAAAAATCAGAAAAATTGGAGATGGGAGCTCTCAAATGGGGAAGGTGACTCCCAAATTGAGGCTTACCCCTAATTGCCCTAAGATGGGTCTTTTTATATGTAAGAAATTAAGGGAGAGTAAGTAAATAAAATAGCAAAAATAAAATAAAATAAAATAGGAATAATTACATTAATAGGTACTAACTATTGCACTTTTTATTTTATAGGTACCAACTTTTGAGTATGCACCAGCAGCACAAACTATTACATAAAGTTGCAACGATAGGTATGGATGACGTATAAGTTGCAACAATATTTAAGTCATATACCTATTAATTTAATTATTCCAATAAAATAAAACTAACTAAAAAAAGACAGAAAAAAGAGAAAAATAAAGAAAAAAAATAAAAAAAATAAAAATCCTAATCTACCTAGCAACATACGAAGCCCCCCCTGTAACACCTTGAAAATTCCCTAAAAATCTACAACACAAACAATCATAACTCAAATCACACAGCTGCAGGTTTAATTATTTTTGATTTAGCGATCACATAGTTCTTAAATTCCTTAATGCCACCTGGCCCTGCACGATGGTGTAAAATAATATTAGTGCCACCTGGACCCACATTAAGTGATAAGATGATATAAATGCCCCCTGGCCCCACATTAAGTGGTAAAATAATATTAATTGAACTTATATTCCAAACTGCGATAAAATAAGTAACTCAGGACATCATGCTGTAACAATATATGTTTTCCCTTTCCACAATCACAGATATAACATATAAGCAGTCATCACAGTTCAAATCATGCCCTAAACATGCTACTACATGCAAACAATTTCCTTAGTACATACGTACCTGGTATAATACACTTGAGTAGCCACAATTAATGAAATTCTCCTAACTCAAAGTCCCCTACAATAAAATATGGGACTAATCAACACCCTTGAACATATAAACTATTCTAAGTATATATTACAAAATTTCAGCTTCTATTAAATTCCAAAATTATTTTTAATCCTTTCTTTTAACTCAGAAATTAATCAAAATTAACAATTTATTTAAATCAAGAATTTAAATAATTAAAAATAAAAGTTTTTTTTTCTTTTAAAGACTTACGGACAACCACTAAGGTTGGCGGCAGGCTGGCGAGGCTAGGCGGCGACCGGTAGGGGGAGGTGGCAGACGTGCATTGGCGATTCCCACCTCGATGGTGTTGGACTGCTGGGCTGCTGTTTTGATGATGTTGTTTTTTTTTTTAGGAAGTGTGGGTGTTTTTTTTTTTTTTTGTTTTTTTTTTCCTCTAATTTAGGGTTTTGACCTATTTTGATTTACGCAGCAGGTATATATACAGCTTGGGTCCGATTTGAATTTCCCCCTAGGTTCGGCTTGTGATAGTGGAAATAAAACTTTTAACCTTTTTCGTATAAGAATATTTTATTTTTGTAAACGACGCCCAAAATACATAATTAAAACCTTTAATATTATTTTCAAATATGATTTTATAAAATTCCTTTATAAATATACATAAGTTATTTAAATACCCAATAAATAATATTTTGTAAATATTGACTTTAAAACATTTTATTAATCCTAATTCATGAGCATATAAAATATTCTTTTAGGCGTATAAAATACGTGTATAGGTTATAAAATACGTATAAAAATACATGTATAAAATACGTGTATAGGTTATACAGTCTAACCCCCTTAAAAGAAGTTTCGTCCCGAAACTTTGCACAATCTTAATATAATATTCCAATTAGAGGTGCATATTTTTATCCTTACAGCTGGAACTTGCAATACTGCTTAACTGTAACTATGCACATATTTGTGATTCACAAAATCATAAGAACCACGTTGCCGACACAATCTCTACTCATAATTAAAAAGGAGTGCGAAATATCCTTCAAATGAACAAATTTATGTTTAAACTCTTAACTTATAATAACATCTTTGACTCTATTGCTGAAATATTAACACTAATTGACTTACCCTATGCACAAAATTTTTTGTACCTTGCAAACTTGCAGAGACATTGCAAAAAAGTTGCATAAATTAACGTAAAAATGACTAAACTTTTTGCAAAAATATTGTCATTTTATGACTTATTTACTCATAAAAGAAAAAAGAGAAATTTATCGCACTATACACCCTTAAAATGAGTTACGCCCCCGTAACTCGCAACATAAAACGATTTGTTATTATTATTTTTTTAAAAAAAAATAAAAGGCATCCTTTTAAAATTTAGTGACAAAACAATTTAGATTCTAAAATATTTATTTCAACCTTCTATTAAATCCTGAAATTTGTAAATAAGTTGGTTCATACCTTTCAGACTTTATATTCTCAAATACCAAAATTCCCTCTTTCCTCCGTAGTAAAATTTTCACTTGTGATATAAACTTATTCAACCATAATAAAAATCCCTAACTTATTAATATCTCCTTAACAAACATAAATTCTCACAACACCCAAACGAACATCTTGATCCAATAAACTTTAAATTTTATATACACCCGAACTCTACTTTTTCTTTTTTTTTTTTAAAAAAAAAACCTATATCATTTTTTTCTTCCCCTTCCGTTAAATATCATATATATCCTCAAATAACAAAATACTCATAAAACTTTAAATCTGACTATGGATCACATTATCAATGACAATATTATGTATGAATGTATTTCTCATCAAATAATTAACAATTATCATTAAAATTTATCCTCATAAATTATTGTTGATAACTCAAATTTACATTCTTCCTTTCTTATTATATGTATTTTTATCCTTAAATAACAAAATTTATAATTATTAAACCCTTTGATCTAAAATAAAACTTTTCACCAATACACGCTCATATCCTTAATAACAACCTTTTATCACTTCTCATAACCCAGTTAAAAAGACTTACATATTCCCATTATCCTACCTCCACATCTCTTAAAATGCAGAAATAACATTTTGAATATCCATAACTTAACTCCTGTCACATATAACCTAACCTTCAGAATCTCAATGAATTTAAAGTTAATAAACAACCCAACTCTATTTCATTATTTCCTTATATATCTCCCATAATAACTTTATTTCAACCTTCCTTGATTCTTCTTATATGTAGTTTCCAACAATAAGTCATCTCTTGTCCTCACTTAATTAATAGTTTCACTTCCATATATAAACATCTACAAAATTTATGAACATCTACTCCTCAAAATATTAATTAATTAATTTGTGTCCTATCTCAAAATATTTGTCATCCTAAATGGCTTTGATTAATTAACTCCATAAAAATTCCATTTATAATCATTTCTCTCATTTCCATATTATGGCTTAAAATCACTTATCATCAATTATATCTCATTTTTTCCAACCGAAATAACTTATCCTCAAGTACAATATATGTAATTGAATTTTCCTTTATGATTGATCTATCCACGTTCCCTTCTCGAATAAACTTTTTAAACCTTATTAATTTGTCGACCATTAAACCAAGTCTATCCACTTGTACAACTTATTCCCCATCGTCGAATATAACAACTCTCATCCTATTATTTAAATCATATTATAGATAAAATTTATTTTTATAGAAAAAATAGATAAAATTTATCTTTATAAAGAAAATTTATCTTTAAAGAAAACTTTTGAAAACGCAATACAAATATTTTTTATTGTTTTAGAAAATTATGAAGAGCCTTGTAGTTGTTATTTATATAAATAAAAATTAAATTGGAAAATAAAATTTCAAGTGATTTAAAATATTAACAATAAAATATTGGGAAATTCCCAGTGGTATACTCGAACTTTTTGGAAATCCCACTGGTATACCCGAGTTTTTTTTAATCCCAGAGGTGTACCTAATGTTAAACATAATTCCCAAAAGTAACCTTTTTGGTTAAAAATTGTTAAAAACACTAACCATGGTTAATAAATTGAAAAAAAAATAAAGGAAAAACAACCACAAATTGGAGGCAATCGGATCATTTTTTGCAAAATCCGACCTCAAATCGGAACCCTTAAGGACAAAAATGACCCGTAAAACCTTGAGCGGACTATTTTTTTTCACATAAATCAATGCACGCAAAACGAGGCAAATCGGGAACGCAAATTAGGGGGCAATCGGATCATTTTTTGCAAAATCCGACCTCAAATCGGAGCCCTTAAGTGTAAAAATGACCCGTAAAACCTTCAGCAAACTATTTTTTTCATGTAGATCAATGCGCGCAAAACGAGTCGAATTGGGAACGCAAATTGGGGGCAATCGGATCAATTTTTGCAAAATCCCACCTCAAATCGGATCCTGTAAGGAAAAAAATGGCCCGTAAAACCATGAGCGGACTATTTTTTTCACGTAGATCAATGCGCGCAAATCGATGCGATTCAGGAACGCAAACTGGGGGCAATCGGATCAGTTTTTTGCAAAAACCCATTAATTTAATATATTATTAGTTTCAAATTTTATTTTTTTAAAAGAAAATTAAAAAAATTGTTAACCAAAGTTAAATCTAACCTTAAAATAGGTATATTCCATTACATTTAACGGAATATACCTTCTAAATGTAACGGATGGGAATTAGACATAATTTCAGGTATACCACTGGGATTAAAATAAACTCGGGTATACCATTGGGATTTCGAAAAAGCTCTGGTATACCAGTGGGAATTTCCCTAAAATATTTTGTTGAGTTTTACCCATCACAAAACATTTATTTATAAAGAAAATCATTGTTAAATAAAAATAAATTGATCGCATTTTACCTCCTATGATAAAAATGAAATAAGAAAATAATTACACCATAAGAATAAACATCCCATTAACTTTTGTTATAACCTCACAATAGCCACAAACTATTATGACAAACTTTGACTCTCATTAAATAAAAACCTAAATCGCAACCTTACTTCCCAAACTTATATAACTTTCAATAAAATCAATGTCCTCTGAATAGTAATTATTTTAATTCTCAATAAAAGCCAACTTGACATGATATTGGGTAAATCACATCAAATATATAACCTTAATCTTCACTAATTCTATAATCTCAAATGGGACTCTATGAATGAATAGAACTTTTATGCTCTAACTAACAACATCTAACAACAAAAGAAAAAGAAAAAAATAATAAATGAATAGATAAAATAAGAACAGTTCACATATATACAGCAACAATTCACATCAATATCACAGTTAGAATCAATAGCATATAAAATCATACAAATTATTATAAATACAAAGATAATTCTTATATTCTATATGCCCTTCCTAAAATATACCCTTTCTCACTAAAACTAAACAAAAATTTTGTTCAAAATATATTTAGTTTCAAAGTATAGATTTCAAATTTTAAGAAAAATAAAATTAAACAACGAAATGTGATTTAAGAAAATGTTTTAGAAGAACAAACACTTAAGTTAAGATATGAAGATCCTAACGTATTTTAAGAATCGACCTTGCTAAAATTGATACCACTTTGTTTCACCCTGAAAATTCCCTAAAAATCTACTACACAAACAATCATAACTCAAATCACACAGCTGCAGGTTTAATTATTTTTGATTTAGAGATCACATAGTTATTAAATTCCTTAATGCCACCTGGCCCCACACGATGGTGGTAAAATAATATTAGTGCCACCTGGCCCCACATTAAGTGGTAAGCTGATATAAATGCCCCCTGGCCCCACATTAAGTGGTAAAATAATATTAATTGAACTTATATTCCAAACTGTGATAAAATAAGTAACTCAGGACATCATGTTGTAACACTACATGTTTTCCCTTTCCACAATCACAGATATAACATATAAGTAGTCATCACAGCTCAAATCATGCCCTAGCCATGCTACTACATGCAAACAATTTCCTGAGTACATACGTACATGGTATAGTACACTTGAGTAGCCACAATTAACGAAATTCTCCTAACTCAAAGTCCTCTACAATAAAATATGGGACTAATCAACACCCTTGAACTTATAAACTATCCTAAGTATGTATTACAAAATTCCAGCTTCTATAAAATTCCAAAAATATTTTAATCCTTTCTTTTAACTCAGAAATTAATCAAAATTAACAATTTATTTAAATCAAGAATTTAAATAATTAAACATAAAAGTTTTTTCTTCTTTTAAAGACTTACGGACAGCCACTAAGGCTGGCGGTAGGCCGGCGAGGCTAGGCGGTAGAAGCGGCGGATCCGGCGAGGCACGGTGGAAGGCCTAGTGACTGCTGCGATTGAGATCGAGAAGGAAAGTTTTTTTTTAATTTTAGTTCAACGTGAGCCAGAGAGGAGGAAAATGGACCCGTAGAAGGCGGTGGCTGGCTGGGAGGCGGCGACCGGTAGGGGGATGTGGAAGACGTGCGGTGGCGGTCCCCACCCCGATGGTGCTAGACTGCTGGGCTGCTGCGTTGATGTTGTTTGTTTTTGTGTTTTTTTTTCCTTCCTTGTTTGTGGTTTTACGTGAGAGAGGAAGTGTGGGTGTTGGGTTTTTTTTTGTTTTTTTTTTTCTGATTTAGGGTTTTGACCTATTTTGGTTTACACTACAGGTATATATACAGCTTGGGTCCGATTTGAATTTCCCCCTAGGTTGGGCTTGTGACAGTGGAAATAAAACTTTTTTAACCTTTTTCTTATCAGAATTTTTTTTTTTTGGTAAATGATGCCCAAAATACATAATTAAAACCTTTAATATTATTTCCAAATATGATTTTATAAAATTCCTTTATAAATATACATAAGTTATTTAAATATTGACTTTAAAACATTTTATTAAGCCTAATTCATAAGCATATAAAATATTCTTTTAGGCGTATAAAATACATGTATAAATGTAGAAAAATACGGGGTATTACACCCCCCCTCCACATTCTCCTGCTATTTCTCACGAACAAGATCACCAACATTTTTATAAGCTTCATTCAACCACCATCAACATCATTTCTATCTTTAACATCATCAAATCAAGCAAATGATGGCCACTCGATCAGCATAAGTGTTATGACCAGATTTTACCTAGCCGATTCGGTATGCTTGGAGGGACATATAGCAGTGGAATATTCTGGAATTTAACCCAGTCAAGGGTAGTTGAGATAAACAAGGAAACAAGCGATTCTCTGTTGTGCATTGCTGGTTGGGGTTAAGTCAGCAACAATTTCCCCATTTTTAGGGTGGCCAACGGATACTGCTAGAGGGGATGTGCGAGTATAAATAGAGGAGCAAATCGTCTAAAGGGATCATCGTTCACTGGCATATTCATTCATTTGCTATTCAATCAACAACTGTTATTTTCCATCATTGTTCTAGTTTATGCTTGCTTATTTAGAAAAGATCTTAGGGAGTTTATTTGTACTCCATTTCATATTCAAAACTCAAGCCTTTTTACTTTGTAAAAGATTATATAATTAGTGGATTGGTGGATTCATAGCCACCCGTGGTTTGTCACCTATTTAAAGGTTTTCCTCGTCACCATTCTTGTGTGTGCTTTCTCTTCTCTCTCTTTTTACTTTCTGCCATTATTATTATTATATCCTCAATATCACAGTCTAGTCGTAGCCGGATCGGCCAGATTCCACAAAGTGCAGAATTTGGCATAAACAGTTTGACGCCCATCGTAGGGCTACGACTAGAAGTTTCTGCTTTCGCCTAAAAAAAAGGGTGATGGAAGCATCCAATCCCGGCAAGTTAGAAAGCTAGACCATCAAGGAGATGCAAGAGTTCATGAAGAAAATACAAGAAGTCCTCGCTAGAGCCATGGAGGAGAACAAGCGACTTGCCTTCGAATCCCAAAATCTTCGCATGGAGATCGAATCAGTCAAAAGGGCGAAATCAAAACCAAGGAAAAACGTCAACAACATCCCCAACATGCAAGATCTGGAAAGTGACGACGCCCCCAGTGAATAGGAAGATGGTGTGGCTGATTTAGGAAAAAAACATAATGAGAACGAGGAAAACCTTGACCTCCATAGCAGAATGACTCGGCTAGAATCTCAAAAGCGGAGGTTGCTGAAGCTGTTCACCAGACTACAAGGCGCGCCTAAACCATCCACCTTGCCGACAAAGGACGACTACGCCCAGTCCCGATTTGAAGGATGGATCCTGAAAACTCCAGTCCCAAAGAAGCTAATCGTCCCAACTATGCCCAAGTTATTTGATAGGACCGAGGATCTAGTTGAACACGTAGCCCGGTGCAAGCAGAGAATGTGGAGCCTCTTTATCCCCTTTGACCAGTTAGAAGACACCATGTGCAAATCCTTTGGGTCTACCCTATGCGGCCCCGCTTTGCAGTGGCTAATCAACCTGAAGCCGGCTATCATCCCAGACTTTGGCGTCCTGACCAGAAAGTTCTATCAGCAATTCACAAGTAGTCGGGTCATGGAGAAGCATTCAAGTGATCTTTACCGGATAGTGCAGAAACCAGGCGAGTCGGTTAGAGCGTACCTGAAGCGCTTTAATTAATAAGGAAATGATTTCCATCCATAACCTAGATTCATCTACCGCAATAAAAGCTTTCCGAAGGGGTCTTCTACACAGGTCTCGACTACATTATAAGCTCATCAGGTACCCGTTCGCCACCTTCGATGAAGTAAAAGTAAGAGCTATAGCCGAGGTGCATGTTGAAGAAGACAAGGATTCCCGTTACGAGAACCAAGAGGATCGTAAGACGCCTACCAGCTAGTTACCCTAGAAGGTACACTCGTTCCTAGAAGCTGGAATGCTTCACACCTTAAGCTATATCATTTTTGATAAAAAATAAAGAGGTAACACCTACTGTATCGTTCCCCTTCCAAAGTTTAATTTATTATTTTCTTTTTGATCATTCGAATACTCTACTGACTTAAGCATCGGAGGGCCATTGGTGGAAACACAAACGGTCACCCCTAATCCATCTCATGTAGGCTGCAACACCAGCTATGGAAAGGCTATAACGCCAGCTAACCGAAGGTCCGCGTACTAGCTATGAAAAGGCCATAACGCCAGCTAACCAAAGGTCACAGTACCAGTAAAAGAACGTCCACGACGCCTATCGCCTAGGGGTCCTAGTACCAGTCAAAAGAGGCATGCCAGCACGACAAGGCAAATTGCGTTAGCTACTCGCCTGATCTCCAGGAATCGGCAAGTAAAAGCATGAACAAAAAGGCGTAGTGCCTAAAGGCATTATTTGCCGGGAAAACAATAAGGCACATCGCCTAAAGGCATTGTTCGTCAGTGATAAGCTGGGGGCAATTGTTATGGCCAGATTTTACCTAGCCGATTCGGCAAGCTTGGCGGGACACGTTGTAACGACCCATATTTTATCAACGTTGTTTTCGGAGAAAACAACAATACGAATCATAATCAACTAAGTTTATAATTCGAAACTCAAATAATAACAAGGGAAGCTCTAAACTTAATTCAATTTATTCAATAAAACCATGAACATAGTCTAAAATACTTAGAAATTAACAAAGTCCATTATTATTTAAAACTACGAAAGTCCACATGAACTACTATTATAAAGGCTAGAATAGACATAAAGGTAGCTAAACTACTATTCTCACTTGCTCACAATCCCAGCCCTGGCGTAACCCAATCATTCTTCTTCTATATCTGAAAAGGGAATTTGGGGTCCACAGTCAGTATGGAATAATTAGATTATTCTACTTAATTGTAGAACGCAAGTAGAAACATAATAATCAGAATAAGTCAACAGGACATCCACACAAGTCAACAGAATTAACATTAACAATAGCCAAAACTCAAGTACGCAACGGAAACAAGATACATTATATTACCATAACAAGACCTTCAGGACAAGCTAATACTGACTCTGGACTCTAGACTTCCATTATTAACTTCCAAGTTCTAGTTCACTTCAAGAGTTCTAATCCGTGACACAGTCATATGCTCGTAAGGGGTCAACCACAAAGGATCTACTTCCCCCAACTTTCCTTGCTCATGTCGGGTCAACCACTTTTGATCTACTTCCCGAGAACTGGGATCAAGAACTGTCACCAAACCGCAGAGGGACAGTGGCTTCGACTATTCCCATGTTCGTGGCACTTTAGCCACTAGATGGGCGGTCACTTCATAGGTTATTATCTTTTCAAGTTCATCTTTCTAGTTCACAATTTGACTCTCTTTTAACAAGACCTAACTTCTAATCAATTCTAGTTCAACATTTATTGACCCAAAACTCTAGATTAAGACTCGAAATACTCGACACTTTGACAACAATCATACGAAAATTCCTCATGCAACATCATTATTCAATTCAACAAGTTCATACGTAAAGGCATGCAATAATCATAATTCAACAATATAACTCAATCATAAACAAGATTTAGAGGTCGAAACTTACCCAACACATACCATAAGTACAAGGTCCATCATAATAATAATACAATAATTCATCTTCATAATTCAAAAAATTAAATCAATCACCAATCTAAAATACAAGCTTTAATTAATTAAAATACTTTCAAGAACGTAATCAAAATCTAGTTTTTATATCAATTAAATATTAAAAATCAATCCTTTTTATTACTCATATAGTACTCGACATTTTCAAGAAAGAATAGCAAGGATTCATATTTTAATCTAGTTTTAAAAAAAATACAAGCTTGAGTGATTTAATTAAAACAAATTCAAGAACAAGTTCAAAGTCTAGTCTCTTATCATAAAAACAAGTAAAAATTAAATCTTTTCATCCAAAATACCACACGGCTTTCATCCATTAAAATGAACAAGATTTACTCTTTTCTTTATAATTCTAGAAATACCAAGATTAAATTCATAATACAAGTTTTACTTAATAAAGATTCATGCTTTAGATTAATTCAAGATTTTCGAACCAAAATATCATCATGTAATACTTATCACATCGCTAGTCTAGTTCTATTTCAAGATTATACTTTTAAATTTCAAGAACTTAACTAGATAAATAACTAATTCAAGAAATTCATCAAGGATCATTAATAGAAAAAGATTATGTTTAAAAGATTAATTCTTGAACAAGAAGGACACTCGAACAAGAGGGTGGCTCACGAATTTTACTCGACAAAATTCATGAATTGGTTCAACATTTTATTCTTCAAGTTTAATTGGCAAGAATCATAGAATATGCATAGATTATAACAAAACATGAAATAAATTCGTCAAAATCATCATAGAATAAAATAGCTTCACTGGATAAACATGGTCATACACCAACATGCAATTCGATATTCATTCAACATAATTCTAAACAATTCTACATAGTTCTATACCTATTCTAAAGATTTTAAAACTAATCTATCCTACAGATTAAGGAAAACAATCTAATTACCTATCAAAGAAGGTTATGGTTCGAAAACTCCTAGGGGGACGAGAGGTCACACGGTCCTTCTTGGACTTCTCCTTGGCTCGTTGCTCCAATCTTTGAAGGGTTGAATTAAAGAAAGGACTGTAGAGTATTTCTGTGAATTGCTTTTGAGAGTATTCAAGTTGTAGCAAGTTTTTGGTCTCTCATGAAAACAAAGGGGGAGGGCCATGTGATTTGATGAGTGAAGGGGGTTTATGAGCTCCTAAAATCTAGTAGGAAGAATAGGAGTACAAAAATTAAATTTTTTCTAGGTAGGGTCAAATAGATATGGTTTATTAATTAAGGTAGATAATAGGATAAAATAATTAAAGGAATTCATCCAAAGAGGCCGTGGGTTGGATGTGTGAATGAGGGCCATTGAGGCCTTGGTTTTGGCAAGGTAAGGTAGATAGTTTGGGCCTAGATCAAAGATTAAGCTTACTATAGTCCTAATTTAATAATTAATTAAATAATTAATCAATTAAATAAAATTTAAAATAGCCCAAAATTTTGGTGTATTACAGTCACCCCTCAAGAAAATTTCGTTCTCGAAATTTCTCATAAGGAAGTACACGCATAAAAGCAAATAAAATAAAAGAACGAAAGGAACGTAAAGAACAACAAATACCCTGACTCAACAGTTCGGGGAACTTGTCGCGAATGGAGGACTCAGTCTCCGAAGTAGCCTCTTCATATTGTTGGCTCCTCCAAAGCACTTTAACTAGCGGGACTACCTTCCGCCTGAACATTCGCTCCTAACGAACCAGAATTGGCACCAGTACCTCATAGAAGGACAGGTTAGGTGCAATTGCAGTTGACTCTATTGCAATGATATGTGACAGATCGCTCACATACTTCTGTAATTGCGAGATGTAGAAAACATCGTGCACCTTGGACAACTCTGGTGGTAAGGCGAGCCGATAAGCCACTTCGCCCACTCTCTCCAAAATCTCATATGGACCTACATACTTGGGTCTAAGCTTCCCCTTTTTCCCAAAACGAGTCACTCACTTCATTGGAGACACCTTCAACAACACCTTATCACCCTCCTGAAACTCCAACGCCTTCCTCCGTCGATCCGCATAGGAGTTCTACCTGCTCTGTGCTGCTTGTAACTTTGCTCGAATCATCTTTATTTTCTCCACAGTGTCTTTAATATGGTCTGGTCCAATGACCAACGCATCACTAATGTCGCTCCAACAGGTAGGACTGCGACACTTGCGCCCAAACAAAGCCTCATAGGGTGCCATCTGAATACTGGAATGGTAGCTGTTGTTGTAAGAAAACTCTACCAGACTTAGAGATTTAATCCAGGACTGCTGGAACTCCAACGCGCAGGCTCTGAGCATGTCTTCGAGGGTCTTGATGGTCCGCTCTTTCCGGCCATCTGTAGCTGCATGAAACGTCGTGCTCAAGTTTAGCTTGGTGCCAAAAGCTTCCTGTAAAGACTTCCAAAATCGCGATAAGAACCGCGGATCTCGATCTGAAACAATATCCTTCGGCACACCATGGAGTCGAATTATCTCCTGGGTATAGGCTTCTTCCATCTTCTCCATAGTCCAAGTGGTCTTCATAGGGATGAATCTTGCTACCTTTGTCAATCGGTCGACTATAAACCATACTGAATTCAATCCGCTAGAAGTAGGATGCAAACTCATCAAAAAATCCATCGAGATGGAGTCAAACTTCCACTTCAGTATTGGCAACGGCTGTAGTAGACCTCCGGACCTTTGGTGCTCAATCTTAACCTTTTGACAAATAAGGCATCGAGCTACGAACTTTGTAATTTCTCACTTCATTCCGGGCCACCAGAAATGGTCCTTCAAGTCCTTATACAACTTCCCGGCCCCAGGATGCACTGAATAAGGGGTGTTGTGAGCTTCTTGCATGATCTTGTCCCTTAGAAACTTATCGTTCGGCACACACCACCTGATTTGATTTGGGTTAGTCTTAGCATAGTTATAGAATAATAAGAGTATTTCCGATTAGTACTTTATATACCTGTCTCGGAGTTTCAAACTCCCATCAGTTGCTATAACAAAGTCCTCCGCTTGCTCTTGAAGCTTGGCTTCACGGATTTTCTCGAGTTGAGGATCCTGCTTCTGCTTATCCCAAAGCTCTTGATAAAGATCAAGTTCCACACTCATAGCATTGAGGTACACCCGAGTATGTCTCGGTGTAACGCTCCAGATTTTTGAGTTATTTGCTTTGGTAGCATTGCATGTATTTATATGTATATTTGTGCATGGTCTAAATTTATTTGGGCTATTTTGTTGCTTGAGTGTGATTATTTTATTTTATATTATTTGATTTTATTTTTATTTTATGTTATTTTAATTATTTAGAATTATTAAGTTTCTAATTAATTAATTTTGGGTCAAGTCCAAGATTAATCAAGATTAACCATGCTTAAGTGCAAGTGGCCCATTAGCTAATTTAGCCCATTTTCATAAGCCCCAACCGGCCCCCTCTTTGTTTTGGCTTAATTGCCACTTGATTTATATTCCCAGCCAACTAACTTCTATATATAGAGGTGTTAGTAAGGCATAAGGATCATTTGCCCATTTAATCATCATTTGCTCACAATCAAAACTCAAACACACTCTCCATTTGCCATCATCCCACACGCCATTTTTGGCTAACCCATCTTCAACCTTTGTTCATCTTCTTTTTCAACGCAAAACTTAAAGATTCATTCACCATTGGTCTTTAAGTATCAATAATCAAGTCAATTCTCATTAATTTCATTCAAGGTCCACTTGTTTGGGTTTGATTCTGGGTTGGTTTGAGTTGCGTGTTCGTGTGGATCGTGCACGGTGGTGCCTTGCGTGGTGCTCGTGTGAAGTCGTGGTGGTGCACGGTGTTCACGGCTGGTGGGCTCGTTTGCAACACGGTCGTGCGTGGTGGCAGTGTGGTTGATTCGTGCCGTGTTCGTGTGTTGGAGCCGTGTTGAGCAAGGTTCCGGGCAGCAAGTTTTTGTTATCTTTTGCGATCAAGTGTTGTTAAGGTAACATACTTTTTCATCCTAGATTGAATACCATGATCATAGGATAGATTAGGTGATCAAATTAGAGCCAAAAGTTTGATAGAATTGGGTGATATTACACGCATATCATGCATGAATTTGGGCTGTAAATTGGGTGATGATTATGTGATGTTTTGCTTAGTTTTCATGTATATTATGATTAATTATGATAGATTCATGTTTAATGATGTTTATGTACAATTTTCATGAAGTTTATATGGAGTTTTGAAGCATAAAATTGATGAATATGTTGTTGGAAACTCGTGTATTATGTGTGTATTATAGTATTGATAATCTTGATGAGTTTCATGCGAATCTTGAATTGTAATTGATGATTTAAGTTAAAGAAACGTATTCTTGATGTATAATTATCGATGTTTGATGTTTTGTGGAATTTCTTGATTGACTTATGATGATTCTTGAATTTCTTTATTATGATCATGTGGTCTTTAAGTATAGATTATGTAGTCATAATTAAAGAAAGTTAAAGAACGATTAAAGAAGTTCAAAGGAAGTAAAGTTCATAGTTCATCTCAAGTAAAGACGTAAGATGTAAAATTGAGAATAATCAAGATGTAAAGAAACATAAAGATTAGCTTGATTTCGCATGTAAGACGCCTAACCTTAGAGTAAGATTCTAAGACTTGGGTTAAGACGTAGCCACTATCCTAACCGCGGTATTGGGGTAGTACATACTTATTATGTTATCTTTTGATATGGCTCCGTAAGATGGGTTCATGGATATGGGAGTAAGATTCTCATTCCCGGCATAATAGGAAAGTTCGATCACGTAAGATGTGTTCGTACGAGCATAGTCCGGTCTAATATGCGAATGATAGCGATAAAGATAATGTTAAGTTTAAGGTTGGATAAGCTATGATTGTTTTTCGCATATGTTTGTTTGGTTTGTTTATCTAATCTGTTGTATGTTCATATGTATCCACTTTAGGGTGGAACTGTTATGTTACTCGCCACTGATGGTGGATATGTGTTCATTTTCAGGTAACTCTGATGGTGATATTGATGCTTAGCTTGGAATTGGGCGAGCGTCAATTTACGTGCTATTGTATAGTTTTATTTTATGTTATTAGAACTTCGATCATTAGTAGTTGTATATTCTAACTCCAACTACGGATTTGGAGTTATCGCGTTAGTAATGACTTTTGAGGTTTTATTTTTGTACCAACTTGTGGTATTTGTACGTTTTGGGATTTTTAGTAGTTTAATTGAGGTATTGATTTTAGATTTTTTTTTGTATTTTTGTTTGTTAGTTCGACAATTCGACTCGTCGGTCTCTTCCACGCCGATTTATACGAGTCGGGTCGTCACACCCGGTGTCACCACTTCTACCTCCAATCTCTTAAGATCTACATGAACTTCTTTTGGTAACACTAGTACTCGGTTGAGAGAATGTCTCTCCTTGCAACTCAAAGCATCTGCTACGCGGTTAGCCTTTCCTTCGCAGTAGTCCAGAGATAAATCATAGTCTTTGATGAGCTCTAGCCACCTTCGCTTCCTCATGTTGAGTTCTTTCTGGTTGAAGATGTACTTATGACTCTTGTGGTCGGTGAACATTTTACAAGTTTCCCCATACAAATAATGTCACCAAATTTTGAGAGCGAACACTATGGCTGCCAACTCTAGGTCATGAGTAAGGTAGTTCTTCTCGTGAACCTTGAGCTGCCTGGAAGCATATGTTATCACCTTCCCTTCTTGCATTAACACACATTCAAGTCCGTTCTTCGATGCATCGCTGTAGACTTCATATCCTATACCTTCATTAGGCAAGGTTAAGACTGGCGCTTCAACAAGGCTCTGCTTCAAAGTCTGGAACGCCTTTTCACACTGCTCGAACCAGATGAACTTGCTCTCTTTCTGCAACAGTTTTGTCATAGGTTGAGCGACCTTTGAGAAGTCCTTTACGAACCTCCGATAATACCCTGCCATAGACAAACATGTTTTACAAGTCTCAATTAGTTAAGCAACAAACTTTAACATTCTTTAAATGAGACACTTTAATTACCCGCTAATCCAAGCAAACTTCTGATTTCCGCTACACTCCTCGGGCTGTTCAATTCTACAATGGCCTTGACCATTGCTGAGTCTACCTTGACATCGTCCTTGCTGATGACGTGTCCTAGAAATGCCACTTATTGGAGCCAAAATTTTGCATTTCGACAACTTCGCAAACCACTTCTGAGCTCGTAACACATCCATCACCATACGCAAATGTTTCTCGTGGTCCTGCTCATCCTTATAATATATCAATATATCGTCGATGAACACTACCACGCAAACGTCGAGTAGATGGTGGAAAGTACGGTTCATTTGATCCATGAACACTGCTGGAGCGTTGGTTAGACCAAATGGCATCACTTCAAACTCATAGTGTCCATATCTTGTTCGGAACGTTGTCTTTGGAATGTCCTCTGCCTTCACTGGAATTTGATGATAGCCTGATCGAAGATCGATCTTAGAAAATATGCCCGCACCCTTCAAATAGTCAAAGAGATCATCAATTCTGGGTAGAGGATACTTGTTCTTTATAGTAACTTTGTTGAGCTCTCGGTAATCAATGCATAATCTCATGCTCCCATCCTTCTTCTTAACGAATAACACTGGAGCGCCCCATGGAGATACACTAGGTCTTATGAAACCCTTATCAATCAAGTCTTGTAACTAAGTCTTCAACTCCTTCAGCTCTGCTGGTGCTATTCTATACGGAGCCTTTGATATTGGTGTCGTTCCCGAAACCAAGTCGATGTTGAACTCCACTTCTCTCTCTGAAGGTATTCCCGGTAGCTCCTCGGGAAATACATCTGCGTAGTCTTTAACTACTGGGATCGCTTGAAGTTGCTCTTCTTTGGAGACGTCCTTTACTTGACACAAATACACCGCTTCTCCTTTCTGATGAAGCTTCTACATTTTCATCGCCGACACGAAGTTCACACCCTTCTTACTTGTGGTGCCGGAGTAGGTTAGACACTTCTCTTTAGGCCCACGTAGCATGAGTGCCTGATCTCGACATCTGATTGCTGCTTGATATTTCGATTGTCAATCCATTCCCAAAATTACATCGAACTCTATCATCGTTAATTCCTTTAAATCAGTCGTTAATTGCTCACCGGCAAAGTCCTCCCCCGAAGATAGAGTTACAATAGATCTTACGGGAGACTCTCCCAACAAATTAGCTTTACACACAAAAGATTTTGCAACAAAGGAAACAGTAGCACCCGTATCAAACAATACTAAAGCAGACATGTTATAAACAAGAAATGTACCCGTAACTACATCGGGCTGTGCATCCGCTTCCTCTTGTGTCATGCAGAAGATACGGTTCTTAACCGGTGCCTTGTTCTCAGTTGTTGCTGGCTTACTCTTTGGACATACCCAAGACTTGTGCCCTTCCTGACCACACAAGTAGCAAATTACAGCAGACCCATCACACTTCTTCCCTGGGTGAAGCTCCTTCTGGCAACCCTTGCAGAAGCTCCTTTTGGCAACCCTTGCAGACTCTGTTCCCCTGAAATCTGGTCGCTGAGCTACCCTGTTGTTATGGTCTCTGGGACAGCTCAAACCGCGGCTTCTTTACTGCTGCCTGTGGCTGAATCACAGTAATTCTCTTCCTGGAAGATTCTTCCTCGGCCAAAGATGCATGAATCTCTAAGGCCACTTCGTATGCTCTCTGGAAGGTCTTTGCCCCACTGCTGATGACGTGCACACTAATGCGAGGATCCAACTTCTTAATATACCTCTTCAGCCTCTCTACCTCAGATGGTATCACTGCAGTGGAAAATCTCGATAGCTCTGCGAACTTGTCTGTGTAAGCCTGCACTAACATGGTCCCTTGTGTGAGCATAAGGAACTCTTGTTTTTTCCACCTATGTTCATCGGGGTAGAATCGCTCTTGCAGCTTAGCGATGAACTCTTCCCAAGGCATTCCCTTTACAGATGTTCCTTGTGGACGAACTGTCATCCACCAGTTGTCAGCTTCCAGTCGAAGATAATAGCTGCTGATTTGGACTCGCTCCTCATCCGGGCAATCGGTCGCATCGAACAACTTCCTCATCTCCCGTATCCAGCTCTCAAGTATCACGGGATCTGATGTGCCATCATAAGTGGGAGGTCGATGACGGGAAAATCGGTCGAATGTGGACTCTGGCCACCCAATGACAGTACTCCTCTGAGGTAAGCTGATGATCACACCCTCTAACATGCGAAGTCGGTCACGACTACTGAGTGATTGCCCTGGGCTTGCCATTCTACAAAACAGTACCCGAGTTAAGGAAATAAAAAAGGACACCGAAATTAAATTAAATAGTCGTAAAATGAATAAAGATAACTTATCCCATAGCTCTACCCGAGTCAGCACTCACTTAAGTTCTCATGGCAAATTTAGTTAAGGCAATCTCTCGGATAATAAAGAACACAATCTCACGGGTTACTTATGGTGAAATAACTTAAAAAATTCAACTTTAGTAACAACTGTAACGACCTATATTTTATCAACGTTGTTTTCGGAGAAAACAACAATACGAATCACAATCAACTAAGTTTATAATTCAAAACTCAAATAATAACAGCGGACGCTCTAAACATAATTCAATTTATTCAATAAAACCGTGAAAATAGTTTAAAATACTTAGAAATTATCAAAGTCCATTATTATTTAAAACTACGAAAGTCCACATGAACTACTATTACAAAGGCTAGAATAGACATAAAGGTAGCTAAACTACTATTCTCGCTTGCTCACAATCCCAGCCCTTGCGTAACCCAATCATTCTTCTTCTGTAACTGAAAAGGGAATTTGGGGTCCACAGTCAGTGGGGACTAATTAGATTGTTCTACTTAATTGTAGAACACAATTAGAAATATAATAATCAGAATAAGTCAACAGGACATCCACATAAGTCAATAGAATTAACTTTAACAATAGTCAAAACTCAAGTACGCAGCGGAAACAAGATACATTAGATTACCATAACAAGACCTTCAGGACAATCTAATACTGACTCTGGACTCTAGACTTCAATTATTAACTTCCAAGTTCTAGTTCACCTCAAGAGTTCTAATCCGTGACACAGTCATATGCTCGTAAGGGGTCAACCACAAAGGATCTACTTCCCCCAACTTTCCTTGCTCATGTCGGGTCAACCACTTTTGATCTACTTCCCGAGCACTGGGATCAACAACTGTCACCAAACCGTAGAGGGACAGTGGCTTCGACTATTCCCATGTTCGTGGCACTTTAGCCACTAGATGGGCGGTCACATCATAGGTTATTATCTTTTCAAGTTCATCTTTCTAGTTCACAATTTGACTCTCTTTTAACAAGACCTAAATTCTAATCAATTCTAGTTCAAGATTTATTGACCCAAAACTCTACATTAAGACTCGAAATACTCGACACTTTGACAACAATCATACGAAAATTCCTCATGCAACATCATTATTCAATTCAATAAGTTCATACGTAAAGGCATGCAATAATCGTAATTCAACAATATAACTCAATCATAAACAAGATTTAGAGGTCGAAACTTACCCAACACTTAGCATAAGTACATGGTCCATCATAATAATAATAATACAATAATTCATCTTCATAATTCACATAATTAAATCAATCATCAATCTAAAATACAAGATTTAATTAATTAAAATACTTTCAAGAACGTAATCAAAATCTAGTTTTTATATCAATTAAACAATAAAAATCAATCCTTTTTATTACTCATAGTACTCGACATTTTCAAGAAAGAATAGCAAGGATTCATATTTTAATCTAGTTTTTTTTAAAAATACAAGCTTGAGTGATTTAATTAAAACAAATTCAAGAACAAATTCAAGAACAAATTCAAAGTCTAGTCTTTTATCATAAAAACAAGTAAAAATTAACTCTTTTTATCCAAAATACCACACGGCTTTCATCCATAAAAATAAACAAGATTTACTCTTTTTTTTATAATTCTAGAAATATCAAGATTAAATTCATAATACAAGTTTAACTTAATAAAGATTTATGCTTTAGATTTTAATTCAAGATTTTCAAACCAAAATATCATCATGGAATACTTATCACACGGCTAGTCTAGTTCTATTTCAAGATTATACTTTTAAATTCCAAGAACTTAACTAGATTAAGAACTAATTCAAGAAATTCATCAAGGATCATTAATAGAACAAGATTATGTTTAAAAGATTAATTCTTGAACAAGAAGGACACTCGAACAAGAGGGTGGCTCACTACTTTTACTCGACAAAATTCATGAATTGGTTCAACATTTTATTCTTCAAGTTTAATTGGCAAGAATCATAGAATATGCATAGACTATAACGAAACATGAAATAAATTCGTCAAAATCATCATAAAATAAAATAGCTTCACTCGACAAACATGGTCATACACTAACATGCAATTCGATATTCATTCAACATAATTCTAAGCAATTCTACATAGTTCTATACCTATTCTAAAGATTATAAAACTAATCTATCCTACAGATTAAGGAAAGCAATCTTATTACCTATCATAGAAGGTTATGGTTCGCAAACTCCTAGGGGGACGAGAGGTCACACGGTCCTTCTTGGACTTCTCCTTGGCTCCAATCTTTGAAGGGTTGAATTAAAGAAAGGACTTTAGAGTATTTTTTGAATTGCTTTTGAGAGTATTCAAGTTGTAGCAAGTTGTTGATCTCTCATGAAAATAAAGGGGGAGGGCCGTGTGTTTTGATGAGTGAAGGGGGTTTATGAGCTCCTAAAACCTATTAGGAAGAATAGGAGTACAAAAGTTAGATTTTTTCTTGGTAGGGTCAAATAGATATGGTTTATTAATTAAGGTAGATAATAGGGTAAAATAATTAAAGGAATTCATCCAAAGAGGCCGTGGGTTGGGCGTGTAAATAAGGGCCATTGAGGCCTTGGTTTTGGCAAGGTAAGGTAGATAGTTTGGGCCTAGATCAAATATTAAGCCTACTATAGTCCTAATTCAATAATTAATCAATTAAATAAAATTTAAAATAGCCCAAAATTTTGTGGTATTACACACGTAGCAGTGGAATATTCTGGAATTTAGCCCAGTCAAGGGTAGTTGAGATAAATAAGGAAAAAAATTGTTGATTCTCTATTGTGCATTGCTGGCTGGGGTCAAGTCAGCAACAACTTCCCCATTTTTAGGGTGGCCAACGGTTACTGCTGGAGGGGATGTGCGAGTATAAATAGAGGAGCAAATCATCTAAAGGGATCATCGTTCACTGGCATATTCATTCATTTGCTATTCATTTAACAACTGTTATTTTCCATCATTATTCTAGTTTATACTTGCTTATTTAGAAAAGATCTTAGGGATTTTATTCGTACTCCATTTCATATTCAAAACTCAAGCCTTTATACTTTGTAAAAGATTATATAATTAGTGGATTGGTGGACTCATAGCCACCCGTGGTTTGTCACATATTTAAAGGTTTTCCGCGTCACCATTCTTGTGTGTGCTTTCTCTTCTCTCTCTTTTTACATTCTGCCATTATTATTATTATATCCTAAATATCACAGTCTAGCCATAGCCGCATCGGCCAGATTCCACAAAGTGCAGAATTTGGCAAAAACAATAAGTACAACAATTTGCTTGAATTCGTATGGAGCGGATGCTCAATGGTACGGAGTGGGCGCTCCAAATTCACGACCCTTGAACCTGAAATTGCTCTGTTTGGGAGCGGGCGCGTCGATTCAATTCAATTATGCACAAATTTGATGTTCGAAGAGGTCGATTATGGGGCTGGTAATCAGGCATTTTGAGGGAACATTTGTAGGTGGTTTAGGAGCTAATTGAGGTGGTTAAATTGCAAGTCGTTTAGGCGTGGGTTGGTTGAAATTTTAGGGAGGAATGTGGTTGTGTGCGGTGCTACGCATATTGCAGTGTGGTTTATGCTGTAGTTAAGGGCTGCAATATGGGTAGTAAAGGGTGGTGTTTGGGCAGGTTTAGGAGTTGGAATGGGGTTGTTTTTGGTGCTGCTGTTGTGGCTGAAATGGAGGGGTGAATGGGGTTGTGGTGTTGGTGTTTGAAGCTGCTGCTGTTGTTGAGGTATTGCTGGTTGTTTCGGCAAGAGTGCATCAAAGGCCAGGGATCAAATCCCATGGGCAGCAGCTTTGATTTATTTATAGTTG
This sequence comes from Salicornia ramosissima, assembly GCA_951394345.1. Lineage (NCBI taxonomy): Eukaryota > Viridiplantae > Streptophyta > Magnoliopsida > Caryophyllales > Amaranthaceae > Salicornia > Salicornia ramosissima. The sequence continues at coordinate 35,092,095 of OX596238.1, forward strand.
TTTGTTGTTGATTATATGATCCAAGATCCACCTAAACACAAATACAATCACATAATTTAAACTCATGCATTTATAATTTCAATTAAGCAACAAAATGAGTCTAAAAAAACAACACAATGCAGATTATTTAATGAAACTAAGAAAAAAAAATTATATTTATATATATATATAACTAACAAAAATAAAATACATAGGTTTTTCCATCCAAAATAGAAAAATAATGACTAAAATGAAAATGGTACTAAATAAATTAATACGATTTATTCGCCAAAATAGTGATAAAATGACATAAAAATTATAAGATAAATAAAAAAGAGAGAAAATAAAGGCAAATCTATTAAAATTGCATAGAAAACTAGTAAAAACCAAGTAGAAAAATGTGACAAAAACGGACTTATCACTTACCGAACTACTTATCCAGCTTGCTCTTGCTTTGCCGAGTAGAGAAAGGAAGCTTGATTGGTGGGACTTGCACTGCATCTTCCTTCTCTTTCTCCTTCTCTTGCACCTCTTCGGATGGTGCATGTTCAACCTCCTTTTCAGTTACGCCGGCATTCTTCTCTTTTAGCTCTTCTTCACTAGGCATGGATGGCCCATCATAGCTCATACCACTCCTTGTAGTGATATCATTCGCGGTTTCATTGTTATGTGGTTAAGAAGGTTAGCTCGGTAATGTGCCCGCTTGCCTATTAGGATTGGATGCGGCTAGTTGAGCCACTTGTGTATCTAGAATTTTATTGTGAGTTTGATGTTGCTCCATTTGCTTCATCATTAGCGACATCATTGTCTTCAACTCCACTATCTCAGATTGGGATTGTTGATTTTGAATCTAATGCTACTGCTGGCCATTTGGAGGTCTATGGAACCCAGGTGGTCCCTGATTGGGATGATATTGTTGTTGTTGTGTTGTTGCCCAAATGGTTGTTGTGCGGCTTGTGGCGTATATGGTTGATGTTGAGGATTAAGCACATTATTGTTGCGATACAACATATTAGGGTGATTTCGAATGCCCGGATAATAGCTATTGTGGTTGAAAGGAGTCCGTGCTTAAAAAATATTGACTTGCTCTTGCATCACCATAGGTTCGTTCGAGTTAATCAAACACTCCATTGCCGAATGGCCTTGTATGCCACACATCTCACAAACAACACCACATTAGCTAGAAGTAGCCATAGCATTGACAGGCATCAAAGAAGTAGAAATGGCATGCATCCCGCCAATCTTTTCGTTCAGAGCTACAATTTGAGATGATAGTAGGGCATATATCTCAACTTCGTGCTTGCCCTTTCTCGGTGCTTGTGTTGCGCGCCTTGATGAATCATTCCATTGATTTTTCTCCAAAGTGTCTAATAATGAGGAGCATCAGAAATGCGCTTGTTCATGAAAGAACCTCCTGTTGCACCGTCTCCCATGCATCATTGAAAGTTTCTCCCGAATCTTGTGAATAGTTATGGAGCTTCACTCTATAATCATGTGTCTTGTAGCCCGGGATGAACTTCACTAGAAAAGCATCCGACAATTGATTCCAAGTGTTGATTGTTTCCGGAAGAGAGTTATACCATCGCTGTAACACCCCGTATTTTCGAGGTTATAATTTTAGGTATTTAGTTTGTTGTTTTTGTCCACTTAAAATTTTTATTTCGAAAACTATTAATAAATTCCCTGTTTTACAAATAGAAAATCTTTTAATAAAATTATTTTCTGAGAATTTATGTCACTAATATTTTATAATGTTTGCAAACTAACTCCTTCTAATTAGGTTATCTTATTCAATTATGCAATTTAAGCCTATTTATCCTAAACTTATTCTTTTGGGGCAACAGACAAACTCTATTTCAGTAATTAGGTAGCTAGCCCAATGTCTTGCCTTGCACTCCCTCATAGTCGACCTCCCTCTATTATCTTTGCCTCATAATATTTGTTTCCTTTTTGAGCCCACAAAGATTAATGATTAGTTGTTTTATAAAAACCCCCATGAAAAGCCTACACCCTCCATCATCTAAAACCATAACAAAAGGATAAAACACCTCCATCCTCCTTGCCATCCTCACGGCATCATCAAAACACCAAAACCAAAGTGAATCTTTTCCTTCTCTTCATCAACATCATCAAGGAACTTTCAACCAAACAATTCCATCAACCTTGATCATCAAACCTTGGGGCGTGTGGTTTTGTTTGGGACGAGCAAGAGTGAGTGAGTGACGAGTGGGAACAAGAGGTATTCGGACCTTGCTTGATTAATCTAGGTAACTAGCTTTTCACTTAACATTAGGATCAATCTACATAGAATAATTAGATTAGATAGAAATTGTTGTTGCTCAACCTTTTATGAGTGAATTTCGTGTATTTTGGTAAATTAAATTAATTATTTTTCGTGTGGTTCAAATGTAAAGATTTTATTTTTTATGTTTGAATTATTATTAATGATATTAAATAATTGCATAATTATAAGTATGTTGTTGAGTGTATGAATTTATTTCTTGAACAAATCTTGTTATTTCTTGATCATTTTTTCGTGGGAGTTTCCATATTGGTTGATTATGAACCAGGAATTATTTCATGGCAAAATTCGCTCTTTTCTTGCTTTTAACAACTGAATCTGTCAAACCGGTAAATCTATCCAGTTTTAATTTACTAATTTATGAAAATAATTATTCAATTCTGATGGCTACCAAAATTTAGGTGGATGTCTGAATTAGTGTATTATAACTTGTGCTAATTGTTTGTAATTTTTAGAGGTCATTTGCTATGGCCAAAAATTCAGAAACGGATTCGAGTCTAATCTAATCGGTTAGTTATAAAATCACTTAAAATTAGTAAATGATTTTATTTTTGGATGAAACTTATGCAAGTTAAACCTTGAACCCAGATTTAGCTTACATGAAAATTTACAGAATATTCGAGACTTTTAAATGGATGTTCTTTAATTTAAATCGGTAAAATCAGATTGTGTAAAATATTGTGATTAAATTACTAAAATACTTTTAGAGTATATTTTTTCGAATCCTTAGAGATTAATTTGACTTTAAGTTAAGTCACAAGGTACATGATGTCTATTATTGAATTCTTGATTTAATTTATGAAGATTCTTGATTGTTCAATGTGATTTGATGAATAAAAACTTGATCTTGATTTGTTTCTTGATGACCGAATTGCATAGGTGGTTTCCATGGATTTTTTTTTTATTTCCTTTAATTATTTCTATAAAATTTTTAATATTTATTAATCTTGATGAAGCTTGCTAGTTATTATTGTTTATAACCTATGCATGATGTTTTCTCTTTGATTATATTTATTAATGGTTGAATTCTTGAACTCGTTTCTTGCTTGTTTGATGCGTGAAGTATGATGATCAAACCATAAGTTTTTCTTTGTTCTTTTGTTCATTGTTTCAATGTAGCAAGCAAGTTCCTTGAGTTTCTTGTATCGATGATAAGTTTGAAAGTAAAAAAAATAGAATTTTATTGTTGTTCCATTCGCCAACTTGGGCCTATATGACCAAGATTGGACCTTTAATTTGTTCTTGAATTTAATTCTATATACTCGTGCGAATTGATGAGGTTACGTATTTATCCGTGAAGTTTGAATGAATTTGATCTTGAACATGTTCTTTGAAAGATTGAACCTTTACTTTAATTAGTTTATGATTTCCCGATGAATGCTGCATTGAAGCTTGTCTGTTTTCTTGAAGTCTGTTTAGTTTTGTTTCCGTTGTTTAGCATTCGAACCTGACCCATGAATACCGAGTGGCTCGTGCTTCATGAGTCAAGTTCGAACCTTGGCCTGCTTTCATTATTAAGTATGTGAATCCTGTGTTGCCTGTTGATTGATGAAATTGTTGTTTGTCATTGTCATGATGATGCGTATATGATGGAGTTCGTATGTCTCGAGTCTTGTGTTCATATGTGGAGTTTGCATCGTGTATTCCTTGTATTGATTTATTCTTGTAAAGTTGTTTTGGTTGAAGACCGAGTTGGGATGAGTCTGTTGTTTCGGTTTAAGACCGATTTGTGTCATGCCTTCGGTTTAAGACCGAGTTGGGTCATGTCTTCGGTTTAAGACCGAGTTGGTTCATGTCTAAGGTTTAAGACCGAGTTGGGTCATGTATTCGATTTAAGACCGAGTTGGGTCATGTCTTCGGTTTAAGACCGGGTTGGGTCATCTCTTCGGTTTAAGACCGAGTTGGGTCATGTCTTTTGTTTAAGACCGAGTTGGGTCATGTCTTTGGTTTAAGATCGAGTTGGGTCATATCTTCGGTTTAAGACCGAGTTGGGTCATGTCTTCGGTTTAAGACCGAGTTGGATCATGTTGTTTCAGCTTAAGGCCGTGTTGGGTCCTGTTGTTGAATTGACTTAATGTCGAATTGTATCAATTATGATGTCATTATGTTTCTATCCCGTGTTTGATTGACTTTATAATTGTGATATATTTCGTTGATGTCTGTTACGTTTCCGCTGCTATTTTCTAATGTATGTCATTCTTGGTTGTTATGATTATTTTTGTAACGTTCTTATTTTGCCTGCTATTTAATCTATCATTTTATGTTGCTTGGTTCCATTGCTAAGTGGAACAGCCTATTTACTCGCCACTGACGGTGGAACCCTTTACTTTTTCAGGTGAGCGGGTTGAGTAGTAATGTCGGGATTGTGTGATGAGCGTTGTATGTGACCTAGGCACCTGTTTCCGATTCTCCTAGGATAACTTTATTATTTTGCTTAGATTTTATCTCCAAGTTGTGGAGCTTTCCTTAGGTTTGTGAAGTATTGATTTCTAGTATTTGGACGTAGCATTTGGGATTTATGTTAATGAGATTCCTTTCTATTTTATTGAGTTTATTGTCTACCCTTAAATGGATCGATTGGTGACCACCTATTTTTCGACGTTATTTCCGCTAACGTCGTTGCTAAAAAAGACAGGTTGTTACAATCGATTGTCTAGCCCATAGAATTGGTTTCCTGTGATCATACTCAAGACACGGTATTTGATGTCGAAGTTTGAAGCAGTAGTAGTAGTTATCCTAATCATTGCCGTAACATTACTAGCCTTAAGCTGATTAGACTGCTTCACCGTTCTATTTTCTTCCGCCATTTCAGAAGATTGTTGATTCACTAAAGCTTATTCACGAGCTTGGGCTCGCCTTCTCTTTGCACACGCGTGTGCTCGTCGAACAGTGGCTTCAAGTTCAGGATCAAAAAGCAGGGAACCCCTATTTGAATTCCTGGTCATAAACCAAAGACACTAAGACAAACGTAAGTGCGCTCGAAGAACGATTGTTCTCCGAGTAAGTTAGTAATGCAAACGCTAAATTCAAAAGGTTAATAAAATTATTGCCTTCCCCGGCAACGGCACCAAATTTTGACATGTTGTTTCACTATCAAAAATAATACCTAAAAACCTAACTAGTATAGTCGGGTAAGTAGGGTTCAAACACTCAGGAAGGACGGATTTCACTACTAATTGAACCAAGTTCACTATTACTGACGTGATCAATAATTGGTGGAGAATAAACTAACTAATTAAACAAGCTAAAGAACACAGTAAAAATAATTGATTGATACTATAAGAATGAATTCTAGGGCCGACATACAAGATCCACTATGTATTGATCAGAATCAAATAATAATTAATGGCATAGGAATGAGTATAGGCAAAAAGAACTTAGTTGCTCTCGTACACTAATTCTACAATTAAACAATAAATTTGGCTCTCGCATTTAAGGTCTAATAGCTCAATTGAATTTAATCCTACATTCAAATCTCTCAGCTTTCGCGTAAAAAGTTAAATGTACATGCAAATTGGCCAAAAATGTAATCAGTCATGACAATTCAATTGAATTCACCAAAAGAAACCAAATTTAAATCCTAAAAACTAACTTGAATCATGATATTTGCATAATTTCTCCAAACCCTAGAAAAAGAGAACTAGTCACTAATCATACTAATGCAACACTTTCTTATAACAGTTTAGTCTAATGCAACGGTTTTATGCAACGATTTAAGCTAATGCAACGGTTATTTGCAACATTTAGTAGTAAGTGTTGCATTAGCCTTAAATATGCAACACTTATAATATCTAATACAACGGTTGAATGAAAACCGTTGCATTATGTATATCTAAAATTAAAACCTTAATAGACCGTTGCATTAGGGCATTAAGGGTGCATAAAAAAAAACGTTGCATTGGGGTAATAAAAAAAATCTGATATACCAAACCATTGCATTAGGGGTAGTATAAATGCCAAAAAAAATAAAGGAAAAATTACTTTTATAGGTACCAACTATTACCATTTCAAATATATAGGTACCAATTATTCTTTATTCATCAACAACACCAAGTAAGATATACATTTGCAAGGAGTGGGACTTAGGTTAAAGTGACTGGATAGTAACTGGTATCTTTGCTGATGTGTCAGTTGTACCCAAAAATACCAATGCTCTTCTTCCTTATTAAAAACTCACTGATTAAAGTCTTCCCAAAACCAAAAAAAAAATCTCTCTCTTCACTTTGAAGCTTCCGCATATCTTCTCCTTCCTCAAGCTTCCTTTGCAATCACAAATAAAACAACATCAATACACCACTAAAGCTAAACACAAAGAAAACATCTACAAACAATTACACTAAAGCTAAACAAATACACAGAAAATGTAGTAAAAAAACTCCATTAAAACCCAAAGTCAGTAGAAAAAACTCCATTAAAACCCAAAGTCTGTAAAAAAAAATACAGAGAAAAAACGAACAAAAAAACACGATTATCAGTTTAAAAACACGATTAAACCCCATAAACATTGATTTTCATGTATATTTCATCCCCAAAAAAAAACCCTAAAATTTTGATATTTAAATGATACATGTATAACACCCAATTTAATAAGGAATTATAGAATATAAATTCATAACAACCATTTTTTAGGGAAAATGAAGTAGTAATTTTGGCCAAAAGGCTGAGATACATGCTCGCCATTGTCGTCCCAAATGGAGCTCAATTATTCGTTGCTTCTTCTTCAATTCCTTCCTTTTTAAGTTTCAAACGTTTTACAATTGTTCTTTAGTTGGGTCTGCTAGCCATTAATGTAATTTTCATGCTTTTGCACCTCATCTTCAAGGAGTCTTCTTCCTCCTGGTTTGGTCGAATTACAGAGGAAAAAAGAAAAATAATGGTTGCTGAATAAGAATGTTTAGCTTTAGTGGTGTATTGATGTAGTTTACTTTATTAAAGTGTTGGAGGGAAGTAAAAGAGTTTGGCCCAAGGTGACCTGCTAACTAAGTTACAAGTAATAGGTCCCACTCCTTGCAAATGTATATGTTACTTGGTGTTGTTGGTTAATAAACAATAATTGGTACCTATATATTTGAAATGGTAATAGTTGGTACCTATAAAAGTAATTTTTCCAAAAATAAAAACTGATTTCCAAAACCATTGCATTAGAGTATTAGGGTCAAATAAATACCAAAAAAAAAATCATATATCCTAAACCGTTGCATCCAGCCATCAGCTTTCATAATCCATACTACTACTAAATCTTCATTAACCCAAAAAAAGGCTCCAACTAAAATTTCAAAGTTTAAATCCCCTCCAATTTGTAAAAATAAATTAAAAACCTTCGTTATCACAAAATAGAAACTGTTAACTCTCTTCAACCTACTCGAGACTCTCGCACTTTAACCTGTTCGACAATCTCGCACTTCAGCCTACTCGACGACTTTCGCTCTTCAACGTATTCTACCGATCGGAAACGCTCTTCGGCGGCAATTCAACCTGTTTAACTGCAATTATGTCTCTCTTCGCCGGTATTGACTGAGCATCAATGCTGATGTGTCTCTCTTCAACATCGACGTAAACTCTTCAACCTTTCCGCGGCCACCCTAAAATTCTGCTTGGCGAGGTATGTATGTCCTTTAGTTTGGTTAATTAGATGAATTTTAGGGTATAATTTTCTTAATTTTAGGGTTTTCGACATTATATGTATATTCCGTGGCTTCAATTTCCGGCCCCTTCTTCTTTCGCTTCTGAACTTTAAGGTACAGTAATGTACCTTTTTTTCGTTTTTTCTTGTGAACTACATGATTTGAGTTGTGTTAGAGGTGCTAATTTAGAGGTATAATTCTTTGAATTACTCGTCCTTTAGGGTTAAAAAATGATGCTTGACCTTTGGAGCTTGAAATTTTCATGCTAAATTGAGTGAAGCTCTGAATAGAAGAAAGCCTTTTAGATTAGAGGGAGCTGAAAAATCAGCAATCTTTGACATCAAAGATTCAAACGTGTTATATTCTGAATTTAGACGAAGTCAGGGTGCTTTTACACGAATTTAGATTAAGGAGGTCACCTAGCTTCTGCCAATTTTCTACCTTTATTAGACATGAATAAAAAACAATAAAATATTTATGTTAATGGATTAAAAATAATATTTTTGAGTTTTATTTGTGGTCTACCAAAGTTCCAATTTTGCCACAAGTTCACTGCTTTATTGAATTGTTTCATTGCTGAACAATAAGGAATACTATAGCCTTGTCAAGTTGTTGGATAGTATATATGGTGGCAGTTGTCATTTTTTTTACTTCCATTTTCTGCTAACTATAGTCAAATGGGTTGGCTTATTGCTATGTTGTTAAAGCATAAACCTAAAAAATATGGTATTAACATAAAAAAAGAGCTCTTTAACATAGAAAATTCTTTGGCATATGTGATCACATTGTATGATAGCAAATTACACATGTGAATACTTAATTCAATGTTAGTTCAGGAAAGTGCTTGTTTGAAGCTATTAATCTCAAAACATGATGGGGTTTTCTATAAATAAGCATGATGATCATTATAAATGAATCTTAGAGTTGAGTGCATCACTAAAATGCAGACACATCACTCTATGAGATGTGCTTCAATTAGTGAAAGCTCGGAAGGCATTGTTTAAGTCTTTGAAGCATATGCATTTTGGGATTTCCTCCAAATATTTGTTTTTGCATTCACAAATTAGTGTATCTTTAGACACATCTAATAGAGCATAGGAATAACTTGAAGATGCTTTATTAAGTGTTTTTCCTAGTCCAATAATTTCATATTTTATCTTGATCTTCTTTGAAACATACTGCATTTTTTTGGCCTTGCTGCTAGCCAAAAAAAAAAAAAAACAAAGACTTGTGAACTTTTGAATAGTTTATATCATCAATAACTTGTGAACTTTTGAATAGTTTGTATCATCAATAACTTTCTATTTTAGAGTTTTTGGTAGCATTAAAAGAATTGTACACCTCTCTCTGTTTTTAGATGTTTGGCTGAACATATTATGGGTTAACACTCTCAATTTGAATCTCCAATTGACAGATATGCAGGTATGGTGCTCAATGCTCAGTATACTCATGGTTTGAGACAAAAGTTCAAAAAATTTTACACTTCAATTCTAAATAAATGATTTAGAGATTGATGTCTTAAGAAAGATTGACAATAAAGTTATTGAAAAGGAACTATTTGAAACGAGACAGCATGATATATTTCATTAGGAGCCTAATATTTCTTATATAACACTATTTTAGATTTCTTTATATTCCGACATTTATTTAAAAATTTACACTATATGGTAGATTGGTAGACTTGACAAATGACACAATTCAATTGCCTTGTAATCTGTCAATCTCCATATTTCATTTTATTCATAAATAATACAAAAAATGATTATCCAACATATACCTATACCAAAAACAAATTACTACTTATACTATGGCTCTGCTCACTTTTTCACTTGAGTAATTTTTTTTACACTTTGATTGTTTGAATATAGGTACAAGATGGAGCCAACGGATCCCAAAGGCATGATGGACTGTCATATGAGCATTCCACAAATGAAGAATCATTAAATTTGGTTATCAATTTTTTTGTAGGGTATGAACACATTAGGAACATGGTTTTGGCTTAAATTGTACTTACTAGAATTAATATTTTGTTGCATAGAGTAGATAAACTCTATAATTTGGAGGAGTAGTAATGTTTTTTAGAGATAAATTTGTTGTTGCATTTTGTTTTTCCTTGGTTACTCTCTGTATGAAGTCACACTTCGTTAATTATAAATGAGCTTATATATTTCATCCCTTAATGAAATTGTGTTTGTTGATTTGATGCTCATTTTATTTTTCCTTATTATTGTGATTCAATTTTAGATGTGATGTGTAATATTAATAAAAAAATATAATAATAATAATAACAATAAATTAAAAATAATGATAATAATAATAATATTTTAGCTAATGCAATGGTTAAATGGTTAATTATATTCTTTTGAACCGTTGCATTAGGTTTTATAACAATTGCAAAAATATCTAATGCAACACTTATATTTTTTTTAGAAACCGTTGCATTAGCCTTTGTAACTATTGCAAAAGACCTAATGCAACGGTTGATATTTACTGTAAAAACCGTTGCATTAGGCTTATTTAACCATTGCAAAAGACCTAATGCAATGGTTTATAATCAAAAGTTTAAACTGTTGCATTAGGTCTCCAAAACCGTTGCATTAAACCTAATGCAACAGTTATTAAAGCGTTGCATTAGGCCTTTTACAACGGTTTGAGAAACTTAATGCAACACTTTTTAGGCGTTGCATTAGGCTTTAATTATAGTAGTGTATAAGACTAACAAAAATAAAATACATAGGTTTTGCTACCCAAAATAGAAAATAATAACTAAAATGAAAATGGTACTAAATAAATTAATACGATTTATTCGCCAAAATAGTGATAAAGTGGCTAAAAGTAATAAAATGACATAAAAATTATAAGATAAATAAAAAAGAGAGAAAATAAAGGCAAATCTATTAAAATTTCATAGAAAACTAGTAAAAACGAAGTAGAAAAATGTGACAAAAATGGACTTATCACTTACCGAACTGCTTATCCATCTTGATCTTGCTTTGCCGAGTAGGGAAAAGAAGCTTGATTGGTGGGACTTACACTGCATCTTCCTTCTCTTTCTCCTTCTCTTGCACCTCTTCGGATGGTGCATGTTCAACCTCCTTTTCAGTTACATCCGCATTCTTCTCTTTTAGCTCTTCTTCACTAGGCATGGATGGCCCATCATAGCTCATACCACTCCTTGTAGTGATAGCACTCGCGGTCTCATTGTTATGTGGTTAAGAAGGTTAGCTCGGTAATGTGCCCGCTTGCCTATTAGGATTGGATGCGGCTAGTTGAGCCACTTGTGTATCTAGAATTTTATTGTGAGTTTGATGTTGCTCCATTTGCTTCATCATTAGCGACATCATTGTCTTCAACTCCACTATCTCAGATTGGGGTTGTTGATTTTGAATCTGATGCTGCTGTTGGCCATTTGGAGGTCTATGGAACCCAGGCGGTCCCTGATTGGGATGATATTGCTGTTGTTGCCCAAATGGTTGTTGTGCGGCTTGTGGCGTATATTGTTGATATTGCGGATTAAGCACATTATTGTTGCGATACAACATAATAGGGTGATTTCGAATGTCCGGATAATAGCTATTGTTGTTGAAAGGAGTCCGTGCTTGAAAAGTATTGACTTGCTCTTGTATCACCATAGGTTCGCTCGAGTTAATCAAACACCCCATTGCCGAATGGCCTTGTATGCCACACATCTCACAAATAACACCACTTTAGCTAGAAGTAGCCATAGCATTGACAGGCATCGAAGAAGTAGGAATGGCACGCATCCCGCCACTATTTTGCTTTGTTTCCGCGTTTTCTTCCCCTTATGCAAGTCCCGAGTCTATTTCGGAACCAGAGGAGGCAAGCCGGGAACCTCGAGGAAGCCACAGAGACATTTGCCAATGTTGGAGCCAAGAAATCCTCAGCGGGCTCTGGGAATTCCTCAGCGTCCGCTGAGATGGTTTTGGTGTTTCAAGGAAATTTCTAAGAAAAAGGGCAGTAGGTTTTCAAGGCATGGTAGCGGCCGCTGATGGATTCCCAGCGACCGCTGATTTTGAAGCTGCCTGGCATTGTGAGCAAATTTAAGAACAGCGGCCGCTGACCCCAACTCAGCGCCCGCTGTCCCCCTCCCCTGTATTGAGGCAGTGGCATCACAAAGGTTGGAAGCGGCCGCTGACCCCAACTCAGCGCCCGCTGCCATAATTCTTCCCAGCCTGCAAGCCTAGGACTATAGGTGTCAGTGGGTGCTGTAATCGCCTCAGCGCCCGCTGAAGTGCTTTTCTTCGTTTTTTTTATATTACTTGTTCGCCTCAGCCTGCAATTCCTCTTGTAATTTACAATTTTTTCTTCAATTTATGCTAGTATAATTCTTCTTCTTCTTGTTCTTCTCTTCAAGGTACATTTTAATGCTTTGTTTCCTTTAGTTTCTTTTCAAATTTTGATATTCCTGTACTTAGATTTAAGTTCTTAGCTAGTTTTATTATTGTTTTGATGTTAGTTTAGTTGTTGTGTTAATTTTATGTTTTTATTTATAGTTAGTTTTTCTTGGTTTAGTTGATGGTTTTAGTTGATTTAGTTATGTTTTTATTAGTTATTTGTGAGTAGCTAATTTCTAGGGTTTGAGTGAAACCTCTCAAATCCCCCATGATTGTGGTTTAGTTGTTTCTTGGCTTTTGGTTGTGATTATGTTTCTACCGAAGGTTCGATAATATTGAGTCTCGTGCCTAATTAACATTAGACTCATAAAAGAATCCCCACCTAAGGATCGATAGCTGAATGTGGGTGATGACTCCCTTCGCCCGATTGATGGAAGCACCACGAAAGTTGGGCCTTCGATCAAGGGAAAGTTACCGGTCTTCGTGAATTGTGCTTATGACTAGTTAGATGTCCCGCCACGAAAGTAGATTTGTGTACGTCTTACCGGTCGTCACACTAGCTTGAAAGAGTAGTGTGATCTTAGAACAGCCTCCCCTTATATATCCATGACCTAAGTCTAAGTTTCGATTGATTCATAATTCATAGTGGTATGAGTTGTGGATGTCTTACCCTAGTCCTTTTTATTCTTGCTTTCGTAATTTAGTATTAGTTAGTTCCCGTAGTTCTCTTCGCCTCTCGCGACCATCATTTGACCTAGCTTGTTCGACGCTCATGCCTAGACTAGTGCAGCGTACCTTCCCCGTGTTCGACACCCCCACTCTTACTACGACTGGGGTTTTTAGTTGGTGAGAAAATCCTCCTATCAAATTGTCGCCGTTGCCGGGGAAGGCAATGCCATTAGTTTAGGTTGAGTAGAATGGTTCTAGGTCTTTCTTTTCCTTTATTTTTGTGAGTATTTGGGCCTTATGGCCACTCCTTTGATCGACCCCCAATATGAGCATGAGCCGTTTTGGGTGTATTATGACAGGATCGGAAGCTCTTTTCCGCTTAATCATAATTTTGGTAAGTGGAATAAATGCAATATGTTGTATGAGGGTTTGAACTATGAGATGAGAAATTGGATAAAATACCTATCTCATGGCGACTTCTTAGCTCTCGACTTGGATAGAGCTTAGCTCTTATTCGAGTGTCTCGCTAAGGACACCTATGAGTGGGATATAACTAGCCAAGGAATACATGATTACAGTCATGAGTTGAGTGCACTTGAGGAATATGGTTTTAATCAACCATCACCTCATGCCACTACCTTTGATTTTTCTCATCATTTTTCACATGAATCAAGTTCGCTTAATCATGTTTTTGATGAGTATTTACGAGGTCTTGGCACGAACATAGTCCATTCACCTCATATTCCCCTAAGTGAGCCCTTCGATGATGACCTTAGTCATGATTTCGATCCCTCACCCCACATAGTCGAGCATCCCATCCCGACTCGCATAGACGATGACATTTATTGGCAATGTTGTGATGAGAATCATGAAACTTTCATATCGTCATGTGATGTTATAGAGGATGAGGCCCTCATAGCAGAGTCGAGTGAAACCGACGAGGTAGTTAATGTGGAGGATGTGGTTATACCACATTCTCTTATTCCCTTTGTAGGAGGATTTAACCTCGTCTATTGACATCCCACTCTACTTCCATCCATGCTCATATCACCTCCATCCGAGGGCATCATCTCTTGTCTTGACTCCCATGTTTCTCTTCCAGAAACCAAGGCAAGTGAGGTGTATGGAGGTGTTCCCCCTACTTTATTTGATTTTTGTTTTTGTAGTTTTTATTTTGATTTACCTCCCTGTGGGCACTCACTCCCACATAAGCATAGGATGCCGTTTTTTAAACCGTTTTCTTTGCTTAATTTAACTATCGCTTATGTGGTTTTTAGTGAGTTGAGTGCCAGTGCATTTGATAAGCTCTTACGAGCTTTGCGAGGCTATTTACTAAGCCTCGGCGGTTGTTCCCGCTGGATGACTTTGACATAGTTTTTCTTCTATGTCTTAGTCCCTGTGTCCAGCTCCTTGGTCAAGCTTAAGACGTTAAACAAGCGCTTGTGGAGGCAACCCTCAATTTATTGCTTTTTAGGATAGTTTAATTCATTCCTTTGCATTGTAATTATATCTAAAAAATAAAAAATTTTAAAAAAATTGATGAGAGAAAAGATTGAGTAGTGCCTTCACACATTTGTGCATATATGTGATCTTTACATATGTCCATGAATGTGTGTTAGAAAAAGGGAGCACTCGAGAAAAAAATATCATGGGTGAGTTCAAAAGAAAGTGAGAGATTTCCTTGATTGCAACTTTCGAATACATCAACGAGTGTGATTTTGGCCCTTTGGGCCACTATACATGTTGATGTATCCCTTAGGATGCAATTAAGAGAAAGTGTTCTAAAACTGAAATTCTGGTGAAATTTTTTACTTCAATTTGCTGCAAAAAATGGCTACAGATCAGGTGCAGCGGCCTCTAAATTTCCATCAACGCCAGCTTGCACAATGCCAAATTTCTTCCAGTGAAAAAACATTTGGTAGCAGCGGGCGCTGGCCCATTTTCATCGCCCGCTGAAGGGCCTCTTGGAAAAGATTGTACATCTTTCAACTGGGGAAGCGCCCGCTGGAAGAATTTCAGCGCTCGCTGAGAACCATTTCAGCGCTTTAATAGTGTCAATGGTGCACCTGGACTACAGGTTTCCCGACAAACCGAATCATGTCCTCTACAAGTGATGGTCGCGAGAGGCGGAGAGAACTACAGGAATTAACTAAAGATACACTATGGAAACAAGAAAAAAAGGGACTAGGGTAAGAGATCACAACTCAAACCACCATGAATTTTGAATCAATCAAACCTAGACTTAGGTCATGGATAAAGGGGAGGTCATTCTAAGATCGCACTACTCTTTCGAGCTAGTACGATGACCGAAAAGACATATATAACCCACTTTCGTGCGGCGGCATGTCTATCAAGCCTTAAGCACAAAATCACGAAGACCGGTAACTTTCCCTTGATCGAAGGCCCAACTTTCGTGGTGCTTCCATCAATCGGGCAAAGGAAGTCATCACCCACGTTCACCTTTCGGTCCTTCGGTGGGGATTCTTCAATGAATCCTATGTTAGCTAGACACAAGACTCAACATTATCAAATCCTGAGGTACCGACAGTATCACAACCAAGCCTAAACACGAGTAAACCACAAACATAGAGGATTTGAGAAGATTACTCAAAACCCTAGAAACTAAACTACTCAAACATAATTAACAATAACATAATTAAAACTAAAACTAAAAACATAAATAATAACTAAAATTAAGAACAGCTAAATTAACAAACTAAAACCTAAAACTAAGAACAACTAACCTAACAAACTAACAATTAAACATAAAACTAAACTAACACCATAACCTAAATAAACTACCAACTAAAACCAACAAGAAACAAACATAAATAACTAAAACAACAAACAAAAATAACAAACATAAACAACTAAACTAACAATTAAAAAACAAAAAACAAGAAATCAAAGCAATAAAAGAAAGCAATAAAGTACCTTGAAGATTGAAGAGCAAGCTAAGAAGACATTGAAAAACAAAACTAGAGATTCAATACATAAATTAAAGTGTTTGATACCACAGAAATCTAAAGGGTTACAAAGCTAAGCTAAGGTGAGAGAAGAGACTCTCACGAGCTCCAATCTAGGGTTACAAGACGAGCTTTCAAAGTATATATACACTAGTAATTTACAAAGCAAAAACACGGCCAGAAAACGCGAGAAAACAGAGCTGCCAAAAGGAGCGGCCGTGGAAGAATGAGGAGCGACGGCTCCTTTATAGGAGCCGCCGTGCAAATAAGAGGAGCGACCGCTCCTTTGGTCGGGTGCTTAATTCTTCATTTCAGAGCTTGGGCGCGACCGTTCTACTAGGGGAGCGACTCATCCTTTTGCAAAAAGCCTCTAAATGTTCCTTGGCTCAAATATCCGATGCTCGAGCGACTCGTCGAATTCCGTGAAGTATGAGTTACCTACAAAAATAGGGAAAACGACCAAAAATAGGAGTAGCATATAGCAAGAATATTGCAAAATAGCCGAAGCACAACTAAATTACAAAAAGCAAATAAAAAGAACAAAATGAAATAAGAAAAGGGAAAACTGAGCTATAAAACTAACCTAAAAGCTAAGAAAAACACTAAACAAAAGTCGATTATCAAACTCCCCCAAACTAAAACGTTGCTTGTCCCCAAGCAACTACCCTGCGAAGAGTTCGACAAATCCCTCAGGAGAGGAATTCTACAAGGGACTAAGGACTCCTATTACAGTCTTAAGACGCACAAATCCCAATGCTAGAAACTAACTAAACTAAGGACTGAAACCTTTCACACATTAAAACCTTAAAGGACTACGAGGTATCCAAGCCTAAACAACCTAACAACCGTCAAACACCCTTGAATAATCTCAGACATGAGTCGGTGGCGGGAAAAACACTCCGTGAGGGAGTCATGAAGAACAAAGGAAAGGACACTCACGTCTCGCCGGAGTTAGCATCTCTCGAAATTTGACAAGTGACGCTGCATACCAAAGATGAGACCTTTCGAGAACATGAAATCAATAGTGCTTAAGGTCATAGCATCTTACATACAAGGTCCGAAACTACAAATAACTATCAACCGACCGTTAGGATAATTTACAATAGGACACTGATCGGCTAAGAAAACTACTATCTCCTTCTCTAATTATGTACTTTTTTCTTTTCTATTTTTTCTTTTCTTTTCTTTTTTTTCTTTTGAAGAAAATAAAATAAAAAAACAAGCTTATAAACAATTAGAACTAAAACCACGACATAATAAACATAATTAATTAATTAATTATTTTTAGAGAAGGAGTTACAATACTCGAATAATTACACTATTACAAAATTTATAAGGACCGAAAATAAACTCGATGCTATGACGTAAGATGGTGCCTAAATCATGTTCCAAGTCTCGAAAGGGCGGTAGCAATTCACAAGTCAAAAATCAGAGCCAAAAGAAACAAATAAACTAAAATGGACGAGGGATACAATGCGACGCTCAGAAATGAACACTAGTAGAAAAAAAATCTTTTGCTGCATATCAAATGATGCGGTTATTTGAAAAACCGCAGCTTTTAAATGCAAAAAAACCAAAAAAAAAAAAAGTTTAATAAGATGCGGTTTTTTAAAAACCCAAATTATTTGAATTGTCTAAAAAATAAAACCCAGCATATATATACACGCTGCTCGTTCTCCCAAAACCATTTCACCTAACCTCTCTTTGCTCTTTGCTCTCTCTCTTCCTCTATTGCGCCGTGTTCTCCATCTCCACCACGGATTCCACCGTCATTGCTGCTGTCTGCGTGCTCGTCTCCTCTCTCCTCTCTGCTCTCGCTTCTCTCTTCTCTCTGCTGTCGCTCTGCTTTAATTTCTCTCTCGCTCTGCTCATTATTTGGCTCGTGCTTGGTTGTTACCGGTCGTTGCTGGAGGTTATTGGTGATGGCTGCTGGAGGTTTCTCTTGGTCGTTGCTGGAGGTTGCTGCTGCTCTCTCACCTACGAATTAAGGTAGAATTTTCAGCCTTTTAATTGTATGATACTTGCTCTTTTGCCCTAATTTTTTTTCAATTTTGAGACAAAATTTGAACGACTTTTGTTCAAAATTAATCCTAAACCATTTTCTGTGTTGTCAAACTTCATTTCACACAAATCAATTTGTAAAAAACAACATTCAAACATACATTTGAAGATATGAGCAAAGTTAGAGTTCGAAAGTTTTCAAACCAAAACCTTACAAATTTGTGCGATTTTGGGAGTTAAAACAACAAATTTTGTTATGAATCTTCAATTAAAGATGAGGGAAACAAAAGCCCTAATGTAATTCAGAACAATAACAAGTTTAATCCATGAATTTGGGTCTATATTTTTCGAAGTTCGAACACTTCGAACTGAAAGTTATTTATTTTTTTTTTTATAAATATAATAACAATTAAAATCAATATTTTGATTATGCAAATTAACCCATATAATAAATCTCCCCTAATTGATCAACTTATTCTAGATTTATTTTCATAGGATTGATATGTTCAGTTTCGCTATAATGGGATTATTGATGTGTTGTTGGTATATAACATGAAACATTTGTTATGATCTTATTTACTTTATTATATCTATTTTTGACAATATCTTTGACTGTCTTTATGGATAGTTATTATTCAATATGATTTATTAGTTTCATCGTCTTGGCATTGTGAGAGTCAAACATGATTCTATATGAAATGCCGACAAATGGGTTTTGATTCAAAGGCATTAAAATAGTATGTTCCTCCTCGCAAGAATAGTTCAATTCTTTTGTAATCAGATTTTACTGTTGCAATTCATAAGGTTACTTGGCGTGCTTGTCATTGACAATAATAAATCGAACTATTATATTCTTTGTTTGGAGATATAGAATGATCCCTTATTTTTATTAATTAGATGTTAAATGCTATTATCTTTTGGGGGATATTCTTGATAACAAAGTGTAGGTGAGAATTAGTGATTAGTACCTAACTAGACTTCCTATCTCATTCCTGGAAGTGAATGAGGATATGTATGTATGATGAAAAGGTTATATGTTTGCTTGTTGTTCTTTTTAATTCATGGAAAAATTCATGCGAATTTCAAACATGATTACATATCATTTTAGTAAAATATTGTTTATGAGTTCGAGATAATGTTAAAGCCTCTACTGCCCACCTCCCCAGCACACCCCCCTATAGTCCCCCAGCCCCCCTGCTGGCCCCCCTGCACAACCCCCCTTCCCACCCCCTACTGTCCCCCTACCCCCCTGCAGAAGCCCCCCACCCCCATGCTGACCCCTGCACAGCCCCCCTTCCCACCCCCGCAGTCCCCCCCACCCCCCCTGCAGAACCCCCCACCCCCCTACTGCACCACCCCACCCTCCCTGCAGAAACCCCCACCCCCTACGCAGCCCCCCTTCCCACCCCCTACTACCCCCCATCCCCCTGCAATCCCCCCACTCCCCTACAGAACCCCCCACCCCCCTGATGTTCTCCAACAAGGTAAGTTCATCTTAACAAAAAAATTTCTGCAATTTTTTTTGTATAAATTACATTTCATTTGTTCTCCACTTTAGTCCGAGTTTAACCATTCATAAGCTGTTAGCTTGAATATATAATTTGTTTACTAAATATGCTTCGTTGATTAATGACCTCGAAAAGAAGGTTAATTTTTTGCTATTTTCTTGTTTGATGCATTCTGATATTATGTGCCTAAATGTATTATCCAATCAAGCCAACATTTTTTAATAAATGTCTCCTTATGGCTGATAATTGCATTTAGTCAAGGATGTGATTTTTTTAAAACTTGGCAACCATACTCCGTATCTTGCTGCTAATTGCATTTACTTGGGATTTGACAAACGGTCACTTTATACCATGTTTTACAGGTTGTCACAAAGGGATCTACGACAATGCTGGTTTCATGAAGAACGTTATGTCTATGTATGATATTTCATGTTTTGGGAATAATTAGTTTACTATACTTGTACTCCGTATGAAGTTTCATGTATTTGTTTTTAATTTGATTAATTAAAAATTAGTTTATTCTTGTTCTATATGATATTTCTGCCATTTGATATTAGTAGAAGGGGGTGGGGGACAACAGGTACAGGGGGTAGGGAGGGGGGACAGCAGGTGCAGTGGGTGGGATAGTTTTTTTTAATGGACTACATACTAAAAGATGTGGTTGTTTTGAAAAACCGTATCTTTTAGTTTCTTTTTTTTTTTTTTAATCTAAACGGTTTTCAAAAGATGCGGTTTTTAAAAAACCGCATCTTTTTGGAATGATACGCCTATAAATGATGCGGTTGAAAACCGCATCAAATAAATTATTTTCTACTAGTGGAATAACCCTAAAAGGGTCTAATTAAGGCAGGAGCTCGAAACCTCACCTAGGTTCAAAAACCACCGACTCAGCGTCAACTAAACAAGGGATCACCTCATACCACAAACCGACTTGGATACACATCTAGTCCTAAAGGGTTCTCCTAAAAGGGAAAAGTATTCTATCCTAAGAGTTAGCAAAAAGCATTGAAAATTGTGCGGACTCGAGACTTTATAGGAAAAAAAAGTCCCTATAAGGATTCCCCTAGTTTCATCATCGGGAGACGACTAAACCTAGAAAAATAAAAGGGATAAAAGAAAATAAATTACGAAAATAAGCTACATGCAAAATGGAGAAAAATCAAAGAAAATAAACTAAGAAAGTAAACTAGTATGCAGAAACTAATAAAAAGAAACTAAGGAAAATAAGAAAAGAAAAATAAACTACGAAAATAAACTAATATGCAAAGCATTTGGATTATCAAAAGAGCAAAGAAACCATGGAGGCACACTACACCTAAAAGGAAACAACCAATCAAGAACAGTTGCACCGCACAAGAACACCTACTGGACTGACTAGATGAACACCAGAAAAATGAGCACTAGGCTACCCCCCCTCCCCAAAAAAAAACTCCCCCCCAAACTAAGCAAGAAAGCACCAAGTGACCTAAGGGAACACCCCCCCCAAACCAATGTGGAGCACTGTCCCAGTGCTCCCGCATACGTCGGTCAAAATCCTCACGTACCCGGATATGCTCCTCGGAAGGATGGAAGTTAAAGGTCAAATCCACACCGTCAGGCGTGTCAATAGGGTCACTAACGTGAGGTGGGAGAGTGTAATCAGGCCTGTTCAGGTACATGCCTATCTCGAAAGGTCGCTCAGCAAAGGGCTCCCAACCACCATGGTAATCAGGGAGCCAACCATCCTCAGGCATCGCGGGGTCCCCATTAGGGTTACAAGCACCGGGGATGCGATAATCAAAGGATGGGTGGTCCCGCGATGGGAAGTAAGGGTAGGTGGATTGTCTATCATTCCACCCTAGTGGGGGTCCTTTCTGAGGAGGTCTAAATGGGTAGTTAAGGTAAAGGGAAAAATCTCCACAGGTCACGTGAAAGTGATAGAGCTGGGCGTTCATCAAGTCATGTGTAGCTCGGTCGCTCTCGATCTGATCGAGGCGCGACCTAATATGTCCAAACCCCTGAGCTAAATCGGTTCGCGTAGCTTGCCTGCCCTCGATGTGATCGAGGCGCGAGTTAAGCTGCGCAAAAGCATGTGAAAGATCAAATTGGGAGGAGCTAGAAGCTTCTCCCTGCTCAAAGGTGGGTCCAGTTGGGGGCCGCTCGGGAACCACGTCCCGTCGACCTCGCACGTGCTCTCTACGAGAAGCGCGCTCAGTCCGTACAGCATGGGAGGGGAAAGTCTCAGCAATGACACGACTGTCCTCCTCCGAAAGAGGCTCAGGTGAAATGAGTCAAGGACGATTCCGAGTAATATCGGAAGCGTTTCGGCTTGGCAAATAAGAATGATGGGCCCCTCCCACCATCCAGCTATAACGACGCTCCTGCTCAAGAACTCGTATGAAACACGAGTTCGTGAGGTACTCGTCATCGAGAAGGTAGTGTGAACCAGCTCTCTCAGAACGAGTGAAGTAGCGATCATGGCCTAGGGCGCGGGCTATAACAGTGACTAGGCCCCCTATCTGGATGGCGCCTGTACGGTGGCGCTGCTGTCGTAACTCACAACATCTCTCTATAAAGAATCACCCGGTATAATCCGGGCGGTTGGATCCTCCGAAGGGTTGGCGGCGAGGTATAGCATCTTTAGCTCTTTTGCGTTGATTTTACTCAAATCAGCTTTTGAATAAACCAAAAAACAAATGAGCCTATGAAAAATTCGGATGGCGGGATGTTGGAGTTCCGAGGCACAACACTCTCAGCTCACAAAATGAGCGCCCGCTCCAGACATAGTCCGCCACGCCGCAGTACGGTTAAATCCCTCGATTTCGCCTAAGTTAAAAATAGAGTTCCGAGGATCACAGTGAAATATCTCGTTTAAACGAGTAAGAGAGATCTTGTGTGATTTATTGTACAACTGAAATTGAACGTTGTACTCAAGAAATTCGTCGTCCGACGAGGTGCGTTCATAGTGCAATGACGCAATAATCTCGCGGACAATGTGTACATATGTGTACTCTGGGGGTAAATCCAAAAATTCGCCCCAAACAAAGTTGGTGGTGTGTTGCCGCACCACATCATCCACCCCTAAAAATCTAGCAATGCGAGGGTCGTAGAATCTGGTGGGGTGGATCTTTCGAGACCCAAGTGTCTCAAATTGGGCCCGGAAGCCTTGTGTGCGGATAGGAGGTGGAACGGGATTGTTCTCACGCTCGACATCAGGATTGGTCGAACATGAGCCACGCTGCCATTTTTTAGGGGCCATGGGTAGGGAATCAAGCAACCAAAAGCAATTAAAACTGTCCCGCAAATAATATGTCGTAATTAAACGACAACAACAAAAGTCCAACAACAGTCCTAAGGTCAATCTAGCAGCTTCAAACCTACCCAGTCAATGACTAAGGGGCCTAACTCCAATTGCCCCAAAGCCACACAAAAACAAACAAGTTAATGAAAATCAAGCAACAAAGTGTCACCTAAAATTCAACAATTAAATTCAAACAACAAATCCAAACAATAATCCAACCAACAAGGATATTAAACAATTAAATCAAAATTCAACCAACAAATTCATACAAATAAAGTCCAAATACAAGAAATGAACCAAAAATATGCTTGAAAATGAAAAGGGTTGAAGATTTTATACCAAATGGGAGTATGAAAATACCCCTTACTACCTCCTTGAAGTGAAGAATTGCAATGAGACAAATTGTGTTGCTTGTTTGTGCTAAAATCCCACAAATTCGAACCCCCAAACCACGTTTTTTTTCTTTTTCGTTTTCTGTTTTTTTTTTTCGGATTTTTCTGTTTTTTTAAATTTTTTAACTTTTTTTTTTTGAAGAAGAACCCAAATGGAAGCCTAAACCCACGAAAATGGTGGCTTAAACTCACGAAAATGACAGCCTAAACCACGTTTTTTTTTCGGATTTGTGGAAGAGGGAACAAAAGAGGTGGGAGAAATGTGTTTAAATGGAGAATGGGAGTGAAGAAAGTGATAAAAATGGAGATTTTGGATGGTGGTTGAGCTTTTTTGAAGCTTTAATGGAGGTAAGTAGGTGGAGAAGATGAAGGAGAGAGGGTTAGGGTCAGGGTTTTTCGTGGTTTAGGTTCTCTAATTTGTTTTTCTGAAGTTTGAATGAGAGTGAGGAGAGAGAAGAGATGAATTCGAACTTAAAAAAAAAGTTCAGATCAAAAGGAGCGGCCATGCAAGTTAAAGGAGCGACCGCTCGTTTTGTAAAAAATGCTACTGGAATTTTGAATCCGTCCAAAGGAGCGGCCGTGCATGTGCAAGGAGCGACCGCTCCTTTTGGATTTTCAGCTACTAGAGGTTTGTAGACGCGAGGAGGAGCTAGGGTGTGAAAACGGGTGCGCCCGTGCATATCCAAGGAGCGACCGCTCCTTTGAGTTCAGTAGCTACTGCCTCTTTTGTTCCACGTTTTCACGCCCTTGCAACTTGTTCATTGAGGGCGCTCCTCCAAAGGAGCGGCCATGCGTTTTTATGGAGCGACCGCTCCTTTCTCTGCTTCACAGTTTATGCTTTTCTCTTCTCATTTACATTGTGATGGCCAAGGGGGGACTTATCTAGATCAAAATGCTATATTTTCATCCCCTTGGCTCATCACATCATTACGGAATCCTTCTCGCATTCGTCCCAAAAATGAAGCTCGCGTTCATGTTCGTTATCTGCACAACATTCAAATGACATACCAAAATGAGCATAAAATGGAACTAAAAAATAATAAAATAAAAGCAAAAATCATTATTTACTCTAAAAAGTAATAAATCACAGGTTGCCTCCCGAGAAGCGCTTGTTTAACGTCCCGAGCCTGACGAACTAGTCGGACACAGGGACTAAGATGTAACAACACTTATATCAAATTCATCCAGCGGAACAAACACCCGGGGCTCAATAAATAGCACCGCAAAGCTCGTAAAAGCTTATCAAACGCACTAGCACTCAACTCACTAAAAACCACATAAGCAATGATCAAATTAAGCAAAGGGAACGGTTTAAAAACCAGCATCCAATGCTTATGTGGGAGTGAGTGCCCACAGGGAGGAAAATCAAAATAAAAACTACTAAAAGAAAAATCAAATAAAAGAAAAGGAACACTCCCAAACACCTCCCTTGCCTTGGTTTCTGGAGGAGAATCATTGGAGTCAAAACAAGAGATGGTGCCATCGGATGGGGGTGATATAAGCATGGATGGAAGGGGAGTGGGATGTGAATAAACAAGGCTAAATCCTCCTAAAAAGGGATTAAGAGAAGGTGGTATAACCACATCCTCCACATTAATAATGACCTCGTCAACTTCACTAGACTCAACTAAGAAGGCCTCATCTAATACAACATCACATGACAAGACGGGAGGGTCATGATTTTCATTATAACATTACAATGAAACATCAACGTCTATGTGAGTTTGGATGTTTGTACGACAACGAGAGGAGATGGATCAAAATCATAACTAAAGTTGCAAACAACGGGCTCGACTTGAAGATTATGCGATCAATCATCGGAATTCACACCACCACCTTGTATAAACTCATCCAGAGCATGCTCTTGCGAGTATTGATGATCAACATCCAAGGTAGGGGTATGAATCGGAAGATGATTAAAGCCATATTCCACAAACAAGCTCGGCTCGTTACTAAAGTCATGTATCCCTTGGGTAGTCATATCCCACTCATAGGTTTCCTTAGCTAGACACGCGAATAAAAGCCAAGCTCTATCCAAGTCTGAAGCTAAGAAATCACCATAAGAGAGAAACGAAACCCAATTTCTCGTTTCATACTTCAAGCCCTCATACATTACATTACATATATCCTACTTATCAAAATTATCATTAGGAGGAAGAGAGCTTCCAATCCTATCATAATATATCCAAAATGGTTCATGCTCATATTGGGGATCGATCAAAGAAGTGATCATAAGGCCTAAATATTCACAAAAATAAAGGAAAAGAAAGACCTAGAACCATTCTACTCAACCTAAACTAATGGCATTGCCCTCCCCGACAACGGCGCCAATTTGATAGATGGAATTTTCACCAAATAAAAACCCCCGTCGTAGTAAGAGTGGGGGTGTCGAACGCAGGGAAGGTACTTCACACTAGTCTAGGCATGAGCGTCGAACAAGCTAGGACAAATGATGGTCGCGAGAGGCGGAGAAAACTACAGGAATTAACTAAGGATACACTATGGAAACAAGAATAAAAGGGACTAGGGTAAGAGATCACAACTCAAACCACCATGAATTGTGAATCAATCAAACTTAGACTTAGGTCATGGATAAAGGGGAGGTCATTCTAAGATCGCACTACTCTTTCGAGCTAGTACGATGACCGAAAAGACATATATAACCCACTTTCGTGCGGCGACACGTCTATCAAGCCTTAAGCACAAAATCACGAAGACCGGTAACTTTCCCTTGATAGAAGGCCCAACTTTCGTGGTGCTTCCATCAATCGGGCAAAGGAAGTCATCACCCACGTTCACCTTTCGGTCCTTCGGTGGGGATTCTTCAATGAATCCTATGTTAGCTAGATACAAGACTCAACATTATCGAATCCTGAGGTATCGACAATATCACAACCAATCCTAAACACGACTAAACCACAAAAATAGAGGATTTGAGAAGATTACTCAAAACCCTAGAAACTAAACTACTCAAACATAATTAACAATAACATAATTAAAACTAAAACTAAAAACATAAATAATAACTAAAATTCAGAATAACTAAATTAACAAACTAAAACCTAAAACTAATAACAGCTAACCTAACAAACTAACAATTAAACATAAAACTAAACTAACACCATAACCTAAATAAACTACCAACTAAAACCAACAAAAAACAAACATAAATAACTAAAACAACAAACAAATAACAAACATAAACAACTAAACTAACAATTAAACAACAAAAAGCAAGAAATCAAAGCAATAAAAGAAAGCAATAAATTACCTTGAAGATTGAAGAGCAAGCTAAGAAGACATTGAAGAACAAAACTATAGATTCAATACATAAATCAAAGTGTTTGATACCAAAGAAATCTAAAGGGTTACAAAGCTAAGCTAAGGTGAGAGAAGAGACTCTCACGAGCTCCAATCTAGGGTTACAAGACGAGCTTTCAAATTATATATACACTAGTAATTTACAAAGCAAAAAGACGGCCAGAAAACGCGAGAGAACAGAGCTGCCAAAAGGAGCGGCCGTGCAAGCATGAGGAGTGACCGCTCCTTTATAGGAGCCGCCGTGCAAAGAAGAGGAGCGACCGCTCCTTTGGTCGGGTGCTTAATTCTTCATTTCAGAGCTTGGGTGCGACCGTGCTACTAGGGGAGCGACCCCTCCTTTTGCAAAAAGCCTCTAAATGTGCCTTGGCTCAGATATCCGATGCTCGAAACACTCGTCGAATTCCGTGAAGTATGAATTACCTACAAAAATGGGGAAAACGACCAAAAAAAGGAGTAGTACATAGCAAGAATACTGCAAAATAGCCGAAGCACAACTAAACTACAAAAAGCAAATAAAAAGGACAAAATAAAATAAGAAAAGGGAAAACTAAGCTATAAAACTAACCTAAAAGCTAAGAAAAACACTAAAAAAAAGTCGATTATCACTTGCACTGCATCTTCCTTCTCTTTCTCCTTCTCTTGCACCTCTTCGGATGGTGCATGTTCAACCTCCTTTTCAGTTACGCCGGCATTCTTCTCTTTTAGCTCTTCTTCACTAGGCATGGATGGCCCATCATAGCTCATACCACTCCTTGTAGTGATAGCATTCGCGGTCTCATTGTTATGTGGTTAAGAAGGTTAGCTCGGTAATGTGCCCGCTTGCCTATTAGGATTGGATGCGGCTAGTTGAGCCACTTGTGTATCTAGAATTTTATTGTGAGTTTGATGTTGCTCCATTTGCTTCATCATTTGCGACATCATTGTCTTCAAATCCACTATCTCAGATTGGGATTGTTGATTTTGAATCTGATGCTGCTGTTGGCCATTTGGAGGCTATGGAACCGAGGCGGTCCCTGATTGGGCTGATATTGCTGTTGTTGTCCAAATGGTTGTTGTGCGGCTTGTGGCGTATATTGTTGATGTTGCGGATTAAGCACATTATTGTTGCGATACAACATAATAGGGTGATTTCGAATGCCCGGATAATAGCTATTGTTGTTGAAAGGAGTCCGTGCTTGAAAAGTATTGACTTGCTCTTGTATCACCATAGGTTCGCTCGAGTTAATCAAACACTCTATTGCCGAATGGCCTTGTATGCGACACATCTCACAAATAACACCACATTAGCTAGAAGTAGCCATAACATTGACAGGCATCGAAGAAGTAGGAATGGCACGCATCCCGCCAATCTTTTCGTTCAGAGCTACAATTTGAGATGATAGTAGGGAATATATCTCAACTTCGTGCTTGCCCTTTCTTGGTGCTTGTGTTGCGCGCCTTGATGAAATATTCCATTTATTTTCCGCCAAAGTGTCTAATAATGAGGAGCATTAGAAATGCGCTTGTTCATGAAAGAACCTCCTGTTGCACCGTCTACCATCCTTTTGGTCTCCGCATAGACAATTATAGAAAGATTACATCAAAAACTCCTTTGCAAAATGATAGTCTGTATTTAGTTAGAATTTTTCTTAGTATTTCTTTATTTATTTTCTATTTTTATTTAGTTTTTGATAGCATTTTTAGGCTTTTAGTTTAGTTTGGTTTCGGTAGTCCCCTTTCCCTTTTTTCTATGTGATTTCCTCTATTTTGCTTTATTTTTGCGTTTTCTACCCCTTTTGCAGGTCCCGAGTCTATTTCGGAACCAGAGGAGGCAAGCCGGGAACCTCGAGGAAGCCACAGAGACATTTGCCAATGTTGAAGCCAAGAAGTCCTCAGCGGGCGCTGGGAATTCCTCAGTGTCCGTTGAGATGGTTTTGGTGTTTCAAGACAATTTCTAAGAAAAAGGGCAGTAGGTTTTCTAGGCATGGCAGCGGCCGCTGATTTTGAAGTTGCCTGGCATTGTGAGCAAAGATAAGAACAGCGGTTGCTGACCCCAACTCAGCGCCTGATGTCCCCCTCCCCTGTATTGAGGCAGTGGCATCACAAAGGTTGGAAGCGGCCGCTGACCCCAACTTAGTGCCCGCTGCCATAATTCTTCCCAGCCTGCAAGCCTAGGACTATAGGTGTTAGTGGGCGCTGTCATCGCCTCAGCGCCTGCTGAAATGCTTTTCTTCGGTTTTTTTTATTACTTTTCTTTTCTTTTGGCTGATTTTTGGGGAGTAGTATATATACTCTTCTCCCATCTTTTAACAAGGCAGCTGATGTTAGAAGCTCCAAGTTAGGGTTAGGTTAGTTTTTAGAGCTTTCTTCTTCAATTCCTCTTGTAATTTACAATTTGTTCTTCAATTTATGCAAGTAGTATAATTCGTCTTCTTCTTGTTCTTCTCTTCAAGGTACATTTTAATGCTTTGTTTCCTTTAGTTTCTTTTCATATTTTGATGTTCTTGTACTTAGATTCAAGTTCTTAGCTTGTTTTATTATTGTTTTGATGTTAGCTTAGTTGTTGTGTTAATTTTATGTTATTATTTATAGTTAGTTTTTCTTGGTTTAGTTGATGGTTTTAGTTGATTTAGTTATGTTTTTATTAATTACTTGTGAGTAGTTAATTTCTAGGGTTTGAGTGAAACCTCTCAATTCCCCCATGATTGTGGTTTAGTTGTTTCTTGGCTTTTGGTTGTGATTATGTTGGTACCGAAGGTTCGATAATGTTGAGTCTCGTGCCTAATTAACATTAGACTCATATAAGAATCCCCACCTAAGGACCGAAAGGTGAACGTGGGTGATGACTCCCTTCGCCCGATTGATGGAAGCACCACGAAAGTTGAGCCTTCAATCAAGGGAAAGTTACCGGTCTTCGTGAATTGTGCTTATGACTAGTTAGATGTCCCGCCATGAAAGTAGGTTTGTGTACGTCTTACCGGTCGTCACACCAGCTTGAAAGAGTAGTGTGATCTTAGAACGACCTCCCCTTATCCATGACCTAAGTCTAAGTTTCGATTGATTCATAATTCATGGCGGTATGAGTTGTGGATCTCTTACCCTAGTCCTTTTTATTCTTGCTTTCGTAATTTAGTATTAGTTAGTTCCCGTAGTTCTCTTCGCCTCTCGCGACCATCATTTGACCTAGCTTGTTTGACGCTCATGCCTAGACTAATGCAGCGTACCTTCCCCGTGTTCGACACCCCCACTCTTACTACGACGGGGGTTTTTATTTGGTGAGAAAATCCCTCCTATCATAATACCATGATAAGGGCACATATATTGATAGACCTTGAATGTCTCCCATGCATCATTGAAAGTTTCTCCCGAATCTTGTGAAAAGCTATGGAGCTTCACTCTATAATCATGTGTCTTATAGCCCGGGATGAACTTCACTAGAAAAGCATCCGACAATTGATCCCAAGTGTTGATTGTTTCCGGAAGAGAGTTATACCATCGCTGTAACACCCCGTATTTTCGAGGTTATACTTTTAGGTATTTAGTTTATAGTTTTTGTCCACTTAAAATTTTATTTTGAATACTGTTAATAAATTCTCTGTTTTACAAATAGAATATCTTTTAATAAAATTATTTTCTGGTAATTTATGTTACTAATATTTTATAATGTTTGCAAACTAACTCCTTCTAATTAGGTTTTCTTATTCAATTATGAAATTTAAGCCTATTTATCCTAAACATATTCTTTTGGGCCTACAGACTTAAACTCTATATATTTCAGTAATTAGGTAGCTAGCCCAATGTCCTTCCTTACACTCCCTCATAGTCGACCTCCCTCTATTATCTTTGCCTCATAATATTTGTTTCCTTTTTGAGCCCACAAAGATTAATGATTAGTTGTTTTATAAAAACCCCATGAAAATCCTACACCCTCCATCATCTAAAAACATAACAAAAGCATAAAACACCTCCATCCTCCTTTCCATCCTCACGGCATCATCAAAACACCAAAACCAAAGTGAATCTTTTCCTTCTCTTCATCAACATCATCAAGGAACTTTCCACCAAACACTAGTAAAAAAATTAGTTTTTGTAACTACGTATTTGCATCGTGCCTGTTCATGTACGATCCAAATAAAAGGTGTTTGTATCGTGCCTTGTTATGCACGATCCAAATAATGAGGTATTTGCATCGTGCCTTAAATGCACGATCCAAATAATGAGGTATTTGCATCGTGCCTTAAATGCACGATCCAAATAATTAAGTATTTGTATCGTGCCTTAAATGCACGATGCAAATAAGACATTATTTGTATCGTGCCTTTAAGGCACGATCCAAATAATGAAGTATTTGTATCGTGCCTTAAAGGCACGATGCAAATACTTAATTATTAAAAATCAAAACTGATCTATACTGCCTCTCATTTCTTCGAAAATTTTGAAAAAAATTTCCCACCCTTCGCTGCTTCTCAGTTCGCTGCCCTAACGGCCAACTCCAGCAACCGCACCAAACCCGCCAACGCCACCACCACCACCACCACCACCAGTCGTCGTCGTCCTTCGCCTGCGCAGCCTTCGCTGCTCTCTGCGCAATCAGTAGGTTGCTTCGCTAGCTGTCTTCGCTGCTCTCTGTCGTAGCTGCGGTGCTGTCTTCGCTGCTCTCTCTCTGCCGACATCTCACCAGCCGCCACCAGTTGCTGTCTTGCTCCCTCCGACCACCACAAGTTGAGGTATTATTCTGATTTTTTTGTTTTGTATTTCTTTTATATTAGTTGTTATTGTTTTTTGGTATTAAATTTGTTTGAATCTTTGGTTGTTATTGTTAATTTAGGGTCCAATTTTGATGAAAAATGATTTAGATTCACTTTTATTATGTTTTTTACATGAAAAATGACATTACTAGTTCATGCCTACAACATGTTTGTCAAAATGCTTGAATGACAATTAGTATATTATTTGCTAATTTTTATGGGTAATAAACACAATTAAGAAAAGCTTATTTAAAATATTAATTCTTATATTTTTGAAGTTAATAATGGACATAACCATGATTGATTTTTAAAGTTCATAATGTATATAATCATATTTAATTTTTAAAGTTCATAATGTATATAATCATATTAATTCTTATACGGAAAGGGAGTTTCGAGATGGAGTTATGCAATTCCGGTTGGCAGCCTTAGAGCATCAAAGGTTTAAGAATTCTCCTACTATAGCTTGTCCTTGTCATGATTGTGGTAATGCAAAGAGGTGGCCTGACATCAATAAGATTGAGGACCACGTGTTTCGCTGTGGGTTTACCATTGGGTATGAGACTTGGTACTGGCATGGCGAAAAGTTAGTTGATGATAGGGATAATACGGTACATGTGGGGACTGATACTAATGATTGTGAGGCCAATGAGGGGGGGGGGGGGGGAAGGGGATGTCGCCATGGAGGAAGATGGGGTTGATGATTTGATGAATGCGATGGGAGATCAACATAATGAACAGCCACACATGTTTGAAGATGTGTCAAAGGCTGCTGAGACTCCTTTGTTTCCCGGTTGTGCTAAGTATTCCAAGCTTTCAGCGATTTTAACCTTGTCGAATTTGCAAGCTAAGCATCGTTGGACTGATACAAGCTTCACAGAGTTTTTGGAAGCCTTACAAGACATGTTTCCTGATGGAAATGATCTTCCTAAGTCTGCCTATTATGCTAAGAAACTGATGAACCCATTAGGCTTAGGTTACACCAAGATAGATGCATGTCCTAATGATTGTGTGCTCTATAGAAAGGAGTATGAACACTTGGATGCATGTCCAGTATGTGGAGAGTCGCGTTATAAGGGCGTGGAAGTGCAGTCAAGTGATAAGAAACCGCCTCCAGCTAAGGTGTTATGGTATCTTCCAATCATTCCGAGGTTCCGAAGACTCTTCTCACTTCAAGAAGACGCTAAAGGTTTAGTTTGGCATGATGAGGGGAGGAAAAAGGATGGGCTAATTAGACATCATGCTGATGCAAAACAGTGGGAGACGATAGACAATGAATTCCCACTATTTGGCGGTGAACCTAGGAACCTTAGACTTAGATTGAGTACGGATGGGATGAATCCTTATGGAACCCTTAGCACCAGGCATAGCACATGGCCGGTTGTATTGAATATATACAACTTGCCTCCTTGGTTGTGTATGAAGCGGAAATATTTAATGTTGTCTCTTCTTATACCGGGTCCTAAACAACTCGGTAATGACATAGATGTGTACTTGGCGCCCTTGATGGACGACTTTATGTTGTTATGGAATGAAGGCGTGCCGATGTACGATGCATATAAGTGCACAAATTTCACTCTTCGTGCCATGATTTTTTGCACCATAAATGATTTCCCTGCGTATGGAAACTTGTTCGGGTATAAAAATAAAGGTGCAAAAGCCTGTCCAGTATGTGATGATGACATGGAAAGAGATTGGCTTACACACTCCAATAAGAATGTGTATAGGTGTACTAGAAGGTTCCTCTCCCCGTCTCATAGATATCGAAAGATGAAGACAAAATTTAATGGCACGGTTGAGAAAGGGTATAGGTGTACTAAAAGATGATGACAGTGGATAAAGTTTTTGAGGAGTATGTCTCAGTACTTTTACCGATCCCGCCTGAAGAACACATTACAAAGCTCGGTGAAGCGGATCAATACTTCATTTTATGGCCTATGTCTATGGTTATATTTGAAGACTCGGTTAGTATACAAGTTGTTGAATGATTATTATTGTACTTTTTTTTAGTATTATCTAAAGCGCGAAAAAAACATATTCAGTGTTATTATTACTTTTATTTGATTATTTTATTTTGGGTGGAATCAAGGATGAGCACAGACGTACTCCGAAGAAGATAACATATTCTAAAAGCAAAGAACACGTGGACAGTTGGAACCCTATCACAGAAGAGTCAAATGTGAAAGAAAAGGACACCGTCATTGACGATGGTGAAAGCCTCACAGAAGAATGTTCATTGCTATAGATTCTATTGGTTGAAGAGAAGAATGACACTCTTTATGTTCCATTGAAGGCCCCATTTATGTATTCTCAAACCGACACTGATGTTTGGGTTACCCATACTGACATTTCCGAATTTCTCAGAGGAACATCTTTGAATGTGTCAGTGATACATGTCTACATCTTGTAAATCATCTGACCATTGTATCTTCTTCTGTTTTTGCTTTTTTGATTTTAGTTTTAATAATTGTCGGTCTCCCGATTATTCTAGGTGCCTAATTGAGGAATTCATCTCATCTATGAAAGGGAGGAACATCACCTTCCTGTGTCCCCAAAGAATTTCAGCTGCTGAATGCAAGAGAAGTGTTTTTGATGCACTTAAGTATGTGAAAGTAGCTTTCCATACGGAACTGAACAAGAAGGAGGACCATTGCAAATTTATTTTGGCCCCATATAATGAAAAGTACGTGCTATTTAATTACTTGTACAATACTTTTTTTTTTGGCATCACTCCTAATCCTTATCTTTTATTGTTATATGTGATTGTGTTTATTTTAGCAACCATTGGATTCTTATAGTCATTGATTTACGGGCTGGAGTGATGTTCCATTTTGACCCTTTTGCTCAACAAGATCCACCTCAATTGAGCTGTGAGCAAGTTTTTAAACAGT
Source organism: Salicornia ramosissima (assembly GCA_951394345.1). Lineage (NCBI taxonomy): Eukaryota > Viridiplantae > Streptophyta > Magnoliopsida > Caryophyllales > Amaranthaceae > Salicornia > Salicornia ramosissima. The sequence goes on from OX596238.1 coordinate 35,126,110, forward strand.
AAGTGATTTATGAGCATTGTCTTATAAGTGGTAAATCCCTGTTATAGTCAATAGCTTACAAGTGTTCAACCTTGTTTTCTAGTGCATACAAACAATACAGAGCGAAAATCAAGCCATGTGATATGCCAAACAATAACCCTAACTTCGTTGTTAAGCAAATGGAGGTATTTGGTGAACCTTTTGATGTTATTTGTAATGTATATGAGTGAAAAGTGAATTAACATTTATTATTTCTGTAATATTGCTAGTGTCCGCAACAAATTGGTGGGACTGAGTGTGGCTACTACGTAATGAGATACATGTACGAGATAGTGACCCTTTACAACGAATGTAAGGGTGATTTACAACAGGTATGTTGATTTTATTTGTAGTTTGGGAGAGAAGTGGTTATGAACCCCACTTTTCTTCATATATTTTGTTTCATATTGCTGTTTTAGAATATAGAATATGCAAATGACTTATAGAATGCTTAAATAAATGCTTTAGGACATGGATAAAGCTTAAAAACAAAAAATATGTTGATTACTGTGGAGATGGGAACGGAAACACCCAAAAATTAGCAAAAAGGACATATTTCAATACTTGTCGTTCTAAAATGTTGTTTTGTTGCATAGAATCATGCAAAATGGTTCTAAAATGATAACATAGATGTGTAGGACATAACTAAAGGTTAGAAACATGAAATAGGCATATAAGTGAGGAAATAGGATTGAAAAACACCCAAAAATAGCCAAAAATGATCCATTCTACTTGTTAGTGTTCCAAAATGACCTCTTATTGCGTACAAGATGCAAATGAGTTATAGAATGCTTAAATAAATGTTTTAGGACATGGACAAAGAGTAAAAACAAAAAATATGTTGATTATTGTGGAGATGGGAACGGAAACACCCAAAAATTAGCAAAAAGAACATATTTCACTACTTGTCGTTCTAAAATGTTGTTTTGTTGCATAGAATCATGCAAAATGGTTCTAAAATGATAACATAGATGTGTAGGACATAACTAAAGGTTAGAAACATGAAATAGGCATATAAGTGAGGAAATAGGATTGAAAAACACCCAAAAATAGCCAAAAATGATCCATTCTACTTGTTAGTGTTCCAAAATGACCTCTTATTGCGTAGAAGATGCAAATGAGTTATAGAATGCTTAAATAAATGTTTTAGGACATGGATAAAGCTTAAAAAAAAAAATTTGTTGATTACTGTGGAGATGGGAACGGAAACACCCAAAAATTAGCAAAAAGAACATATTTCACTACTTGTCGTTCTAAAATGTTGTTTTGTTGCATAGAATGATGCAAAATGGTTCTAAAATGATAACATAGATGTGTAGGACATAACTAAAGGTTAGAAACATGAAATAGGCATATAAGTGAGGAAATAGGATTGAAAAACACCCAAAAATAGCCAAAAATGATCCATTCTACTTGTTAGTGTTCCAAAATGACCTCTTATTGCGTACAAGATGCAAATGAGTTATAGAATGCTTAAATAAATGCTTTAGGACATGGATAAAGCTTAAAAACAAAAAATATGTTGATTACTGTGGAGATGGGAATGGAAACACCCAAAAATTAGCAAAAAGGACATATTTCACTACTTGTCGTTCTAAAATGTTGTTTTCTTGCATAGAATCATGCAAAATGGTTCTAAAATGATAATATAGATGTATAGGACATAACTAAAGGTTAGAAACATGAAATAGGTATATAAGTGTGGAAATAGGAACGGGAACACCCAAAATTTAGCAAAAAACTAGGACATATTTCACTACTTGTCGTTCCAATGTTTTATTATTTCAAGTATTATATTGTGATTATCATGTTGTTTAATTTGATTTGGTTTACAATATTTTGAAGGAGTTTGTTGGAAGATCTGACCCGTACACTAAATTGGAGATTGATGAAGTTCGGGAGCAATGGGCGAGGTTCTTTCGGCCCTTTATGTTGAAATGATGATGTGATGATTAAACAAATTGTGTTTTTATTTGTATTATGTATTATCGTTGACAACTTATTGGACCTTTGAGGTGTATACTATATTCGAAATACATTTTGTAAAGAATTGATTTGTTTGTATGTATTATATTTATATTATATACATTTCGATCAATTCATCGATCCTTGGCGCGCGGCTCATCCATAGGCGGCCTACGTATACGTATACGTACTGTACTGTATGATTTACTGATAATTATATATAATTGATTAATTTGTACATTTTAATATATAATTCAATGATAATTATCTATAATATAAAAAAATTTAAAAATAATCCAATTAAAACAATTGGACATATTTGCATCGTGCCTTCAATTGCATGATGCAAATAAATGATTTATTTGCATCGTGCCTTCAAAGGCATGATGCAAATAAATGATTATTTGCATCGTGCCTTCAAAGGCACGATACAAATAAATCAACTTTTGTTGGCATTAAGTGATCTATTTGCATCGTGCCTTAAAATGCACGATACAAATAAATCACTTAATTGTATCGTGCAGTTTAAGGCACGATGCAAATAATAATTATTTGGATCGTGCCTAAGGCACGATGCAAATGCGGACTCTATTTGTAACTGCTTTATTTGTAACTGCAAATGCACGATACTAATAGCTTGAAATGCACGATGCAAATAGCCTTTTTTCTACTAGTGAAACAATTCCATCAACCTTGATCATCAAACCTTGGGGCGTGTGGTTTTGTGTGGGACGAGGAAGAGTGAGTGAGTAACGAGTGGGAACAAGAGGTATTCGGACCTTGCTTGATTAATCTAGGTAACTAGCTTTTCACTTAGCATTAGGATCAATCTACATAGAATAATTAGATTAGATAGAAATTGTTGTTGTTCAACCTTTTATGAGTGAATTTCGAGTATTTTGGTAAATTAAATTAATTATTTTTCGTGTGGTTCAAATGTAAAGATAGTATTTTTTATGTTTGAATTATTATTAATGATATTAAACAATTGGATAATTATAAGTATGTTGTTGAGTGTATGAATTTATTTCTTGAACAAATCTTGTTATTTCTTGATGATTTTTTGGTGGGAGTTTCCATACTGGTTGATTATGAACCAAGAATTGTAACACCCCGTCCTACAATAAAAGGGTTAGCAGCGGAAATAACATTAGAACGGGAATGTCACTCAAGACAAATTATAATAAATGGAAAGCTTCCATCATTAGCCCTACTTTCAGAACAATTCCAATAGAGGACCTGCTAATAATAGTCTTGAACCGAAATTATAAGTCTAAGATAATTCATTACCAATTAGGTCATGATAAACCAAGTTATTACATTAAACTAAAGATTAAAGTCCATCAAGGGAATTAAGCTAAGCCAGACTTATATGTGGGGTAGTCCTATTTCTAACACTCACATTCCTTAGCCCATGTAGATAACTCTACAGTCCTGCATCATCTGAAAAGAAAGTACAACAACAAAACCACAATCAGTGGGTTGCAACTAGTTGTCCTCTCTCTTTAACTGAGTTTCATAGTTAAAGAGAGTTGCAAGCATTAGAACATATATATGGCCCATAAACAAGGAGCATAAAAATTATATCATTCTAATAAAAACAATTCAAGTGAACCAATTACAACAACTTCATAAAACAAATCAAATAATTTTCTTTAAAGCATAAAAACGATGCAATTCGTTAATAACGCCCAAGGTAAAGAAATAAAATTCCCTCCAAATAGTTCAAAAAACAAAACTTTTCAATTGGTAAAGATACTCGCAAATGGCCTTACTCTTTACCTATTTTAATTTATCAACATAGCCAAAAGTAGGGAAGCACATTGATGGCCTTACACCCTACTAGTATAGAAACTCGCAAATGGCCTTACACTCTACCTTTGGTAAAAATCTTTTAAAATACGTAGAAATTAGGGACACATGCAAATGACGTTAAACCCTACTAGCTAGTAGAGAAACTAGCAAATGACCTACTCTCTACCTTGGCAAGTTTAAGACATAACCTTAAAACACAATAAAACAGATTTTACCTTTCATTTTCATTTCTAAACAATAATCCAATTCCGAAAATCTTATATATCAATAAAGTATTTTCAACTAAACAATTACAATAACATTAGCAAAAATTCCCTTGTAGAACCAACCAAAACCATATTTCCCTATTCCATTTCATAAATAATCAATATTGCACAACTATCCAACAACATAATTAATCATTTCATCAACCTTAACACTATAATTAATCATTACTTAACTTAACACAAATTACTGCTTAAGAACACATAAGAATATCACCATTTCATCCATATGTTGCTGCTGCCCAAAGGGTGCAACAACATCCAACAAGTTCGGTCATCAAGCAAATCATTGCCAAACTTATCAAACTTTTATCAATCTTTCTATACATGTAATCAATCGTTATTAATATCACTTCACACATAAAAAAGTCACTTTCTTAAGCTACAACATTTCATAACCAATTCAGACGGAAACCACCCAACAAAACAAGAGCAACAACATTTATAACACACAAACAACCAAATTCATAATTCTGGACAGTCTGTGGGAAAATTTTCATAACTCATAGAACAGGTATAGTCACAATAAACCATTTGTACCATTGGAAAGTAGAAGTGAAGAGCTTCGATTCGAGTATTCATGGGGCCCAAACGGACAACGTTTGCCCCCTCAAATCACCTGTTTTCGACAGGGCATTCCAGCAGCTACGAAAATCCAAAATGACAACTACTTTCACAAATTCATCATCAACACTTTTCCAATTCCACAAACCACGAAATCAACTTTAAAAATTAGATTTATACCAAGATTTCAGCAAGATAAAACAGAAAAACACAACCCAAACAATTTGATTATCATCAAGAACAAGAACATCAAGTTTCCTACAACTTCAACAACTATTCTTCCTTTAGATCATAATTTTTGCAATTGAAATTTGTATGAACGAAATTAACAACCCTAATACTTATAATCTACATCTAAAACATATAAAACTAAGCTAAAGAGGGATTATGCTAGTTACTTTAGTTTGAGATCAAGAGGAAAGAGAGAAGGTGAAGAATTAGAGGGAGAGAATCACTTCCATTGATGAACTTTGCTTGAATCTTGCTTGAGAGCTTGAAATTTGGGTTTGAGGAAGGAAAAAAAAGGAAAAATTCATATGAATAATTTCAACTATTGGAGGTCTTCCAATATTAATCCAAACTATAGGTTATTAAACAATAATCCAAACTATGGAGGTAGTATTATGATATTAGTCCATACTAACTTTTGACCGGCACCGATTTCCTTCGTAGAAAGGGAGGAATGTATAGTCAAGTATAATAAATAGGGAAAGAGGAAATATAACGAATACTTTATGAATTGGTGACCGATTACAATAGGTTAAATAAGTCAATGGACTAATATCATAAAACAACCTCCAAAGTTTGGATTATACTGTAATAACTAATAGTTGAGATTAATATTGAAAGATGTCCAATAGTTCAGATTATTTATATGAATTTTTTCGAAAAAAAAATAGGCTGGTTTCAGTAGCCAAAGAGTTTAAACGTGAAAATGGAGAAGATAGGTTTATTTAGGGTTTCATTTGTTTTTCTCTATTTGTGACCCATAAAGCATATTTGACCCCAAAAGCCCCAAATGTCCAACCTAATGTAGTTCAAGCCTAAAATTTATGAAATAAGCTTCTTGTCACTCCTAACATTGTCGATCAACCTCCAAATAAGTCGGGTCAAGGTTTCGTTTCTGTTCAACCGCAAAAAAGAGCGAAGACAAAACTATTTACAAGTCTTCACAAAAAAAAAATTCACGAAACTCAACATAAATTATTTTCAATTATTCCAAATAATAATAAAGATTATTTTTAGTTAGAAAATAATTATTTATGATAAAAGTACATCTTTCGCCGAAAATAATATTTTGTTTATTTTTGATTAAGCGAGAAAATATATATATATATAATTACCAAAGTAAATAGTTATTATTATATATATATTTTTTTATTATTTTAAAATGTGTGGAAAAAATTTTTAGGGTATTACAACCACCCCTACTAACAAAAAGTTTCGTCCTCGAAACTTGCAATCACACTTAAAATACACAAAAATTAAATAATCACAATAGCCACATATTAAACAAGCAACACTGAAAATCTAAAGGCACACAAATAATAAATAGATATGTGTATATAAACAATGGGTGTTAGTACTAACCATTACTAGGATCAAATAGCTCAGGATACTTAAGTCTCATAGACTCCTTGGTCTCCCAAGTAGCTTCCTCGAACTTCTGGCTTCTCCACAATACTTTAACTAGAGGAACCACTTTTCGCCTGAGCATACGATGCTGTCGATCTAAAATTTGAATTGGTCGCTCCTCATAAGTCAGATTAGGCTCCACCGCAAGCGACTCAACAGGAATCACATGAGAAGGATCACTATGGTACGTCCTTAATTGCGACACATGGAAGATGTTGTGCACCTTAGACAACTCTGGTGGCACAGCTAGGCGATAAGCCACCTCTCCAATCCTTCCAAGAACGTCATAGGGACCCAAATATTTCGAACTCAGCTTCCCTTTCACTCCAAAGCGCATCACTGCATTCATTGGAGATACTTTCAATAACACTTTAACTCCAACTTCATAGGCAATGGGCTTCCTTCGTAGATATGCATATGATCTTTGTCAATCTTGAGCAGCTTTCATTTTTGTACGAATTACCTTGATTTGCTCCATGGTATCCTGTATTAATGCCGGTTCCACAATCAAAGAATCAATTATGTCGCTCCAACAAGTTGGACTACGACATTTTCTACCATAAAGAGCTTCATACAGAGCCATCTGGATACTGGCATGGTAGCTGTTATTATAAGAAAACTCTACAAGACTAAGAGATTTAACCCATGATCGTTGAAATTCTAAAGCACAAGCACGAAACATGTCTTCTAGAGTCTGGATGGTCCTCTCAGTCTGGCCATCTGTGGCAGCATGAAAGGCAGTGCTCAACTTCAGTTTCGTACCGAATGCTTCCTGTAGAGCAGTCCAGAAATTAGACAAGAATCTCGGATCTCGATCAGACACAATGTCTTTAGGAACACCATGCAATCGGATGATCTCATTTGCATAAGACTCAGCTAACTTCTCCATTGACCAAGTATTCTTCATAGGAATAAAATGAGCCACCTTGGTCAACCTATCCACTATTACCCATACTGCGTTCAAACCGCCAGTTGCTACTGGAAGTCCCATCACAAAGTCCATAGATATTGAATTAAACTTCCATGTAGGAATAGACAACGGTTGTAACAAACCTCCTGGCCTTTGATGTTCAATTTTCACCTCCTGGCCTTTGATGTTCAATTATGAAATTAAACTAACTAAACTACTAGACAAAGCAAGAACAACAACTAAAGGCAAGATAAATGCAATAACAAGCAAGTGAATAGATGACAAAACAAAAGAAAGTGTTCAGAAATTACCTGTAACGACCCGACTTTTAAGCTTGTCGATTTACGAAGGGAAATCGACATTCGGATCATTACTTAATCTAATTAAGCAATAAATCAACATTATAAATGAAAGAATTAACTTTTATTAATTATAGCTGCTAGAATCCATAGTAAACCACTAATTGTTATTACATCAAATGTCTGGAAATACTATCCCAACATGCTGGGATCATATAATAAACTAATAAATGCTAAATTGTTCTGGAAAATACTAGAAACTTAAGAATAAAGGCCTAAACACTCAAGCCCATCCGGCGAAGCCCGCTCTAATCTGCTGCAACATCACCTGAAACTGAGGGGGGGTCCACCGTCAGTGGCGAGTAACTAGGCTGTCCCATTTAATCGAGGGACCACCAAACACATAATATCATAGAAAAATATCATAAAAACTGTAAAAGAATTAATACATGCTTTACACAAGATACAAAAATTCCATAAAAACGTACGTATAATATTACGTATAAAAGTACGTATAAAATACGTATACAAATACGTATAAAAATACGTATAAATACCCCTGCAGAAATACGGTTAGAATACGTATAATTACGTATAAAAATACGTACATTCAACCCTGCAAATACGGTTAGAATACATACCAAATACATACATCATCCGTATATACATACACACGTACATAATCGTATAATTTCAGGAAAATACACAGCGGAAGACTTACATTATACTAAACTTATACTTTATACTATACATCTTAAATTATCCCAATCTTTAACCTATACTTATCCCTTCTTAATTTATATCATTAATTTATCATCATCATTACATTATCTTAATCTTATCATATCATCATTCATATCTTATCATATCATCATTCATTTCTTGTCGTAATCATATCTTATCATATTCTTAACATATCATATCATATACGATCATAACTTATCTTATCATCTTTGAAATCATCTTAATCTTCATCTTATGATTTCATCTTAACATATCAATCGTATAATCATAATATAACATCTTTGTTGGACCGGTCACTATAACTCGTTATGGATCTCGTGTTTCACCATAACTTCCTAGAACATGCCGGGAGGAGCTCGTGTACTCAATCCCGTAGCGGATCCCGTGTTTCACCACTAAGTCTAAGCTATGGCCATAACTCCTAGTAGCGGCTCGTGTACCACTACCAGACGACTACATATCCTAAGATCCAAAACTGCTCGGGGGAACTCGTGTGTTCGTCCCATTGAGCAGTGGCTCTGACTTAACCCACTAACGACTCGTGTATCATCAGGTGGGCGTCCGTTTTGTATCTTATATCTTCATTTAATTTAATCATATCATATATTAGGATAATACTAGGTGACCGTAATAGGAAATGAAATGTTCGGAGTCCCAGGAAAGAGAGGTGCAGCACGTATATCGGCCACCTTAAATACCAAGTCTTTCCTAGCCAGAGACCGAGACATAACATGTATAGCTATTACTCTGTTTCCTTTCTTATCCCTAATAATATCTTATGCATCTTATTTTCTTATAAGTATACTATCCTTATAACATATACAACTTATACTTATAATCTTATCCCTCCGGATACTAACCTTAATATATATTAAATTGTAACAATATCCAAAATATAATTATGTTATTATACTCATACCATTCGGCCCTATTAAGGTTATATTAGTAATATTGATCCTTTTAATCCCTACACTTTACAACTTATTCCTAATAATTATTTTATCCGTAACCTTTATTATTATATTATCCCTAAAATAATAATAAGTCAAACTTTAATCAAAATTGACTAATTCTAGTCAAATTACACGGCATTTTCATATTTTATACAATAATTAATTAATTTCTTGATTTAACTAAATTATCAATTTAATTACTAAAATTACCCAAAAATATGAAATAAATTCTATTTTCCCTTATTTTTTATCACTCGACACTTACACCAATTATACCAAAATTATTCAATAAATTATGTAAATTCAATCAACAACAAACAATTAATTTAAATATCATAACATTCATACCTAACATCATTTAACATGATTAAAATCAAGAATCAAGATTCAATTTAATCATGCTTTATCACACGGCATTTATAATCAAGAAAACAAAAACATACTTTTAATCTTTTCCTTAATCTTTAGCTCACTCGGGAAAATCCCGAGAGTAAGTAGATTTAAATTCCATTACAAGATACAAATTTTAGAACTAACTAAAGACTAAATCAAGATTTACAAGAACAAAGCAAAGAAAACAACAACAATGTATTTTTTACAAAGACCCTTCGTGGTTTAATTAATAAATCAAGAAAAACAAAATCATGCTTAATATATTCAACTACACGCCTAACACAATAGTTCAAAGCAAATCAAGGTTTTATCAAAATATACACTTAATCGAATAGATATTAAAAAAAACAATAAAAGAAATCATGATTTAATATTGCTTAGGCATTCGCATCAAACCACCCAAAATTATAGTTCAAGAATTGTCAAATTGCAACGAGAATAATCAATGCCATCAATCATAGATCAAGTATTACATGATTAAATAAGAATTGACTAGATTAAAGTAATATAGGAAAAGAAGAACCAGATTATACTCCCTAAACTATACGGTCATGTCACGCATAAATTCATAAATTAAATTGTAACAATTCTAATAATTAAATCATACATAATCATACAATTAAATCAAGGAAAAAAAAACATGTAAAACACATCTAATTTCAATATCATATCACTCGGCTATCTCCATGTAAAACAAGATTAAAACTCTACAATTTTCATGATTTTAATTCCCTAATTAACTATGTGAATTGCTACCCATTAATTAAAGAGGAAAGCTAGTTACCTTAAATCGCAAAAATTCCAAGGTAACAATGGAGGTTCACGGCTATATGAGAGGGGAGAAAGATGGAGAAAACTTTAGGGTTTATGGAGCAATTAACAATAGGACCCAAAATAATACAAGGGGTCCTATATATAAAGAAAATGAAAAAACAAAAAAAAAAAAAAACACAAGCAAGCCCTAACAACTTCAAGCTGGCCGTGCACTATGAGAAAAAAAGGGAAAGGAGTTTGTTGGTCATCAACAAACCTTTGAATAGGTTTTAGGTGATTTAAAATTAATTTAATTAATTTAATTATTTAAAATATAATAATTATCCTTAAACAATTAAATCAACAACCTTGGCCCAAGCACAAGGAGTGGCCGGCCATGACCTAAACAAGGGAATAAATTGGGTCTTTGGCCCAATTTTGGAAAAGAAAAGAGTTGGACTAAAAATAAAACAGTCCAATTTAATGGGCCTATTGGACTAAAATTGAATAAATAACATTAATAACCGCGAAATTTTCTGGCCCAAACAGGAAACACAAAGCAACACAACAAGAACACAAACAAAAGAAAACACAAACCAAAAAAAAAAAACAAACCCGCACCTGCTTCGAACAACTCGGGATACTTCTCCCTCATCGAAGCCTCGGTCTCCCAAGTAGCCTCCTCGAACCTCTGGCTACGCCACAACACCTTAACCAAAGGCACCACCTTACGACGCAACATCCGATCCTGACGATCCAAAATCTGAACTGGCTTCTCCTCAAAAGTCAGGTTCGGCTCGATCTCTGATGACTCAACCGGAATGACATGGGAAGGATCATTGACATACTTCCGTAGCTGTGACACATGGAATACATCATGAACCCTCGATAGATCCGGAGGCATCGCCAACCGATAAGCGACCTCACCAACTCGCTCTAGAATCTCGTATGGTCCAACATACTTAGGTCTGAGCTTCCCTTTCTGACCAAACCGGACCACACCCTTCATAGGAGACACCTTAAGCAGAACCTTGTCTCCAACCTCAAACTCTAGCGGCTTCCGACGACGATCAGCAAAAGACTTCTGCCGACTCTGAGCTGCCTGTAGTCTCGCCCTAATGATCTTCACCTGCTCGACTGTATCCCGGATATGATCGGGACCAATCACCAAAGCATCACTGATGTCGCTCCAACAAGTAGGACTACGACACTTACGCCCATACAAAGCCTCATAAGGAGCCATCTGAAGACTGGCGTGATAACTATTGTTGTACGAAAACTCCACCAAACTCAGAGATCTAACCCAAGACTGCTGGAAGTCTAAAGCACAAGCCCGTAGCATATCCTCCAATGTCTGGATGGTCCGCTCTGTCTGCCCATCAGTAGCTGCGTGGAAAGCCGTACTCAAATTAAGCTTAGTCCCAAAAGCCTCCTGCAAAGACTTCCAGAACCGTGACAAGAACCGGGGATCTCGATCGGACACAATATCCTTCGGCACACCATGTAACCGAATGATCTCCCTCGAGTACGCTTCCGCCATCTTCTCTATTGACCAAGTAACCTTCATAGGAATGAAACGAGCCACCTTGGTCAAACGATCCATGATCACCCAAACTGTATCCAAACCCGTAGACGTTGTGGGCAAACCAACCACAAAATCCATGGAGATGGAGTCGAACTTCCACGTGGGTATCGGCAATGGCTGCAACAAACCACCTGGTCGCTGATGCTCGATCTTCACCTTCTGACACGTGAGACACCGTGCCACAAATTCCGCGACCTCTTGCTTCATCCTCGGCCACCAGAAACATTCCCTTAGGTCCTTATAGAGCTTCCCGCCACCTGGATGCACCGAATACGGAGTATTGTGAGCCTCTTCCATAATCCGATTTCTCAGATTCGAAACCCGGGGCACACACCACCTGTTACGGAACAAAAGATTAGTTTCCACAAGGCGAAAAATTAGTTCATAAAAACAATAGCTCCATTACCTGTTACGGAACCTCAAACTACCATCGGGTTCAATCGTGAAGTCTTCTGCCTTGCCTTGAAGTTTAGCTTCACGAATCTTATCGAGTTGCGGGTCTTCCTTCTGCTTTTCCCGTAACTCCTGATACAAACTGGGCTCGACACTCATAGCACTCAAATACACTCTAGTGCTGCCTGGTGTAACCATCTCAATTTCCAACTTGCGAAGGTCGGAACAGATTTCCTTACGTAAAACCGCCACTCTGTTACATGAATGACGATCCTTACGACTAAGGGCATCGGCTACCTTATTAGCTTTCCCTTCACAATAGTCAACCGAGAGGTCATAATCCTTGATTAACTCGAGCCACCGTCGCTGCCTCATGTTGAGTTCCTTCTGAGTGAAGATGTACTTCAGACTCTTATGATCGGTGAACAACTTGCAGGACACCCCGTAGAGATAATGTCGCCAGATCTTCAAAGCGAACACCACCGCTGCCAACTCTAAGTCGTGAGTAGGATAATTCTGCTCATGAACCTTGAGCTGTCTCGAAGCATACGCAATCACCCTTCCTTCTTGCATCAGAACACAACCTAGACCCTTCTTCGACGCATCACTATAGATCTCAAAACCTACACCCTCCGTCGGCAAAGCAAGAACTGGTGCAGACACAAGACTTTGCTTGAGTGCTTGAAAGGCTTCTTCACACTGCTCGGTCCACACGAACTTGCAATCTTTGTGCAATAACTTGGTCATAGGCGCTGCTACTTTGGAGAAGTCTTTCACAAATCTCCGATAGTAACCTGATACAAACAAATTTCACAGGTAAGTATTCTTGCATAGACGTTAATAAGAGCTATAACAAAAACTTTAATATACCTGCTAGGCCAAGAAAACTTCGGATCTCGGCCACATTCTTCGGACTGTGCCATTCTACCACTGCCTTAATCTTGGCTGGATCCACCATGACACCCTCCGCATTAATCACATGCCCTAGAAAGGCAACTTCCTTGAGCCAGAACTCGCACTTAGACAACTTCGCGAACCACTTCTGAGCTCGTAGAATCCCTAACACCAGATGAAGATGCTGAGTGTGATCTTGTTCATTCTTCGAATAAATGAGGATATCGTCGATGAACACTACCACACACACATCCAAAAGATGATGGACGGTCCGATTCATCTGGTCCATGAACACCGCAGGAGCGTTCGTCAAACCAAATGGCATAACCTCGAACTCATAATGCCCATATCTCGTGCGAAAAGCAGTCTTCGGTATATCCTCTGGCTTCACTGGAATCTGGTGGTAACCGGACCTGAGATCAATCTTAGAGAAGACACTGGCTCCCTTCAACTGATCAAACAAATCCTCGATCCTGGGCAGAGGATACCTGTTCTTGATCGTCACCTTGTTCAGCTCCCGGTAATCTATGCACAATCTCATGCTGCCGTCTTTCTTCTTCACGAACAATACCGGAGCACCCCATGGCGACACACTAGGCCGGATAAAACCCTTGTCGATCAACTCTTGCAACTGGGTCTTCAATTCCTTTAACTCTGCGGGAGCCATGCGATACGGAGCCTTAGAAATCGGAGCAGTCCCGGGTACCAGAACGATGTTGAATTCCACTTCTCTTTCCCGTGGTATCCCTGGCAACTCCTTTGGAAAAACGTCCGCATACTCTCGAACCACTGGAATGGCCTCTAGCTGTTCCTCCTTAGTCAAGTCCTTGACCTGACATAGAAACACTGTCTCACCCTTACGCTGCAGCCTGCGCATCTTCATAGCGGATACGATCTTCAACCCCTTGCCTATCGGCTTCCCGACATAAGTTACCCTTTTTGCGTCTGGTCCTCGCAAAGTAACAGCCTGGTCTTGACACCGAAAGGTCGCCTGATGCTTAGCTAACCAATCCATCCCTAAGATCACATCGAACTCAATCATAGGGAACTCCTTCAGGTTGGCCTCGAACCTTACCCCCGAGATGACAATGGACACATCCCTGAACTCCCGAAGACAAGAAAAGTCCTCTCCCGAAGGAAGAGTTATGATAGATTTGACAGGAGACTCTCCCATCAGGTTAGCTTTAGCAATAAAAGTACTAGCAACAAAGGAAACAGTGGCACCAGTATCAAACAGAACATACGCAGACATATCATGAACAAGAAATGTACCCGTGACCACATCGGGCTGAGCATCTGCCTCTTCCTGTGTCATGCAGAAGATCCTGTTCTTGACCGGAGCCTGACTACCTGTAGCTGTTGCTGCTGCTGCTGGCTGTCTCTTAGGGCAGAAGATAGACTTGTGACCCGCTTCACCACAATCGAAGCACACTATAGGAGACCCATCACACTTCTTTCCCGGGTGGAACTCCTTCTTACAACCCCGACAAATCCTCGGACCCTGACTCGGAGCTGGTCGAGATCTCTGCTGCGGCCTCGAAGAAGGCTCGAACCTGGTCTTCTTAACCGGAGCTGGAGCTGGAGCTGGAGTAACCCTCTTCTTCCCGGTGTCTTCATCAGAAACTGAAGACTGAACCTCGAGAGCCACCTCATAAGCCTCCTGAAAAGTCTTCACCCTGCTGCTCACCACATGAACCCGGATGCTGGAGTTCAACTTCTTGATGTACCTCTTAACTCGCTCGGCTTCAGAAGGAATCACTGCTGATGCGAACCTGGAGAGCTCGGTGAACTTGTCCGTATAAGCCTGGACGGACAGATTACCTTGGGTGAATGTGAGGAATTCCTCTGGTTTCTGCCACTTAAGCTCCTCGGGGTAGAAACGATCTTGCAGCCTTTTGGTGAAGTCTTCCCAACTCAGATTCAGATCTGTGTCGGGGTTAGACCGGAGTGTACTCCACCAGTTGTCTGCCTCACCCTGAAGGTAAAACGTAGCTATGGGGACCCGTTCAGCCGCGGGGCAAGCTAAGACATCGAACATCTTACGCATCTCTCGAATCCAGTTTTCGAGGATGGTTGGGTCAGCTGCACCATCATAAGTCGGAGGACGAAGTCGGGCTATGTGGTCAAAGGTTGACTGACTACCCTGAGCCCGGACGCTGTTCTGAGCCAACGTGAGGATTGCATCCTCCAAGTTGCGACGACGAAGACGGAAGTTCGGAGATCTAGGGGTCGACATCCTGAAACCAAAAACAAGTCAGCACACGAACGACACACGAAACGGCAACAATGCGGAAATGAAGCGATAAAACGTCTTAACCCAGGCTACTACCCATGGTTTCTCTCATCTAAGGTTTTCGTATTAGGTTAGGGTTCGCTCGGGTTCATAAAGGGCACATCTCACGAAGTTACTTGTGAAGAAGTAACTTAGGGTCTAACCACAGCTCGGATACCAACTGTAACGACCCGACTTTTAAGCTTGTCGATTTACGAAGGGAAATCGACATTCGGATCATTACTTAATCTAATTAAACAATAAATCAACATTATAAATGAAAGAATTAACTTTTATTAATTATAGCTGCTAGAATCCATAGTAAACCACTAATTGTTATTACATCAAATGTCTGGAAATACTGTCCCAACATGCTGGGATCATATAATAAACTAATAAATGCTAAATTGTTCTGGAAAATACTAGAAACTTAAGAATAAAGGCCTAAACACTCAAGCCCATCCGGCGAAGCCCGCTCTAATCTGCTGCAACATCACCTGAAACTGAGGGGGGGGGTCCACCGTCAGTGGCGAGTAACTAGGCTGTCCCATTTAATCGAGGGACCACCAAACACATAATATCATAGAAAAATATCATAAAAACTGTAAAAGAATTAATACATGCTTTACACAAGATACAAAAATTCCATAAAAACGTACGTATAATATTACGTATAAAAGTACGTATAAAATACGTATACAAATACGTATAAAAATACGTATAAATACCCCTGCAGAAATACGGTTAGAATACGTATAATTACGTATAAAAATACGTACATTCAACCCTGCAAATACGGTTAGAATACATACCAAATACATACATCATCCGTATATACATACACACGTACATAATCGTATAATTTCAGGAAAATACACAGCGGAAGACTTACATTATACTAAACTTATACTTTATACTATACATCTTAAATTATCCCAATCTTTAACCTATACTTATCCCTTCTTAATTTATATCATTAATTTATCATCATCATTACATTATCTTAATCTTATCATATCATAATTCATATCTTATCATATCATCATTCATTTCTTGTCGTAATCATATCTTATCATATTCTTAACATATCATATCATATACGATCATAACTTATCTTATCATCTTTGAAATCATCTTAATCTTCATCTTATGATTTCATCTTAACATATCAATCGTATAATCATAATATAACATCTTTGTTGGACCGGTCACTATAACTCGTTATGGATCTCGTGTTTCACCATAACTTCCTAGAACATGCCGGGAGGAGCTCGTGTACTCAATCCCGTAGCGGATCCCGTGTTTCACCACTAAGTCTAAGCTATGGCCATAACTCCTAGTAGCGGCTCGTGTACCACTACCAGACGACTACATATCCTAAGATCCAAAACTGCTCGGGGGAACTCGTGTGTTCGTCCCATTGAGCAGTGGCTCTGACTTAACCCACTAACGACTCGTGTATCATCAGGTGGGCGTCCGTTTTGTATCTTATATCTTCATTTAATTTAATCATATCATATATTAGGATAATACTAGGTGACCGTAATAGGAAATGAAATGTTCGGAGTCCCAGGAAAGAGAGGTGCAGCACGTATATCGGCCACCTTAAATACCAAGTCTTTCCTAGCCAGAGACCGAGACATAACATGTATAGCTATTACTCTGTTTCCTTTCTTATCCCTAATAATATCTTATGCATCTTATTTTCTTATAAGTATACTATCCTTATAACATATACAACTTATACTTATAATCTTATCCCTCCGGATACTAACCTTAATATATATTAAATTGTAACAATATCCAAAATATAATTATGTTATTATACTCATACCATTCGGCCCTATTAAGGTTATATTAGTAATATTGATCCTTTTAATCCCTACACTTTACAACTTATTCCTAATAATTATTTTATCCGTAACCTTTATTATTATATTATCCCTAAAATAATAATAAGTCAAACTTTAATCAAAATTGACTAATTCTAGTCAAATTACACGGCATTTTCATATTTTATACAATAATTAATTAATTTCTTGATTTAACTAAATTATCAATTTAATTACTAAAATTACCCAAAAATATGAAATAAATTCTATTTTCCCTTATTTTTTATCACTCGACACTTACACCAATTATACCAAAATTATTCAATAAATTATGTAAATTCAATCAACAACAAACAATTAATTTAAATATCATAACATTCATACCTAACATCATTTAACATGATTAAAATCAAGAATCAAGATTCAATTTAATCATGCTTTATCACACGGCATTTATAATCAAGAAAACAAAAACATACTTTTAATCTTTTCCTTAATCTTTAGCTCACTCGGGAAAATCCCGAGAGTAAGTAGATTTAAATTCCATTACAAGATACAAATTTTAGAACTAACTAAAGACTAAATCAAGATTTACAAGAACAAAGCAAAGAAAACAACAACAATGTATTTTTTACAAAGACCCTTCGTGGTTTAATTAATAAATCAAGAAAAACAAAATCATGCTTAATATATTCAACTACACGCCTAACACAATAGTTCAAAGCAAATCAAGGTTTTATCAAAATATACACTTAATCGAATAGATATTAAAAAAAACAATAAAAGAAATCATGATTTAATATTGCTTAGGCATTCGCATCAAACCACCCAAAATTATAGTTCAAGAATTGTCAAATTGCAACGAGAATAATCAATGCCATCAATCATAGATCAAGTATTACATGATTAAATAAGAATTGACTAGATTAAAGTAATATAGGAAAAGAAGAACCAGATTATACTCCCTAAACTATACGGTCATGTCACGCATAAATTCATAAATTAAATTGTAACAATTCTAATAATTAAATCATACATAATCATACAATTAAATCAAGGAAAAAAAAACATGTAAAACACATCTAATTTCAATATCATATCACTCGGCTATCTCCATGTAAAACAAGATTAAAACTCTACAATTTTCATGATTTTAATTCCCTAATTAACTATGTGAATTGCTACCCATTAATTAAAGAGGAAAGCTAGTTACCTTAAATCGCAAAAATTCCAAGGTAACAATGGAGGTTCACGGCTATATGAGAGGGGAGAAAGATGGAGAAAACTTTAGGGTTTATGGAGCAATTAACAATAGGACCCAAAATAATACAAGGGGTCCTATATATAAAGAAAATGAAAAAACAAAAAAAAAAAAAAAACACAAGCAAGCCCTAACAACTTCAAGCTGGCCGTGCACTATGAGAAAAAAAGGGAAAGGAGTTTGTTGGTCATCAACAAACCTTTGAATAGGTTTTAGGTGATTTAAAATTAATTTAATTAATTTAATTATTTAAAATATAATAATTATCCTTAAACAATTAAATCAACAACCTTGGCCCAAGCACAAGGAGTGGCCGGCCATGACCTAAACAAGGGAATAAATTGGGTCTTTGGCCCAATTTTGGAAAAGAAAAGAGTTGGACTAAAAATAAAACAGTCCAATTTAATGGGCCTATTGGACTAAAATTGAATAAATAACATTAATAACCGCGAAATTTTCTGGCCCAAAATTCCGGGTTATTACATTACCAAATAAGAGAAGCTCAATCCAATTACAAGTGAGGAAAATGAAGTTATTATGCTATCTTTCTCCTACAAAACTCTCTAGAAAATGATAAACCCTAAGCTAAAAGTATGATAATAGATCTGAAAATGTCTCTAAAATGTGCTTAGTACATCAAGGGGAAAAGATTGGGTATTTATACCCCAAGAAAATTACCCTAAGTGAAGTTAAAAGCTCGTAAAAAGCTAGGGTTGTCCTGATAACTCAGAGCGGGCGCTCTAAAATTTAGAGCTTCCGCTCTAACACCTTGACATAAAAAATGAAGCCCACCGGAGCATCGGAGCGTTCGCTCTAACCTTTTAGAGTGTCTGCTCTAAAGTCATGGCAAAAATTGGCCATCAGCAAGGGGAATTAGAGCGTCCGCCCTAAAAAGGAGAGCGTCCGCTCTAAGACATAGATCGTCCACTCTAAGAACGCTGCATAGAGAGCTGATCTTTTGAGGCTCATAACTTTTGATGTAGACCTCGTATTGGAGTGTGTAATTTACCGATGGAAAGCTCTTGAACTCTAGTTTCCAACGCAATCATTTCGAACCCAATCGATGTCTATAACACATGTTGTACCCAAGATAGCGGAGGGCTACCAATAATCGGCATCGATTCATCTCGCTCCTCTTTCGATTCCCATCGGTCTCCTCCTTGACTTGCCTCTCATGTGTAGCCTGGATGAGGGACCTGAAATAAGCAATCCGCAAGTCATAAGAAGGTAAAAGTGCCAAAGACTCAGGTGGGTTTAAATAAGGGGGAAAATACCACCGAAATGACTCAAAATGCACTAAGACAACTAAAAAGCCTAAAAAGAGAAAAACTAACCTGAAAGAAAATGAAATGGACCAATAAAGGCCTTAATTAGAGAGAAAATGGGGTATAAAAGAGGTCATAAAGGCCGCTTATCAAACTCCCCCCAACTAAGCCCTTTGTTCGTCTTGAGTAAGGGAGACGAAACAAAAACAAAGTATATGCACTAACTCACTTTCGTAGGAATCACGGTTGTTTTTAGCATAAACAACAAGCCATTTAAACCTCAAAGAACAAGCCATTCAAGAACAACTTCAAAGTCTAATCTTTTATCGTAAAAAAAAAAAAGTGAAAATCAACCATTTTTGTAACGACCCGGATTTTTGGGCCGTAAAATTTCGTGGAAAAATTAAGCCTTCAAACCCAAAATATCCGATTTGGGCCCAAAGACTTAATTTTGTTTAATTAAAGCTAGCCCAAAACCCATGCTCGACCCCTCCTAAACCGGCCCCTTTTTTTTTGTAATTTCCTTTACTTAATTAATTTGTTTTATTTTCCATAATTAGCAATTTATATCTATTTTATCTAATCTCAAAAATCCTATTTTTCTCTCCTAATAAACCTACTAAATTGTAGGAACACCAAACCCACATTAAATCCCATATAACCGGCCCCCTCCTATTATTTTTCCTTTATTTTCCTTCCTAAACTAACTCCTATTATTTAGTAACCCACTTCCTAAAATTTAGTAAGCCCTTACTCTATTTATATTCTAAAAACCCACCCTTTGTAAACCTATTCCATTATACTAATCATACTCAAAACAAAACATCTTCTTTTCTCCTCTTTCTTTTCCCGCGGGTCTTAGGCGTGCTTTTGTGTGACTTGCTTCGATAGGTAACTAGCTCTTCTACTTAGGAATAGGATTAGATTACATAGAATAATTGGATTTTGATTTTTGAATGCATGATTATATTGTTAAAGCATAAATTTTTATTATGTTTCTTGAATAATTTATAAGTGTATGAATTTAATTCTTGATCTAATCATGTCGTTTCTTGATAAAAATTTTATGATAACTTCTTTACTGGATAAAATTGATATTATAATTATTTTGTGGCTAAACTCATCCTTTTGGGCTTCAAAATGATTGAATCTGTTAAACGGGTAAATTTGTCCAGAAATTGTTTTCGAATTTATTAACCCATCTAAAAAAGTCCGATTGCAACGAAACTTTAGGTGAGTATCCAAAATAGGGTAATGTAATCTGTATTAATTTTTCGTAATTTTTGGAAGTTCTTTTGCTAAGTCAGAAAATTCAGGAACCAACTTTAGATAAATCTTGAAATCTAGTTATTAATTTCCTTAAAAATAGTAAAAGAACTTATTTTTGTACGAAACTCTTGTGGTTTGACCCTTGAAATTATTTTAGATGACAATAATAATTTCTAGAATAAAATAATTCATTAATTGGTCGATCTATAATTTTATTCGATAATATCAGAATTGGACGATTTGTGTAATTTAATTATTTAAATTACTTGTAGAGTTTATTTGGGCTAATCCTTTATAATTGATCTAAAACTTAATCTAAGGATTGGAACGTTAAATGTTTCGACTTGGGTATTCTTCTGTTAAAAGCTATAAGTTTGTGTTTGATTACTTAGGTTCTAGTGAAGACGTTTTCTTGTGATATGCGTTGTATGAATTGTTGAACTTGTTAATGAATATTGGTATGATGATTCGATGTTGTAATGATGCGTGTGAAAACTTGATTCGTGTGATGATCTTGCATGGAGTCTTTCTAGTCTTGTCGAGTCGTGTCGTGTCGAGCGGTTGAAGATCGCGCGTCTATCGGTTTATCGGTGATAAACCATGCGGGTCTATCGGTTCATCGGTGATGAATCGTGCGGGGCAAGTCTTGTGTGTATGATTGTGTGTCAGAGTCGTGTCGAACGGTTGAAGATCTTGCGTCTATTGGTTTATCGGTGATAAACCGTGCGGGTCTATCGGTTCATCAATGATGAATCGTGCGGGGCAAGTCCTTTGTTGTTAGTCTTGTTATTGGTTGTAGACCGAGCGTCTTCTTGTCATTGAACTTGTGTTTATGCGTTTTGTACTCGATAGTGCGTGTTCTAGATTGACGTGAATGATATTGCTATTGATGATTGTTAAGTTTTCTGCTGCTAACTCTGTTGATTGAACTTGTATCCTGTGTTCTAACCCTGTTCTTCTATGTAATGTGGTCCTACTTCGTAGTAGGACAGTCTAGTTACTCGCCACTGATGGTGGACCCCCAATTTTTATTTTGCAGGATAGCAAGTTAGAGGCTAGAAGCGGGATAAGTTGTTTAGCGTCTAGGCCCCTGTTTATTTTTCTTGCTTTTGCAATTAGTTTATTTCCCAGTTTTTAGGATTAGAATTTTTGGTTTATTTAATCTTTTGTAATGGGATTCCATTATTATTAATAAAAGTATTACTTCCACGCGTTTAGCTATATTTTTGTAAGATAAATCGATTGGCAACTGCCTGTTTACGACGTTATCACTAATAACGTCGTTGCTAAAATGCGGGGTGTTACATTTTTATTCTACATAATACACCGTTTTTAATAAATAGAACAAAAACAAATCTTTTCTTTTTATTTAAATCATTATGATTAAAACACTTAAATTATGCTAACTTAATAAAAACCCATACTTGTTTTATAGTTCCATAGATTTGAATAGAAAACCCTTCAAAATATTATTAACACTTGACAACATCATCAAGATTAATACTTAAATATCAAGAACTTAATTATTTTAGTAACTATATCAAGAAATCATTAAAGAACATAATTAGAACAAGATTAAAACTAAAAGACTAATTTTTGAATAGTTTAACCATTCGAAAATTTCATGGAAATATAGGCTTAAACTCGACAATCTTATGCTACATGTTTCATCAAATAAATCTTCAAGATTATATGGCAAGAATTGTAGAACAAGCATAAATTTATGTCAAAAACACAAAAGAATCATCAAACCTTCATAGAATCATTCGGCATTCATAAGTTAACATCATCAAACAATTCAAACATAAAGCTGATTAATTCTAAACAGTTCTAAACCTATTCTAAAAATTATATAACTAATCTATTCTATTAATTAAATAAAGGCAATCTAATTACCTAGTATAGTGAGTTTGGTTCGAAATTCCAAGGAACGATTGGTGCACGGTTCTTGATTGGCTTTCTTTTGCTCCTCTTATTCCAATTCTTGGGTTGATGAATCAATAGAGAGATTTTTAGGTGTTTTTGTGATTTGCTTTTTAGAGAGTAAAATATTGTAGCAAGTTGTTCTTGTTGGTTGCTTTTGGGCGTGTAAAATAGTGAGTAAAGGGGGTCTTTGGCTTCCTAAATTTTAGTAGGAAGAGTAGGAGGCAAAACTAGATTTTTAGTTGGGGTCAAAATAGATAAAGTTTAGTATTTTAGGTTGCAAAATAGAATTAAATAATTAGAAGAATTTTGATAAGGGGGCCGTATGGTGGCATGGGTGAGAAGGAAATTGGGCTTGGGTTGGGTTGTTGGCAAGGTAAGGTAAAAGATTTGGGCTAAGGTCCATAATTAGGCTTACTAAAGTGCCAGATTATTAAGTAATTAAACAATAATTAATTAAATAGTTAATTAATTACATATTTAATTAATTAAATAAAAATTTAAAATAGCTCAAAATTTGGGGTATTACAAAAATACCCTAGCCTAGACTTAGTAACTTGGAAAGATAGCAAATGGTAAGTAGGGGTAGAAATCCACGGAGAAGCAAGGTGTGTAAGCTTAGTTTGACCGCTAGTCGATTGACGGGGTATAAAAATCGGGAGTTAAATAGATTAAACTAAAATACTAATGCTAGAATTTGCTAAAAATAAAATAGGAAGAATTGAAGATAACTTGAGAAAATAAACACTAGGGGTAGGGGGAATCATAAAACAAATATGAATAAAAAATTCTAATCATGGCAACAAGGTTGAATAATAAAGGGTGTGATTCGCCCGGCATTAGGAGGTCACTCTCGCACACCTTCTAATCCCGTTCGAATCGCCAACACCAAAGAGTCGTTCTCACGCACTCAAGGGCACAGACAACCCAACCATGCCAAGATGGTCATAGTTATGCTTAATCTAGCTTTCCACCACTTATTGCTCACTCTTGTACAACACAGAAATGATTGGGGTTTTAAGTCATTGAAATGGCCAAAATCCAAGCTCAACAAAATAAATCACTAGATTAAGCAACCAATATTTATCAACACATTGAAACCAAAATCAGAAATTTTTCATCAATAATGCTTCACTATCCCCCTTCCCTAGCTAAAACTCTAGCCAAGGAAAGAAGTAAACTTGAATAAACAAGGGAGAATGAAAATGAACATAGAAAATAAAGAGCTAGAAATAAACATGGAGAAGATGAGCTGTAACGACCCGACTTTTATAGGTTGTCGATTTACGAAGAAAATCGACAAATGGATCATTACCAAACAAAACATATCAAAATATTATAAGTTCAAAGGTTTACTTTATTGATCAATAACTAATGGAAAGATAAAATGTCCAAAAGTCCAGCAAACTACCAAAATCTATTACATATGAAATCTAGACCCAACAGGCTGGGTATACTCTAAATGTAAGAAAATGGAAAATAGCATAATGTTCGGGTTTATTCTAGTAAGCCTGCAAAAACACAAAGCCCGACCCATGCGATAGCCTAGTTATTCTTCTGCCTCATAGCCTGAAATGGGGGGGGGTCCACCGTCAGTGGCGAGTAACTAGGTTGTTCCCACTTAAATGTGGAACCATAAACCATATAATATCATAGAATCAACCAAGAAAACGTACAAAAATACGTGTATAAACGTATAAAAATGCTTACAAATACGTATAAAAATACATACAAATACGTATAAAAATACATACAAATACATAAGGAAATACGTATAAAATACATATAAAGTACCTGCAAAATACATATAAAAATACATACAAATACGTACACAATACGTATAAATACGTATAGAAATACCTGTAAAATACGTATAAAGATACATACATACATAAATACATACATGTTAGACATACGCAGCGGAAGACTTAACATATCATACTTATAATATTACATAGATAAATACATAAATACTTACTTACATAACATAAGATCATAGGAATAGTTTACCAACCCGTGGATTACATACTTTATCATACTTATACTTATGGACCGTCATTAGCTCGTAAGGATGCCCGTGTACATCCTAACTTTCCCAAAATGCGCCGGGAGAACCCGTGTATTCTACCCGTAGCTTTCCTTTGCAAGAACTAAGCCTAAGCTATGGCCATAACTCCTAAACAGTAGCCCGTGTACTACTACTTAGACGACTACACATCTTAAGATCCAGAACTGCCCAGAGACCGCAGTAGGGCAGTGGCTTCGACTTAACCTAATCTGGTGACCCGTGTATCACCAAACCGGCGTCCTCTTCTTATCTTATCTTATCTTATCGACATGGCCATCGTGAGACCAATACTTCTTATCATCTTATTCTTATTCTTATCAAAGTCAATTCCTTATCACAACAACTTATCTTCTTATTTCCTTTTTATTCCTTTAATTATACGAATTCCTTAAATCATAAACAAAATTATTATAAGCAAAAACTTAAATTAAATCAATCATATTATTTCTCATATCACTCGATATTTTCAAATAAAATACATAATTAAAATCAACTTCTTTAATTAATCACACAAACAATTCAATAAATCAAATAATTCATCAAATAAATAAATAAACTATCAATAATCAATTAATATTGCATAAAACATGAGAAAAATACCCTTGATCATCATCATAGCCACTCGACATTTTCATCAAAAATAATAAGATTAATACTTTAAATTTATCAAACACAATTATCATAAATCGATCATATAACTTAATAATAAATAATAATATCATAAATTAAACATAAAACATGAATCAAAACAAGATCAAAATTCACCCTATTCCATATAAAACATAATCAAGATTAATTTCAAGAACTCATAATATTATATTAATATCTTGTTAAATTATCTTTAAATTAATAATTAATAAGTAAAACAAGAACTATAATATAATTAGACAAGAAAAATCAAATCTTTAATTCTTTTGTAACATTGAACCACTCGAAAACTTACAATAACATGAGCAAGATTATAAATTAAATTTCAAGATTTAATTAGGCAATTAAATAAATTAAGATCATACTTTTAAATTAAGAAAAAACATCCTAAAATCATTATGAAAATTAATCCACATACTCGAAAATCCCACGCATGGTCCAAGAACAAGTTCAAGACTTATCATGCCATAATTCTAATTAAAACATGTAATTTGAGATAATAATTCATGCATAGAATTAATTAGAAATACAATTATTTATTAAAGATTACATAAAAAAATATCAAGAAATAACATGAACAAGGTTCAACATGTGGTTCAAACTATATAGGCCTAAACATGATACTAATTCTATCAATTTTCCTAGTTTAATCCTAATCAACTATATCATAAATTAATCCAAATTCAAGGGGGTTACTCTAGTTACCTTGAATTAGGAAGAAAAACAAGAAAATTTTACTTTGCTTTGGTTCGAAAATTCCACACGGCACAAAGGTTATTTTTGGTGAGCTTTTGTGAGTTTAGAGTTTTTATATTAGGGTATTAGGATATGAGTTTTGTTCCCTATTTAATTATAAAGAACAAAAGAAAAAATTAAAGAAAATTAATTTGAAGGGGGGCCGTGTATAAGAGAGAAAATAGGGGAAAAGAGAGTGAGATTAGGAGACTTGGTAAAAGGAGTTAAAAATTGGATTTTCAATTTAAGATAATATTAATTAGATAAATAGATATAGGATTATCTAATTAATAATAACAAATAGAAAAGGGAAAATAATCCTTGGCCATCTAACAAGGGGGCCGGCCATGAGAGGGAAAAATTAGGTCATTAGGCCCAATTTTAAGATAAGATAAGGAATTAAAAATCAAACAGTCCAAATATTTGGGCCTTTTGGACTTAGAATACTAAAATAATAATAATTAACCACGAAATTTTCTGGCCCAGAATTTCGGGTTATTACAGTCATCCCTCCTTAAATAAATTTCGACCTCGAAATTTACTTAAAGAAGCACACACAACACGCACCAACAAAACATAGCACAAAATAAAAATAAACAAAAACTTCCGCATACCTGCTCCAAAGAGCTCGGGATACTTATCCCTCATTGAAGCTTCCGTCTCCCACGTAGCCTCTTCAAACTTCTCGCTACGCCAAAGCACTTTGACTAATGGCACCACCTTTCGTCGTAAAATGCGATGCTGGCGGTCCTAAATCCTTACCGGCTTCTCTTCGAAGGTCAGGTTCGGCTCGATTTCTGACGATTCCACCGGAATAACATGAGAAGGATCATTCACGTATTTCCGTAGCTGGGACATGTAAACACATCGTGAACCTTCGATAGATCCGGAGGCAACGCCAATCGATAAGCGACTGCTCCGACCCGTTCTAGAATCTCATATGGCCCGACATACTTGGGTCTAAGCTTACCCTTCTGGCCAAAGCGAATCACGCCCTTCATCGGGGATACCTTCAACATAACTTTGTCACCCACTTGAAATTCCAACGGTTTCCGACGACGATCCGCATACGACTTCTGTCGACTCTGAGCTGCCTGTAACCTTGCCCTGATGTGATCAGGACCAATCACCAAAGCATTGCTGATGTCGCTCCAACAGGTAGGGCTGCAACACTTGCGCCCATACAACACCTCATAGGGAGCCATTTTGATACTAGCGTGATAGCTGTTGTTGTACGAAAATTCCACCAAGCTCAATGATTTAACCCAAGTCCGCAGGAAATCTAATGCGCAACCTCGGAGCATATCTTCTAGTGTCTGGATGGTCCGTTCCGTCTGGCTATCTGTGGCTGCGTGAAATGCTGTACTCAGATTAAGCTTAGTCCCAAAAGCCTCTTGTAAAGACTTCCAGAACCGTGACAAGAATCGGGGATCTCGGTCAGACACGATATCTTTAGATACAACATGCAACCGTATGATCTCCCTCGAGTAAGCCTCCGCCATCTTCTCCATTAACCAAGTTACCTTCATCGGGATGAATCGGGCGACCTTAGTCAAACGATCAACTATTACCCAAACAATATCCAAACCCGTAGATGTCGCAGGTAAACCCACAACAAAATCCATGGATATGGAATCAAATTTCCATGTGGGTATTGGCAATGGCTGTAAAAGTCCGCCTGGTCTCGGTGCTCAATCTTGACTTTCTGACAGGTGAGACACCATGCAATGAAGTCTGCGACTTCTTGCTTCATTCTACGCCACCAAATGTATTCCTTCAGGTCCTTGTAGAGCTTTCCACCACCTGGATGCACCGAATAGGGAGTATTGTGAGCCTCTTCCATGATCCGATTTTTCATGCTCAAATTCTGGGGCACACACCACCTGTTACGGAACTAACTTTAGTATCCATTAGGTGAAAACAGTTTAACTAAAACCTCTTAACTCCATTACCTGTTACGGAACTTCATACTACCGTTTGATTCAATCGTGAAGTCTTCTGCCTTGCCTTGAAGTTTGGCTTCATGAATTTTCTCGAGTTGCGGGTCCTCCTTCTGACGTTCCCGTAACTCCTGATATAGACTGGGTTCAACACTCATAGCATTGAGATAGACTTGTGCACTACCCGGCATTACCATCTCAATCTTCATTCTGCGAAGATCAGCACAAATTTCCTTAGGAAAAATCGCCATCCTATTGAATGAATGGTGATTTTTACGACTGAGGGCATCTGCTACCCGATTGGCCTTCCCTTCACAATAGTCAACTGAGAGGTCATAATCCTTGATCAACTCGAGCCATCGTCGCTACCTCATGTTGAGCTCCTTCTGAGTGAAGATATACTTCAAGCTCTTATGGTCGGTCAATAGCTTGCAAGTAGCTCCATAGAGGTAATGTCGCCAGATTTTCAAAGCGAACACTACAGCTGCCAACTCTAAGTCGTGAGTAAGATAGTTCTGCTCATGAACCTTGAGTTATCTCGAAGCATATACAATCACCTTGCCTTCTTGCATTAGAACACAACCTAGAACCTTCTTGGAAGCATCACAGTAAACTTCGTATCCCACACCTTCATTTGGAAGAGCAAGAACTGGCGCAGATACAAGACTCTGCTTGAGGGCCTGGAGCGTCTCCTCACACTGACCTGTCCACAAGTATTTGCAATCCTTGTGCAACAGTTTGGTCATAGGTGCTGCTACCTTGGAGAAATCTTTCACAAATCTCCGATAGTAACCTGATACAGAAAATTCACAGGTAAATATTCATGCATAATTAGCTAATTTAGCTTTCTTAAATGCTATAGGTTACCTGCTAGGCCAAGAAAACTTCGAACTTCGGCCACGCTTTTAGGACTGTGCCACTCCACTATTGCCTTTATCTTGGCTGGATCCAATTTGACACCGTCTGCATTGATCACATGCCCTAGAAAGGCTACTTCCTTGAGCCAAAACTCGCACTTCGACAACTTCGCGAACCATTTTTGAGCTCGCAGGACGTCTAGCAACATATGCAGATGTCGAGTATGATCTTGTTCATCCTTCGAATATATTAGAATATCGTCGATGAACACCACCACACATACTGTAACGACCCTGATTTTATTGGTATTTCTGTCATGTGTTTATATGTATTTATGTGATTTTATGTATGGTCTAAAATTTATTTTGGACTATTTATTTTATTTTATTTGAATAATTTCGATTAAATTCGAATTATTTTTTTTGGGGTTGATTATTATTTATTTTAATTATTATTTAATTAATTAGAATTTTTATTATTTAAATTTTCTAATTAATTATATAATATTTTTGGGCTAAATCGATTTAAGCATGATTAATCATGCAAGTTTGTAATTAGCCCAATTATTCACCAAAAGCCCATTTTGGCCCTTTTGTAAGCCCATAGTCGCCCCCCCCCCCCTTGCATGGCAAAGAATTGCCACTTGCCTGTCTTTCACACTTAACTAACTTCTATAAATAAAAGTAGTTAGTGAGGCCTTGTGATCATTTGCTCATTTGCCATCTTAAACACTTGCCATCAAAAGTTCAAACACAAAAACTCCCTCCACTTGCATCATATCACACGCCATTTTTGGCATCATCAACCCATTTGTTGATCATCTTCAATTCCAAACCCAAACTTAAAGATTCAAAGTTCATTGATCTTTAAGTAGCCTGAAACACTATAATTTCGATAGTTTTCAATCAAGAATTCTTGTTCGGGGTTTGTTTTTGGGTCTTGTTTGAGTGGGTCGTGTTGAAGCAGTGTGCAAGTGGTGGTGCGTGTGGTGAAGCCGTACAGCAGGCCCGTGTGCGAGAGGGGAGTCCGTGGTGGTCGTGTTGAAGCCGTGCTCTTGCGTGGTGGCAGCCATGTTGGAGCCGTGTCCGTGTGGTGGCCAGCCGTGTTGTGTGCCGTGTGGGTGCAGATTGTGGAGCCCTGTGGTTCGAATTCCGGGCTGCATAATTGTGTTGATTTTGTGTGTGATCTTTAATAAGGTAACATACTTTCTCAACTAATTGGTATACTATGTTTCATAGTATAGATTAAATGATTAGATTAGATTATTTTGATGTTTTATAACCTTGTTTATATGTGTGTTATAATCTGAATTTTTGATAGGGTTTTATGATGATTTCTACTTGAATATGTATATTTTATGATTGATTATGTTACTATTATGTTTGATGTTATTCATGTTCAAGTTTGGTGAATTTTGGATATTAGGAAGTTGATGAATTTTGTTGTTAAACTTGTTGATTTATGCGTGTGATGTTGTGTTGGGATGAAGTTCTTGAATCTTGAATGAGTTCTTGAATCTTGAATGAGTTCTTGGTTGAAGTTCTTGAATCTTGATTGAGTTCTTGATTGAAGATCTTGAATCTTGAATAAGTTCTTTATGAGTTCTTGGTTGAGTCTTTAAAGTTAAAGAAAGTTAGTAGTAATTAAAGAAAAGGTTAAAGATTGTTATAAGAGGTTCTAAGTTTGGTTGGTTTACATGTTATTTCTTGAGTCATGGCGTAAGATGCAACTTAAGAATGTAAACTTTGATTTAAAGTAAAGATTAGCTTGATTTCGCTACTAGACGCCTAAAATTTAGAGTAAGATTCTATGTTTTTGGGTTAAGACGTTGCCCCTATCCTATCCGCGGGATTAGGATAGTTGGTGGTCTTACTATGTTGTCTTCGGATATGGATTTCCAGTAAGATTGGTTTCATGGGATTTGGGAGTAAGATTCTAAATCCTGACATAGTAGAAAGTTCGATCGCGTAAGATGCGTTCGTACGTGCATAGTCCGGTCTAGTATGTGAATGATTGCGCCAAAGTTAAAGATTTGTTAATTGATGGTCAAGTTAGTCGAGTCAAGCATGATTACTTGTGATGATTCGTATGATCTGTTGTATGTTGGCATGTTTGATTTGATTGTTTGATTTGTGCTATGTTCATGTGTATCCCCGTTAGGGTGGGACGGTTATGTTACTCGCCACTGACGGTGGACTGTTGTTTACTTTTCAGGTAATTCTGATGATGAGGTTCTTGCATAGCCTTGGGTTGGGCGAGCTCCGTTGTTGTTATATAGTTTTTATATTATTTTTTTTCGATTTTAATTAGTTTTGGACTATAGTTGTACTACTTGTCTACTTGTGTAATCTTCTAAACTCCGACATATATTTGGAGTTTACATTTGATAGTAGTAGTTGTATGACATTTGGGATTAGATATGTACATCTTGTGGGTATTGTACTTTTGGTTAGTAGATATATACATTTTGAGGTTTTGTTTTAATTTTTAAGTATTTGAGTTTGTTAGATCTGACCATTCGACTCGTCGGTTTCTTCCGCGCCGATTTAAGCGAGTCGGGTCGTCACAGTTAGTATCAGAGCCGAATAGGTTTTAAGTGAAGTTTTTGGATTCGAGTTAAACCTGGGAGTTGAGAGCTTTATCTTTCCCGAGTGATTAACCCAATTTAAGGTTAAGTAAAAGGAGAAGAGTTCGGGTAGAAAGACCGGGATAAGATCTTTTCTATTTCTTTTTCTCTCTTTATTTTGTGTGCTTGACTGTGGTGGGGATGTATGACTGACATTGTTATTTTGGTATGTCTTTTTCTTTGTTGCGTTGCAGCATGTCTACGCCTCGCCGTTTGAGTACTGGACAACAGAGGTTACAAGCGCTTGAGGAGGCGATCCTTACGTTGGCGCACCATAGTCGTCATACGCCGAGTACACAGTCGACGTTCGACCGTATCGCACGTCATCGACCTTCGACTTACGATGGGGTTGCCGACCCCACTATCCTGGAGAGTTGGATCCACGAAATGGGGAAGCTCTTCGACACGACGTTTTGCCCCGAGCACGAGAAGGTGCAGATCGCCGCTTATTATCTACGTGGAGAGGCCGATAACTGGTGGACGGTAGCTAAGGACGCGTGCTTGCCGTTGCATTCGATGACGTGGATCAAGTTCGTCGATAAGATCCAGGAGCGTTTCTACCCCGACGAGTTGCGGTGGCAGAAACAGGAGGAGTTCCTTACTCTTACTCAGGGTAAGATGATCGTTCAGGCGTACACCGACAAGTTCACGGAGTTATCGAGGTTCGCTACGTCTGTAGTCCCATCGGAGAAGGAGCGGGTCAAGCGCTACATCAAAAAGCTAGATCCGAGGATTCGAGTTCACGTGATCAGTAGTGGAGCGACGACATTTCAGCAGGCCTACGAGGTAGCACTCGAGATTCAGGCGTCGACGGAAGAGGAGGATGCGAGCAGGAAGAGAGCTCAGGTTCTGACGACGACAACTTCTTTTAAGAAGCCCCGATTTAGTGCTCCTAGAAGTACCCCTCCGACCACGAGTTCGCATAAGGGTTCCGATGGCTCGAAATGAAGAGGATGCGGCCGAGACTTCCATCCAGGACGGTTCCCCTATAGCATGTTTTATCTGCAGGAAGGAAGGCCCTAAGGCGTCAGTTTGCCCCGAGAGGAAGCCAGGCACTGAAGTTAAGCAGCTTCCGGCACCGACTAAGACTCCGGTGAAGAACCTAGTCTACTGTATGACCGAGGCAGAGGCCGAGGTTCAGCCTGACGTCGTATCAGGTAGATTTCTTGTTTCTGGTGTGTTAGCTTTAGTGTTGTTTGATTCTGGTGCTACTGTCTCTTTTGTGGCTAGTAGTTTTGCCTCGAGGTCTAATCTTCGTGGCAGCTTTCCTATTAGTTCAATTATAACTCCCCCGTCCGGAGAGGATTTTATTTGTCAGAGCGAGTTCCGAGGAGTGCCTATCGTGATAGCTGGGGAGCAAGCGACGGCCGATCTGAAGGAGTTCCCGCTGATGGAGTTCGACGTGATTCTTGGTATGGACTGGTTGTCGAGGTATCGAGCGATCATTCGTTGCCGAGATCAGTCAGTGACATTCCGAGGATTTCAGGGCAACCGAGTTACCTACTCTGGGTTCGTCCTTAAGAAAGGAGTAAAGGTAATCTCAACCTTAAAGATGAGAAAGCATCGCCAGAAGGGCGATATGGTTTACTTATGTCAGGTAAGGGACCTGACTGAGGAGCGTCTGTTGGACGATATACCTATAGCGAGGGCTTTCAGAGACGTATTTCCTGATGAGCTACCGGGAGTTCCACCCGAGCGCGACGTCGAGTTTCATATCGACTTAGCACCCGGGACAGCACCGATTTCGACGGCACCTTATCGGATGGCACCATCGGAGTTGCAAGAGTTAAAAACGCAACTTTAGGATTTGATCGATAAGGGCTTCATTAGGCCGAGCGTTTCTCCATGGGGAGCACCTGTGCTCTTTGTGAAGAAGAAAGACGGTAGTATGCGCCTGTGCATAAACTACTGAGAGTTGAATCGGGTAACTATCAAGAATAGGTACCCGTTGCTTAGGATTGAGGACCTGTTCGATCAGTTACGAGGAGCGGGAGTGTTTTCGAAAATAGATCTTCGGTCTGGATATCATCAGATTCCAGTCAAGAAAGAAGACATCCCGAAGACCGCTTTTCGTACTAGATACGACCACTACGAGTTCGAGGTGATGCCCTTTGGCCTCACTAATGCGCCAGCCGTGTTCATGGACCAGATGAACCGGACATTCCATCACTTACTCGATAAGTGTGTCGTAGTATTTATAGACGATATCTTAGTCTATTCGAGAGATAAGTCTGAGCATGCGGAACATCTCCGGATGGTACTTGAGATATTGCGTGGTAATAAGTGGTTCTCGACTCTCCAAGTGTGAGTTCTGGCTTCGCGAAGTAGCATTTCTGGGTCACGTAATTAGTAAAGAGGGCATTAAGGTAGACCCGGCTAAAGTTAAGGCTGTAGTTGATTGGAGTAGCCCGAGAAATGTGGCGGAGGTTCGTAGTTTTCTGGGATTAGCCGGATACTATCGACGATTCATCCAGGACTTCTCCAAGATTGCTAGGCCGATGACTAGTCTCCTACAGAAGGAGATCCGATTCGTTTGGACGGAGGCTTGCGAGCAAGCGTTCCAGCAATTGAAACAGAGATTAGTCTCTGCTCCGATTCTTACTCTTCCGAACGATGAGGAGGACTTCGAGGTCTATAGTGGTGCTTCGAAGAGTGGCCTAGGATGTGTGCTCATGCAACGCGGGAAGGTCATCGCTTACGAATCGAGACAACTAAAGGTGCACGAGCGTAACTATCCTACGCATGACTTGGAGCTAGCGGCTGTGGTATTCGCGCTCCAGATTTGGAGGAACTATCTCTATGGTGGTTCGTGTAGAGTATTCACGGATCACAAGAGTCTCAAGTACATCTTTACTCAGAAAGACCTCAATATGAGGCAAAGACGATGGCTTGAGCTTATTAAGGACTACGACCTGACGCTTAACTATTGCGAGGGCAAGGCGAACTTAGTCGCTGATGCACTGAGTCGTAAGCATCGCTTGAGCTTCAGTAGAAGTCGTAGTTCCGTCAGACTTCATCTGATATCTATGAATGCTGAGCCTGATTTGCTTCAGGAATTGCGCGAGGGTCAGCAGAACGACCCGCAGTTAGCTAGGATTCAAGAGGCTCTACAGCAAGGCGAAGCTGTAGGTTTCGAGATCCCTTCCGATGGTAGTCTACGATTCCAAGGGAGGTGGTGTGTGCCGGACTGTTCTGATCTTAGGAACAGGATTATGTCTGAGGCACATAACTCGCCCTACTCTATTCATCTTTGAGGTAACAAGTTGTACCGGGACCTTAAGGGCCAATTCTGGTGGCCTAAGATGAAGAGGGATGTAGCAGAGTTCGTACCTCGATGTTTAGTCTGTCAAAAGGTTAAAATCGAGCACCAGAGACCAGGAGGTCTGTTGCAGCCACTACCTTTTCCGACCTGGAAATTTGAGTCGGTATCTATGGACTTCGTGGTTAGCCTACCTACCTGTAATGGTTTTAATGCTATTTGGGTAATAGTGGATAGGTTGACCAAGGTCACTAGATTCATTCCGATGAAGATGACCTGGTCTATGGAGCGTCTAGTAGAGGTGTATACCCAGGATATTATCCGACTTCACGGAGTTCCGAGGGAGATCGTTTCTGATCGAGATCCGAGATTTCTGTCTCGTTTCTGGAAATCAGTTCAAGAAGCCTTCGGAACGAAGCTGAAGCTGAGCACCGCTTTTCACGCGGCGAACGATGGTCAGACTGAGAGGACCATCCAGACTTTAGAGGATATGCTTCGCGCATGTACTCTGGAGTACCATCAGTCTTAGGTACGTATGCTCTGTTTGATAGAGTTCTCCTATAATTATAGCTATCACTCCAGCATCAAGATGGCTCCGTACGAGGCCTTGTATGGCAGGAAATGTCTGAGTCCGATATGTTGGAATGATATTAGTGATTCTGTGGCTTTAGGACCTGAGATGGTACGAGATAATATCGAGAAGGTCCGAGTCATCCGGTCTAAGATGCAGGCCGCTCAGAGTCGTCAGAAATCCTACGCCGATAATCGACGTAGACCGCTGGCTTTCGAGGTAGGTGACAAAGTCTTGCTTAAGGTTTCACCATTCAAAGGAGTGGCACGCCTTGGTCAAAAGGGGTAACTCCGACCGAAATATGTGGGACCTTACGAGATACTGGAACGAGTTGGGGAGGTGGCATATCGATTGGCATTACCACCTAGTTTATCTAATGTGCATGACATATTCCATGTTTCCCAGCTAAGGAATTATGTACATGATCCTACCCACATTATTCCAGTGGAGTCGGCCACGTTTGAGCCGAATCTGACTTTTGAGGAGCGACCCGTCCAGATCTTGGATCGGGAAGTGAGGACCCTTCGGCGTAAGCAAGTCCAGCTCGTCAAGGTGTTGTGGAGAAATCAACACCATGAGGAGGCGACTTGGGAGACAGAGGCGTCCATGAGGCAAAAGTACCCGGAGCTGTTTGATGAGGGTGAGCGATCTCCTTTGCCTTAAATTTCGGGGCGAAATTTCTTTACGGAGGGGAGGTTGTAACGACCCTGATTTTATTGGTATTTCTGTCATGTGTTTATATGTATTTATGTGATTTTATGTATGGTCCAAAATTTATTTTGGACTATTTATTTTATTTTATTTGAATAATTTCGATTAAATTCGAATTATTTTTTTTTGGGTTGATTATTATTTATTTTAATTATTATTTAATTAATTAGAACTTTTATTATTTAAATTTTCTAATTAATTATTTAATATTTTTGGGCTAAATCGATTTAAGCATGATTAATCATGCAAGTTTGGAATTAGCCCAATTATTCACCAAAAGCCCATTTTGGCCCTTTTGTAAGCCCAGAGCCGCCCCCCCCCCCCCCCCCTTTGCATGGGAAAGAATTGCCACTTGCCTTGCTTTCACACTTAACTAACTTTTATAAATAGAAGTAGTTAGTGACGCTTTGAGATCATTTGCTCATTTGCCATCTTAAACGCTTGCCATCAAAAGTTCAAACACAAAAACTCCCTCCATTTGCAACATATCACACGCCATTTTTGGCATCACCAACCCATTTGTTGATCATCTTCAATTCCAAACACAAACTTAAAGATTCAAAGTTCATTGATCTTTAAGTAGCCTTAAACACTATAATTTCGATAGTTTTCAATCAAGAATTCTTATTCGGGGTTTGTTTTTGGGTCTTGTTTGAGTGGGTCGTGTTGAAGCAGTGTGCAAGTGGTGGTGCGTGTGGTGAAGCCGTACAGCAGGCCCGTGTGCGAGAGGGGAGTCCGTGGTGGTCGTGTTGAAGCCGTGCTCGTGCGTGGTGGCAGCCGTGTTGGAGCCGTGTCCGTGTGGTGGCCAGCCGTGTTGTGTGCCGTGTGGGTGCAGATTATGGAGCCCTGTGGTTCGAATTCCGGGCTACATAATTGTGTTGATTTTGTGTGTGATCTTTAATAAGGTAACATACTTTCTCAACTAATTGGTATACTATGTTTTATAGTATAGATTAAATGATTAGATTAGATTATTTTGATGTTTTATAACCTTGTTTATATGTGTGTTATAATCTGAATTTTTGATAGGGTTTTATGATGATTTCTACTTGAATATGTATATTTTATGATTGATTATGTTAGTATTATGTTTGATGTTATTCATGTTCAAGTTCGGTGAATTTTGGATATTAGGAAGTTGATGAATTTTATTGTTGAACTTCTTGATTTATGCGTGTATTATGTTGAGTTGGGATGAAGTTCTTGAATCTGGAATAAGTTCTTGGTTGAAGTTCTTGAATCTTGATTGAGTTCTTGATTGAAGATCTTGAATCTTGGATGAGTTTTTTATGAGTTCTTTGAGTTCTTTATGAGTTCTTGGTTGAGTCTTTAAAGTTAAAGAAAGTTAGTAGTAATTAAAGAAAAGGTAAAGATTGTTATAAGAGGTTCTAAGTTTGGTTGGTTTACATGTTCTTTCTTGAGTCAAGGTGTAAGATGCAACTTAAGAATTAACTAAGAATGTAAACTTCGATTTAAAGTAAAGATTAGCTTGATTTCGCTACTAGACGCCTAAAACTTAGAGTAAGATTCTATGTTTTTGGGTTAAGACGTTGCCCCTATCCTATCCACGGTATTGGGATAGTTGGTGGTCTTACTATGTTGTCTTCGGATAAGGATTTCCAGTAAGATTGGTTTCATGGGATTTGGGAGTAAGATTCTCAATCCTGACATAGTAGAAAGTTCGATCGCGTAAGATGCGTTCGTACGTGCATAGTCCGGTCTAGTATGTGAATGATTGCGCCAAAGTTAAAGATTTGTTAATTGATAGTCAAGTTAGTCGAGTCAAGCATGATTACTTGTGATGATTCGTATGATCTGTTTTATGTTGGCATGTTTGATTTTGATTGTTTGATTTGTGCTATGTTCATGTTTTTCCCCGTTAGGGTGGGACGGTTATGTTACTCGCCACTGATGGTGGACTGTTGTTTACTTTTCAGGTAATTCTGATGATGAGGTTATTTCTTAGCTTTGGGTTGGGCGAGCGCCGTTGTTGTTATATAGTTTTTATATTGTTGTGTTTATGATTTTGATTAGTTTTGGACTATAGTTGTAGTACTTGTGTAATCTTCTAAACTCCGACATATATTTGGAGTTTACATTTGATAGTAGTAGTTGTATGACATTTGAGATTAGATATGTACATCTTGTGGGTATTGTACTTTTGGTTAGTAGATATATACATTTTGAGGTTTTGTTTTAATTTTTAAGTATTTGAGTTTGTTAGATCTGACTATTCGACTCGTCGGTTTCTTCCGCGCCGATTTAAGCGAGTCGGGTCGTCACACATACATCCAAGAGATGATGAAACGTTCGGTTCATCTGATCCATGAAAACTGCAGGATCGTTAGTTAAACCGTGCCCGTATCTGGTGCAAAACTCGGTCTTAGGTTTATCATCCAGCTTCACTAGAATTTGATGATAACCCGACTTGAGATCAATCTTGGAGAACACACTGCTTCCTTCAACTGATCAAACAAATCCTCGATCCTGGGCAATAGATACTTGTTCTTGATGGTCACCTTATTGAGTTCCCGATAATCAATGCACAATCTCATGCTGCCATCCTTCTTCTTGACGAACAATACCGGAGCACCCCATGGATACACGCTGGGCCTTATGAAACCCTTGTCGATCAATTCTTGCAACTGGGTCTTCAACTCCTTCAGCTCTGCATTGGCCATACGATATGGAGCTTTTGAGATTGGCGCAGTTTCGGGCACCAAATCTATGTTTAACTCCACTTCACGTTCCGGTGGTATTCCTGGCAACTCCTCTGGAAATACGTCTGCATAATCTCGAACAACTGGAATGGCCTCCAACTGTTCTTCCTTGGTCACGTCTTTGACTTGACACAGGTATACTGCTTCACCCTTGCACTGCAGGCTGCACATCTTTATTGCAGACACCACCTTCAGACCTTTACTCATGGGCTTCCCTACATGAGTTACCCGTTTCGCGTTAGGTCCTCACAAAGTAATAGCCTGATCGCGACATCGAATATCTGCTCGATACTTTGCTAGCCAATCCATCCCTAAGATTACATCGAACTCTATCATAGGGAATTCCTTCAGATCTACTTCAAACTGCACTCCCGAGATCACGATGGGAACATCTTTGTATTCCCTATGACAAGCAAAATCCTCTCCCGAAGGTAGAGTTATCACAGATTTGACAGGAGATTCTCCCGTCAGGTTAGCTTTCACAATAAACGATCTTGCAACAAAAGACACAGTGGCACCCGTATCAAACAAAACATAAGCATTAAGATTATGGACAAGGAAGGTACCCGTGACCACATCTGGCTGAGCATCCGCCTCCTCCTGAGTCATGCAGAAGATTATGTTCTTTACAGGTGCCGGACTACTTGTTGCAGCTGGGCGCTTCTTAGGACAGAACACCGACTTGTGACCTTCTTGACCGCATTCAAAGCACACGATCGGTGACCCATCACATCTCTTGCCCGAGTGATACGCTTTCTTGCAGCCTTTACAAATTCTCAGGCCTTGACCGGGAGCTGGTCGAGCACTCTACTGAGGTTTCTGAGTAGAATCGAACCGAGGCTTCTTTGCTGGTGCTGGTGCTGGAACCGAAGACACCCTCTTCTTAGTTGTTTCCTCCTCGGAGACCGACGCATGAATTTTTAGAGCCACTTCATACGCCCTCTGCAAGGTCGTTGCCCCGCTACTAATCACATGAACCCGAATGCGAGGGTCCATCTTCTTTACGTACCTCTTGACTCTCTCGCCTTCAGAAGGAATGACTGCAGAAGCGAACCGAGAAAGCTCTGTGAACTTGTTCGTTTAAGCTTGAACGGACATGCTGCCTTGAGTGAGCGTGAGGAATGCTTCCTGCTTCTGCCACCTTAGCTCATCAGGATAGAATCGGTCCTGGATCTTTTTGGTGAAGTCTTTCCAGTCCAAGACTAGATCTGTTTCGGGGTTGGCCCGCAAGGCACTCCACTAGTTATCAGCTTCGCCCCTCAAGTAGTAAGATGCTATCGGGACTCTTTCACTCTCGGAACAAGCTAAAGCATCGAACAATTTCCGCATTTCTCGAATCCAGTTTTCGAGAATGGTTGGGTCCGCTGCCCCATCGTAGACCGGAGGTCGAAGTGGCGCAACTCGATCAAACGAAGACTGACCGCTTGATGGTTGGACGCCT
The DNA here is from genome assembly GCA_951394345.1 of Salicornia ramosissima. Taxonomy (NCBI): domain Eukaryota; kingdom Viridiplantae; phylum Streptophyta; class Magnoliopsida; order Caryophyllales; family Amaranthaceae; genus Salicornia; species Salicornia ramosissima. Next base: position 35,166,693 of record OX596238.1, read on the forward strand.
CTCTGTGCTAAGGTGAGGATAGCATCCTCTAAAGCTCGGCACCTAAATCGAGAGTTGCGTTCCGGGGTCGACATGCTACAAAATAATGACTTGGTTAGCATAATCTTACATGCACAAAAATCACAAAAGAAGCTCGGAAAAGTACAAAATATCCTATCCCAGGCTTCTACCCATGGCTTCACTCACTTAAGTTTTCCATTTTAGCCTAAGTTGCACTCGTGATACATAAAGCGCTCGTTTTTCAAGTCACTTATGAAGAAGTAACTTTAGGGTCTTAACCTATGCTCTGATACCAACTGTAACGACCCGACTTTTATAGGCTGTCGATTTACGAAGGAAATCGACAAATGGATCATTACCAAACAAAACATATTAAAATATTATAAGTTCAAAGGTTTACTTTATTGATCAATAACTAATGGAAAGATAAAATGTCCAAAAGTCCAGTAAACTACCAAAATCCATTACAGATGAAATCTAGACCCAACAGGCTGGGTATACTCTAAATAAAAGAAAATGGAAAATAGCATAATGTTCGGGTTTATTCTAGTAAGCCTGCAAAAACACAAAGCCCGACCCATGCGATAGCCCAGTTATTCTTCTGCCTCATAGCCTGAAATGGGGGGGGGTCCACCGTCAGTGGCGAGTAACTAGGCTGTTCCCACTTAAATGTGGAACCATAAACCATATAATATCATAGAATCAACCAAGAAAACGTACAAAAATACTTGTATAAACGTATAAAAATGCTTACAAATACGTATAAAAATACATATAAATACGTATAAAAATACGTACAAATACGTAAGGAAATACGTATAAAATACGTATAAAGTACCTGCAAAATACGTATAAAAGTACATACAAATACGTATTTGTATAGAAATACCTGTAAAATACGTATAAAGATACATACATATACATACATAAATACATACATGTCAGACGTACGCAACGGAAGACTTAACATATCATACTTATAATATTACATAGATAAATACATAAATACTTACTTACATAACATAACATCATATGAATAGTTTACCAACCCGTGGATTACATACTTTATCATATTATTTCCCTTATCCCAATTTAACCATCTTCTTATACTTATGGACCGTCATTAGCTCGTAAGGATGCCCGTGTACATCCCAACTTTCCTAAAATGCGCCGGGAGAACCCGTGTATTCTACCCGTAGCTCTCCTTTGCAAGAACTAAGCCTAAGCTATGGCCATAACTCCTAAATAGTAGCCCGTGTACTACTACTTAGACGACTACACATCTTAAGATCCAGAACTGCCCAGAGACCGCAATAGGACAGTGGCTTCGACTTAACCTAATCTGGTGACCCGTGTATCACCAAACCGGCGTCCTCTTCTTATTTTATCTTATCTTACCGACATGGCCATCGTGAGACCAATACTTCTTATCATCTTATTCTTATTCTTATCAAAGTCATTTCCTTATCACAACAACTTATCTTCTTATTTCCTTTTTATTCCTTTAATTATACTAATTCCTTAAATCATAAACTAAATTATTATAAGCCAAAAATTAAATTAAATCAATCATATTATTTCTCATATCACTCGACATTTTCAAATAAAATACATAATTAAAATCAACTTCTTTAGTTAATCACATAAACAATTCAATAGATCAAATAATTCATCAAATAAATAAATAAACTATCAATAATCAATTAATATTGCATAAAACATGAGAAAAATACCCTTGATCATCATCATAGCCACTCGACATTTTCATCAAAAATAATAAGATTAGCACTTTAAATTTATCAAACTCAATTATCATAAATCGATCATATAACTTAATAATAAATAATAATATCATAAATTAAACATAAAACATGAATCAAAACAAGATCAAAATTCACCCTATTCCATATAATAATACACGGCCTTCATAGCAATAAAACATAATCAAGATTAATTTCAAGAACTCATAATATTATATTAATATCTTGTTAAATTATCTTTAAATTATAATTAATAAGTAAACCAAGGACCAGAATATAATTAGACAAGAAAAATCAAATCTTTAATTCTTTTGTAACCATGAACCACTCGAAAACTTACAATAACATGAGCAAGATTATAAATTAAATTTCAAGATTTAATTAGGCAATTAAGTAAATTAAGATCATACTTTTAAATCATGAAAAAACATCCTAAAATCATTATGAAAATTAATCCACATACTCGAAAATCCCACGCATGGTCCAAGAACAAGTTCAAGACTTATCATGCCATAATCCAAATTAAAAAATGTAATTTGAAATACTAATTCATGCATAGAAATAATTAGAAATACAATTATTCATTAAAGATTACATAAAAAAAATCAAGAAATAACATGAACAATATTCAACATGTGGTTCGAACTAAATAGGTCTAAACATGATACTAATTTTATCACTCTTTCTAGTTTAATCCTAATCAACTATATGATAAATTAATTCAAATTCAAGGGGGTTAGTCTAGTTACCTTGAATTATGAAGAAAAACAAGAAAAATTTCCTTTGCTTTGGTTCGAAAATTCCACACGACACAAAGATTATTTTTGGTGAGCTTTTGTGAGTTTAGAGTTTTGATATTAGGATATTTGGATATGAGTTTTGTTCCCTATTTAATTATAAAGAACAAAAGAAACAATTAAAGAAAAATAATTTGAAGGGGGGCCGTGTATAAGTGAGAAAATAGGGGAAAAGAGAGTGAGATTAGGAGACTTGGTAAAAGGATTTAAAAATTGGATTTTCAATTTAAGATAATATTAATTAGATAAATAGATATAGGATTATCTAATTAATAATAACAAATAGAAAAGGGAAAATAATCCTTGGCCATGTAACAAGGGGGCCGGCCATGAGAGGGAAAAATTAGGTCATTGGGCCCAATTTTAAGATAAGATAAGGAATTAAAAATTAAACAGTCCAAATATTTGGGCCTTTTGGACTTAGAATACTAAAATAATAATAATTAACCACGAAATTTTCTGGCCCAGAATTTCGGGTTATTACATGAGCAAAAACAAACAGTAAAGAAAATTAAACTAACTAAACTACTAGACAAAGCAAGAACAACAACTAAAGGCAAGATAAATGCAATAACAAGCAAGTGAATAGATGACAAAACAAAAGAAAGTTTTCAGAAATTACCAAATAAGGGAAGCTCAATCCAATTACATGTGAGGAAAATGAAGTTATTATGCTATCTTTCTCCTACAAAACTCTCTAGAAAATGATAAACCCTAAGCTAAAAGTACGATAATAGATCTGAAAATGTCGTCTCTAAAATGTGCTTAGTACATGAAGGGGAAAAGATTGGGTATTTATACCCCAAGAAAATTACCCTAAGTGAAGTTAAAAGTTCGTAAAAGGCTAGGGTTGTCCTGATAACTCAGAGCGGGCGCTCTAAAATTTAGAGCTTCCGCTCTAACACCTTGACATAAAAATTAATCCCACTGGAGCATCGGAGCGTCCGCTCTAACCTTTTAGAGCGTCCGCTCTAACCTTTTAGAGCGTCCGCTCTAAAGTCTTGGCAAAAATTGGCCATCAGCAAGGGGAATTAGAGCGTCCGCTCTAAAAAGGAGAGCGTCCGCTCTGAACATAGAGAGCGTACGCTCTAAGACATATATGGTCCGCTCTAAGAACGCTGCCAGAGAGCTGATCTTTTGAGGCTCATAAATTTTGATGTAGACCTCGTATTGGAGTTTGTAATTTACCGATGGAAAGCTCTTGAACTCTAGTTTCCAATGCAATCGGCCCCGAACCCAAACGATGTCTATAACACATGTTGTACCCAAGATAGCGGAGGGCGACCAATAATCGGCATCGATTCATCTCGCTCCTCTTTCGATTCCCATCGCTCTCCTCCTTGACTTGCCTCCCATGTGTAGCCCAGATGAGGGACCTGAAATAAGCAATCCGCAAGTCATAAGAAGGTAAAAGTGCCAAAGACTCAGGTGGGTTACACACCGAAATGACTCAAAATGCACTAAGACAACTAAAAGACTAAAAAGAGGAAAACTAAGCTGAAAGAAAATAAAATGGACCAATAAATGCCTTAATTAGGGAGAAAATGGGGTATAAAAGAGGTCATAAAGGCTGTATATCAAACTCCCCCCAACTAAGACCTTTGCTCGTCTCGAGTAAGGGAGACGAAACAAAAACAAAGTATATGCACTAACTCACATTCGTAGGAATCACGGTTGTTTTTAGCATAAACAACAAACCATTTAAACCTCAAAGAATAAACCATTCAAGAACAACTTCAAAGTCTAATATTTTATCGTAAAAAAAATAAGTGAAAATCAACTCTTTTTGTAACGACCCGGATTTTTGGGCCGTAAAATTTCGTGGAAAAATTAAGCCTTTAAACCCAAAATATCCGATTTGGGCCCAAAGACTTAATTTTGTTTAATTGAAGCTAGCGCAAAACCCATGCTCGACCCCTCCTAAACCGGCCCCTTTTTTTGTAGTTTCCTTTACTTAATTAATTTGTTTTATTTTCCATAATTAGCAATTTGTATCTATTTTATCTAATCTCAAAAATCCTATTTTTCTCTCCTAATAAACCTACTAAATTGTAGGAACACCAAACCCACATTAAATCCCATATAACCGACCCCCTCCTATTACTTTTCCTTTATTTTCGTTCCTAAACATAACTCCTATTATTTAGTAACCCACTTCCTATAATTTAGTAAGCCCTTACTCTATTTATATTCTAAAAACCCACCCTTTGTAAACCTATTTCATTATACTAATCATACTCAAAACAAAACATCTTCTTTTCTCCTCTTTCTTTTCCCGCAGGTCTTAGGCGTGCTTTTGTGTGACTTACTTCGATAGGTAACTAGCTCTTCTACTTAGGAATAGGATTAGATTACATAGAATAATTGGATTTTGATTTTTGAATGCATGATTATATTGTTAAAGCATAAATTTTTATTATGTTTCTTGAATAATTTATAAGTGTATGAATTTAAATCTTGATCTAATCATGTCGTTTCCTGATAAAAAATTTATGATAACTTCTTTACTGGATAAACATGATAATATAATTATTTCATGGCTAAAATCGTTCTTTTACTATGTCAGAAAATTCAGGAACCAACTTTAGATAAATCTTGAAATCTGGTTATTAATTTCCTTAAAAATACTAAAAGAACTTCCTTTTGTACGAAACTCTTGTGGTTTGACCCTTGAAATTATTTTAGATCACAGTAATAATTTCCAGAATAAAAGAATTCATTAATTGGTCGATCTATAGTTTTATTCGATAAAATCAGATTGGACGGTTTGTGTAATTTAATTATTTAAATTACTTGTAGAGTTTATTTGGGCTCATCCTTTATAATTGATCTAAAACATAATCTAAGGAGTGGAACGTTAAATGTTTCGACTTGGGTATTCTTCTGTTAAAAGCTATAAGTTTGTGTTTGATTACTTAGGTTCTAGTGAAGACGTTTTCTTGTGATATGCGTTGTATGAATTGTTGAACTTGTTGATGAATATTAGTATGATGATTCAATGTTGTAATGATGCGTGTGAAAACTTGATTCGTGTGATGATCTTGTATGGAGTCTTTCTAGTCTTGTCGAGTCGAGTCGTGTCGTGTCGAGCGGTTGAAGATCGCGTGTCTATCGGTTTATCGGTGATAAACCGTGCGGGTCTATCGGTTCATCGGTGATGAATCGTGCGGGGAAAGTCTTGTGTGTTTGATTGTGTGTCAGAGTCGTATCGAACGGTTGAAGATCGTGTGTCTATCGGTTTATCGGTTTATCAGTGATAAACCGTGCGGGTCTATCGGTTCATCAGTGATGAATCGTGCAGGGCAAGTCCTTTATTGTTAGTCTTGTTATCGGTTGTAGACCGAGCGTCTTCTTGTCATTGAACTTGTGTTTATTCGTTTTGTACTCGATAGTGCATGTTCAAGATTGACGTGAATGATATTGCTATTGATGATTGTTAAGTTTTCCACTGCTAACTCTGTTGATTGAGCTTGTATCCTGTGTTTGTTGTCGTTCCTGTGTTCTAACCCTGTTCTTCTATGTAATGTGGTCCTACTTCTTAGTAGGACAGTCTAGTTACTCGCCACTGATGGTGGACCCCCAATTTTTATTTTGCAGGATAGCAAGTTAGAGGATAGAAGCGGGATAAGTTGTTTAGAATCTAGGCCCCTATTTATTTTTCCTGCTTTTGCAATTAGTTTATTTCCCAGTTTTTAGGATTAGAATTTTTGGTTTATTTAATCTTTTGTAATGGGATTCCATTATTATTAATAAAAGTATTACTTCCACGAGTTTAGTTATATTTTTGTAACATAAATCGATTGGTAACTGCCGGTTTACGACGTTATCACTAATAACGTCGTTGCTAAAATGCGGGGTGTTACATTTTTATTCTACATAATACACCGTTTTTAATAAATAGAACAAAAACTAATCTTTTCTTTTTATTTAAATCATTATGATTAAAACACTTAAATTATGCTAACTTAATAAAAACCCATACTTGTTTTATAGTTCCTTAGATTCGAATAGAAAACCCTTCAAAATATTATTAACACTTGACAACATCATCAAGATTAATACTTAAATATCAAGAACTTAATTATTTTAGTAACTATATCAAGAAATCATTAAAGAACAAGATTAAAACTAAAAGACTAATTTTTGAATAGTTTAACCATTCGAAAATTTCATGGAAACATAGGCTTAAACTCGACAATCTTATGCTACATGTTTCATCAAATAAATCTTCAAGATTATATGGCAAGAATTGTAGAACAAGCATAAATTTATGTCAAAAACACAAAAGAATCATCAAACCTTCATAGAATCATTCGACATTCATAAGTTAACATCATCAAACAATTCAAACATAAAGTTGATTAATTCTAGACAGTTCTAAACCTATTCTAAAAATTATATAACTAATCTATTCTATTAATTAAATAAAGGCAATCTAATTCCCTAGTATAGTGAGTTTGGTTCGAAATTCCAAGGAACGATTGGTGCACGGTTCTTGATTGGCTTTCTTTTGCTCCTCTTATTCCAATTCTTGGGTTGATGAATCAATAGAGAGATTTTTAGGTGTTTTTGTGATTTGCTTTTTAGAGAGTAAAATATTGTAGCAAGTTGTTCTTGTTGGTTGCTTTTGGCCGTGTAAAATAGTGAGTAAAGGGGGTCTTTAGCTTCCTAAATTTTAGTAGGAAGAGTAGGAGACAAAACTAGATTTTTAGTTGGGGTCAAAATAGATAAAGTTTAGTATTTTAGGCTGCAAAATAGAATTAAACAATTAGAAGAATTTTGATAAGGGGGCCGTGTGGTGGCATGGGTGAGAGGAAAATTGGGCTTGGGTTGTTGGCAAGGTAAGGTAAAAGATTTGGGCTAAGGTCCATAATTAGGCTTACTAAAGTGCCAGATTATTAAGTAATTAAACAATAATTAATTAATTACATATTTAATTAATTAAATAAAAATTTAAAATAGCTCAAAATTTTGGGGTATTACAAAAATACCCTAGCCTAGTCTTACTAACTTGGAAAGATAGAAAGTGGTAAGTAGGGGTACAAATCCACGGAGAAGCAAGGTTTTTAAACTTAGTTTCATCGCTAGTCGATTGACGGGGTATAAAAATCGGGAGTTAAATTGATTAAACTAAAATACTAATGCTAGAAATTGCTAAAAATAAAATAGGAAGAATGGAAGATAACTTGAGAAAATAAACACTAGGGGTAGGGGGAATCATAAAACAAATATGAATCCAAAATTCTAATCATGGCAACAACGTTGAATAATAAAGGGTGTGATTCGCCCGACATTAGGAGGTCACTCTCGCACACCTTCTAATCCCGTTCGAATCGCCAACACCAAAGAATCGTTCTCACGCACTCAAGGCCACAGGCAACCCAACCATGCCAAGATGGTCATAGTTATGCTTAATCTAGCTTTCCACCACTTATTGCTCACTCTTGTACAACACAGAAATGATTGGGTTTTTAAGTCATGGAAATGGCCAAAATCCAAGCTCAACAAAATAAATCACTAGATTAAGCTACAAATATTTATCAACACATTGAAACCAAAATCAGAAATTTTTCTTCAATAATGCTTCACTATACCCCTTCCCTAGCTAAAAATCTAGCCAAGGAAAGAAGTAAACATGAATAAACAAGGGAGAATGAGAATGAACATAGCAAATAAAGAGCTAGAAATAAACATGGAGAAGATGAGAAAAAACAAAGAGTAATGAAAATTAAACTAACTAAACTACTAGACAAAGCAAGAACAACAACTAAAGGCAAGATAAATGCAATAACAAGCAAGTGAATAGATGACAAAACAAAATAAAGTGTTCAGAAATTACCAAATAAGAGAAGCTCAATCCAATTACAAGTGAGGAAAATGAAGTTATTATGCTATCTTTCTCCTACAAAACTCTCTAGAAAATGATAAACCCTAAGCTAAAACTATGATAATAGATCTGAAAATGTCTCTAAAATGTGCTTAGTACATCAAGGGGAAAAGATTGGGTATTTATACCCCAAGAAAATTACCCTAAGTGAAGTTAAAAGCTCGTAAAAAGCTAGGGTTGTCTTGATAAATCAGAGCGGGTGCTCTAAAATTTAGAGCTTCCGCTCTAACACATTGACATAAAAAATGAAGCCCACTGGAGCATCGGAGCGCCCGCTCTAAAGTCTTGGCAAAAATTGGCCATCAGCAAGGGGAATTAGAGCGTCCGCTCTAAAAAGGAGAGCTTCCGCTCTTAACATAGAGAGCGTCCGCTCTTAACATAGAGAGCGTCCGCTCTAAGACATAGATCGTCTTCTCTAAGAACGCTGCACAGAGAGCTGATCTTTTGAGGCTCATAACTTTTGATGTAGACCTCGTATTGGAGTGTGTAATTTACCGATGGAAAGCTCTTGAACTCTAGTTTCCAACACAATCGGTGTCGAACCCAAACGATGTCTATAACACATGTTGTACCCAAGATAGCGGAGGGCGACCAATAATCGGCATCGATTCATCTCGCTCCTCTTTCGGTTCACATCGCTCTCCTCCTTGACTTGCCTCCCATGTGTAGCCCGGATGAGGGAACTGAAATAAGCAATCCGCAAGTCATAAGAAGGTAAAAGTTCCAAAGACTCGGGTGGGTTTAAATAAAGGGGGGCAAAATACCACCGAAATGACTCAAAATGCACTAAGACAACTAAAAAGCCTAAAAAGAGAAAAACTAAGCTGAAAGAAAATAAAATGGACCAATAGGCCTTAATTAGAGAGAAAATGGGGAATAAAAGAGGTCATAAAGGCCGCTTATCAAACTCCCCCCAACTAAGCCCTTTGCTCGTCTCGAGTAAGGGAGACGAAACAAAAACAAAGTATATGCACTGACTCACTTTCGTAGGAATCACGGTTGTTTTTAGCATAAACAACAAGCCATTTAAAGCTCAAAGAACAAGCCATTCAAGAACAAGTTCAAAGTCTAATCTTTTATCGTAAAAAAAAATAAGTTAAAATCAACCATTTTTGTAACGACCCGGATTTTTGGGCCGTAAAATTTCGTGGAAAGATTAAGCCTTGAAACCCAAAATATCCGATTTGGGCCCAAAGACTTAATTTTGTTTAATTGAAGCTAGCCCAAAACCCATGCTCAACCCCTCCTAAACCGGCCCCTTTTTTTTGTAATTTCCTTTACTTAATTAATTTGTTTTATCTTCCATAATTAGCAATTTATATCTATTTTATCTAATTTCAAAAATCCTATTTTTCTCTCCTAATAACCCTACTAAATTGTAGGAACATCACACCCACATTAAATCCCATATAACCAGCCCCCTCCTATTATTTTTCCTTTATTTTCCTTCCTAAACTAACTCCTATTATTTAGTAACCCACTTCCTAAAATTTAGTAAGCCCTTACTCTATTTATATTCTAAAAACCCACCCTTTGTAAACCTATTTCATTATACTAATCATATTTAAAACAAAACATTTACTTTTCTCCTCTTTCTTTTCCCGCGGGTCTTAGGCGTGCTTTTGTGTGACTTGCTTCGATAGTTAACTATCTCTTCTACTTAGGAATAGGATTAGATTACATAGAATAATTAGATTTTGATTTTTGAATGCATGATTATATTGTTAAAGCATAAATTTTTATTATGTTTCTTGAATAATTTATAAGTGTATGAATTTAATTCTTGATCTAATCATGTCGTTTCTTGATAAAAAATTTATGATAACTTCTTTACTGGATAAACTTGATATTATAATTATTTCGTGGCTAAACTCGTCCTTTTGGGCTTCAAAATGATTGAATCTGTTAAACGGTTAAATCTGTCCAGAAGTTGTTTTCGAATTTATTAACCCATCTAAAAAATTCCGATTGCAACAAAACTTTAGGTGAGTATCCAGAATAGGGTAATGTAATCTGTGTTAATTTTTCGTAATTTTTGGGAGTTCTTTTGCTAAGTCAGAAAATTCAGGAACCAAATTTAGATAAATCTGAAAATCTGGTTATTAATTTCCTTAAAATAGGGTAATGTAATCACGGTTGTTTTTAGCATAAACAACAAGACATTTAAACCTCAAAGTCTCCAGTGAGGACGTGCATTGCTCTTGTAAGGGTTTCCTAGGAGTTGTACCGATAACTCTCGAAACAAAAAGTAAAAAAAAGGACTCAAGACGCAAAACACACCGAAGAGAAAGGATGGACCATCAAGTTGGCTCAAAAGAATTTACAAAGTGGATCCAAGAGCTTCCTAACCTTATCAGACCAGGCATTCAAAAGACCTAGGACATCGACCAAAGTAGGGACTAAGTAAGTGATCCCTATAACTATGTACAACTAAGAGGTCTCCAGCTAGTCCTGCCATTCAACCACAACCATTACCAAATGGACCAAATCCGCCAACTAAAGGTATCACGCCGTGAGTCCGCGAAGGAGCCGGAAAGAAAGAGGGGAAGCATTTTGATATTGTATGTGAGGCTAAAATCTCGACTTCTCCTCTCCTTTGCCCTCTCAATATATTTGGCTTAGGATTCCCGCTACTAAGAAGGACTTAACCCCCTAGGATCGGAAGGACTTTTGGGTTGTAATTTGAGGCTAAGGGTGTGGGTAAGTGGAAAAATTTGGCTATGTGGTGCTCAAGGTGGGTAGTGAAGCGTTGCAAGCAACTACAAGACTCAACTTCCAACATAAACCAATGTGGATATTAGGACCATTATTTCCTAAATTCCTCTAAAGCACAATACAACCTTTTATTTAAGAGAATAAACGAAAATCTTTTTGCTTTTGTTTTGTTTTTTTTTTCATTATTTTTTGGAATGATGAATAGACCCCCCGAACTAGCAATTGCGCACTTCCAAAAATGTGTGTGAAGGGAGTGTTGTTGACCAAGACTCTTTCAGTTAGGGCTCTTGCACACAAGCAAAACTATGATATATAGATAATGCAGATTTCCCATATGAGCCCAAGCCCCCTTGTTTTTCCCAATGAATGAAAACTTCAAATCGACACAAGCAAACAAGTCCTCTATCGCTTTACTATACCGTCAAGGTAAAAATAAAAACAAAAGGGATCATGGCTTATAATGCGGCTACACAAGAAAAGGCTAAGCTCAAACGGGCTCCAAGTGAAAATATAGTAAGAGATCCTAGCAACATAAATGTGCAAAAGTAAGAAAGAAAGGGAAAAAAAAGAAAAAAATTATCCTAATGAACTTAATGCCTTCGTCCTCCCCTAAGGTGGCTCGGTCGTTTAATTTTGGGAATCAAAGGACAAACTCTCGATCTGGGCTCCAGAGATGTAGGATCCCGCCGCTCAAATCTAACGGTGGAAGGCTAGAACAAGCAAATTCCTCACCAAAGGTATCTAGTACCTAGAGTTGGCTTCAAATCCCCAAATGGTCTAACCAAAACATACCACAGCCACTTAGCAAGAAACTCATAGAAGTTGCAAAAACTTCTAGGATACTCTCCTAATTTCTAAGAGGTCGAGAAAGGAGGTCCTAAGCATGCCTTATTTGTTCAAGGAAAGAAATCAAAAGTTTCCACAATGTACACCCTAAAATTTCTATCATAGCCAAGCATTATGATGGTCCAAAACAAAGACAAAACTAGAAAATGAAAATGAAAATAAAATAAAAGAAAAAGGAATAACAAAAAGAAGAGAAAATAAAGCAAAAATAAAATAAAACAAAATAAACTGAACTAAAAAAAATATAAAGACAAGGAATAGAGCTGAACATCAAAGGTAATTAACCACAAAAATCCCAAGATAATCAATCAAATCAATGGAACGTGGCACAATGCCAACGTTCCTCCAGTCGCCTCAGGTCGGGAACCTCAAGTCCCTTAATCATCGCATACAACCTCGAATATCAACTTAGTTCTAAACTAACCTAACAACTATGCAAAAAAAGAAAATAAGAGGGGAGTTTGGAAAGGTCTCACCGGAGCTGCGCTAAATCAGAAATACACAAGTCAAGCCATTGAGGCACTTTTAGTCCACGGCTCCTTCAAAATCATACATCCTGCAAAAGAAATGACACAATGCCAAACTCCAAGCTAAATATCAGTAGCAAGAGAAATAAAAAGAAAAGAAAACTAGCACTAAGAAAGCAAGCAGAAGAATACACAAGACACCAAGCCCATAAAAAGCACGGAGCAAGGTCACATACCCAAGTATTGTTTTCTTTTTGCCCTCAAGAGTGGAAATGTAAAGGCACCCCCTCCCCCCCAACTAAAATCAGACTCCGTCTCAGAGGATGGGAAAAGTAGGCAACACGGGTGGGGGGTTGTGGGAAAAAGATTAGAAGCTAATCATCCTCTATGTCGTCCTCCTCCGCCTCAGGGTCCCATCGATAACCAACATCACAAGGAGGACCGTAAGGCTCCCAATCGCCATTGTAGCCGGGGGGAAATCCCCAGTTGCGGAATAGGTCGACCTGCCACTCGGGGAGTGGGTCCTGGGGCTAATGGTTAGGAGTGGGGGCGAGTGGAGGTTAGTTGTGCAAGGCACCGGCCCCTTTCCTGTAGGGGTAAGTGCAACCAACTCGCGGCAGGGGTGAACCGCTAGAATCTATCGAGGGTTCCTCCCAATTTGGGATGGGTCCGGATTTGGGAGGGTAGTTGGGGTAGTTCAAGTACGTTGTGATGTGGCCCTGGTCCACATGATAGTCATAAATCTGACTCTGGAATGAAAATTATCCTGAGTCGGGATGTGACGCCGGGGGCACTTGTTGTGCCTGCGCGAGTTGGTTGATTTGCAAACTGAAATTTGGATAGGCTTGCTCAATATTAAAGTTACCTGGTTGCTGTTGTGGTTGTTGCACTGGAGGTGGGAGTGGTAGGTGTTGATGTTAAGGTTGTTGCTGCCGTTGCGGCTGTCCACCGCCCCTTAATCTGTTTCTTCTCTCCTCTTCGGAGGCGCTCAACTTCGCCGGGTCAATGTCCTCGATGGGAATCCTCCATGGGAATCCGCCATGGGTTTTTATTGTCCGCGGGCGGTCGAATCATGAAGTCGCAAGGCATGTAGCACCATGGTAGCTCCCTGACCTTCCAAATGTATGCCTTGCCTCTTAACCCGGAGGCGGGTGAGATGAACTTCATCACCTTGATTTGCTCCTCATTTAGGTCGGCTGAGTAGCTTTAGGGTTCCATTGGCACTACCTTGTCCTTATAGTAAAACTGGTAGGCCAACCAAGTTACCTAGCCTCCTAAATAGATCGGTCCAGTTGACCGTAGGTCATCGTGAATTGTCAAGATCCTCTGCGCCAAAAGATACCCGAGGTTAACCCTGTTTTCGGGTAGAGAGGGGTTGTAGAGGTTCGCTCCCTCGGTCACCGTCCACAAGAGAAACAACTCGACACTACTCACTTTGCCCAACTCTTGCCTGGAGAAGGAACAGAACACTAACATCCGATGGAAATACCTCAAACCCGCATGTTATATTTCTGAAGCTTTGGAGGAGTTGGAGAGACAGCTCCGGGTCCCATCGGTGATCCGGCTCCACCAGGTTTGCTCGTTTTATTCATCCACCTCATCTCCCGAGAGGCCTGAGATTCGAGCTTCCGGATCCCACCCAAAAAGCTCGTTGAACTTCCTCAAGGATTTGTTGTGGGTGACATTGAACATCCTAAACCTGAGGGAGATGGCATCTATTCCCTCCTTGCTATCATCCTTCCTCACTTCAAAACTAGCCAAGAATTCCAGGGTGAGGTGTCTGTAGGTTAGTGGGGGTTGGCTGGGAACATTGTAGGTTGGATCTGATGTCACCCAGTCATTCGGAATTCTAGAATCAAGGAACCCTTCGAACACTAAGTTCTTACTTAATCTGACTACGGTTCTATCTATCCCCAAACTCTGACAGGTGAATTGGCAGTAGAAGAGAGACGGTTTAACCGTCCGCCTATCCAAACTGGCCAGCTTAGTCCTCTGCCAACCATGAAGAAGTTTAATTCGGTAGGGTGGTTGTTAGGGTCGCACATTCTCTTCCCCTCTACCACTTCCCGAGCCCTCGGCACGTACTCTTTTAGGTGCCATTTCACCAACAAAAATCTTTACCAACAGCAAACAACAAAATTTGACAATAAAAATTTCCTACCACCACTTTCCGGGAGTTTTTTTCTTTTTTTTTCTTTTCCCTTTTTTTCATTTTTTTTTTAAAAACAATCGGCAGCAATCCGGCAAAAAATCCCCCAAAAAGGATTGACAAAAACCCTTCAAAAACTCCAACAAATCACAAATAACTACTAATAATCTCAATAGCAAGTTTTTTTACAAATAAAACTCACAAATTAACACCCAAAATCCACAAAAACTCCACCTAAAACTTCTCAAATAATCAACTACAAACAACCTAAACAAACCTACCACTCCAAAAATTCAAATCACACCCAAAAGTAATAAGCCCTAACTTTCATGTAAGAAAATTGAACTTAGAAAGGTAAGATTATACCAAGTGAGTGTTAGGACCAAGGTTGGAAGTGAGAAAGCCAAATTCTTCCCTTTCGAACCCTTCTTCTCCAAAGAACCTTAAAATTCGGACCTTGATGCAACAATGGAAGTTTGGGTGTTTTTTTTTATAGTTTTTAGGCCTATGGAGTGTTAGAATTGAAGGTTAGGGTTGGGTTGTGAAGTTTTTGAGAGGATTAATGGGGGTTAGGATGAGATTGAGATGGATGTTGAAGAAGATTGGGGTTAGTGTGGGAGAGAGGTTGAGGGAGATAGGGTTTGAGTGAGAAATAAAGATTGTAAAATGAAAGGATGAAATGAATTGGGGTAAAGAAAAAAAGCAGCAGATCCGGAGTTTTTTAATCGGAGCGGACGCTCTGGGTATTTAGAGCGGACACTCTGATCCTACGACATCTGGCAGAATTTTTTGACGAAGCTTAGAGCTAACGCTCTGCAATTTAGAGCGGACGCTCTAAACTTTCGACATTATGCAGCAATATTTGACGAAATTTAGAGCGGACGCTCTAAACTCTCGACATTCAGCACTTGATTCCCCAAAAGTTTAGAGCGGATGCTCTAAACTTTCGGCATTTCCCACCTGATTGCCCAAAAGTTTAGAGCGGACGCTCTAAACTCTCGACTTTCCTCAGCATATTCACCCTCTTTAACCATCAGGCCAGAGCGTCCGCTCTAAATTTTGGAGCGTCCACTCTGAGGCCTTAATTTATTTATTTGAATCAGCTCTCACCTACAATCACCCATACAAAAAAAATGGCACACAAACCTCAATGAAGTTAGGTTAGCCGAGGCTAGATATGGGGCGTGACCCAAAACCCGACTCCACCATTGCTTGGTGATCCCGAGCGGTGGTGCCCCGCAGTTGCTACTCAGCCCTCCCCATGGGGAAAAATCCTCCGGATTTTTGCAAAGTACTGATACAACCAAGTAAAAAAAATTAAAAGAAGGAAAATAAAATTGTTCAACCTAAAGTCTAAAATTATATTACAAAAGAGTGCTTATTTATGGACGTAAGCTTGACCGTGCATCCAAATTGAGTGAGCTAAGTGGTTGAGGCGGCTTGAGCCGACTCGAGCATCAGACATCCAACACTTCTATCATCATTATTTCCATGGTATTTCTTAATCCTTTGGCCTTTCACCATGAATTTTTCGCCATCATTTCCGTCCCATTCAAATGAACCATAGGCGTGACCTTGTTGATGAGGAATGGGCCGGACCACTTTGACTTGAGCTTCCCGGGAAAAAGTCGGAGTCTTGATTTAAAGAGGAGGACTTTATCACCTACCATGAAGTTCCGGTCTTTGAGTCGTTTGTCATGCCACTTCTTGGTTTTCTCCTTGTAGATCCTAGAACTTTCATAGGCATCCCTTCTTAATTCTTCCAACTCATTTAACTTGAGCAATCTCTTCTTTCCCTCTAATTGAAAATCCATGTTTAGCTCCTTAATTTCCCACCAAGCCTTCTACTCAAGTTCCACCGGGAGGTGACACCCTTTTCCATAAACAAGACGATAAGGAGTGGTACCAATATGAGTTTTGTATGCCATTATCAAGCCCCATAAGACATATTCCAAGTGAAGAGACCAATCTTTCCTTGATTTGTTAACCATCCTTTCAAGCAAGCTTTTAATTTCTCGGATCGACACTTCTACTTGTCCTTGGGTTTGCGCATGGTATGGGAGTCCTACCTTGTGGTGCACATCGTATTTCTTCAAGAGGTTCTCGAGTTGCTTCATAGCAAATTGAGAACCACCATCGCTTATCAAGCATCGCGGTACTCCAAACCTTGGAAAGATGATCTTTTTTAGCAACTTTAAAACCACCTTATGATCATTTGTTGGTGACGCAATCGCTTCCACCCACTTAATCACGTAGTCAACGGCCACAAGGATATACATGTTTCCAAGATGAGACAAAAGGACCCATGAAGTCTACACCCCAAACGTCGAAAGGCTCAACCTCAAGTATGGATTGTTGGGGCATTTCATTTCTCTTGGTGATCCTAGGTGTTAAAAGCTCATAAAAAGGGTAATTTATAAAGACTTCTGTATTTGCTTTTTGTTGGGGAAAAGATTGGGTATAAATGCCCCAACCTCAAGTACATAAAAAGGATTGAGGTATAAATGCCCCAACCTCAAGTACATCTAGGGGAAAAGATTGGGTATTTATACCCCCAAGAAAATTACCCTAAGTGAAGTTAAAAGCTCATAAAAAGGGTTGTCCTAATAACTCAGAGCGGGCGCTCTAAAATTTAGAGCGTCTGTTCTAACACCTTGACATAAAAAAATGAAGTCCACTGGAGCATTGGAGCGTCCGCTCTAAAGTCTCGACAAAAATTGGTCATCAGAAAGGGGTATTAGAGCGTCCGCTCTAAAAAGGCTGCACAAAGAGCTGATCTTGTGATGCTCATAACTTTTGATGTAGACCTCGGATTGAATATACCGATGGAAAGCTCTTGAACTCTAGTTTCAAAAGGAATCGGCCCGGATCTAAACTATTTCTATCACACAAGTTGTACCCAAGACAGCGGAGGGCGACCAATAGTCGGCTTCGATTCATCTCGTTCCTCTGTCGATTCCCAACGCTCTCCTCCTTGATTTGCTTCCCATGTGTAGCCCGGATGAGGGACCTGAAATAAGTAATCCGCAAGTCATAAGAAGGTAAAAGTGCCAAAGACTCAGGTGGGTTTAAATAAGGGGGCAAAATACTACCGAAATGACTTAAAATGCACTAAGACAACTAAAAAGCCTAAAAAGAGAAAAACTGAGCTGAAAGGAAATAAAATGGACCAATAAAGGCCTTAATTAGAGAGAGAATGGGGTATAAAAGAGGTCATAAAGGCCGCTTATCAAGGGCCTTCGGTGATTACAGGGGATTTCAATTGTCCTCTTTTCTATGAGGACAGGGTGGGCATTGTGGTAAGTGTTGCAGAAGTGGCTCCTTTTCTTAACTGTGTTGAGTTGTGTGGGTTGGCTGATATGGATCAGGTAGATTGTACTTTTACCTTGACAAATAAGCAGCTTGGGCCCACTGGGGTACTATATAAGATAGATAGGGCACTAGTTAATGGGGATTGGATGGATGTGTTTCCCTTGGCTGTTACTCATTATAAGCTAGAGGGAATTTTTTATCACTCTCCTGGGGTTATTGCTCCGGAGGTTTTTCAAAAGAATGGGAGGAGGCCATTAAATTTTTGATACGTGGGCTAACCATGATGAGTTCCTTCCTTTAGTGGAAGAGGTTTGGAAAGAACCAATAAGGGGTGTTCCATTGTTTTAAGTAGTCCAGAAGCTTAAGAAAATTAAAAAAGGGCTGAAAGATCTTGATAAAAAAAGACTTTTCTGGGATTGAGTTGAGGTTTCAGGAAGCTGAGCAGAATTTTAAGGAGGTTCAAAGAAGTCTCCATGTTGATCAGTTGAATGAGACTTTACAGTTTCAAGAGAGGGAAGCAATGGTGAAGTTTAAAGAGCTCAAAAAGGCTTATTAAAGCTTTGTCTTAGAAGGCTAAAATGCATTGGTTTAAGGTGGAGGATGAGAATTCTAAAAAATTTCATAGGAGCATAAGAGCAAAAAAATATCAGCAGAGAGTGGTGGCTGTCAAGGATATGGAAGGTGTATCGTGTGAAGGCCCTGATTTAGTGAATGATGCTTTTGTGAAGTTCTATAAGAACTTACTTGGTTAAGACATTACTGTGAGGAGTCCAATTCATCAAGCTATTGTGGATATGGGGCCTAAAATCAATGATGTTGAGGCTGATGCCTTACTGGTTCCTTTTACTTCTCAGGAGATTAAGGATGCTGACTTTTCAATTCCTAATGATAAGGCACCTGGTTCGGATGGGTATAGTAGTGGCTTTTTCAAGAGAGCTTGGAGTGTTATTGGTGATGATGTAGTGGAAGCAGTCCTTGATTTATTCAGGACTGGTAAAATATTGAAGGATCTTAATTGTATTGTGCTTACTCTCATTCCTAAAGTCTAATGTGATGAATCAGTGGTGGATTTTCGTCCTATTGCTTGTTGTAATACCTTGTACAAGGTAATTACTAAACAGATCTGTTCAAGGTTTAAGGAGTCTGCTTCCTAATATTACTAAACAGATCTGTTCAAGGTAATTATCCTTAAATTTAATTTTTGAATAAAATTTTAATTTATTAAAATTTAATTTTTGAATTAAATTTTACTTTTCAAAATAAGATGCCTACGTATCCTTACGTTTCTTAAGTAAACTTAAGGAATCAAAGCCCACGTAGTTCTTTTGCGTACCTGAATGGTGGTCGTGGACCGTTGTTGTGACTTTTGACTTAGGTTGTGTCATTTCCGCTAGGGCCTGCATCGGATTCTAATGTATTCATCAACATCCACGGGTCTTCTTCGTCTTGTTCGTCCTCCTTCAATCCTTGTATCCTCTTTTCCGCCTGATCCCAATCTTTTTTGCAAACACATATTTCTATGGTATCAGGGTGTAGGCTAGATCTTTTTTCATCCAATACTCTTTTACCTGCACTAAAAGCTGACTCGGAAGCAACAGTAGAAGCCGGAATTGCTAGGACATCCTTAGCAATTCTAGCTAGAATAGGAAATTGAACTGAATGGGAATGCCACCATTTAATAATCTGAAAATTTTCGTTAGTTCCGAATTGAAAAGATAAATAATCATCTATACCTGAACCTTCGTCTTGGGAGGGTGATGATGTGGATGGTACCCTCAATTTTCCTTTACGAAGAATAGATGCTAGAAAGGGGTCTATGTTTTTCGGCTTTGGTTGTGAAGATTGACCGGGTTGATAAATACCCGCATAATGTTCATATAGTCTATCTAATAATGTCTTACAATCATTTACATAATTATCAACATCATAATCCGTACCAAGAGTTTCGTAATAAAAGGTCAACAAGCTTCTCAATCCTTCAAGCTTGAGACCCGGGTCAAGAATAACTGCAATGCCATAAATATAAGGGAATTCGGCAAAATAGGACATCCATTTTACCTTCATTCCCCACAAGATGTCGGAGACGGCAGGAATTTCACTGTTCTTGCTGCCTTCGTGAATGGCGTGAACTATTTTAATTCCTTCTAATACAACTAAATGTACATTAGGCTCATAAACATAAGAAAAAACGTTAGTAGCATATTCAAATGCGGCAAGTACATCACGAATAATCATTGCAATAGACCAATTGTAGTTAGTAATCATTTCATTAGGCTCCGAACGAGTTTCATTATACAATTCAGTTAAAACTTCACGATATTTAATCGCATCATCTAATAATTTAAAAGTAGAATTCCATCGGGTTACGCAATCTAAACCTATGCATTTTTTCTTTAGTCCTCTTTCCTCACATTTTATTTTATAAGCCCTGCTCATACTACGAGTGACTCTAATCCACTTTACTACACTCCTAATTGGTTTTAATATGGGATATAAGTCTTTAATACCTTCTTGCGCACATAAGTTTAATATATGCGCAGAACATCTAACGTGTAAAAGGCTACCATTAAGTAGTAAAGGTACGTCACTGTCTTGTTTTAAAAAGTCAATAGCACGGGTATTAGCCGATGCATTGTCAAATGAAGCTGAAAAAAGTTTGTCAACCAACTGAAAAAATTTTAAACAATTCACAATACGGGTTTTAATGTTAAAACCCGTATGGTTTTCCTCCATTGCCTCAAAACAAATAATCCTTTTTTGTAAAAACCAGTCATGATCTATCCAATGAACAGTTACACAAATAAAAGGTTCACCTACAAAAGAAGTCCAACAGTCACTAGTTATGCTAACCCGACCATCATAGGTACGGAACATTTCCATCAAATAAGCTCGATAAGAATTATAAAGTTTGATGGTGCGACGTTTAAGGGTGTTTCTAGGAATTCTTCTAAAAGCCGGTTGCATAACAACCCGGTTAAAATGTTCGAAATTGGGGCTTTCCCCATGCGTAAACGGCAATTCATCAAGAATAACATATTCAGAAAATTCATCAATCATTCTATCACGATTATAAACAAAAGGCATACCTGCGCCGGGAGTAGTCGTTGCGTACCCATGGATTTGAGCCTGTCTCGAATCATCTCTTTCTGCACCATCGGGCCCCAAGTGGTGATCCTTTTTTAAATGACGGGCCAATGTTCCGGTTCCATCATTTTTGGCCCACTTGTAACTTTTTGGTTTTTTTGTTTTAGTAACATCTCGACAAATTTTACAAATTGCAGTATATTTGTCGGGATCATTTGTTGCTACTTTGTCATAGTAAGGCCATACCCATGAAGTATGACCTCTTTCTCTTTTACCAGTTGATGTTGTATTAGTGTTACTGTTACTAGGACCACCTTGTTCACTTCCTCCTTAATTAAAAAAAATGAAATTTTAATACTTTATTTTCATAATATATCCATTTTTTGTACATAAATAAACAATTAATTAATTTATTCAAACTCTTGAAAGTATTAATTTCAAGTTATATTATTTACGTAAACAATTAATTTATATTATTAATTTCATGAATGTAAACAATTAATTTATATTATTAATTTCATTAATGTAGACAATTAATTTGTATTATTAACTTATTTATAAACTCATTAATGTAACTATGTAAGTATGTAACTATGTATGAATCAAAATTAATTTCAAATTATATTATTTATATAAACAATTAATTTATTTATATAAACTCATGATTCATAAATGTATGATAAAGTAAACAACTATAATAACTTCAAAAAAATTAATTTTAATTTATACCTTCCATATTATCCTCCGATTCAAATTCGGGAACGTACCCTCCGCCTTCGGCGCCCACCGGAATCTGAGGAGGTGGCATTGATGATGATGATTGATGGGATTGATATGGGTTGGGTCGAGGTGGACGAGGATTTTGTTGATTGTCTAATGCCCTAGCTAATGATTCAATTTCATCGGTATTTATTTCATACGAACCGTGAAATTGATCATTAACATTAGGAAAGATAGGAACATTACCTCTACCATCACCTGATTCACCTCTACCAGCACTACCACCACTAATTCTACCACCACTATTCGTTCCAGACATTTTTTTTTTTTAATTTAGAAACTAATTTAAAATATAAGAACTGAAATTTTAATATAACTACTAAAACTTGAATATAAACTAGTAATTTCTGATTTTTTTTTTTTTTAGTATAAACTTCTAAAATTTAACTATTAAAATTGAGAGATTAAGAATTCAGAATGAGAACTTTGAGAACTAGAGAGAGTAAGAGAAGAGAAGAAGAATGATGTTAATTGTGAAGAATTTGGGGTAAATTGGATGGGTATTTATAGGGGAAAATTGGGAGGGAATATGTAAAATTTAAAAAAAAAAAAAAAAAAAGAGAAATTGCCGTTGCTGTCTTGCTGACTTGCAGCCAGCAGCCCAGCAGAAAAAGGAAAGGAGGGGGGCATGCATTGGGAGAAGGAAGCCATAGCCTCATGCAGGCTGCAGCCATGTAGAGAAAAGGAGAGGCGTAGAGGAAAGAGTAGGCTGCATGCATGCAGAACACGCAGAAACCGTCCGGGCGGGCCTGGGTCACGGTCCGGTCCGGGCCTGGGTTGCGGGCCGAATACGGGTTGGGTCACGGTCCGGGCCGGGTTATCCGGGTTAAACGAACGGGTTGGGTAACGGGCTGGGTTTGGAAAATCCGACCCATGACCCACCCGGTTTGTACCGGGTCGGTCACGGGCCGGGCCGGGTTTACCGGGCCTGACCCATCAGGGCTGAAAACCGGGCCAGGCCGGGCCAACCCGGCCCAGTGGCCACCACTAGATTATATTATTAAAGCATGAATTTTTATTATGTTTCTTGAATAATTTATAAGTTTATGAATTTAATTCTTGATCTAATCATGTTTTTTCTTGATAACAATTTTATGATGACTTCTTTACTGAATAAAATTGATGGAATAATTATGTCGTGGCTAAACTCGTCCTTTTGGGCTTCAAAATGATTGAATCTGTTAAACAGTTGAATCTGTCCAGATATTTTTTTCGAATTTATCAACCCATCTAAATAGGTCTGATTGTAACGAAAATTTAGGTGAGTATCCAGAATAGGGTAATATAATCTGTGTTAATATTTCGTAATTTTTGGAGTTCTTTTGCTATGTAAGAAAATTCAGGAACCAACTTTAGATAAATCTGGCAATCTGGTTATTAGATTCCTTAAAAATAGTAAAAGAACTTATTTTTGTACGAAAATCTTGTGGTTTAACCCTTGAAATTAGTTTAGATGACAGTAATAATTTCCAGAATAAACAAATTCATTAATTGGTCGATCTATAATTTTATTCGGTAAAATCAGAATTGGATGGTTTGTGTAATTTAATTATTTAAGTTACTTCTAGAGTTTATTTGGGCTAATCCTTTATAACTTACCTAAAACTTAATATAAGGAGTGGAACGTTAAATGTTTCGACTTGGGTATTCTTCTGCGAAAAGCTATAAGTTTGTGTATTTGATTACTTAATTTCTAGTGAAGATGTTTTCTTGTGATATGCGTTGTATGAATTGTTGAACTTGTTGATCAATAATGGTATGATAATTTGATGGCTTGATGCGTGATGATGATGAAGAGTGTGTGATCTTGTTTGATGTTTTACTTGGAGTCTTTTGAGTCTTGTTGAGTTGAGTCGTGTCGTGTCGAGCGGTTGAAGACCGTGCGTCTATTAGTTTATCAGTGATAAACTGATCGGGTCTATCGGTTCATCTGTGATGAATCGTGTGGGGAAAGTTTTGTGTGATTGATTGAGATTTAGAGTCATGTCGAACGGTTAAAGATCGTGCGTCAAGCGCTACTTAAAGATCGCGCGTCTATCGGTTAATCGGTGATGAATCGTGCAGGGCAAGTCCTTTTTTGTTAGTCTTGTTATTGGTTGTAGACCGAGCGTCATGTAGTCATTGAACTTGTGTTTATGCGTGTCGTACACGATAGTGCCTGTTCTAGATTGATGTGAATTATATTGCTATTGATGATTGTTAAGTTTTCCGCTGCTAATTCTGTTGTTGAACTTGTTACTGTGATCGTTGTTGTTCCTGTGTTCTAACCCTGTTATTTCATGTAATGTGGTCCTACTTCTAAGTAGGACAGTCTAGTTACTCGCCACTGATGGTGGACCCCCAATTCTATTTTGCAAGTTAGCAAGATAGAGGCTAGAGTCGGGATGAGTTAGTCGAATGTCTAGGCCCCTGTTTTCTTTTCCTACTTTTGTAATTAGTTTTATTTCCAGTTTTTAGGACTAGATTTCTGGTTGAGTTAACCTTTTGTAATTGGGATCTCATTATCAATAATAATAAATATTATTTCCATGAGTCTTAGTTATATTCTTATATTATAAATTGATTGGTAACTGCCTGTTTATGATGTTATCACCGTTAACGTTCGTTGGCAAAATACAGGGTGTTACAATCTCCCCTTATCCACGACCTAAATCTAAGCTTCGATTGATTTGTAATTCATGGTGGTATGAGTTGTGGATCTCTTACCCTAGTCCTTTTTATTCTTGCTTTCATAGTTTAGTTTTAATTAGTCCCGTAATTCACTCCACCATTCACAAGACGTACTATCCATGCCATTGACCTAGCTTGTTCGATGCTTATGCCTAGATTAGTGCGATGTACCTTCCCCGTGTTCGAAACCCCCACTCTTACTAAAACGAGGGTTTTTATTTGGTGAAAATCCCTCTATCAGTGAGCAGTCGGATTTCAAGTTTCATTATAGATGTGAAGCTTTGAAGATGAATCATTTAGCATTTGCTGATGATTTGATCTTGTTCTCTCATGGTGATGTGAAATCTGTGGCTAGCTTGTTGAGGTGTCTTGCTACCTTTGCTGAGACTTCAGGGTTATGTGCTATTAATGGTAAGTCTGCAATTTATACTTGTAATGTGGAGGATGGTGTTCTTGACCAGATTATGGAGATGTCAAGGTTTTTAAGTGAGGAGTTGCCTTTCAGATATCTTGGTGTGAATATAAATGCAAAAAAGCTTTCTCCTAATGATTGTAGCCTCCTGGTAGACAAAATAGTGGCAGGGCTTAGGTCTTTGGGGGCAAGGACTCTATCTTATGCTGGAAGACAGTCCTTGTCACTACTATAATAAAAGTTTAATGCAACGCCTAAAAAGTGTTGCTTTAAGTTGCTTAAAACGTTGCAAAAGGCCTAATGCAACACTCTATAAACAGTTGCATTTGTTGCCATTGCATTAGACCTAATGCAACAGTTATGGAAGCCTAATGCAACGGTTTATAAACAAAAGTATAAACTATTGCATTAGGTCTTTTAATTTGCAATAGTTAAATGTGCCTAATGCAACGGTTTTTACAATAATTATCAACCATTGCATTAGGTCTTTTGTAATGATTACAAAGCCTAATGCAACGGCTCATAAGAAAATAATTAACCACTGCATTAGCTTTTTTAATAATTTTTTTGAGAGGTAAATAAGAAATTATTATTAAAACAAACAATATTATGTACATCAAAAAATGCATGAGCTAAAGGGCTCAAGGCCATACAGAATATTTATTTTATTATAATTAATCACCAAATCAGCTCATCATATACATCCATTATCTCACTAAGAAAAACAAACAAAATTTCAATACAATCACATATAACCTATAACAAGAACAAGAAAACGAATGTGCGTTTAAAAAAAGCAAAACAGGACACCAAATGACCAGAAACAAAGCAACAAGACAACCTAGAAGCATAGGCTAGTAGGTGCAATGACCCAGAAACTGCCAACGGCTGCAGCGCCACAGTAGCACGTAAGCAACAACCAACAGCGGCGGCCTAGCAGCAGCACGCAAGCAATAACACCCTTGGGACAGCCTGAAAACAACATCAGACCTAGAACAATGTGATTTGATTTCAAGTAGTTAACTGAAGTACCCATCAATAATGAACCTAAAGAAGATAACTTGCCAATGAGACTCTTGGCCTGTTGGTAATTAATATTATTGGTTGCGATCAAGCTCTTTTATAACCAAATTGGATACAATTATGTTTATACCTGCTTTAAGAAGCAAATAGCATGCTCTTCCATCTCCATTAACTACTTCGATTCACGTCCATATGCTCTTGTAAATTTATAATCTTATGTTGGTTCTGGTGAACCACGACAAGTCCAGCCCCTGCAATTGGAGGATCTACCAACAAAGGGTTCGCTTCTGTGAGTATTGAAGCCATTTCATTTGTAGCCCATGATAGTATCTCAGAGGGAATTTTGCGCCCTCTCCTCATCATGGATGCGATGGAAGCAATAGAATATCGTGTCAACATAAAGTTGAGCTCCAATTTTGCTGCATGTAATAAGAGTTGGAACATTTGTTTGATTATTGTTGATGATTTCATATCTATGTTTCGTTGGCCTATATTTGGTTAGGCTTTTTTTGGGTAGAGTTCCATACCCAATGTTCGATTGGGCTTTTTTAGGGTAGAGTTCCATACCCAATGGATTCTATTTCCAACCCATCCCCCTTGAATCCCAATCCCCCCTTCCCCCCTAAGATTCTATATCCATTCCACACTAGTATCAAACCCTAATTTAGTTATCTATTTTGACAAGCAGCAAGCTTAAGCAAGAGCTAAAGTTCTTGCAGGCGAAATATCAACTGCAATCTAATACAAGAGCAAACAATAAAATCAACAAACTCAGAAAAATAATTTCAAGAAAGATAAATCAATAGTCAAAAATCAAATGGGTAACATAGTGATTGATGATGAGCGGAATAAAATTTGACAAAAAATCTTCTTCTTCGTGCTGCAACCATTGAAGCTTCATATTTTTTAAATTCTTTTCATTCCCCTTTCCGTCATTTTCATCCTATCCATTGGTAAAAAATTTCAGTTGCACTTTGGATCAATAGTAGTTGACAGAATGCATTTGATAAATAGGTTGCATCCAATTTCAACAAGCAGACTTTATTTTTTTTATAATGCTAATAGTAACATAAGAGAAAAGATATTGAAGAATTATTACACAAATCAACTCCATAGTAACTCAAAATCACCAAATCGAGCTTATAAATACGTCAATTTCAACAAGTAAAGAAACTAGACCAAAAACCCCCCAAATTGATTGAAAACACAAAGAACCCTAACTATCATAAAAATTCAGAAGTAACAAGTGTTAGTTCAATGTATACTCAAGAAGGGGGGGTTGAATTGAGTATATGTGTTTTTTCAATCGTTTTCAAGTTTTGTGTATACTTTTGTGAGAACAACGAGAGAACAGTAAGTAAAGAGTAAGGACACAAAGATTTAACGAGGTTCGGCTTCTAAACAAGCCTACTTCCTCCACTCTCTCACCAATATTATTAATCAACTCAGAATAATAACAAGGTTACACACTCAATTAAATGCTACAACTATGTAACACTTAATTCCCCAACTGTTAACTCTAACAGTTCACTCAGTGTTCACAGAACACTCCCCAACCACTTCCCTATAAGTGGTTCAGATATTACAAACTTAAATCTCCGTAAGTTTTTCTCTTCAAGATGGATATGGAGATAGTTTTGGACTAAAGATAGACTCTCAGAAAATATTACTTAGTTTTCTTTGGAGAGCAAAAGTCTTCTAGGGTTTTTTGCAAAGATTGTTTATATAGACAAGGAAAACCGTTCCCTAGAAGTGTGCTGGAAGCTCCCCTAAATTGTGCAAAAGTATCAGCTGACACAAGTGTACAGTTACCTGTTCCAGACCTTTGTGTCCTACCACTGTTTGCAGCGGTTAATACCCAAAAGTCCAACAAGTACATTGCATTTAATGAGCTGATTTTGCAAATCAATTTAGCAGATTTCCAAAGTACAAGTGATCCAAATTTTTCAAATAAATTTTCAAAAATGATTTTGAACTCGAAAATCTGTACGGATCACGTGCGTAATACTGAGGTCTGTTCCCACAGTGGTCTCAGTACTACTAAGTTTACGTCTGGCAAAGGGAACTGTTCCAAGCTTGTTTTGTGCCTGTTCTTAGCTTGTTCTTGGGCTGTTCTCTTTACTGGATATAAACTTAAGATCTTTTTGCTCTTTACTTAAAAACAATAAGAATATTTTCCTAAGCCTATTTTACATGAAGATCCTAGAAATATAAAAATAAAAAGGCTCCAAGCTCTTGGCTTCTGATCTTCAAGTATTTCAAGGCCTTCATGATTGCCTTGATGAGTCCTCACTCGATTCAACCTGTTCATATACAATTATACATAGATATCAAGTATAGAGGACTGGTTTGTCATCATTCAAATCAAACATGGTTCAACAATTTCCCCCTATTTGATGATGACAAACCATGAAGTTCCCCCTGAGAACAGTATCCAATTATTTCAAAATAAAATAACTGTTCAGAGGAACTGGTCTTGCACTGTGCCTGTAGTCAGATTCATAATCTCAGAGAATAAAAAATATACAGCAGACTAAAGCACAATTAGACTGATAACAATGATCAGTCACTCATCACATTACTCAATTTATTATTGATTTTCAGCATTAGACCTGTAACCTGCAAGACTTATCAATTATCAAATGTAGCAAGAGAAATTTCAATTTCACTTGGAAGAATTTTCTTCTAGTTGGGATGGGTAGGAGCACTTGATTTGAATTCAAGATGCTCCTAGGCAAAAAGCTGGGCCATCTCTTAACAAGGTCTGAACCTTGTTCAGGTTGCTACAATTGATACTAGGAACTTCACCTGTCCTATTCCCCCTTTTGGCATCATCAAATGACAAAAACAATCACAGCACAAAATTAGGAGAAGGCAACAAGTAAAGTCAAATACAAGCATAATATTAACACAGCATTCTAGAGATGCTGTCTCACATGTGAGTACCTGCAACTCACAATCCCAAACTGTTCAAGTGCACACATAAGTTAATAAAATATACAGACCAGGACCATTCTGCAGAGAAGTTGTTTATCAGAAATGGTCAAAAACTAAAGGTAGCAA
The DNA here is from genome assembly GCA_951394345.1 of Salicornia ramosissima. Taxonomy (NCBI): domain Eukaryota; kingdom Viridiplantae; phylum Streptophyta; class Magnoliopsida; order Caryophyllales; family Amaranthaceae; genus Salicornia; species Salicornia ramosissima. The sequence continues at coordinate 35,195,658 of OX596238.1, forward strand.
TTGTTCAGAGAAACCAGAGTAATTGTTCAGAAAAACCAGAGAAAAGAAAGTTTGAGATCAATGTTAGTAGGGAAGGGGGTAGGCTAAGAAGAAGTGGAGTCAGCATCATCATCAGAATCCTCAGTAGAATCCTCATTCTCATCTTCTTCACTCTGCTCCTGCTGCTTCTTCTTGACTTGGGCTATGATGGGAACTGGCCTCTTGGTGGTCTTGGGCTTGAAGCTGGAAGAGGAGGCAAGCTTTTCTTCATGGGAGTCCAGTCGTGCTGATATGTTCTTTATAGAGCCATCCAGAGAAGTACACAGAGCATTGACACTAGCCATCATCTGTTGCAGTAATTCCCCATGTGTCTGCACCTGTCTGAACAATGACCCAGTTGCTTCCTCAGACCTAGAACTGCTTGTTCTTCTTGCCCCTGTGGTCCTCTCTTCATCCCTCATTTTCAGCATACCACCCTCAAAGGTCATCCCCTTCTGACCTAGGATCTGGTTGGTGAGGACAGACATTTTCTTGACCTCACCACTCAGATGAACCTTTCTACTTTGGAAAACCAAAGTAAGCCAGGCACCATAGGGTAGAGAGTGGTTGGACCTTTCCAGAATGCTAACCATATGAGCTAGCATGAGACCAGGGAGACTCAACTTAATTTTCTCATAGAGACAATAAATAATCACAGCATCCATCTTCCTAACATCCATTCTGCCCTGAGCCCTGGGGAGTACTATCTTAGAGGCAACTGTATGGAACAGCCTCATTACTGGTTCCCTTAATTGGCCAATAACATAGCCAGCACCATCAGTTGGAGAACTAGTAAAGAGAGTGGTCTGTATGTGTTCTGTACTGACCTCAGGAATAGTTGGCCAGTTGTCCTTGGAATAATCACAGAATCCACCCCTTGGTACACCTAGTACCTCCCCTAGACTCTTCTTTGAAAGAGTGATGTCGATCCCCTCGACCTCACTCCAGACCTTCCCCTTCTCTAACTTCCCCAACTTAGAGTAAAACTCTTCAACACAAGTTTCAAAAACATCAAGCCTCTTATCAAATAGCCCTTCCCAGCCCTGAAACTCTATGGCCTCTTTAAATTCGTCTAAAAATGGTTGACTCATCCAAGACATGGGACATGAAAAACCAAATAGGACACCCCTACCACTTAGTTCATACAGTGGTTCAGAAGTGGTCTTACCTTTCTTCTTGGCAGGAGTCTTGTCAGAGGTAGAGGCAGCTTTCCTTTTCTTTTCTGCTGGGAGCTTGGTTGCAGGCTTGGGATTTTTTGAGGCTTTATCCTTCCTGGCAACACTTTTTACCCTTTTCTTCTTTCCATCCTTCTTCTCTTCAAAGACCAATTCAGCAGGTTCCTTCTTGATTTCTTCCTTACAGACCCTTGTCCTCAAGGGCCTGGTTCTTTTTCCTTGTTCCTTTTCACCTTGTACAACACCGGTGATCTCGACATCCATATCCTGAACATTGGTGTCATCATCCTTCTTTTCCATTTCTTCCTTTTCAACTTCCTTCTCTTCAGAGCTTGGCACTGGTTTCTGTGTGGTCTTTGGTGATGATGTGGGTGACTTTTCTGATGGTGGAGAGGGTAATGGGGTTGTTTCTTTTTGTGGTGGAGAGGATGGTGGAGTTGTGAATTTCATTGGTGACTGTGGGGGAGGAGTTTTGGCTTTTGTGGGAGATGGTGGTTTTAGTGGAGGAGAAGATTTTGTAGGCTGTGACGAGTGTTGTTTGGGTGATGGAGAGGATGATTTCTTAGATGGTGATGGTGTATTCTGAGGTTGAGGTGGTGGTGATGTTTTAGGGCTTGGTGGAGGAGTAGATTTCGTATCGGGCTTGCATGTGCCTTTAGACTCAGCAACTGTTTCTGTTGTGGTTTGATCCTTGATTTTTTCTTCCTTTTCTTCTGTGTGGTGGTGTTCAGCAACCACTACATTTTATGATTCTATCTCAGCCTTAGAGGGGGTGAAATTTGGAGATTGGCTTAACCCACGACTTTTCTTCCTTGCAGCCTTGCTTTTCTTTCTACCCATTTTGATTAGATTTGCAGAGTTGATGAAAGAGAGAGAAAGAAACCGAATTTGAATTCTTAAAGAGGATTTTGATGATGGTGCTTAGGGTTTGAGAGAAAGGATTACTTTGAGAGAGAAAGAGACAGTTAGAGAGAAATCAATGTGATAAAATGAATTAAAATGGAGAAAACCGGCAGTTATTCGAAAAGATAAAGTAGAAGTAACTTCTACACTGTTCACAACGGTCATGTGTCAGAACACTTAACTCCTCAATTTCAAAATCGAGAATTCAGCAGTAACTGATATAACCGATGTAGGGAACTGGTCTTACGATGGTCTGACGCTGATCTGTATAAATTAAAAACTTTAATGCAACTTACAATTAGGCAACTTAGAGATACCACACATTGGAACAGTATCAGCATAAGAATTTTGAGACCACTTGCATCAATGACATTTAAGAGTTAACCAGCCCTGCTTATTTACACTAATGATCATAAAGTCAAACATAGCCAAAAAGTGAAAGATAAGTCCTAAGGAACTAGGATCTAATCCTTACCATACCAAGTAATGTGTGGAGTTTGACAAACACTTCCCTGCTCAGGGGTTTAGTGAAAATATCAGCCAATTGTTCTTCAGATCTGCAAAATTCAAGATTCACATTTCCTTTTTCAACATTGTCTCTGAGAAAATGATGTCTGATTTCAATATGTTTGGTTTTAGAGTGTTGGACAGGATTTTTTGAAATGTTTATAGCACTGGTGTTATCACACAATATGGGAACACTTCCGGAACAGACCCCAAAATCCTTAAGTTATGTCTTTATCCAAAGCAATTGAGCACAGCACAAAGCAGCAGCTATGTACTCTGATTCAGCTGTGGATAATGCCACTGAATTTTTTTTCTTAGATCCCCATGAAATGAGACAAGAACCTAAGAAGTGAGCCATTCCTGAAGTGCTCTTCCTGTCCACACTAAAACCAGCATAATCAGCATCAGTGTATCCTAAAAGATCAAAATTGCTTCCCTTTGGATACCATAAGCACATGTCCTCAGTACCACTTAGGTACCTAAAAATTCTCTTAACAGCTTTTAGATGAGACTCTTTTGGGTTGCTTTGAAATCTTGCACACAGCCCAACTGAGAACACTATGTCTGGTCTACTAGCTGTTAAGTAGAGAAGTGAGCCAATCATACCTCTGTATAGCTTATCCTCAACATCCTTTCCTTTCTCATCTAGGCTCAGTTTAGAAGAGGTAGGAATAGGTGTGTCATAGGACTTGCTATCTTGCAGACCATATCTCTTGAGCAGCTCCTTGAGATACTTCTGTTGATGAATCATGATTCCATCATCCACTTGCTTGATTTGAAGCCCTAGGAAGAAACCAAGCTCTCCCATCATGCTCATCTCAAATTCACTTTTCATTAGGTCTGCAAACTCATCACACAAAACAGAATTAGTAGCCCCAAACAAAATATCATCAACATATACCTGGACCACTAACAGATCTGTTCCCCTTTTCTTTAAGAATAGAGTTTTGTCCACTGAACCTCTCTCATAATGATTTTCAATAAGAAAGCTAGAGAGTCTCTCATACCAAGCACAAGGGGCTTGTTTGAGGCCATAAAGAGCTTTGTCTAACTTATAGACATGATCTGGACAAACTCTATCCTCAAAGCCAGGGGGCTGTTCCACATACACATCTTCTTTCAAATAACCATTTAGAAAAGCAGTTTTAACATCCATTTGAAAGAGTTTAAAGTTCATGTGGGCAGCAAATGCAATCAAAATTCTTATTGCCTCAAGCCTGGCTACTGGAGCAAAGGTCTCATCATAGTCTATTCCCTCTTGTTGGTTAAACCCTTGAACCACTAGCCTGGCCTTGTTTCTGACTATGGTACCTGAGTCATCCATTTTGTTTCTGAAGACCCATTTGGTTCCAATAACTGACATCTCATTGGTTCTTGGTTCAAGATGCCAAACCTGATTTCTTTCAAACTGGTTCAACTCATCTTGCATGGCCAAGATCCAATCAGGATCAGTTAGAGCAATCTTATAGTCAGTTGGTTCTATGTGAGATAAGAAGGAGAAATAAGCACAGAAGTTCTTCCAAACAGAATTTCTAGTTTGGACTCCTTTTGATAAATCACTGATGATTTGATCAGAAGGATGAGAGCTTCTTTGCTTAAACATACTCTTTCTTACAGCATTAGAGTCACCTAAGTTAGAACCAACACTAGTGGAAAAAAGAGATTTTGCTGCGACCTATTTGCTGCGGTTATTAGGGATTATCCTAATAACCGCAGCAAATAAGCTATTAAGATGTTTGCTGCTAGTCATTTGCTGCGGTTATTTGGATAAGTCCAAAAACCGCAGCAAATTACTTTAAAAAAAAAATAAAACACTCATATATCTCTCCACCCTCTTTGCTCACACGGTTTCATTATCAAACCAAAAAAATAAAAAAACTCACACTCATCTCTCCACCCTCACCTTTACCCGACGAAGCACGAAGCAGGAAGCCAACACAACCCAACCGTCGCCGACCACCAGCCAACACCATCCTAACCGCGCCTGCGGTCATGTCTACTGTTGCTATCGTCCACCACCACGCCCAAGGTAACCCCCTTCCTCCTCTTCTTTTCAGATCTAGGGTTTCATTTTTGTGGTTCATTTTCTCAAAAATTTTCTCGTTTTTTCAGATCTAACATTAGATTTTGTGTTTTTATTCAATTTTATTGAAGGTTTTCAATTTTTTATGGTTAGATTTCAATTTTTAAGGGTAGATTTTTAAAATTTCAAAATATGATTTATTTATATTTTTTTGCTCGATTTTTTTTGTGGTTTTTAGGGTTGTATTTTTCTAGGGGTTTTTTTCCATTTTTTTGGATTCTAGATGTTCATTTTTTCTAGGGTTTTGATTTTGATTTGTTGTTGTTGTGCTGTTGTTGTGCTGCTGTTGTTGTTGTGTTCTTGTTGCTGTAGGGGCTGGTAAGGGGGACAGAGCATTTTAGGGGGAAGGGGTGAAAGGGTGGGGGAGGGGGAAAGGGGGCTATGGTGGGAGGATGGGGGCTGCAGGGAGGGGGAAATGGAACCCTAAGCTTGGATGGGGGTTGTTATTATTGTTGTGTTGTAATTTACCAAACTCATTTTGCTTCTGGACATTTGCAGTTACATGATGCTGCAATTTGAAGTTGTATCATTATCTGACCATTTCATTAGAATCATTTTTGTTTGGAGTTTGGACATTTAGGCCTTCAAAATAACTGTAGATCAGATTAAGAACGTATTATTGACTTGAGGTTGTTTGTGGTTGTTTAAGCCAATTTTGGTTGCTGCGCTGTCCTGCTTTTGTATCTTGATTCATAATGTAAATCATGTTTATCTATTGTGGAGATTGCTAAGTGCTTGCTGGTTTTTGTTATCACAAGCTGAATTTCTCAGCCTCCTATAAAGATGCTAGAAATTTTCCCTTTGTGAGACTTTCAATTTACTACTTTTAATAATACCTTCTATGTGAAGACTTGTTCTTAGATTGTACTCATGATTCATGAATATCTTCCATTTTCTTTTTTAGGATGAGACCGCTATACGGTTAGTTGATTCATATTTAAAGTCATCGGAATACAGGCCTATAAATATATTTGTGAAATTTTATTCAGGTACAAATCTTCTATCTCTGCTTTGACAGTCACTTTAGTAAGGTTCAAGTTCAACGTAGATTTTGAACCCAAACCGACTAAGATCATGTTTGGTATTGTTATTTTTTAGTGTTGGAAATTGAAGTATATAAGCCTTTATATTATATATTGTTTGATATAAGATATTTGTAAAACATGTCCTTTCCTGATGGAAACCATTAACAATTTAACACCATTTTGTTAGCCTTCTCAACCTTGTGGACACAAAATCCTTCCCTCTCTAATTTGTTTTCATTCCATTTTTCTTAATTACACCAAACAACAAACAATGGGATCTCATAATATTACCCTTTTCCTTTCTAATTTGTTTCCATAACTAGTTGTCCACGGTGCCAGAACTTAAGGGCCAAACCAATCAGAACTTAACATTTTTATTTGCTGTTTTAACATTTTAACATTTTTGTTTTTTCAAGTTCTTAACATTTTTATTTTGGTGATGCAGGGAAGATATTGGAATGACTCTTAGACTTGTGGTTAATTACAGTGGAATGAAAATCGATAGTGTTAGAGAGTAAGTTCATATATTTATTATGTATTATCTTTTAGTATATGATGACTTATATATTGATGGTTCGGATTCACAATTAGTATGAAAGATAGCTTTTTCTTTTGGTTTAGGAGCCATTTGCTGTGGATATTGAGGTTTCATTGTTTAATTTCTAAATATGCTGAGAATTCTATCTTTATTTATTTTTTTATTTTTTTCTTTTGGATATGTCCAATTTGTTTCACTGAATGGCATCACTTACCAATTTAGTGATCACATTCTAATGTAACAGCATTTATTTTCCTTCTGTTTTCCATTGTGTATGTTATTTCTGTAGGTGGCAGGACCAATGTCTATGTGCCCCTATCTATATATAGTCTATTCACACACAAACAGAAATGCAAACCCAAAAATCAAAAGTAATAGGAAAAAAGCAAGAAAAATCCCTATTTTAACATCTTCTCTAATTCATTCAATCCTTTAATCATTACAAGAAACCCATACCATTTAATCTATGTTTTTTACATTAATCATCTCAATCTTTTTCATTTATTTATGGGGTTATCCATTTTTTTTTTTATTTGATTAATTAACTGCAACCTTTCATTTTCAGGGTAGCAGGGACTTGTGCAGGGACAGTGCGTAGCAGGGACTTGTGCAGTAAGTAGTTTCTTCTTTTTCTCTACTCTCCTATTATCTTTTCTCTGGTTTTTCCTTGTGAGCCTGTTATATATAGAGTTTGGGCAACACCATGATACCAGGTTACCAGTAGCATGCTGGGTGTGTGCTTTGACCGAACTGTAATCTATTGAAATATTCCATATTTTATCACCGGGGGGGGGGGGCCCTTGCTTACCTTTTCCAAACAAACAAGTGCAAGATATGATGATAATAGAGTTAGGGAGTCTCCTGTCAAGCGGTCTGACGAGATTACTTTTAGATTAAAAAAAATTGACTTCCGAATAAACCATAACTTTGTATACTTCATCCGTCTTAATTGTGGGTTTAGATTTTCCTTGTTCTGCTGAGGATTCGGGTGGTACACCATCATGTTACAAGAAATTTTGTAATATCTTTGGCATCAATTTATGGTAGATCATTTGTACCTTTTTGTATTATTTCTTTTTATGTTGAATGAAGTGTGTGTTTTTAAAGGATAAGTTTTTGATTTGCTCAACTTTCTAGGAGGAAAAAACGATGAAGTCTGCTCCGTCAAAATATGTCTTTTTAAGATATTAATGTGTGGCTTCTGGCGTGAGTTCTGTGGCTTTTGGACTCCTTTGCTGTAATGTGTTTTAAGTTCTGATTGGTTTGGCTTAAGTTTGATTTGTTTCATTTATCCTTTGCAAGGTAGAAATTCCTTATTTTTGCTGATTTTGTTTTGGTTTTTGTCATCTATCAGCCTGTTAGATGTTGCCCTTGTGTTGTGGTGTGGCTGTGTAATAGAGGAGACATGTCAGAAGAAAGATGGATGCTTGCAGTTCAAATTAAATTAATCGATGGTCTGACTTTGTTAATGAACTACTGCTGTTGTTAATAATCGTCGTTGTTTAGATTTGGTTTATGTTCATTTAGTTCTTTTTTTAATTAATGTTCAAATTTTGGATGTATGCATAATTTTCTAATGTATGATTGAAATTTTATAAAGTTGAATCAAATTATATGGTTATTTTTTTTGAAGCCTTGTTTAATCCAAATTAAAAAAAATGAATAAAATTGGGACCAATTTGGTTCCAATTTTATTCATTTTTTTTTTAATTTTTTAGGAATCCTATTTGCTGCGGTTATAAGCTATAACCGCTGCAAATATCACCCTATTTGCTGCGGTTATAGCTTATAACCGCAGCAAATAGGTTCTTATTTGTTGCGGTTATTTGTAATAACCGCAGCAAATAACTTATTTTTTGCTGCGGTTCAACCGCAGCAAATGACAAAGTCGGTATTTGCTGCACCCTTGATTTGCTGCGGTTCATAACCGCAGCAAATACCCCTTAAATAACCGCAGCAAAAGGCTTTTTTTCCACTAGTGCAATGTCTGTACTGGTTCCCCCTATTTCATTTTCATTTTGAGAGGGTGGATCAGTTTGTTCAGTGTTCTCTCCCACATCATCTTCAGATGGATGGGCAGGAGAGTCACTGAGTTCAACAACCTGCTTAGCATTTCCTTCTGCTGCACCAGACTCATTGTTGTTTTCAGGAGGAGTTTGAGGGTCTGGTTCAGCAGTGTTCTCTGGTTCAGCTCCAGTGAAATTTGTCATTCCAATATTAAAGCCTTCATCATCATCTACCTGCACAGGCTTGTTGAACATGTTAGTTTCATCAAACAATACATGGATACTCTCTTCAACACACAAGGTTCTTTTGTTGAAAACTTTATATGCCTTGCTATGAGGAGAATACCCTATAAAAACAGCTTCATCACTCCTGGGGTCGAACTTGTCCAAACTGGTCTTACCATTGTTGTGTACAAAACACTTATAACCAAATATCCTTAAGTGTTCAATGTTTGGTTTTCGACCCCTTAGAAGTTCATAAGGTGTTTTTCTTAGTATTGGTCTTAGCATAACCCTATTGAGTATGTAGCAGGATGTACTCACAGCATCAGCCCAAAATTTCTTGGACAGACCACTCTCTAGAAGCATGGTTCTAGCCATTTCTTCTAGAGTGCGATTCTTTCTTTCAACAACTCCATTTTGTTGTGGAGTTCTGGGGGCTGAGAAGTTGTGAGAAACACCATGCTCCATACAATAGGTTATGAAGCTAGCATTATCAAATTCTGACCCATGATCAGATCTGATGGATGCTAACTGATGATTGATCTTGTTCTGGACTTGTTTCACTAGTATTTCAAATTCATTAAAAGTTTCATCTTTGTATTTCAAGAATATGGTCCAAGTGAAACGAGAGTAATCATCAACTAAGACAAATACATAACTAAAGCCATTTCTACTTTGTACACGTATAGGTCCACATAAATCCATGTGTACAAGTTCAAATGGTCTAGAGGAACTGACCACTTTCTTTGGTTTAAAAGATGATCTTACATGCTTGCACTTTGCACACTCTTGGCAGAGCTGGTCTGCCACATATTTGATATTAGGTAAACCTAATACCAATTCTTGTGTTCTCAACTTGTTGAGCAAAGTGAAGCTAACATGTCCTAATCTTTTATGCCAAAGCCATTGGTCATCCTCTACAACACTAAGGCAGAGGGCACTGTTCTGTGGAAGTTGATTTAAGTATGTAATATACACATTGTTATGCCTTGTTCCTTCACAGACCAGTTCCCCTGTCTTAGAGTTCACTATGTGACAAGTGTTTGATTCAAAATTCACTTTATTTCCCTTGTCACATAGTTGAGATATGCTCAAAAGGTTATGTTTCAGACCTTCTACATGGTAAACATTGTCAATTGCTTGGGAGAGTGACTTACCAACCTTACCTACTCCTTTGATAAGTCCTTTGCTATTGTCACCAAATGTCACGTGCCCTCCCTCGAATGCAGTGAGTGAAAGGAATTGTTCTTTATCCCCGGACATGTGTCTTGAGCAACCACTGTCCAAATACCAATATGGCTTTCCTTTCACTCGTACCTGCACAAGCAAACTAAAGGTTAGTTTTAGGAACCCAAACCAGCTTGGGTTCCTTGTTCTTTGAAATACTTTCAACCTTGACTTTCCTAACCCACACTTGTTGGGTATAGGCTTTATTTTTCTTGTCATGTTTCTTTTTGGTGAAACATTTGTTAGTAACATGACCACTCTTACCACAGTAGGTGCAAACATGCATATCCTTGGCAAATATATACTTGCCTTTCTTGAATTCATTTAACCATGTGTTGTCTCTGCCAAGAACAGTTGTAGAACTAGATCCAGAATACCCTAAACCAAACCTTTGAGAATTTCCAGGTTAGGATGTGAGGATGTTTAGGGTTTTCTGAGCATCTAACATTTTGTTCAATTGGTTCATACAATCTGTTAGCTCATTTTCCTTGTTCTCAAGCCTCTTAAGTTGAACTTCATTTTGTTTCTCAAAAGATTTTAAGTCAAGTCTAGTCTTTTGAAGTTCATCTTGTAGTCTTGAGACCAGGGAGGGATCTGGTTCGTCACTGATCTTCTTGGTGTTTTCTTGTTTTAGCAAGATGAGTTCAGCCTCAAGATCACATATCTTAGCTATGCACTCATCATGTAAAACATCCAAAACCTCATCAAAGGCAGTGGGAGAACCAGCCTCTTCAGAATTCTTGAGCTCACTATGTTCCTTGTGTAAATCTTCAAGTTTTTCAATTAAATGGTCATATGCAAGTATGACATCAGATTTACTCAAGGTACATGTGTCTTTTAGCAGTTCAAAGTTTGAATTATGTGTGATAAATTTCTTGAGCTCATTAAACCCCTTTTCAATTTTTTCAAAAAGTTCATCCTCTTTAGGAACTGGTTTGGAGTTTAGTGTCTCAAGTTCCATTTTATGCTGATCTGCTGTTATTTCAAGTTCAGAAATTTTTTCTTTAAGTTCTTCACAAATAAACTCAAGTTCAGCAGATCTAGCACCACATATTTCATACTCTCGAACTGTTTCTTTTAATTTCTTTTTGTTGTTCTGATAAGCAGACCCAACACTAATGCATTGATCAATAGTGAATTCAAGATAGTCAAGCAGTTCATCTCTATCTAGATTATGCATATTTGCCTTTAAATCATTAAAACATACCTGGTTGTCATCTGAAGCGCTTCCACCAGCCATGAGACAGAGAACTTCTTCTTCTTGCAAACAGACCTCAGACTGGTCTGTGCATGTGAGAGCAGTTAGACAGAGATTTGCTTCTTCTTCATCTTCCTCATTTTCTGATTCTGAATCTCCCCAAACTGCAGCCAACATAGCTCTTTTGAAAACCTTCTTCTCAGTCTGGACTCCAGGATTTCCTTTGGGATTTTTCCATGTTAGACACTCCTTGATTCTGTGCCCCATTTCCCCACATTTAAAGCAACCAGCATAGGAACTGGTTTTCCTGAACTGTCCAGAACTGTTCCTTCCTTTTACAAGCTTACCCTTGGACTTTGTCCTAAGGTATTTTTCAAACCTTCTGGCCATGAGACTTATATCATCTTCATCATCCTCAGATTCCTCTGCTTTGAGGACCATTTCCTTGTTTTTTGAGCTAGATTCAGCCTTTGAATCTACCAACATCTCATGAGTCATCAAGGAACCAATAAGTTGTTCTAGAGATAGTGAGGACAAATCCTTTCCTTCTTGTATGGCTGTTACCTTGGGCATCCACTTCCCTGATAGGCTTCTCAACATTTTCCTCACCAACTCTTCACTTGAGAAGGTCTTTCCCAATGAATTTAGTTCATTTACAATGGTCATGAACCTTGTAAACATGTCCTTTATGTTTTCATCTCTAGTCATTTCAAAGACTTCATATTTTGACATAAGCATGTCAATTTTTGACCTTCTCACTTCAGAGTTGCCTTCATATGCAAGCTCTAGTGTATCCCATATTTCCTTTGCAGAAGAACAAGCTAGAATTCGATTTACCTCACATTCTGCAATTCCTTGTTGGACAAGTGACATTGCCTTTGCATTTTTCTCCAGCTTCTTGTAGTCTTCACTTGTTTACTCTTCTTCTGTCTTTGGAACTATGAGCCCTTCCTGATTCTTCTTGAGGATGGACGTGGGTCCATTTTTGACAATCATCCAGCACTCATAATCTATCCCAATGATAAGATTTTTCATGCAATTTTTCCACCAGGAGTAGTTAGTGCCATTGAACTTGGGGAGTCTTGAACTATTTGATTCTTGAGTAGACATCTTCTTGCTCCTCTAGGTAGTTAACCTTTTGAGAAGTTAGGCTCTGATACCAATTGTTAGTTCAATGTATACTCAAGAAGGGGGGGTTGAATTGAGTATATGTGTGTTTTTCAATCGTTTTCAAGTTTTGTGTATACTTTTGTGAGAACAACGAGAGAACAGTAAGTAAAGAGTAAGGACACAAAGATTTAACGAGGTTCGGCTTCTAAACAAGCCTACGTCCTCCACTCTCTCACCAATATTATTAATCAACTCAGAATAATAACAAGGTTACACACTCAATTAAATGCTACAACTATGTAACACTTAATTCCCCAACTGTTAACTCTAACAGTTCACTCAGTGTTCACAGAACACTCCCCAACCACTTCCCTATAAGTGGTTCAGATATTACAAACTTAAATCTCTGTAAGTTTTTCTCTTCAAGATGGATATGGAGATAGTTTTGGACTAAAGATAGACTCTCAGAAAATATTACTTAGTTTTCTTTGGAGAGCAAAAGTCTTCTAGGGTTTTTTGCAAAGATTGTTTATATAGACAAGGAAAACCGTTCCCTAAAAGTGTGCTGGAAGCTCCCCTAAATTGTGCAAATTTATCAGCTGACACAAGTGTACAGTTACCTGTTCCAGACCTTTGTGTCCTACCACTGTTTGCAGCGGTTAATACCCAAAAGTCTAACAAGTACATTGCATTTAATGAGCTGATTTTGCAAATCAATTTAGCAGATTTCCAAAGTACAAGTGATCCAAATTTTTCAAATAAATTTTCAAAAATGATTTTGAACTCGAAAATCTGTACGGATCACGTGCGTAATACTGAGGTCTGTTCCCACAGTGGTCTCAGTACTACTAAGTTTACGTCTGGCAAAGGGAACTGTTCCAAGCTTGTTTTGTGCCTGTTCTTAGCTTGTTCTTGGGCTGTTCTCTTTACTGGATATAAACTTAAGATCTTTTTGCTCTTTACTTAAAAACAATAAGAATATTTTCCTAAGCCTATTTTACATGAAGATCCTAGAAATATAAAAATAACAAGGCTCCAAGCTCTTGGCTTCTGATCTTCAAGTATTTCAAGGCCTTCATGATTGCCTTGATGAGTCCTCACTCGATTCAACCTGTTCATATACAATTATACATAGATATCAAGTATAGAGGACTGGTTTGTCATCATTGAAATCAAACATGGTTCAACAACAAGGAAATTTCATCCAATCAATCAATAAGGGCTTAAAACATGAATTTGGAACATAATAGCAAACAATGTATGAGTGAAACAAGATTACCCACCAGCCGGACCAAAATTCGAACACGTAGTTAAGGCTTTGTGGTCGTTGTTGCTGCTTCGAATAACATCGATTGTCTCGGTCGTTAGGGGGTGGTAGTTGGCTACATCATTAGGTGGCGGCGGTACTTGGTGGTTGATGCAGCACCAGAAACCCAAAGAAGATGGGTTTTCAACACAAAAAAAAGCCGAAGAACAGTATGAGGGAGGGGGGAAGTGAGGTATGACAGTATGAGGGAAGGGGGAAATGAGGTAAAAAAAATCAAGTGTAAGGCACGAAGAAAATAAAGGGAATGGAAGGAAACTCTAATGCAACATTTAGCTATTTTCACTTACTTAAAGGACTCTAATAAATAATAATGCAACGGTTATTTTTATGAATGACCCCTAATGCAACGGTTTTGGTTATATATTTATTTATTTTTTTGCTTATATACATACCCCTAATGCAATAGTTTTCATTCAACCGTTGTATTAGACATCATAAGTGTTACATATTTAAGGCTAATGCAACGCTTACTACTAAATGTTACAAATAACCGTTGAATTAGCCTAAATCGTTGCATAAAACCGTTGCATTAGATATAAATGTTGCATTTAAAGTGTTGCATTAGGCGTTTATTGTAGTAGTGTGTTAACTCTGTGCTTATGGCAATGCAGAGGTATTGGGCTTCTGTGTTTGTTCTTCCTAAAATGGTGTTGGATTCTATTAATACTGTATGTAGGTATTTTTTGTTGGATGGCAAAGCAATTTCTTCTAGGCCTCCTCCTATAGCTTGGGAATTTTTTTGTATTTGTTATGTGTTTGCTTCAAAATTGTAGAAAAAATTGGAGTGATTATACCTGAATGATAAAATAATTGGCATAGATATTACCCGTAACAATGTGAGTTGGACCTATATTGTTGCATCTACCTCTTATTTGTCAAAATTTTGTCGTATCACAATTTTCAAGGCCATCGATATTTTTCCTCCAATATCCACGTATTACAGATCACGAAGACAACTTACAGGTCTCGATCAAGACATTATTTCTATAGTAGCCAATGATACCGAATCTCATTTTTAAAATTGTTGGAAATAATATGTATATCAAGCCTACGAACATAGAGAGTGGAGACGAATAAAGTAGGGTGGATAAATTACAAATTTCATTTTTGGAAGATTTTGGGTATGTGATGTCGTGGAACTTAATTACACTACTACAATAAAAGCCTAATGCAACGCTTATATTTAATACAACGGTTTATGCAACGATTTAGGCTAATGCAATAGTTTTATGCAACGTTTGAGGCTAATGCAACGGTTTTTTGCAACGTTTAGTAGTAAGCGTTGCATTAGCCTTAGATATGTATCACTTTTAATGTCTAATGCAACGATTATAATCAACCGTTGCATTAGGGTATACCAAAAAATTAAAACCTCACCATATATCTATAAGTGTTGCATCAGGCCTTAGGGGTGTAATAAAAAAAAAGTTTGCATTAGACTCCTACAGTTAAGAGATAACATTTAACCGTTGCACTAGAGGTGTCTAAGCAAAAAAACTAAAATTAATGTAACCGTTGCGTTAGGGTATAAATAGTACTACTTTTTTATAGGGTAAATAATATTACATATACGGAGTACTTTTCATGTTGAAATTAAAACAAAAAACATAAGTAAATTAAGGCTCGTTCTTTTGGACTTCTAATAGTAAGCGTTGCATTAGCCTTAAATATGCAACATATATAACATCTAATGCAACAGTGCTCATTCAACCGATGCATTAGGAGTGTGTAAGCCAAAAAAATTAAATATATTATAATTGTAAGTTTGTAACCATTACATTAGGGTCCTCTAATTTTGTGAAAAATACCCAACCATTGAATTAGAGTCCTTCCCTTTTATTAATTTTTTTTTTGTTGAAATTAAAAAAACTCAAACCTTTTTATTTCAAGAAATAACCGAAAACAAACCATGTATGTTGTACGAGTCAAAAAGGGCCAAAGCATTCTCTTCGCACACCACTGGCCACTCTGCTTCTTCTTCCTCAAGTCACTGGCGTTGTCCCGCCTCTCCCTAGCCGAAGATCCGGCCACGACCACCACCACGCCAAGGTATCCTCCTCTTTCTCCTCTCACTTTGATTCCTTATGTTAGGGTTTCAAAAGTAAGAAATAAAATATGAAGTTGTTGTTGCTGGGTCCGATGCTTCTACCGTTGTTCACACCATTACCAGCGACCGTCACCCTTGGCGATGCTGGTGGTGGTGGCCGTTCTTTCTTGGTCATCCTATTCACCACCACCCATGGTACCCACGCTCCTTCCTCTTTGATTCTAGGGTTTAGTATGGTTGTTTTAGGTTGTGAAATTTAAGGAAAATGGTTTATCTTTGATTTTAGGTCTAAATGTTTTTAATTTATATAAACGTACATGGAATATCTGATTTTGTTAATTATTGGAATTTTTTATGTTATTTATAGTAGTCATTGTTGTAGTGTTGTTTTTGGAGTGATTAGATGACCCATTTCCTATCACGCAAAATTCATGAAGTAACTGATAATTTCTTAAATAATGCATAAATATAATACCAACTGATATCAGGCCTAAATACTCTCACTCCTGTACACAAGTGAACCACCTCAACTCATGATTAATATGAACCTAACCCCCCTCCCCCCCGCCCCTCCTCTTTCACAGATTAGTATTGAAATTTCATCATAGAGTTGTGATTGATGAGTTCTTGGCTAGTGAGTTGAATTTGTAATTAGGTATGCCTAATTTCATTATACGTTTGTTGTTATATGATTGTTGAAGTGTTTATTTCCTTATTGGTGTTGCTTGCTGTTGTCCAGAATTTTTATTTCATGGAAACTGATTTTTTTAAGTTGATCTCTGCAGCACGTAATTTTTGTCACCATAGAATCAGCTTTTGTAATAATATCCTATAATAAGGGTTGTAGGACTAGAAAAGTTAATAAATTTAGGCTCAAGAATTTCTTGCTTCCGAGTTCTGTGCTAAAAGTTATGGTGATTTTCGGATGAGTCGTCTAAATACCAACGGATTGGAGATAGGATGACATTCTACTACTGTTGATAGTGTTAATTGATGATGTTACCAATTCTGTTGAGGCTATTATTTTACTCATATTTAATTTATTTATCTTGCTATGTCACTTGTTCTTTATTTTATAACTACAATTTTGTTTTAATCATAATCAATCCTCAAATTTATTCTGTAAATATAGCATGAGGAAGTCATCATCGATCTATCAACTTATCTTTTGAAATTTATGAGTACTGATCAAGTTATTTGTCTAAATGCTCATTAATATTATGTACTTGTGTGTGCACGTAATGGTAATATTTCCTAAACAAGATAAATGAACCAAGTAACCTGTTATTACTTGTTGTAAATGGTAATAGCAGGTTACTTGGTTCAATTATCTTGTTTTGTTTATCTTATTTACAACAGGTTATAGCAGGTTACTTGGTTCAAAGTGTTTTGTTTGTTGAATTTAGGTACTCTTTATGAGTACTTTACATGGTTAATATTTGAATTCAGTGACTTATAGCAGCTATTGTAGTGAACGGAGGCATGATAGTAATGATTTACCTATTTTTAATAGTAGGAAATGTCAAATTTGGTTGGGACGTTCAAATTAGTGTACATCACTATTAATTGAAATCGAGCTTAGGTCTACAGGAGTTAAGGAGTTGTTCTTATGGACTATTAATCTGAATTGAACTGAACCGAATTTGTATGAACTAAATTAAAATTAATCCTAGATTCAACAAGAGGTGAATTGAACTGAACCTTTAAATTAAATTGAATTTGTCTAAAATGAGATGAATTGAAATAAATTTGTATAAACTGAATTGAGATTTCAGAAATAACTAAATAAATCCAAAAGAACAATCAGTTATCCGAAATCTGTCTTAGTGTGGCTTTAGTCATAAACTCAGAAGTTTGAATTCTTTTGAGTAATGGGAAACTTATTTATTGTTAAATTTATATGGAAAATATGGAGGTTCATTCGTCAAACATTAAGCAAACATGAAAGTTCAAAAGCAAAATTAAGAAAAAAAATGGTATCAAAGACATAAAATACAATCAAGATAAATCACCAAATATTACATCCAAATATTAGGGATATTTCAGTCACCTCTCCTTAAGAAAATTTCGTCCACGAAATTTCCATAAGAAGGCACAAAATCATATAAATTTAACATGCCCAAAAGAGAAATATTTTATCGGGAAGAGCACATACCCGCTCGGAGTAACTCAGGATACTTCTCTCGCATGGACGATTCAATTTCCCAAGTCGCTTCTTCGGTTTGCTGACACCTCCATAGTACCTTCACTAAAGATACTAACTTCCGTCAGAGCTTCCAATCCTTTCGTTCCAAAATCCAAGCTGGCAACTCCTTAAAAGAGAGGGGGAGGTTCGACTCAAGATCCACCGAATCCATCGTTAACACATGTGAAGGGTCACTAACATATTTTCGCAACTGCGAAACATGGAACACATTGTGTACCCTAGACAACTCAGGTGGTAGCGCAAGCCGATAAGCCACATCTCCAACCCTCTCGAGGATCTCATATGGACCAGTTTACCTGGGCCTAAGCTTGCCCCTCTGCCCAAACCGAGCCACGCCTTTCATTGGCGCCACCTTGAGCAAAACCTTGTCATCTTCCTTGAAAGATAAAGGCCGTCTTCGACAATCCGCGTAAGACTTCTGACGACTCTGAGCGGCTTGAAGCTTAGCTAGAATAACCCGAATCAGTTCTACGGTCTCCTTGATATGCTCCGGGCCAATTACCAAAGAGTCGCTGATGTCATTCCAACACAACAGACTGCGGAACTTGAGCCCATACAAAGCCTCATATGGGGCCATCTGAATACTTGAGTGATAGTTGTTGTTTTCCTCCAAAGTTTGCTGAAACTCAAGAGCACATGCCCGTAACATGTCCTCCAAAGTTTGAATTGTCCTCTCTGTCTGACCGTCCGTTGCCGTATGAAATGTCGTACTCAAGTTCACCTTAGTACCAAAGGCCTTCTGAAGTGAGTTCCAAAACCGAGACAAGAATCGGGGATCTCGATCTGAAACTATATCCTTCAGTACCCCATGCAATCGAACTATCTCCTTAATGTAGGCTTTGACCATCTTCTCCATTGACCAAGTAGTCTTCATTGGAATGAATCTTGCTACCTTAGTGAATCGATCCACAATCACCCAAAATGCATCCAATCCATTAGAAGTAGCTGGTAAACTCACCACAAAATCCATGGATATGGAATCAAACTTCCATGTAGGTATGGCAATTGTTGAAGTAGACCACCGGGCCTCTGATGCTCGATCTTCACCCGTTGACATGTGAGACATCGTACCACAAACTCCGCTATCTCTAACTTCATCCCAGGCCACCAGAAATACTCTCTAAGATCCTTATAGAGCTTTCCACCTCCTAGATGTGCGGAGTATGGCGTGTTATGTGCCTCATCTATGATCTTGTTCCTCGTGTCCGCATCCTTAGGCACGAACCACCTCAGGACGAATGACCATGTATTAGTAGTTGGAGGAAGTTAAGGAACAAGTGACTAAGGAAATTGTGCTTTAGTCTGTTGTGTGTTTTAATACTCTGATATTGTGAATCTGACTGCAGGCACAGTGCAAGACCAGTTCCTCTGAAAAGTTGTTTTAATTGAAACAATTGCTTACTTTTCTCAGGGGGAACTTCATGGTTTGTCATCATCAAATAGGCCAGGGGGAAATTGTTGAACCATGTTTGATTTGAATGATGACAAACCAATTCTCTATACTTGATTGATATGTATGATTGTGTATGAAAAGGTTGAATCAAGTGAGGACTCATCAAGGCAACATTCAAAGTGAAGAACTTCAAAGCCTTGAGATACTTGAAGATCAGAACCCAAGAGCTTGGAGCTTTTTATTTTTTTTATTTTTAGGATCTTCTTGTAAAATGAAACTTAGGAAAATAAGGCTTATGTTTTTATGTAAGGAAGCAAAAAGGGATTAAGTTTAAGTCCAGTAAAGAGAACATGCAAAGAACAGGCAAACAACAAGCAAAGAATAATTCTCTTTATCAAACATAAACTTAATAGTACTGAGACGACTGTGGAAACAGACCTCAGTATTACGCATGTGCACTTAAGTGATCAGTATTGATTTTTTAACTCCAAAATGTTTTATAATTTAAATGAAAAATATTGATCACTTAGGTTTTGGAAAAGCTGCTGAAATGATACACCAAATCAGCTCATTAAATGCAATGTACTAAGTTTGGACTTTAGTGTACTTTCCCCTATCCCACTACATGTAGTGGACGGGGACAAAGTCTGAAACAAGTACTATTGTACTTGTGTCAACTGAACTTGCTTGTATCATTTAGGTAAGTCTCCATGCATGCTTTAGGTTCACGGTTTTCATTTGAAAAATGGTCTATCTTTTAAAAACCCAAAAACCCTCTTTCTCTCCTAAGAAAAACAAAGAGATATTTTTCTGGAGTTCAATGATAAAGAAAAAAGCATCTCCATATCCATATTTAAGAGAAAACTTACGAAGAATTTGATATTGTATTTTGAACCACTTAGAGGGAAGTGGTTGGGGAGTGCTTCGTGAACACTGAGTGAACTATTAGAGTTAACAGTTGGGGAATTGAATGTTACAGAGTTGTAGCATTTGATTGAGTGTGTAACCATCGTTATTATTCAGAGTTATTGGTGAGAGAGTGGAGGATGTAGACTTATTGAGAAGCCGAACCTCGTTAAATCCTTGTGTCCCTAATCTTTATTTCCACTTCTGTCGTTCTCACAAATAGATAAACAATCTTTGAAAACGATTGAAAAAACACACATACTCAATTCAACCCCCTCCCCCCCCCTCCCCTCTTTCTTAAGTATACATTGAAGTTACAACAACTTTTGAAACTTGGGTACTAAATTTGTAACTTTTAACTCGCTGTTGAGAAAATCCCCTTTTGAAGTAGTGATACTCAGGTCATTGTCAATTTTTTTTTATTTTATTTAAATCAATTAAAATTAAAACTTATGTTAATTAAGTAATTATATTGTTTTACATGTTTTTAATGACTCCCAAAAGATTATTAACCAAACTATGATAATTGTGTAAATTTTTTTTTATTTTGTTTCAATTCATAAAATAAAATCTTTCATTAATTAAGTATTTAAATTGTTTTAGTGGTTCATACTGATTTCCAAAATGTTATTGGACCAAAATGAGAAGAAAAAAAATTTAAAAGGTGAAACTATTGCGAGAATATTTAAAGATATGAACAAAATGAGCACACCGCCTAAAAGTGAGATTATTCGAGTCAATTTTTCCATTTACATTTTAAGAAAAATTTATACAATTAATCCCGGCTAATAGAAGTCATCCAATATTAATCCTAATTATCAATTAGTGAAAGTATTGTGTCGGACGGTTCGACTGTTGGAACGTCCAATACTTGTATTTTTTTTATGCCCAGACTCAACAAAACATGTCCAGGTTCAATAATATGTGTCCAGGTTTAACAATATATGTCCAGATTTAACAATATGTGTCCAGGTCCATGTGTCCATGGTAAACAATATGTTTCCAGATTCAATAAGTTTCACCAGGTTTACAATTTCATGTCCAGGTTCAATAATATGTGTCCAGGTTTAGTACTATGTGTCCAGATTTAATACTATGTGTCCAGGTTCAACAATATGTGTCCAGGTTTACAAATATATTTTCAGGTTGACAAATTTGTGTTCAGGTTTACAATTATGTCTCCAGGGCTAACAATACTTGTCCAGGTTTAACAACATGTGTCCAGATTCAACAATATATGTCCATATTTTACGATATGTGTCCAGGTCCATGTGTCCAGGGTAAACAATATGTTTCCAGGTTTACAAATTTATGTCCAGGTTCAACAATATGTGTCCAGGTTCAGTACTATATCTCCAGATTTAATACTATGTGTCCAGGTTCAACAACATGTGTCCAGGTTTACTAATATATTTTCAGGTTTACAAATTTTTGTTCAGGGTTACAAATATGTGTCCAGGGCTAACAATACTTGTCCAGGTTTAACAACATGTGCCCAGGTTCAACAAAACTTGTCCAGGTTTCACAATATGTGTCCAGGTCCAGTTGAACTGGTCTGACAGTAACCTTATGTCGGACAGGTCTGACACAATACATTCTCTATCAATTATTATAGTATAATTCAACTTGGAAAAATTCATATGAATAATCTCAACTATTAGACGTCTTCCAATATTAATCCCGACTATAGGTTATTACACTATAATCCAAACTATGGGGATAGTTTTATGTTATTAGTCCATATTAACTTTTGACCGGCTTTGATTTCCTCCGTAAAAAGGGAGGAAGATGTAGTGAAGTACAATAAATAGGGAAAGAGGAAATATAATGAATATTTTTTGAATCGGTGACTGATTCTAATAGGTTAACTAAGTCAATACACTTATATCATAAAACAAACCCCAAAGTTTGGATTATATTGTGATAACAAATAGTTGGGATTAATATTGGAATACCTCCAATAGTTGGGTTTATTCATATTAATTTTTTTTTCAAACATTAGGGGTTGCATGTTTTATATGATATATATTAAATCATCGACTTAGTTAACATATAGTAACCGTTACTTAAAATCAAAATGTAATCGTTATCTTCCCCTATTCCCTATTTATTTTACATGAATATTTCTTCCTCCATTCATGCGAAGGAATTCGGAGCCGATCATTAATTCGTATGGACTAATATCATAAAACAACCACTAAAGCCTGGATTATAATGTAATAAATCATAGTTCGGATTAATATTGGAAGACTTCCAATAGTTGGGGTTATTCATATGCATTTTTCATATCACATTATGCTTCCCAACTACAACCATGAAGTTATCCAAAATTGCTAAAACAAATTATATAGGAAAAATTGATTATAATAATTACACCTTTTGATGTTCTGCAAAAAAATAATCTCACGTTTACTTTTTTCCAAAATAATCTCATCTTTATATATTATTTTCTTAAAATGCACCATGTTACCCAAAATCAATATTTCTAAATATATACTAGGGGCAAGATAAGGAATCCACGCAAATGCATGCGGTAAGATTTGAACGCGTGACCTCACGCTTGATGTTCGCAAGACTTAAGCACTAGAATAAGAATCACACATCAATAAATAAATAAATATATGTATATATAATGTTAAATCATTGCCATTAATATTTTACGGAGAGAGTACTTAAGGCCTTAACTAAAAGCATTTTTTATTTCATGAGAAAGTTTACAATGATTTCTCTACTGCGTGCCTTTACTTAAGGCTTGACATTTTTTATTCCAGTGAACGCTTACAACATGCAGACCACATTATATATTACTCCATAAAGAGCAGTCTCCGAGCCGAGTCTCTTATTACTTGCTTCATCCCTCTAAATAGAACTATTCATTTGCAAACTTGGAAAGCTTCTAGTTTTATGGACGTATAGAATAATATAGTCATGACGGGTCTAATTTGATTCGTCTCAACCTATACTATTCAGATAAATACTAGTAGTTTTTGTAATTTTTTTATTATGCATATTTAAATATATTTTTGTTTAGACATATACATTGAGATATATGAAAAAAAGAATATAGCAAGTAAAAAAAGACCAAGTATAATGGATTCTTCAATATGTGACTAAGATTTGAACAGCTTGACTTTTAGCCCATGCTTCATCCGCATAATAATGGATAGATCAGGCACAACTGGATGTCCTTCTACAGCTTGGATGTTGTAGTTCTTCAGGACTGTTGCCGCAACCGCCTTCATTTGAGTGAAGGCCATGTCTTTTCCTAGGCAAGTCCTCGGCCCCGCATTGAACACAAAGAACTTGTAGGACGGCTCGTGTTTGATTTTTCCACTTTCAGATATCCATCTTTCTGGTTTGAATTCGTAACAATCGTCTCCCCATATTGATTTCATCCTCCCCATCGCATACAAGCTAAAAATAATTTGCATCCCCGGATTCACGTGCTGCCCACTTGGTAGCGTGTCTGACTGTGCAGGAACCTTCACCTCGAATGGTGCAGGAGGGTATAATCTTAAAGACTCGCATATTGCCCCATGTAAAAAGACTAGATTGTTCAATTCACGGATGTCATTACGATATAATTCTTCTCGGATCTTGGATAACACTCGTGGGTTCTTAATAATGAGATAGAACAGCCACGATAAGGATGTACTTGTCGTATCTCGCCCAGCTAGAAAATAACTTAAGAGAGCATCCCTTAAGAACTTGTCAGTAAGGTTATTTTGATTCATGAATAAAGTCAATAAATCAACACCAACTCCCTCATTTTGGTCAGACAATGACCCTTGAAACTTTAATTTCTCTCTCTTTTGAGCTATGCACTTGTAAATAAAATCATCTAAAATAACCCAAGCATTTTGAAACTTCCTCTCTTTTCCTACCCCAAGCCACCTCAAAAACTTCCATAAACTAATAGGAACAACATGGCGATAAAAAATCACCTCCTCAACATCATCTAAGGCCTTACAGAAAGAAATATGAGGCCACTCAACACAAAGAGACCCAAAATCATGTCCCACAAGGAGAGTGCAAATTGTATCAAAAGAAAATCTTTCAAACAAACTTTGCAAATCAATTACTAACCCATGTTTAGAAGCATGATCAAGGACAGGGATAAGGGCATTCTCAAGCTTTCCCTCAAGCTTCTCAACCAAAAATTGGTGAAATTGAGGGTGGTTTAGGAAGGTTTGACCCATACTCCGGTGGTATTTCCAAAGTTCAAAGTCTGCATTAAGATGACCATCTCCAAAAACATCAAGAATTTCCTTGAACTTTGGACCTTTGGAGTAATTTTGAAATTTTTTTGTCATTATATGGTGTACATTTGAAGGTTCTGCTGTGACAAACAATACCATGTTAGTAAACCAAGGACCTTTAACCACAAAATTTAGTTGATGAGATTTTTCCATAATTTCAACAACATAATCATATAATCGATTTTTGTTTTTTAGAATAGGAAATAACATCCCCACTAAAGGCCAATTTGTAGGGAGGCCTTGTTTGTTGTGAAAATAGAACCAAATTGCAATAAAGGAAATTAAAATTAAAAACATTTGAACATACTCCATATATATGTATATATATATAAATCCCTTTTTGTTAATGCTTTTTTACTTTACTATTGTTGATGTATGCATGGAATCATATAATTGATACTCCACTAAACCGGCTTTCCCACTCTTTTATATTGACCGAACTAAAATGGAAAAATGTTACCATTGTTATTGTACGTCCAGCCAGTTCCTAATTATAAAGACGTCTATGGACGAAATACAATATAATAAATAGAGTAATAAATATCGGGCTCCATTTGAATTTTCTAATATACACTAAAATAAATAATTTAAGGCGGTGCAATAAGTGATACTTCTTCAATATTAATTGCAATAGTTTACCAAAAATCCTAAACCTTAAAAATTTACCGGATAAAAACATGCTATTTTTAAAAATCATGACCCGATAAATAATTATTGCTATTTTTAAAAAAGTGAAACTGGATACCGGATAACCCGGTTTTCAAAAATCATGACCCGAATTCAATCCGATATCCGGTTTTAAAAACCGGTTACCCGCTCCGGTTTTTAAAACTCGATCGGATATCCCCTTTATGGGTTACAAAACCGAATATTGGATCGAAAAAATGATACGGGTTTTTTTTTTTCCCATTGTTAATTATAATTGTTATCATTATAGGTGGGAATTGGGTTGAGTCGGTTCGGATTCGTTTCAATCCATTTACATAAACGGGTTGAATCCTTTGACACTAACCCGACCCGTTTAATAAACGGGTCGTGTCAGTTTGAGCTGCTTATTTAAATGAGTCAAATCCCTCAACACAAACCCGTTAGTAACAGGTCAGTTTCATGTCGGATTGGCGAGTCATGTGTGTTTTGTACCGTTTCACTTTTTGTTTCACTTTTTTAAACCTCAAATGGTACAAATCAGATACAAAGCCAAGGAAACAAAAATTTGAGCAAGCTAAGCATAGCCTTCAATAGTAAATCTCCAAATATCAATAAAGAACCAGTTTACTTCAGCTTAAAATCAGTTTAGTTCAGTTCAATTCTATTAAGTTCATTTCAGTTTTTTTCAATAATTTTACTAATTACTTTCTATTATATATATTATTTAAGTATTAATAATGATAATGATAACTAGAGGTGGAAAAAATTAACACGACCCGCTAACCTAACACAAAATCGACCCGTTATTAGTGAGTTTGGGTCAAGAGGTTTGAACTGTTCAACTAAACGGGTGGACATGACCCATTTATTATACGGGTATGTTTAGCGTTGGGGGTTTTCAACCCATTACACGACATAATTACATTAATATGCCAAAATACACATAACCCGCCAACCCGACATGAAATCGACCCGTTACTAATGGGTTTGTGTTGAGTAGGCTCATGTGAAAAATTATTGGGAGTTGGAGGGAGTTATTGAAAAAAACTAAACTAAAATAATTTCTTGATTTTGACAAAAACTCAAATGAGTAAACTCAAAAAAACGGACAGAGTATTATAGATAGTCGAATATGAAATTGCAAACGGTACAATAATTATAGATAGAAAACGTTTTTCTCTTCCAAAGGACAAGTGACCCAAACAACAAATACTGATGTCCTTGTTTCCAACTTTCAACTACTCCAAATGGACTTGTGGTCCATCAGCACCAAGTGCACACCGTATTATATATATATATATATATATATATATATACTGTATATTTATGTATATATATACATAAGTAAGCTCTTGTGAGAAATATAATTTTGGTGAGAAGGGTGAAAAATAACCACAATCCTTTGATCAACAAATGAATGACTAAGATTAAACTTGATTTTTCCTCCTTACTCATCTGATAATTTGGAGTTAATGTATCTATAGCATAAAGTCGATGTATTTTTACTAACGGTTCATTTGGTTGTTGGTAATTGTTTGTGGTAATGGTAATGAATTTATAGTGCAATTTTGTTAAGGATGAACCTTACAATCTCCATGGAAAACAAATTTTCATTCCCAAGCTTCAATTTTCTTCTCATTTTTTATTCCTATCCATTACCATTGGGGAGGATAGTATTCGATAGGAATGGATATTTGTGAAGAAAATTTGATGAATTGGATCTAAGGTAGCACCACCATGGGAATAGATTTTGATTTTCCTTCCAAACTTAGTTATAAAGTCATTCGTATTACTACGATTTATGACCGGCTACCAAATGGGCCATAAATTTATTTATAGTCTATATTGAATATACCTATAGTTGGTAGTCAATGTATCCAGAGGTCATAATTAATGTATCTATTTTTTTCTCATCTTCTCACGATAAGAAATTTATTACCGGAACCCAACCCTATATATACAGTCGGGATCATGTTAAAAAGACAATTTAGGTGAAAATGATTCTTATATGAGAATTCATTTAGAGGGTCGATTCAATGAGATCTTATGGTTGTGATTTAAAAAAAAAAAAAAAAGGGGGGGGGGGGAAAGACCCATGTGTAAATGCCCCTATTTTTGGGGATTAATTAAATTGAACGCAATGGTTTTCCAAAAAAGAAATATAAAAACTAAAACTTAGAATGTATTATTAAAATATAATAATCTTTTACATCCTTGAAAAAAATACAAAAATAGGTTTAAGGATTTAAGTTGGAAAAGTCTTTTTAAAAGGTATCATAAAAAAATTTAAAGTTATGGAGTAAAAAATTCTTAAAAAAAATGCTTCCTCGGTTCTTTAATAGTAGCAATAAATTAGCATATTTCTTATAGGTATGAAATTCATTGATGTAACAATTCGGAGCATTGTACAATACATTAGACCATCTTTACCCACAAGCTACAACCACTTCTAGCTTTGTGTGCTACATTATGTTTCCAAATTACAACAAATCCAAAATACAACCTTTTGTAATGGAACAACTACTTGTGACTTTTATAGGTCCCACATGTCATCACCATATCAACAATTTTTAATATACAACATACACAATTATAATTTGTAAATAACTTTTAAAAAGATTAAATTGTAAAAATAAATGGCTTTATTCCAAATTTTAAATAACTCATATTTTATAAATATAACATTTTTTAGCAAAGATAACAGAATTAATAATTAAGATATAATATAATTAATGCATGAAAATTATTCGAGATTACTTTTAAAAAATTATTACGTATTGTGTTGATTTCCAAAATGCATCCAAATGTGTTGCACTAGATCCGCCTTGAGTTGATGATCCTTTTCTCTACCTCGAATTGTTACATCTCTTGCTAGATACGATTCAAAATCCTGAGCATGTCCTTGTCGAGCTTCACCGCAATCAATTGGTTGTGAAAAATCTCTAACGGAAAAATTTCTTGCATTCATTTGTCACTCATCTTCCACAATCATATTATGCAATATGATACAAGCATCCATAATATTATGAAGCTTTCTTTTATAGTACGCACTATTGCAAATGAGCTTGGAGTACTCCAAATGCTCTGTCGACATCTTTTCTTGCACTTTCATGTTTTTTTTTTCAAACAAACTCTTTTATGATCTTGAGGATGTGAAAAGCTCTTAACAAATGCAGCCCATTCAGGGTATATATATATTTTTATAGGATAATGTGTGGGATACTAGGCCTTTGAATCGGGCCCTACTGCAAGTCACCCGACCCAATTTTTAGCCAAAACACGCATCTGTAAGGGGGAAAATATGGAATCCTCGCAAATGCGTGCGGTGAGAATCGAACCCAGGACCTCGTACCTGGAATTCTGAAGCCCTAACCACTGGGCTATGACTTCATCCTCCAGGGTATATACCATCTATAAGGTAGTACCCCGTGGTGTATGTAGTACCATTAACATTAAAATACACTTCAGGAGCTCTACGGTGTAGTTCATCTTAAAATAAGTTTGATCTAATCTATACATTAAGGTCGTTGTTCGATCCAGATACACCAAATATATGCATGACATATCCACATATCCATCGTAGCAATTTCTTCAAGCATGATTGTGGAATGACCATGATCACATCAATGTATGTTGGCCTATCTATGTAACTGGGAAATTTTTCCAGGCCCATGCAATCAAGGCTTCCAAGCATGCCGCCATGAAAATCTTCGTGCATTTGAAGTATTCGTTGCACATCATCAGCATTAGCCCTTCTTATGTACACCTCGCCAAATACATTGATAATAGTTTCACAAAATTTATTTAAACATTCAATCGTTATACTTTCACCTATTCGTATATATTCATCAAGTACATCCGCTGGTGATCCATATGCAAGCTAATCATGCGAATAGCTGTTGTGCATTTCTACAATGGGGACAATCCTAGTCGTTGTGCAGCATCTTTCTTCTATTTGAAATAGTCACAATGTTGTTCAACTCCATCTACTATCATGAGAAATAAATCTCTCCCCATCTTAAATCTCCTTCGAAAAACATGTTATGTATATACAACATCTGGAGAAAAATAGTCTTTGAAAAGATGATCTGCACTGCCTTCATGATCCCGTGGAACCATTTTTTAGGAGGATTAGTAGAATTTGAAATATTTTCAATTAACTGAAGCGCCATTTGCTCATCTGTTTCATCCCAAAAATCATCATCCATATCCTTCATCCAATATGTGATATTAGATGAAGAACCAGGATTATGAGACA
This sequence comes from Salicornia ramosissima, assembly GCA_951394345.1. Lineage (NCBI taxonomy): Eukaryota > Viridiplantae > Streptophyta > Magnoliopsida > Caryophyllales > Amaranthaceae > Salicornia > Salicornia ramosissima. The sequence goes on from OX596238.1 coordinate 35,224,714, forward strand.
TATGGAAGTCGTGGGTATGAATAGAAGGATGATTTATGTTTGGAATAATGATTAACTTTAGTTAGATAAGAAATAAAATATGAATGGAAAGTTGTGGGTATGAATGGAAGGATGATGAAAATATGAGTGTTTATGAAGTTATACGAAAGATGATACATTTATAGGCAAGCAATATTCCCTTTGTTAGATTTCCAATCATGCATTCCAAAGGCTACATTCCAAATCCTTAATTCCAGCAGGTATACTCCAACAACTAAATTCCAATAGCTAAATTCCAATGGCTAAATTCCAACAACTATATTCCAATGTCTACATTGCAACGGCTATATTCCAATGGCAAAATTCCAACGGCTATATTCCAACAAGGAAAATTAATTAAAATACATTGATGAAATAATTAGAATACATAGATGAAATATTAAAAATACATAGCTAGAATAACTGAGGAGCATGGCTAAAATAACTAAAATTATAGTTTTTTTATAAAAAAATATAACATGATTGAAATTAAACAGTAAAACAACCAAAATACATTGCTAAAATGACTGCAACATTATTATATATAATACTTAGCTTTAATGATCGAGAAAACTTGAATATGAGTGTTTTGCGTGTTTTCATCTATTTGTGAAGTATCCTTAAAAAGCATTTCAAAATCTGCAACACGAATATGCTCCTGGTACATGGCTATTTTTTTCTCTTCTAGCTTTTTAAACTTACTCCATGTTTGAGTAGCATCCTCAGCAAGCTTGTTGCTCGACTTCCCCTTACCCTTTGCAACTGCTTTAGATGCCTTTTTATCCGAAGGACGCTCATCCATCATTGTTACGCTGTTAGTGTCACTTGCATCCGCGTTTGAACTAGATGAAGTGAAAGCGCCCTAGATATTAATTTTTATTCTCTTTGACTTACTACCTTGTTTTGTAACAAACTCTTTCCATTTTTATTCAACTCGAAGAATTTTCCAACTATGTAGGTAAAAAAAATTTCTATTAGTTTTGTTGCACTTCTTCCAAAGTTTTATGGCCATCTTGATCATTTGATCTTCATCATGGCCACTAGGATGTGATTCCTTACTTGAATGTAGTACTCATTGAACTTCGAAACCTCGGCACTCATGTGTAACAATGATTAGAGGCTTTTTCAACATCAACCTCAGGACCTTCTGTTCTCCATTTGTTGTAGTATTAAACAATTTTCTCGTATGACTGATCGGTTCCTACAACAACATCAGTTGAAATTGAAATTATCTACCAACTTTTACATAAATCTTGATCTCGATCGTGGGTCCAGTTAAATTTTATCACTGCAATCCCTCTTCCTCTATTTCTTTCTCTACCTCCACCACTATTGACTCTTCTGTAATACCCGTAATTTTTCAAGGATTTATCGAAAATAATATTTTCTAAAAAGTGGTTTTCAAAATGTTTTTTAAAAAGATATTTATTATAAATTAAGTATTTTGCTGTAATATTATTTTCGAAAAATAATAAATTATATTTGAAGCTTGAATAATTTCAAAATAAATAAATATGTATATATATATTTACGAAATTATTATATATATTGCTAAAAAATTATTTTATTTTATGGAAAATTATTTTGATGTATATAAATATTTTTATGGCTTGGAAATTTATTTTTAAAGGTCGTTTCATGCTTGTCGTATTTTATTTGCCGCATTATTAGGATGCTTAGTCGATTAGTCATCAACTCATCAATGCTTGACAACACATTTCCCTAGGCAACCTCACCACCATTCACCCCCTTATCCCCCCTCCCTCTCACACAACACCACCACCAACCCAACCCACATGGAAAAATTTAATTTTTCCTCCACCCATCCATTCTATAAATAGCATCCTTCACCACTCCTTACTCCTCACAATTCTCTCTACCTTTCTTCCAGTTCTCCTCTAGAAAAAGAGGAGTACAAAGTGAAAAGTTTTCACGGAAAAATAACTGAGAGAATTGAATTTAATTTTCTGAGGAGGATGAGAACTTAAAGTAGCCTTCCAGACGTTGAGGTATCCTTCGATGTCTACCGCTTTCTTTAGCCCCTAGGTTCTTTTGTTCTTAGTTTAGATTAGTTTCTTTTTATGCTTTTTGTTCTAGCATGCTTAGTGTTATGTTCAAGTTTAGTTTTAATGTTTTTAAAGTTATTTTTACTTATGCTTTAGTGGAAGTTGTATGCATGCTTAAGTAATTGTTTTAGTTATTTGACTTCGGGTGCCTTTACTAAAGGTACTATGGAGGAGGCGACTTGGGAAACCGAATCATCCATGCGAGAAAAGTATCCTGAGTTATTCCGAATGAGTATGTACTCTTCCCTATGAACTTCTCTTTTGAGCATTTTGGTTTCATGTTTGTTGATTGTACCTACTTATGGAAATTTCGGGACGAAATTTTCTTAAGGAGGGGTGACTATAATATCCCTAGTTTTTAATGTGATTTTTGATTTATTTTATGATTGCTTTTCATGTCTTCATTTTAATTTTAGGTGCTTCTAAACTTGTGTTCTAATTTTGGTCTTAGGATGTTATTAATTTAGATTAAGTGGCCTAATTATTTCTAATCTCCCCCCCCCTCCTTGGCCGGTCCTCTATTGGCAAATAACCTATGTTTTGGCTCCTTCTCTTGCCTACACCCTTATATATATGAGTGCACTTGAGATTTTGAGGTTACTTACATCATTTGCCTAATAATCATTTCAATTAAAACAAACACAAACTCCATCTTCCTCCTCCTTATTCACGCCATTTTTTACCCTATTTTTACACTTCAATTTCATCATCTTCTTCCACCCTATTTTTCAAGATCCCATAAATTTAAGACTACATATCTAGTGTAGTATTATTCTCATCAATAATATTTTTCAAGATCATTGGTTCTGGTTTGTTCTGGGTTGGGTTTGATTGAGAGGGTGGTGAGGGTCCATACGTGCTTCGGTGATGATCGTGGTCGTGTCGTGGTGGCTCGGTGGAGGGCCATGCGTGATCGAAAGGTAGCAGCTCCTGCTCACAGTGATTGTACGTGGTGGCACGGGCTGTTCGTGGGGCTAGGATGTGTGTGTCGTGGATCTAACCGTGCGGTTTGGGTCGAGTTCGTGTTGGTGATTGTTGTTCATAGCATTGATTTTTTGTCTTGCGATTAATCCAGGTAACTAGATGTTTAATTTAAATTTGGTAATTAAAATCACATAGACTAACATAGGATTGATTTAAATAAAGTGATGAATTAAACTTATTTATAACATGTTCTATGCATGAGAATGAAGCATGTAAGGATGATGATTATTGTTTAATTCATGTATGAATTTAATTGATTAATTATTAGTATTGGTAATTAAATTGTGAATATTATGATTAATTCGATTTAATTGTATTATTGAATAAAAACATGTTGAAGGTGATGATACGCGTGTATATTGATGATGATCGGTTCTGGATGATTTCTTTCAAATTCTTGATTAGTATATGTTGATCTAAGTGATGGGTAATTGTTGGGATTAATGTATACTTATTGTTGGGTCAATTTTGAAGTTGTTTGGGCCCTGAGCCCAATAAAAGTCACAATGACCAAAATGCTCCCGAAATTCCCATTATCTCCTAAAACACCTTTCGGACAGGTGTCGCCATCTGGACATCCAAAGACACGTGTCACAAATCCCTCTCTTTTAGCTGATTGACAGCCCCAAATACCTGTGAATCAGCCCCCAAAATACCTCACCTATAAATACCACCATTTATGGCAGGTGAGGAGGATCTTGTCCCTTTTTCCATTTTTCCAACAACTTCCTTAAAAGAGCTTTTTAGGTAAACACCATTCCCAATAACAGCCATCTTTCCTAAAAGGGAACTCTCTCTCTCTACTTTTCCATATTAAATACTTTGCTGACTTAAGCATCGGAGGGGAATTCCCGGGTCCACCCCCCGGGTAAGTCACCTCTTGTTCATTTTGCAGGACTCACTCAGCGAGGCCCAAGCCCGTTCGAGGGAGTCCAGTCAACATCAAGTCTCGACTCATCCATCACACAGCCCAGTCATCATCCCGAGATCTAGTCAACATACACAAAAGCTCTCCCCTATTCATCTAAATTTACCTCTTTGTATCTTAGTTTCCTGAGAACGGAAACAAATTGGCGCCGTCTGTGGGGAGATAGCATATCGTTCAGTCAATACTCAATGGCCAACACTAGATCTCACGTTGCTCGTCGCTCAGGCACTTCCCCTGGTCATCCTCAAACAAAAATGACCAAGAACACGCGGGGGCGGCAGGGACATCTCCCGTCCAACAAAACCCACGCGGCTTAAAAGCTGAGCCCGAGAGAGAAGCAGAACGGGAACCAAGAGTGCCCACTCAGAATGTTCCTGAACAACAACCAGTCACGCGAAGGGACCTTGACCAGGTCGTCACTCGGCTGTCAAGGACACTTCAGGCAAATCTCCATGCCATATTCTCATACACACCAAGTGACGAGACCTTGCCCTCAGCCCCATCCAAGATCAAGGCTCCATCTAAAGGAAAAGCTCCAATGGAAAGAACAAGAGTCATGCTGAGAGGCGAACCTTCTCGGCTCCCGCCAGTAGGGAGTGGCCGAAGCCACTCAGCACGACGGCCCAAAGTCACACTCCCGTCATAAGGAGTGCTGAGCCGCGGCCCGTGATCGACTTAGAAGAATCTAGAGTTGTTCGTGGAAAGAAGACTGAAAAGTCCCAATTACCTATGACTCGGCCATCCTGCTGGGAGAGGTTGACCGAGCCGAAGAATGATCGCTTTGTGTTACCCACTCGGTCAGAAATTGGAGGAGCAACAGATGCAAGAAATCTCCTCAACAATAATAGGCTTCATAACGGATCTATGGACGCTCGAGAGGTCATAGACTAGAGACGTCATCAAAACGCTCGGCGGATAATAGAGCAAAGAAGGGAGCTCCCGCCTGACAGCGCTCAACGGCGTAACCATAGGTACCGAGATCGTCTTGGAATAGGTCAGTCCCCCGAGCCAAGGATCCGAGGGCGCTCCCATTACGGGTCCTCTCGCGACTACAGGGTAAACTCGGCCACTCGGGATGAGGTTGGCACCTCCCGAAGGAATGTTCCTCGGATAGATCCCTCGGTAGTTCTTTCTTTCCAAACCCCCTTTAGTCGGGAGATCGTTGAGATATCTGACCCGAGTAAAGTAAAGGTGCCTGCCATTGAGTCCTTCGAAGGGACTACTGACCCCACCGACCATCTAGAAGCTTACAAAGCCCACATGGCGGTACAAACCGGGTACGAAGCATCGTGGTGCAAATTCATCCCAACTACCCTCAAAAGAACAGCACTCAGCTGATTCAACGGCTTGCCTTCGGGCATCATCACTAGCTTCTCAGTCATGGAGTCGTTATTCACTCATCACTTCATGGCAGCCAAGAAACACAAGAGGATAAGCATTCACCTTATGTCTTGTAAACAAGGAGAAGGCGAAGAGTTGGCCGAGTACATCAAAAGGTTCAACTCCGAGTCGTTAGAGATTCCCAATCTGAAGGACTCTACGGCATTTGCGGCACTTATGGCAGGGCTTCGTCCCAGTTGAATCAGATTCGACATCATGAATGACGAAGTCTCTACCTTCTCCGAGGCCATGGCTCGAGCACAAAAGTAGAGGTGTTCAACAAAAACCCGACCCGCTTGACCCGAACCGATGACCCGCCGACCCGGTAATTATTATCGGGTATTTTTTAAAAGATGTTCAAATTTTTCGGGCCAGGTACCCGGCCCGCTAAAAATCATAAGTGTCGGGTCGGGTAATGGGCTGGGCCATGCACTAGTCGGGTACCCGGTTGACCTGTAAATATTATTTAAAAAAAAATTTCAAGTAAAAATATTTTTTTTAAAAAAAAAATGGAAAAATAATATATTTTGAAGTACATTTCTTTAATTTGGTAGTCGGGTACCTGGGTACCCGAGACCCGACCCGGTAAAATCTTGTGTTTTATAGAAAAAGTTTCATAATCCGGGTACTCGAGACCCGACCCGATAAAACCGGGTACCCGAAGTCGGGTACCCGGTTTTATCGGGTCGGGTCATGGGCCGATTGGTTCACTACCCGAAACTTCGGGTACCCGCTCTTTCGGGTACCCGGTTATGAACACCCCTACACAGAAGTACATCAATGCCTCCGACATCAACCATCTGAAGGAGAGCTCTAAGAAAGAGAAACGTAAGGAAATCCCGAGAGGTAAACCTAACTCAGGCACAAAAGATAAAGGCCCAAGGGATGACTCACGGTTTAATACTTTTAGACGTGAGATATTCCTTGAGATGAAGGGGAAAACCAACTTCCCAAAGCCTTGTCCAATGTAGATCTCCAGCACTTCGAGGGATAAGAAACAGTGGTGCGAGTACCACAGGGAATGTGGCCACAGTACTCAGGAATGCCGCGAGTTGAAGAAGGCATTAGATCAGTTGGCCGACGAAGGAAAGATCAATCGCTACTTGTAAAATGAGTCGGACAAAAAGACAAAGAAGTCGAAAAGTTGTGACACTCAGGATATATGGTGTGTGTCGTTGGAGGAGGCATCGCCTCCGGAGGAAGTAGCAACAAAGCGCGGAAGTCACATGCTCGACAGCTCAGATTCCCTGTGATGGCTGTCAAGGAGCAACAATGATTTCCAACCATGATCTTCGATCAGACCACGGTTCCTTCAGCTCAGTTCCCACATGACGACCCTCTAGTGGTCGAGGTAAAGATTGTCAACTCTTTAGTCAAAAGAGTGCTCATAGATTGTGGTAGCTCAGCTGACATCATCACACTCGGTTTCCTGACCAAATTAGGCATTCCGACTACTGTGTTGACACGAGTCCATCATCCCTTGGTTGGATTCGGCAGCCAAACTACCGACTCCAAAGGAACGATCAAGCTCCTAGTCCGGATTGTACATAAGGACAAAGGAAGGAACCTGATGGTGGATTTCATAGTAGTAGACGTGCCTTTACCATACAATGTCATCCTCGGAAGGCCCCTTCTCAACCGAGTCAAGGCGGCCATATCCACCTATCAACTGCTTTTGCAATACGAGACGGGCACTGGATTCATAGGAAAACTGTATGGAGATCAACACTCAGCTCTGGAATGCTATGTCAACAGCTTCAAGAAACCGAGCCAAAGGGTCGGAGAAAAACGAAAGGAGCCAACCATAACGGGGGCAAATGACAATATCTCAGAAAAAGAAATGTTTGTCACAGACTCTCCCAAATGTTATTCCCGACCACAACCAGCAGAGGAGAATGAAGGAGTAACCATCGGTCGTGAAGGAGAAACAATCAGGGTAAGAAGAACCCACGACCACAAACAAAGAGAAGAAATAGTCGCAGTACTCAGAGAATACCGAGACGTATTCGCCTTCTTAGTCAAGGAAATGTTTGGTATCAGTCCCTTGGTAATGCAACATGAGATAAACATCAAAGAGGGACACAAACCTGTCAAGCAGAAGCTCAAACACCAAGTCCAAGAGAGAATATTGGCCGCAGCCGCCGAGGTCAAGAAATTACTAGAGGCCGAATTCATCCGGGAATGTAAGTACACCGATTGGCTTGCTAACGTGGTTTTGGTCAGAAAGCCCAACAAAAATTGGCGAATGTGTGTGGTCTTCATAGATCTCAACAAAGCTTGCCCCAAGGACGATTATCCTTTGCCAAAGATCGACAAGCTGGTCGATTCAACGGCTGGGCATGCTCACAGAAGCTTTTACAGACTAGGAGATCCTTGAAGCCCTGAATAATATAGATGACTCCAAATCCCCTGGAATTGATGGCTTCAATGCCAAGTTCTTCAAGGCTTCCTGGCAAACTATGAGGTAGGACATTCTTGATGCTATGCACCACTTCTTTGCTACAGGAGAGATGAATGCCCAATGGAATTGTACAACGGTTACATTAGTGCCTAAAGTTTTAAACCCCCAAAAAGTTAAAGACTTTAGGCCTATCTCATGTTGTACGGTTGTGTATAAAATTATATCCTAAATCTTGACAAATAGGCTTTCAAAGGTGATAGGGGAAGTGGTCAATGAAGCACTGATCAATCCATTTTAGGACCTATTTTCCCGACTCTTTTCACTTTTTCCGCGCATTTTAGGCTTAGTTTTCCATGTTTTAAGCCTTTTTATCTTAGTTTTAGTTTATTTAGAGTTTTCGTCGAATAATGTCGATTTATAGTTGTTTTCGTCAATAATTGAGCTATTTTGTGTTACTTATGCCTTTTGTTCTTTAATGCAGGTATTTTCGGGTTTCCAAGAGATTCTCGAAAGTCGTCAAGGGTCGTGAGAGGTCCTAAGAAGCTTAGAGAAGCATGCCCCAAAACCAAGACCACAAGACAAGGCAATGTACCCCTAAAAAGGCATTTTTATAATTTTTAAGACTTGTTGGGCCCGAGGCCCGATGTCTCGGGAGGCGTCCCGACCCGTCCTGAGAAACCCGAGCAAAATTTGGAATCATTTGGTTCAAGTCATGGTCGCAGACAGAGGTATAGGCGCGCCCACGACAAATGAAAGCTAAGCATCACTAGAGACCTGCTCGGGGCCTCACTCGCGGCCGCGCCACCACAATCTTTGCGCCCGCGGCGCCAGCTACGCTGCCGCGCCAACATCATCGCGTGTGCGCGCCGGAGCTGGGATCTGTAGCTCTGTTTTTGTGCCGTGTTTGCTGCTGGCTCGTGGTGTTTTAATTCAGCTCGTGTCTCTAGTTGTGCTTGGGCCCTTGCTTCAAAACCTTTTATATATATTTTCTAAGGTCCCTAAACATAAAAAACACTTTAGATATTTTTATGTCCCAAAAAAATCAGATTTAGGTTAGGGTTTGAGGAGAGAGAAATCCTTTCTTCCTCCTTAGTTTTTAGGGTTTTTGCTTAGTTTCTTGTTTCCATAGTTTTAGATCTATTTTTATCTCTTGATTTTGGGTGTTTATTGAAGATGATGAACGGATTTGAAGGTTTTCTCATGTGACATGGCCATTCCAACGAATTTGTACATCAAAATCCAATAAGTTCTCTATTCCTTCTCTTTACTTGTTCTTGCTATTTTCTATGCTTTCAATCTTATTTTTGTCATGTTTTTCAAGTAGTATAGTGTTTAAATTATGCAATTTAAAGTTTGTTTGGTTTATTTTCTTGTTTGTTGGTTGATTTAGTGCTTAATTTCATGTTTTTATGCTTGTTTATTAGTATTATGCTCTTGTTCATGTTTTGTGAGTAGTTAATTTTCTAGGGTTTGAAGGTGATGGGTTCATGACTTGAAATTGGGGGTTTTCATCTAGGTTTTGGTTGAATTGTTTTCATGGTTGGTTAATGTTGGTGTCAATGAGCTTAGATATTAGCTAAATAGTTGATTTCTTGGTATTTTTGAAGCATAATTGTGCTTTGTCTATGAGTTAATTATGCTTTGATTTTAATTGCCCAATGTTGCTAGTGAGAACATTACAACGGGAGTCGGTGGTCGAGCTAGGTGTAACACCCCATAATTTTGGATAAATATTTTATAATTAATTAATATATTTTATACTACTCAAATTATTTATTTAGATTTCAGACATGAAATTTCAAGTCAAAATGTTGTTTTAAATTATAAAAACTGAAATTTCATATATATATACACGTGATTTTCGGATATCTTAAATAAGTCTTATTTCACAAATTATTATGGTCTCATGATTAAGCTAATTTTATTGAAAAAGTATGTAAGCCCAAATGTCATTTATGACTATCCTAAAACCTAAAACAAAACCCAATAAGACCAATTAGGAAGCCCAAAAGAGAAAATGCATAATAATAATAATAATAATAATAATAATAATAATAATAATAATAATAATAATAATAATAATAATAATAATAATAATAATAATAATAATAATAATAATAATAATAATGATAATAATAATGATAATATAAAATAAAATAAATTTGAAAGCCATGTACATGGCTACATCATGCATACACATGGAAGGAAAAAAAAAATAAAAAATTTACTTGCTCAAAATCTTCTACGTACCCAAACATGATCATGAAATATTTTCCAAATAATTCACTTGCCATTTTCTCTCAATTCATTATTGAATTTCTTGATCATCAAGAATAACACAATTCCAAAATATGACTAAAACAAATATTCTTGATCACCAAAATATCCTCATAATTTTCTAACTTACCATAATACATAAACCATAAACACTATAAATACCCCTATCCCAATACACAAATTGCACCAACCCCACAAATCATCTTCTCCCTCCTACTCCAATATCGCAAGCACACTCAAAATTCTCTCTTTTTCTCTCTTCTTTTCCACAAATTATTTCTTCTATTTTCGTAGCCTTTATGCCCGTATCTGTTCAGAGCCAATTTTCGGGCACTTCTGATCATTTTTAGCAAATTGCTGTTTCACGACGGATTGTTCCTCTCGAAAAATTATTGAGGTTAGGATCAAGAATCACCCGATTCGGATTCATATCAAAGGAGTTATGGCCTCTGAAAGTTTCTGCCTATTTTCTAATAAGATTACACCTCATGATTTCCTCTCTTTTCTCTTGGCTTTCACCACCATGAGCAACATCCAGCCACCCTTGGCCACCTAGCTATCCTCCTCCTCTCCTCTTGTTTTGGTTTTTCTCTTTACCTAAAACTACTATTTTTATTATTACATATTATTATTATTATTTATTATTATTATCATTATTGTTATAGTTTAATAAACAAAATAATTTATTGCTTTTAAAGTATAAAAAAAAAAACAACAGAAATTTTAAGATATGATTTATGAAAATTAAATATAGTTCATGCACATATAGTGAGTCTTGTTATTTATTTATGTGTAGGGTGTTGATTCGCGATTTCTCTTAAGCTTCGTAATAAATTTTGCTTAGTGAAGATCAAGGTACGTTAAGTGGCTAGATACTTTATTAAAGTGTTTACATGATTTTTACGTGTTTATATGATACATGATATAATTTATGATCAATTAATTTTGCATTATGTTAATTTAAAGTTTGATGACAAAATTATTTTATATTTTATTAGCCTTATATTTTTGTCATGAAATTTTTAGATTTTGGAAATAATATTTATGATTTGAATCATCTTATTATATTTTGAAAATAATGTTTTATGGAAAGATTTGAATCTTATTATATTTTGGAAAATAATATCATAGAAAATATTCTATGAAAAGATTTGGAATAACTAAATATTTTAGTGATATTGTCATATCATTTTGAAAGACTAAGGAAATAAGGAACTTTGGAAGGTTACAATTATATGAGTATATTATCTTTATACTGAACTCTTATTATATTAAAAATTTATTTGTGACCCCGCAAGCTTTACAAGCTTATTTATTGTCTGTAATCCCGCTACGTGGATTTGGTTGATAAGACTATGGACTTTGTATAACCTAGTCTTTCCTCAAGGATAGCCTTTATACAGAAAGATACTAACTTGGGGGGTGTGCACACTTGGAGAGGAATTGGGGTATAGGAAAATTTTATTTTCAATATTTGAATATTTACATTCAATATTAATGGTTTAGAATAGTTTTGGAAAATGATCATCTTGGATAAATAATTGTTTTCATATAATATGACTTGAGTATTTCAAAAGCATGTTTATTAAAATAAAGTTTGTTTTGACTTATCTTGCATTTTACATACTTAGCATATTTTGCTAACCCGTACTTTATTTTGTTTTGGCTTTGCCCTACTTATCATTTATTGATAAGTAGCTAGGTGTTGATGATCAAAGTGGACTACATGTTGCATCAGGGGCAAGGGCGTCATTCACCTAGATTAGGGTTTTAATTTTATTTTAAGTTATTATGTTTTAACATAGATTTTATCGAATTTAATAATAAGTACCTTTAACTTCCGCTGCAAAGTTGTAGTCAATTATAGCCTTACGTTATCACGTGGCAGTAATACGCCCAAGTCTATCTGTAATGACCCAGATTTTATTGGTATTTTTGCCGATAATTATGTGTATTTATGTGTGTTTATGTGTTAGTTCAAATTTATTTTTTGAACTATTTATTTTATTTTATGTGAATAATTTCGATTTAATTCGAAATATTTATTTTTAGTTGTTATTATTTATGTTAATTATTATTTAATTGATTAGAATTTTATTATTTAATTTTCTAATTAATTATCTAATATTTTGGGCCAAATCGATTATTGCATGATTAGTCATGCGGTTTTTTGCAAATTAGCCCAATTAATCACGAGAGCCCATCTTTAGGCCCATTTTGCTCTCTTGGCCGGTTTCTTAAGTGGCATGGCAAGGCTTGCTACTTGCCTTGTGTTCACACCTTGACTCACTCTATAAATAGATGAGTTAGTAAGGCTTAAACCTCATTTTGCTCATTTGCCATCTAATGCACTTGCCATCAAAGTTCAATCACCAAAACTCCCTCCACTTTCTCCTTGCCTCACGCCATTCATAAGCAATTGAAGCCATCAATTGTTCATCATCTTTCTTAACCCAAAACTTAAAGATTCATACCCTATTGATCTTTGAGTAACCTAAACACAATTTAAACACAATTATTTTATCCAAGATCGTTGGTTCGGGTTGGGTTTTGATCGTGCTCGTGTAGAGGGCCGTGTGTGGGTGCAGCCGTGTGTGCGAGTGGTGCAGCGTGGTGGTGCCGTGCAGGTGCAGCCATGTGGTGTGCAGTGGCCGTGCGTGGTGCAGTAGGCAGAAGCTGTGCAAGGCCGTGTGTGGGAGTGCTCGTGTGGGTGCAGCTCGTGGAGGCCGTGCGTGTTGTTGTGCCGTGTGTTGGTGCTTATTCCGGGTTGCATTTGTGTGTTGATTTGTGTGTAATCTTCCATAAGGTAACATGCTTTCTCAACCTTGTTGGTATACTATGTTTATAGTATAGATTAAATGCATGTATGGGTTGTTTGATGATGATTATTTATGTTTTTATGAATTGTTTATATTCTGATTTTTATGTGTTTATATGATGTTTTAGTGATGATTTTTCATGATTTTATGATTAAACATACGTTGTAGTATGATCATGATTAATGTGTTAAAGTTTGATGAATTTTGGATAAGTTGAAGAGTAATTTTCGTGTGATTCATTGAGTTCATGCGTGTGGATTAATTGAGTTTGGATGAGTTCTTGGTTGAAGATCTTGAATCTTGATTGAGTTCTTGGTTGAAGATCTTGAATGTTGAATGAGTTCTTTATTAATCTTTAATGAGTTCTTTGAGTTCTTTATGAGTTCTTGATGAGTTCTTTGAGTTCTTGATTGAATCTTGAAAGTTAAAGAAATTGGTTTAAAGAATAAAGAAAGTTAAAGAATATGTTTAATTCGATTAAAGAATGATTATAGAATGATGATTTATGATTGGTTAGACTCAAGATTAAGGCTAGAGGCAGTTCTTGAGAATAACTTCGATGATTTAACTAGTTAATTTCGAGAATCAAGGCTAGAGGCAATTCTTGAACTTAATTTAGTTATGTTGGGTAATAATAATGAATAAAATGATTAAGATGATTAAATAATTGATTAATTAAGATTAGCTTGATTTCATTTTTAGACGCCTGATACTTTGAGTAAGATTCATTGTATTCGGGTTAAGACGTTGCCCCTATTCCATCCGCGGTATTGGGATAGTTGGAGTCATACTATGTGATCTTTGTGAATTTCCAGTAAGATTGGTTTCACGAGACATGCATTTCCAGTAAGATTGGTTTCATGGGGTTTGGGAGTAAGATTCTCAAATCCGAGCATAGTAGAAAGTTCGGATGCGTAAGATGCGTCCGTACGAGCACAGTCCGGTCTAGAATATGATTGATTGCGCCAAAGATAGTTGATTAAGTTGGTTTAAGTCGAGTTCACGTTTTGGGTTGTTCTCGTACTTTGTTTAATGATGTTGTTTATTTGATTTATGCTATGTACACGTGTATTCCCATTAGGGTGAGTCAATTATGTTACTCGCCACTGATGGTGGACTGTTGTATATATTTCAAGTATTTCTGATGACGATACTCTTGCTTAGCTTTGGGTTGGGCGAGCGACGTTGTTATTTCTGCTATTTGTTGAATGGACTTTTATATGTTGTTTTAGATAGTGATAGAGTTACATAGACTTTATACGTTGTTATTGGACTCTTTTACGTTGTTTAAGACTCTGACATGTAGTTGGAGTTTACTCGTGTGTTTAGTATTTCTAGTTTGACTTTTGGGACTAGTATGTACAAACTTGTGGGTATTTGTACGTTTTTGGTTATTAATGATAAATTTTGAGGAATTAGTTTAATTTCCTAAGTTTTGAGTTGTAGTTCTAACTATTCGACTCGTCGGTTTCTTCCGCGCCGATTTAAGCGAGTCGGGTCGTTACACTATCTCTACGATATTTTATATGTATTATTCTATTACTTTCGTAGAGGGAGATTTGGGGGTGTTACACTAGGAATCCACTTTAGTTACGTTGTTAGTGAGACTATTACAACGGGAGTCGGTAGTCGAACTAGGAATTTACTTCTAGTGAAACCTTGGTATAATTGTTATCATTATGTATTTATAACGTCCATTCGGGAGAAGTCGTTATTGTTATATTCATGCGTCAACTCCTAAATCACTCTGGGAGGAGGTTTAGGTACCTTATTACAGTTTAATTCCCCTTCCTTGATTTAGTTCGTTCTTTAGACTTTTCGAAGTAATTCCCCCGAAATCAATTGAACCCGGATCCGACAACCCTAGAACTTAGTTTATTATCTTTCGCATTTGTATTCCATGATCGTTTTAGCTTCCATTTCAAACAAAAAATCCGAGATCCTCAATCGACCTAAATCGCAAAACACGATTCATGACTTGTTCCCCGTGTTCGACACCCCCACTCATACTACAACAGGGGTTTTATTTGTTTGGTGAAAGAGCCCAAAAAACCCCTTCATCAAGAACAGGCAGGATTTATTCCAGGCAAACACATTGGAGACAACATTTTGCTAGCCACTGAACTCATGAAGGGTTACACTCACAAGTTCATATCTCCTAGATGCATGATAAAGGTCAATCTTAAGAAAGCTTATGACTCAATTGAGTGGAGCTTCCTGGAAATTGTCCTAGGAGAAATGGATTTCCCTAATCGTTTCATTATGTGGGTGATGGGACGCATATCAACTGTTTCATACTCTATTATGATCAATGAGGTTCCTTGTAAGCCTTTCCCAGGCAAGAAAGGATTAAGGCAAGGTGATCCCATATCTCCTTTCCTTTTTGCTATGGGAATGGAGTATTTGTCCAGGTGCTTAAATGATCTCAAGTACATTCCAGACTTCAACTTCCATCCTAGATGTGAGAAGCTCTTAATAACTCACATGATGTTTGCTAATGATCTTCTGCTTCTTGCAAGAGCTGATAGCTCCTCCATACAACTACTCTTCGATGCCTTCAACAAATTTTCTCAAGCCTCTGGACTTTCTGCAAATCTAGAGAAGAGTGATGTGTATTTTGGGGGCATTAATGTTGATGAGGAAAACAAATAGCTTAACATCCTAGGTATGATTAAAGGGTCAATTCCCTTCAAATACCTTGGTTGCCCTGTGCACTCAAAGAAGCTCACAATTGCCCAATGTAAGCCCTTGGTTGATAAAAACACAGGAAGAATCAAATCATGGATAAACAGGAAATTGTCTAATGCAGGTAGAGTTCAAATGATCAAAAGTGTGTTGTTTGGTGTCCAATATTATTGGGCTCAAATCTTCATCTTGCCTAAGAAAACCCTCAAAGATGTTCTAAATCTGAGATTCTGGTGCAATTCTTAAGTTAAATCTGCTGAAAAATTTTGCTACAGGTCAGGTACAGCGGGCGCTGAATTTCCATCAGCGTCCGCTTGCACAATGCTCAAAATGTTCCAGTAGCAAAACTTTCCATTACAGCAGGCGCTGGACCTCATTCAGCGGCCGCTGATCAGTTTTGCCAAAAACTTCCAGTAGCTAAACAATCCACAACAGCGGGCGTTGTCCCATTATCAGCGCCCGCTAGGGAACACGTTTAATTTTTCCAATAGCAAAAATTTTGAGAAAAGCGGGCGCTGTCCAATAATCAGCGCCCGCTGAGAAACTTGCACCCCTTTTCCAGTAGCCTCAAAAATGACTACTGCGGGCGCTGGCCCATTCTCAGCGCCCGCTGATGGGCTTTGTTATAATCTCCAGAACCATTTCAAAAGGGGGTCAGCGGCCGCTGGGTTTAAGTCAGCGTCCGCTGAGGTCGAATTGTATAAAATAACAGAGTTCAGAAATCGTCATTTTTCACGAACAAAACCTAAAACACACGAATTCTCCCCTATTTTCTCTCAAACCCTAACACTCCAACTCACTCAAATCTCCATCATTCTTCTTCATATTCACTCACATACTTCGATTCTCCATCTCATCACTATTCTCTCTCACCTTCTCACATAAAATTCGAACCCTAGGTTCGAATTTCTGCAAAAAAAAAATTTAAAAAAAAAGGGGGTCGAAAAAACACGAGCAAGGGATGATCCTTGGGTTACTTTTGGCTCATTCATCAACAACAACAACAAGGAGGTTATCTAGAGTGTTTTCATGCTCTAGTTGGGTATTTTCTAAAACCCTAATTTTCTAACTTTGTTATTTTCAACTTAGTTCGAATCTTAGGTTTTCATTTATGCTTTGCAATTGTTGTTGAATTTTTGAGTCCCTAATTGTAGTCTTAGATTGTTGTTTTGCTTTGTGTTGTTGAATTTTGCGACTTGGACTTGTGTTGGTGCAAAATTTTTGACTTGTGTGATTTTGTGAATTCGAGGCACTTGGGTTTAGGCCTCTTGTTCATTGACTGGTTAGGGAAGTAATCTAGCTGAATTTTTTATTTTATTTTTATTATTTTTTTTTATTTTTTTTATTTTTTTTTATTTTTTATTTATAGTTAGTTTTCGGCCCTAGTTTAATCAGTCATGTCTGAGTCACGAAAAAAGAAAAGAAATGACCGACCAGGTACCTCAGACCCGAACCAAAATGTTGATGCCCCACCACAACCACCACCCCCCATTCGGATTCCGCAGGCCAATCGAGCCAAACATGACAACCTGTTGAGGCGAACATTTCACCCCACCCGATTTTATGATTCGCGCCCTTGTCTGGTGCTGCAGATCACCAGGGAAATGCAAACCCTGTTCACTAACTTTGGGAGGGAGAAATTGACTAACCCCAACATGGCCGAATACACGTACCCACCGTTGGCCTGTGAATTCCTCAGCACATTGACCTATACAGAGATACAATCCACCACTAACATACCGGAATACCAAATATCCTTCCGATTGTTCAATGATCGCCATACGATTACTATTTCCCAGCTCAATGAATACCTAGGATGTGACCCGACCAACCCCATTACTGATTTTAGTCCTAAAAACTTTCCTGACTTTAACCCGCTTGCCTTTTGGCGTGCGATTACGGGTGAGGATCGTTTTGATTCTACGTGGGCGGTCGCCAGCGCGATTCATCACCTTGCCCTCCGACTTTTTCATCGCTTGTTGACCTACTCAATCTTCTCCAAAAAGGAGGTTGGGAAGATCAACAAAGATGAGTTGCTTTGTATCTACTTAGCAACAACCCCATCCCCGTTGGGTAAGGTGAACACGGGTCACTTGTTGGTCAAGCGCATGCTTGCCCAAACAAGAGACCCTAAGATGACCGCTGACATCACATTGGGTGGCTTCGTGACTATCATAGCTAGGAAACTTGGGTATTCACATTTCATTGATCAATTGGAAAAACCTTCTAACATCCGGTTCTTTGACAAGTACGACTTCCTTAACCAAGCTTTCATTAAAAACACCAACCGGGAAGGCACAATCAGCGCCCTGGTCCGCGGGAGACATCAGCGCCCTGGTCCGCGGGAGACTTCCCGAGATAACTAGGTTTGATCGGCCCAGCATGATGCAGATATATTACAGGGGCCCCCGGTTATTGTCGCTGAGGAAGTCGAACAACCAGCACCAGAACCACCACTAGCACAACCCATCCCAACCCCGCCGCAATTTGATTTCGCGGCAGCCTTTGAGGCCCTATCCCAGCAGCAAAATGCTGCCTATGCTTCTATTAACGCTAACATTACGGAGATGCGTTCTGACTTGCACCGTCTCCGTATACAGACAGACCAGATGTATGACTACCACGTGTCGGAAGGGCACTTCTTCCGGCACCCTTCCCTCCCCCCCCCCCCAGGATGACCCTAAGCTCTAGACCTCTCCACCCATAGCCTCGGGACGATGCTTTCGTTCCAGCTTGGGGGGGTTTAGACCCCATGGGTCCGGTTACCTTTTTGTTGTTATTTGGACCCGTAGCTAGTGAGGGTGAAGCACTAGAGCCTCGATCGAGGCATGATTTCGGTAGCGTTAAAGGCGCTTTAATAGTGTCAATGGTGCACCTGGACGACAGGTTTCCCGACAAACCGAATCATGTCCTCTACAGGTAAGTTCTCACTTGTATTTAAGTGAACCTGGGGATTAGTCGTGGTCTTGGGATAGAGGAGCTAGCTTGGGGGAGCTGCTCTTGGGGTATGTTGATTGTGCTTGTTTGTGGTTGTGCTTCTTAGTGTGTGTGATTTTTATAGTGGTCATTGGGGTGATTTCCAAGTCTTGCTCCTGTTTTGAAAATCCAAATGCATTTTAATGCTTTGCATTCTAGTTTATTTTTGTAGTTTATTTTTCTTTTCTTATTTTCCTTAGTTTCTTTTTATTAGTTTTTACATACTAGTTTACTTTCGTAGTTTATTTTATTTTATTTTTCTCCATTTTTGCATGTAGTTTATTTTCGTAGTTTATTTTCTTTTATCCCTTTTATTTTTCTAGGTTTAGTCGTCTCCCGATGACGAAACTAGGGGAATCCTTATAAGGACTTTTCTTTCCTTAGAGTCTCGAGTCCGCACAATTTTCAATGCTTTTTATTAACTCTTAGGATAGAATGCTTTTCCCTTTTAGGAGAACCCTTTAGGACTAGATGTGTATCCAAGTCGGTTCGTGGTACGAGGTTGTCCCTTGTTTAGTTGACGCTGAGTCGGTGGTTTTTGAACCTAGGTGAGGTTTCGAGCTCCTGCCTTAATTAGACCCTTTTAGGGTTATTCATTTCTGAGCGTCGCATTGTATCCCTCGTCGGTTTTAGTTTTCCTGTTTCTTTTGTCTCTGATTTTTGACTTGTGAATTGCTACCGCCCTTTCGAGACTTGGAACATGATTTAGGCACCATCTTACGTCATAGCATCGAGTTTTATTTTCGGTCCTTGTAAATTTTGTAATAGTGTAATTATTTGAGTATTGTAACTCCTTCTCTAGGAAAAAAAATATATAAAAAAAAATAATGAAATTGAAAAAAAAAAATAAAAATAAAAAATATATATATATATATAAAATAAATAAAAATAAAAAAAAATAAAAATAAAAAATGTACATAATTAGAGAAGGAGATTGTAGTTTTCTTAGCCGACTAGTGTCCTATTGTAATTTATCCTAACAGTCGGTCGGTAGTTATTTGTAGTTTCGGACCTTGTATGTAAGATGCTATGACCTTAAGCCCTATTGATTTCATGTTCTCGAAAGGTCTCATCTTTGGTATGCGGTGTCACTTGTCAAATTTCGAGAGACGCTAACTCCGGCGAGACGTGAGTGTCCTTCCCTTTGTTCTTCATGACTCCCTCACGGAGTATTTTTCCGCCACCGACTTATGTCCGAGATTATTCAAGGGTGTTTGACGGTTGTTAGGTTGCTTAAGCTTGGATACCTCGTAGTCCTTTAAGGTTCTATTGTGTGAAAGGTTTCAGTCCTTAGTTTAGTTAGTTTTTAGCATTGGGATTTGTGCGCCTTAAGACTATAATAGGAGTCCTTAGTCCGTTGTAGAATTCCTCTCCTGAGGGATTTGTCGAACTTTTCGTGCGGTAGTTGCTTGGGGACAAGCAACGGGCTAGCTTGGGGGAGTTTGATAGTCTGTACTTAGTTAGTATTTTTCGTAGTTTTTATTAATTTATTTTCTATTTTTATTTAGTTTTTGTTAGCATTTTTAGGCTTTTTAGCTTAATTTTACTTTTGTAGACCCCCTTCCCCTTTTCTATGTGATTTCCTCTATTTTGCCTTGTTTCTGCGTTTTCTTTCCTTTTTGCAGGTCCCGAGTTGATTTCGGAACCCGAGGAAGCGAACCGGGAACCTCGAGGAAACCACAAGTCCTCTATGCTTGTTGGTGCTAAAAAAAACAGGGCCTCAGCGGGCGCTGGAAATCCCTCAGCGCTCGCTGGGGTGAATCATGGTGAATGCTGAAAGTCAGTAGCATGGAAGGTGGCCTCAGCGGGCGCTGGGAATTCCTCAGCGCCCGCTGAGATGGATTTTGTGTTCAAATATTTTGCAAGGAAAAAAAGGCAGAAGGCCTTCTATGCCATGGCAGCGGCCGCTGATGGATTCCCAGCGGCCGCTGATTTTGCAGCCTCCAGCAATCACAAGCACCAAGAGAAGACAGCGGCCGCTGACCATTTTTCAGCGCCCGCTGTCCCCTCCCCTGTTTTGTGGCAGTAGCACCCCCAGAGTTGGCAGCGGCCGCTGGCCCCAACTCAGCGCCCGCTGCCATTAGTCTTCCAAGCACTACAGGCCTACTGATATAGGTGTCAGCGGGCGCTGTCATCGCCTCAGCGCCCGCTGAACTGGCTCTGCTCTTTTTTTTTAGCTTATTTCTTTTATTTTTGGGAGAAGTATATATACCTTTTTACTCCCTTTTTGTAAGAGGATGACATTTTAGGATATTTTCAGAATAGTTAACCTAAGTTTTTAGTAGTTTCTCTCCTTTCTCTCTCCTAAATTTCCATAGATTTTCATTTCAAGTCTTAGATAAATTGTAGAAGTTCATGCTTTTGGTTGGGAAATTACATTGATCATCACATTGCTCTACTTATTGATATTGAAGCTTCACTTGTAACATTTCTCTACTCTTTCCTTATTTATTTGCACTTAGTTGATTATTTCCTTGATGTTTTTATGATTGTTTATTGTTAAATTCCATAGTTTGTCCTTATTTTCATGCTTGGTGTTAGTTTTAATATGTTCATTATGTTTTCCTTATTTGTTCTAGCCATGTGTGAGTAGTCTCATTGCTAGGGTTTTGGGGCGAAACATCTCAAAATCCTCCATGTTATGTTTTAGTCATTTCTTGGTCTTGGTTGTGTTAATGTCGGTACCGAAGGTTCGTTGATGTTGAGTCTTATGTTTAGATAGCATTAGATTCTTAGGAGAATCCCCACCTAAGGACCGAAAGGTGAACGTGGGTGATGACTCCCTTCGCCCGATTGATGGAAGCACCATGAAAGTTGGGCCTTCGATCAAGGGAAAGTTACCGGTCTTCGTGATTTTGTGCTTAGGACTTGTTAGATGTGTCGCTGCACGAAAGTGAGTTATATATGTCTTTCCGGTCATCGTACTAGCTCGAAAGAGTGGTACGATCATAGAACGACCTCCCCTTATCCATGACCTAAGTCTAAGTTTTGACCGATCCATAATTCATGGTGGTGTCGAGTCGTTAATCCCCTAACCTTAGTATTTATTTCCTTGTTTTAGACCCCTATTTTAGTATCTTGTAGTTAATTGACTTCCAATCTTTGAATCCAATTTCGACTTAGCTTGTCTATGCTCATTGTGTTTGGTCAACAAACGTTATTCTCTAGGGTTCGACCCTTACTTGCCCTTACTAGCATTAGTAAGCCCGAGTTAGGAAATTTACTTTTGGTAGGCTCGACGACGGCCTATCACATTCACAGAGAGGATCCCAGCCCGGGGATGCTCGAGAAATTATCAACTCTAGGCGCGATGACGCCCGAAATATCATTGAGTCGCGCCGAGTACGAAAGGCCTCGAATGTCAGAGAGGTCACTAAGAATAGAAGACAAGAAACCCGAGGTCGGTCAAGGAGGTCGCCAGAGAGATCTCATCATACCACTGCTAGAAATCAGAGGTCAGCTGCCATCCCTAACCAGGGAGAAGGCGTACGACGCTCCCCAGTTGCTATCCCTAACCAGAACGATGGCATACGACGATCCCCCGTGGTCGAGCAGGAGCGACCAACGAGAACGCTCACTTTCAAAACCCCATTCAGCCAAAGGCTTCTGTATACCACCGACACTAAGAAGGTGAAAGCCCCTACCATCGAACCTTTCTCAGGAACTATTGATCCTGCTGACCATATGACCACCTACAAGGCTCACATGGCAGTGCAAACGAGCTGTGAGGCTAGCTGGTGTCGGTACTTCCCTACTACTCTCATAGGCCTGGCCCTAACATGGTTCACTAATCTCCCATAGGGTTCGATCATTAGCTTTGCCACAGTGGAGACCATGTTCTCCAGTCACTTCGTGGCTGGAAAGAAACAAAGAAAGACAAGCATCCACCTCATGGCCTGCCAACAAGGGGAACATGAACTGTTGGGAGACTACCTCAAGCGCTTCAACGCTGAACTACTCCAAATACCCAACGTTGAAGATTCAGTGGCCTATGCAGCGTTCATGTCTGGATTAAAGCGCGGTAAGTTTAAGTTTTCCTTATTGGAAAATGAAGTGTCCTCATATACTGACGCGATGGACAGAGCACGGAAGTATGTGCAAGCATCAAGCATCAACAACCCTGTTGAGAAGTTTGAGAAAAAGGATGGAAAAAGGAAAGGGCCCCATCGAGGTGAAGGTCCTAACCGGACGTCCGACTCGAGGAAAGATGTTCGTGATGGTGGTATGGATCCTAGATACAACACCAATAGGCGAGAAATCTTCTTGGACATTAAAAACCAAGATATTCTCCCCAAGCCATTGCCTTTTCGCACACCCGTCGGCAGGAGGAATCTCAAGCTTTGGTGCGAATATCATCATGAATGTGGTCACACCACAAAGGACTGTAGAGAATTAAAGAAAGCTCTCGACAAGCTAGCAGACCAAGGAGAACTAAACTCTTATCTCTCGAATGATGGAGGGGAAAAAAGGCAAAAGCGTAGTCATAGCATAGAGTCTGATGGAATTATTAATGTCATATTTTAGCTCCCTACCGAAGTTAGTGTTTGCAATAAGGACCCTAACAGGGTTCAGTTCTTTGATTATCCTCAATGGAGTTATTTTTTCGTTTGTAATAAGAACAAAGCATGGTCGAGTTTCTTCTTGTTATCATGGAAATAACATTCACAATAATAAAACCCTTACAGGGTCGAGTTTTGTTCATTAACTTATAAAGCCCTAACGGGGTCGAGTTCAGTGTTATTACTTGGATTCTTAACAAAATGAAACCCTAACCGGGATGATAAGCCCTACTCAATGTAGGCACCCATCGAGGAGTATGGGGAAGGCCGGACAGGTACCTCATCGAGTGTCTGGGGCTCATTAGCCCTAGGGTCCTTGATAGCGTCACTTTGGCTAACACCAAGCCCTACTCAACGTAGGCACCCATCGAGGAGTATGGGGAGGCTGGACAGGTACCTCATCAAGTAGCTGGGGCTCATTAGCCCCAGGGTCCTTGATAGCGTCACCTTAGGCTAACACAAGCCCTATTCAACATAGGCATCCATTAAAGGAGATGGAGTGGCTGGACAGGCATTCAAAGTCCTAGGGGCTCATTAGCCCGTTGGCTTTAGAATAGCTCTTTAGGCCAATGAATAAGCCCTATCCAGAGTAGGCACCCGTCAAGGCAGATGGGGGGCTGGACAGGTATCAACCATGTCATGGGGCTCATTAGCCCCCAAGACTCTGTTGATCATCTTAGGCCAAAGCGCCACTTAATGTGGGCACCCATCAAAGGAGATGGGCAATCAAAACAGATTTCTCCTAATTACTTCCATCACACTCGAGGTAAGGGGAAGACCCTCGAGGTTATCAGGGCAATCTTTTCCTTGCACCTCTATCACGGTCAAAGTAAAAGAGGATCCTCGAGGTCACTAGGAAGGCTTTTTCCCACAAGGTGTATCATGTTTGCCCTCGAGGTAGAAAGGATCCTCGAGGTAAAAAGTATCAACCCATGGTGCTCATTAGCCCCTAAGACCTAGTTGATCATCTCAAGCCAAAGCCCCATTCAGCATGGGCACCTACTATGGAAAGTGGAAGCATTTGCTTCTCAAGGTACATTCCTCATAGTCGAGGTAAGGGAAGACCCTCGAGGTACAAGGAAGCCTTGAAAAGATCAACACTTAGAAAATTTCATGGAAGTTCATGTAAAAAAGTTCCTAACGGTCGTGGAAAGTATGATCACAGTCAAGGTAAGAGGACACTCGAGCTCATAAAAGAGTTCCCTAACTTTTACCCTCACCGCGACCCAGGTGACCATGGTCGAGGAAGGTTACCATGTTCCGCTTGATATCCAACGTCCGAAGTTTCCCGTTCCACACCATGCGTGGGGCTAGTAGATCAACAATTGCATAGGGAATACATCACACTCAAGGTAGAAGAAAGATCTTCGAGGTAAAGGGAAGCCTGGAAAAGAAACACTTAGACATTTCAAAATATTTCATGTAGAAAGTCCTTAATGGTTGCGGAAGGGACGACAACAGTCGCGGTGAGATGACCCTCGAGTTCAAAAAAGGCCCCAAGCATTTCCATACCACGACCGAGGTCACCACGGTCGCCGAATGCTAACAGGGCACCATACTTAGAACAATTTCAACAATAAAGCTCAAGTGAAGTGAGCCCCTCACGGTCGCGGAATAGCTTCGCCTCATTCACCTCGTTGATTATTCAAGAGAATTCTCTGACTACATCTATCACAGTTGAGGTAATAAACACCCTCGAGGTCATTTGGGAAGGTGGCTTGACACCCAGTCCCTAGGGCTCATTAACCCCTTGGCTTTGAGGAAAGCTCTTAAGGCTAACAATAAGCCCTACTCAAGCTAGGCACCCATCAAGGGAGATGGGAGGGCGGATAGGTGTCAACCATACCTTGGGGCTCATTAGCCCCTAAGGGATAGTTGACCACCTTAGGCCAAAGCCCCACTCAATGTGGGCACAACCGAGGTGTATAAACAATCAAAACATCTCCTGGATTACCTTATCACACTCGAGGTAATGGAAGGACCCTCAAGGTTACCAAGGCAACCCTCTTCTTGCACCTCTATCACGGTTAAGGTAGGTAGGACCCTCGAGGTCATTGGGAAGGCTTTATCCCAGGGTATGTCATTTCTAACTCTCGAGGTAAGAGAGACCCTCGAGGTAAAAAAGGGCAACCCATGGGGCTCATTAGCCCCTAAGTCCAAGCTGGTCATCTCATTGCCCAAGCCCCATTCAGAATGGGCATTTGCTACTAAGGATGGAATAAGTCTTGTTGTTGCTTTTCTAAAGTACATCCCTCACAGTCGAGGTAAAGGAGGACCATCGAGGTAAAGAGAGGGCCTTGGCAAGATCAAAACTTAGCAAAATTTTGATGAAATTCAGATAAAGGAAGTTCCTTACGGCCGCGGAGGATGCTATCACGGTCGCGGGATAACATCATCTCAATTACCTCGTTGGGCATACGAAAGAAATTCCTAGGCCAGAGGCACGTCCCTCACAGTCGAGGTAAGGGAAGACCCTCGAGGTAAAAGAGAGGCCTAGGAAACATCAACACTTAGAAAGTTTTAATGATTTCAAATGGTAAGGCTCAACTGAAAGATGTCCATCACGGTCGCGGAGAAGGCTATCCCGGTCGCAGAATAGCATAGTCTAAATTACCTCGTTGGACATTCTAAAAGATTCTCTAAGTATGTCTGTCACGGTCGAGGTAGAGGAGACCCTTGAGGTTTCTAGCAGGGATCATCAAGCTTTGCCCCAACCACGACCAAGGAAACAACGGTCGCGGAGGATAGAAAGTGGTGTCAACACTTGGGAAGATTTCAACAATTTCAACAACAGGGTTCAAAGGAAGGAGGTCTTTCGCGGTCGCGGAAAGCACTATCATGGTCGAGGTGGAAGGACCCTCGAGTTTTCCAAGAGGGCTCACTATGCTTTATCCCCCACCACGACCAAGGTAACTACGGTCGCGGAGGATAAGACTAATGCCAACACTTAGAAATTTTCTCAAAAGTTCATGAAAAACCCACCTCAGTCGAGGTGGTGACCCTCACTATCGAGGTATGCACCCTCGAGGTAAATAAGAGCACGCTTGGACGAGGTATTCTTCACACGATTGAGGGGACCAGTAGCTCTACAAAAGGGTTTGATGGTTGAGGCATTCAGCATAGCAAAACAAGGGGACATATTGATCGAGGCACACCCCACTTGGTCGAGGGGTATGGTCGAGGTAGCTGGCAAGCATGATAATTGAAGCTATGGTTGAGGGGACACCCTCACGGTCGAGGTGCACTATACCAAGGCCAAATCCCATATGGTCGAGGTAAGCCTCAGGCACCACAAGGATCACACGGTCGAGGCAACCATTGCAATAGCTACGCGTCACGACGATCGAGGAGTCGTCACTCTTGGCATCCACACCGTCGAGGTGGAAGTTAGGGAGGCCACGAAGCATGTTGGTCGAGGGGTGTCCCTCACGGTCGAGGGTACCCTCGATCGAGGTGCTGTCCCTTGAGGCACACCCAAGGACCACGCTGCATTGCAATAGAGTATGTTGGTCGAGAAAACCCCATCACGGACGAGGACCATGATCGAGGTAGCAAGCGAGAAAACTTGGAGAAGTTGTGGGTCGAGGAAGCATCCTCACGGTCGAGGTTCCCCTCGATCGAGGTGCCTTCAGGAAGCATCCTCACGGTCGAGGCTGTACCGAGGTCTGAGTTAATATACCGACTTAGAACGCCCATAACTCCTTCTTTTCAAGTCGGAATTGAGCTTATGACCCACCGTTGGAAATCTCTTTGAATCTAGTTTTCAATGCCACTGGAATCGCTTGAATCCGATATTCATATCTCGAGTTATGTCCAAAATAGTGAGAGGTGGTCATCC
The DNA here is from genome assembly GCA_951394345.1 of Salicornia ramosissima. Lineage (NCBI taxonomy): Eukaryota > Viridiplantae > Streptophyta > Magnoliopsida > Caryophyllales > Amaranthaceae > Salicornia > Salicornia ramosissima. The sequence goes on from OX596238.1 coordinate 35,251,645, forward strand.
TACCTCGAGGAGTCCTCAACGGTCGAGGTAACACATTCATGGTCGAGGGGACTCCCTCACCATCGAGGGTCATCCACCATGGTCGAGGTGACCAACCTCGAGGCACAGCCATGGGTCCCGAGGCATGTTGGTCGAGGTAGCATATGGGTCGAGCATGTTGATCGAGTAAAGGTCCATAGGGTCGAGGCTGTACCGGGCTCTGATTTGATACACCGACTATGAACGCCTATAACTCCTTCCTTTCAAGTTGGAAGTAAGCTTATGACCCACCGTTGGAAATCTATTTTAATCGAGTTTCCAATGCCGTTGGAATCTCATGAATATGAAATCCATAGCTCGCGTTATGTTCAAAATAGTGAGAGGTGGTCATCCTACCTCGAGGAGTCCTCAACGGTCGAGGTAACACATTCATGGTCAAGGGGACTCCCTCACCATCGAGGGTCATCCACCATGGTTGAGGTAAGCAACCTCGAGGCACAACCATGGGTCCTGAGGCATGTTGGTCGAGGTAGCATATGGGTCGAGCATGTTGATCGAGGAAAGGTCCATAGGGTCGAGGCTGTACCGGGGTCTGATTTGATGCATCGACTTCCAACGCGCATAACTCCTTCGTTTCAAGTCGGAATTGCACTTATCACCCACCGTTGGAAAGCTCTTTGAATCTAGTTTCCAATGTCGCTGGAACCGCTTGAATCTGATATTCATATCTCAAGTTATGTCTAAAATTGTGAGAGGTGGTCGTCCTACCTCGAGGAGTCCTCAACGGTCGAGTACACCCCACGGTCGAGGTAACACATTCATGGTCGAGGGGACTCCCTCACCATCGAGGGTCACCCACCATGGTCGAGGTGACCAACCTCGAGGCACAGCCATGGGTCCCGTTGTAGCTCACTTTTCGAGATATTCCGCTCGACATCCAACGTCCAAAGTTTCCCGTTCCACGTCGAGCGTGGGGTTAATTGTTCCGGGCCCACCCCGATGGTCAAACCCATATTAGTGGGCCCAAAATCCTAGGCCCAGTTATGGTAGGGCTAGGGATACATCAGATATTCTACGACGAATTGAATGAGATAGTGCCACGTGTCAGCGGACTTAGTAAAAACCTTGACCAGGTTACTGCTACGTGTCATGGGCCAGGCCCATGCATCAACCCAGCTGACTTGGTGAAACCCTAACCGGGGAACCTAATGCCTATATAAGGATCAGTCCAATCATTCCAAAGGTACGCAATATCAAACACGCAATTCATAGTTCACAAACTCACATCACACTGACTTCTTACTCCCGATATCTGACTTAAGCATTGGAGGGGCGTTCCCGGGTTCCACCCCCCGGGTTAGCAACCTTTGACTGTTTTACAAGTCAAAACCCTAGCAAGAAGTGTACGGAGTCCGCATCAATCACATCAAAGATCGTTGACTATTCAACAGAAATCCCAGAACAGGAACAGTACTAATATGTGCTTTAAGTTTCGTTGATGCTTTATTAGAAAACTTGATAAACTTTTTAGGCCTATTGTATTGTAATAGATGAAAAATATAAGGATTGTAAAATTTTAATTTTTTTTATATTGGTGTTTACTAAGATACTATTATTGAGTGATAAATAAATTTGGTAAGATTTTATCCATTTTTCATAAATTTTTGTTGCTTGTGGGGAATGTGACAATTTTTCAAAATGCTATTAATTATGGATAATATTCTATATGGAAGGAGTTTATATAGATTTATTTCAAGTGTTATTAAGAGAGTTTTGTGATGCGATTTTTTGGGGCTAGTGTTTTTGTAAAAGATTTGATAAATTTGTAATGTATATTGCATGAAAAATACATAGAGTAGACATATTAAGAGTTGTGGTAGCAATTTATTGTGATTTAATACTCCCTCAGCTCCATATTAGTTGCAAAGTTTCATTTTACAAGTTTGCCAAAGTATAATTTATATTCATAATATCTTTAATTCTTTTTTACCAAAAATTATAAAAATTAGATCACAATCATATACACATTGAGAAGATTCAAAAGAAATCCCATTGACTATTTTTGTTTACATTTATAAAGCACAAAAGTGAATTATATAAGTGGTTATAAATAGTTACCAAATTTCCAATGTTGCAATTATATATGAGTGATTATCAACTTCTTCGGTACTTTTTTTAGCTAAAGAGGTTTTTATTAACGTTGAAAAGGAGATATAATTTTGGAATGGGAAATAAATAAATCCAATATTAATTTCTAATATGTTGTGGTTTTATAATATTATGGTATTATTAATTATCGTTTGATATTGCAATGATTTATCACAGGCGTATGTTAAATGTGCATTATTTAGGATTGGTTATATAATGAGTCAATTGTTAATTGTGTTTAGTTAAATTTTATTTGTCACATGCAAGGGGTTCTTGAATTTGGTGTTTCTATGTACTTTTGGTAATGATGGACTTTTTTTTATATAGTATTTGTTGTCGGTTTTGGTAAATAGGAGCCTAAATTATTGGGAAATTTCTTAACATACTTGAATCTTACTCTACTTCCAAACACAAACAGTTAAACCTTCAAGCAGTAAGATAAAGTCATTAATTTTGTTAATTGATAAACAATAGAATACGAAATTCAATAAAAAAAGGAAAAATGAAATTTAATAATCCCACCTTTTGGTGGTCTGCTCAAAATAATCCCACCTTTAATTTATTTCAAAATAATCCCACCTTTATACATCATCTGCTTAAAATGGACTATATCACCCAAAATCGGTCCATTTTGAGAAGGAAAAATTACAGGTGGGGTTATTTTAAGCAACTGATATATAAAGTTGGGATTATTTTGAAATATATTAAAGATGAGATTATTTTGAGCAGACCACCAAAAGGTGGGATTATTAAATTCCATTTTTCCAAAAAAAAAATTAACAATGAATCGAAAATCAAGAGAAATTGAAGAAATACAGAAAGAAAAAGAAGTTAGAAAAGCTAATTAATTTCGTGTATTGTAGTGTTAATGGAGGTTGTATTGAGTCTTTGATGTTTTGGGTTCGTTTTAGACGAAGGAAGTCTTTGTGCGATCTTGCGGAATTTAGGGGTTGAGAGTGGGTTGGGTTTTGTTCCTTTTGTTATTTATGTATTTTTTATTTAATAAATGGTAGGAAATATTTAAGTGTTAGTAGAAAATTTTCGTGGCCAATTATAGAGTTCAATAGAGAACGGTCATTTATAATATGTGTTCTCTCTTGTTTCAATAATTTTTGCCGCCAAATACAAAGTTCAATAGAAAACGGTTATTTATAATATATGTTGTCTCGTATTTCAATAATAACTTGAGCAAAGAGAACACCTATTTTAGATAGATGTTTTCTTGTGATTAAGAGAACACCTATTGCGGAGGAGACATTGGCAGAGTTCCTTTCTAAGGCGACTGGGGCTGTTGTTGATTGGATCCAGATGCCTGTGATGAAGGTTCAAAAACTGTTGTAGGGCTTGAATTACTTGAAATTTGGGATTAATTGATAACTAAATCCTTGATATTGTTTTGGTGAGGTATAATAGCAATCTAAACAGTTTGCTTGATGAATGTTGAAGCCTGGTCCGGATTCGGTTGGGATCTTTGCCATTTCACATCGCTCTAGTAGAGTGGCAGCTGAGCCTGCGGTCTCGTTAGTTTAGAGCCCACTGAGGTGGGTTTCTTGGGAAGCACATTTAATGTTTCATTGACATACCCTTATCACCTATTTTTTAGTGCCATCAACATATTAGAGTTCGATAATGTTGTTTAAACCATTTCCCAGATCGTCGAGATCCTTAAAAGAGCATCCATCATGGTTCCAGATTTGCTAGAGCCTTGAAGTGTTTACTTTGTTTCCTGCTGGAAATGGAGGAACAATTGAACTTGTTTATCTCATATTTCATGTTGTTTTTGTGTAAATTCAGGAAGCTGGTCCTGAAGGTGGTAAGATTCAGATGCACTTTGAGGAGGTCCTAAAGAGCCAAACAAGTGAAACAACAATATATGTCGTAAAGAAGTTTGACTATGGAGTGTGGACCCTTTTTATGATGGTTTGGAACTTCTGTAGCTCTTTCTTTTATAGGTTCAATTCTTTTATACAACTGAAATGGCTATGTGTAATTGTGGATTCATGTCGAATTATTCTATTTATACAAGAAGAGTTACTGCTTCAATACTTCAGTAAGTTGGGTTTGATGGGGAGGTGTGAGGGTTTGAAGGGAGAGGTTGAGGGGTTGAAGGCGAGAACAATATGGTTTCAAGGTGGAATGATGAGTTAATCAAAATATGATGTTATAGAAAAATAAATTTAACTTTTAGACTGATTATAGCAAAAAAAAAAAAAGCGAGAACATATAATTTTTCTTAATATAGTATCCATCCTTTCTACATTCACATTGTCTTTCTACAAGTAATGCAGATGATAATTGTCAATGGTTTGCAGCCTTAATGTTTTTCATTTATTAAAACTATTTTATTACAGTAGATTTGGTTGTGCTTATCAAGCTTGTTTCTTTTCACAATTTGCTTGATGTATGTGTGGTTGTATTCATTGATGATATTTTAATATATTCAAAAGATGAGCATGATCATGAATTGCATTTGCGAATGGTACTTGATGTCCTACGAGCCCAGAAATGGTTTGCCAAGCTTTCACAGTGCGAATTCTGGCTCCACGAGGTATTTTTCCTTGGACACATTATTGATAGAAACGGTGTCAAGGTTGATCCGGCAAAGATCAAGGTTATAGTCGAGTGGATTTGCCCGAAGATTGAGAATGTGGTTCGGAGTTTTCTCGGTCTAGCAGGTAAATGTATCAATTTTAAATTATTAAAATTTTATTTACCTCTTAAAGAACCGAGTTAACTTGTGAACTTTCGTTGGGCAGGTTATTATCGGAATTTTTAAAATAGCTCTTCCGATGACCAAGCTTTTGCAGAAAGAAAGCAAGTTCATGTGGACTCGGTAATGTGAAGAGGCGTTCCAAGCCTTGAAGCAGAGCCTAGTGTCAACAACTGTTCTAGCTTAAAGGTTTTGTGCTAATTCATGGTTATTTTTCCTAAGGTGGTGCGTGCCTAAAGATGCGGACCTAAGGAAAAAGATCATGAACGAGGCGCATAACACGCCAACTGCGTGCACCCGGGAGGTGGAAATCTCTACAAGGATCTTAGAGAGTATTTTTGGTTGCCCTGGATGAAGCATGAGATAGCGGAGTTTGTGGCACGATGTCTCACGTGTCAATGGGTGAAGATCGAGCACCAGAGGCCCGGCGATCTACTTCAACAATTACCCATACCTACATGGAAGTTTGATTCCATATCCATGGATTTTATGGTGAGTTTACCAGCTACTTCTAGTGGGTTGGATGCAGTTTGTGTGATTGTAGATCGATTGACTAAGGTAGCGAGATTCATTCCGATGAAGACTACTTGGTCAATGGAGAAGATGGCCGAAGCATATACTCAGGAGATAGTTCGACTACATGAGGTGCAAAAGGATATTGTTTCAGACCGAGATCCCTGTTTCTTGTCTTGGTTTTGGAAATCACTATAGGAGGCCTTTGGTACTAAGTTGTACTTGAGTATGGCATTTCATGCGGCAACAGACAGACAGACCGAGAGGATGATTCGGACTTTGGAGGACATGTTATGGGCGTGTGCTCTCTAGAACTTCAACAGACTTGGGTGCAATCTTTGAGTTTGGTGGAGTTTTCCTACAACAACAGCTATCACTCGAGTATTCAGATGGCCCCATATGAGGCTTTGTATGGGCGCAAGTGTCGTTGTCCGTTATGTTGGAATGACATCAGCGACTCTTTGGTGATTGGTCCGGAACATATTAGAGAGACTATTGAGTTGATTCGGGTTATTCGAGCTAAGCTTCAAGCCGTTCAGCGTCGTTAGAAGTCGTATGTGGATTGTCGGAGACGACCTTTAGCTTTCGAGAAAGGTGATAAGGTCTTACTCAAGGTGGCACCTACGACCGAAATATGTTGGCCCATTTGAGATCCGAGAGAGAGTTGGAGAGGTGGCTTATCGGCTTGAGTTACCACCTGAGTTGTCTAGGGTGCACAACGTGTTCCATGTTTCGCAGTTGTGGAAATATGTTAGAGACCCTTCATATGTTTTGCAGTTGCAGAAATATGTTAGTGACCCTTCACATGTGGCGGTCTTACTCACGGTGGTTCGTGGTTAGGGTTGCACGTTGTGGTTCTCGGCTAGGCTTGCGGTGGCCGTAGTTGGTGGTCACGGTTGGACGTGTGTGGTCATGCTTTCTACAGTGGTGGTCCTAAGGTGGCCGTGTGATTGAGTATCGTGGATTTCTCGTTATTCGTTCGTTCGTTGTTTGATTGTTGATCTTGCGTTAATCGAGGTAACTAGATGTTTAAATCAAATTTGGTAATTCTCTTGTTTGAGCCATGATATGCGTGTGATATGATTATGTATGTATGATTGTATCTTGACTAATTCATGTATGATTTGATGATTAAAGGTTGATTTTAGTAATTAGATTTTTAAGTATTATGATTACTTTGATTTAATTATGTTACTGATTTTATGAAAATAATCTCATGTTAAGTAATTGAATTTATGCGTGTACTATTATCAGCATGAGTTCTTGATGAGTTCTTTAAGTTCCTTAAAATCTTGAATTAACACTTTATGGTTTAATTAGTAGCTTTTCAAGTTGATTTTGAATTAAGTTCTTTTTTAGAATTTATATTTAATTTTTGGTTAGTTTAATCTTTATGATTCTTGGTTTTCTTGACGAATCTTGATGAATCTTGGTTGCACTTGATGAATCAAGATAAATCTTGAATTGGTCGGTTTCTTAAAATTTTCGAATATTATAGACGGTTTCTTAAATTTTCGTTAAGTTTGGATATTTCCAAATGTTTTGGAATTTATAAGTTTGAGTATTGATCTTTACGGTCATGTCGGTATTTCCGTATTTTTAAGTCGCCTATCATAGTAACGCATTGGTTGCTATTTTGGGTTAAAGTCGTAGCCGCTGCCCTGTGTTCGATATTTGTGGGGTAGTTTTGGATCCTAGGGTGTTTTGTCGTCTAGGTTTGTGACGCATTGGTTGCTAACTTAGGAGTTGTGGCCATTACTTAGACATAGTACACGCATTGGAGTGCTATGGGATTTGGACGCATTGATTCGTCCTGACATGCGTTATGATAGTCGCATTAGACTATCATGGTGATGATGATGTACCAAGATTGGTTCAAGATTTAATTGTGAATAATGAATGGAACAAATCATTGGTTGCTTATTATTTTATTTGATAATATTTTATGTTATGTATGTGGCTTAAGTCCCACATTTGGGTTGAACAACCTAGTTATTCGCCACTGACGGTGGATATATTTTTCAGGTAATGATGACGAGTAGCTGTCTACTTATGCTTGGGCTGAGATTGAGTGCGAGAGACTTGTGGACTCTACTTTATAATAGTTGTAGATTTACTTCCGCATTTATGATTTTGTATACGGACTTTGGTGGCGTGGTTAATTAGATAGGATGTAATATGGACTTTTGGACTTTCGTACTATTTGGTGTTGGTTGAACTACATTAGTTGTAGAGATAGAAGTTGTTTTTGGGATATTAGTTAGTAGTAATGACTTGATTTCTTGTGGGTATTAGTTTTTAGTTCAGTCGGAAAAACCGGGTCGTTACACCCTCACAGAGTATTTTTCCTGCCACGGCTCATGTGTGAGATTATTCAAGGGCGTTTAACGGTTATTTGTTTGTTAATTAGGCTTGGATACCTCTTAGATGTTTATGGTTCTCATATGTGACAGGTTTCGATCCTTATTTCAGTTAGTTTCTAGCATTGGGATTTATGCGCCTTAAGATTATAATAGGAGTGCTTACTCCTTTGTAGAATTCCTCTCCTGACGGATCTATCAAACTCTCCGCGCGGTAGTTGCTTGGGGACAAGCAACGAGCTAGCTTGGGGGAGTTTGATAGTCTGTATTTAGGTAGTGTTTTCCGTAGTTTTTATTAATTTATAATCTATTTTTATTTAGTTTTTGTTGTCGTTTTTAGACTTTTTAGGTTAGTTTTGCTTTTGTAGTCCCCTTCCCTTTTTTATGTGTTTTCCTCTATTTTGCTTTGGTTCTGCATTTTCTTCCTCTTTTGTAGGTCTTGAGTCTATTTCGGAACCTAAGGAAGCAAGTCAGGAACCCCGAGGAAGCCATATCAAGAAAGGAGGTCCTTTGTGTGCCAAAGGTACCAAGTGGCCGCTTGGAATTCCTAAGCGCTCGTTTGGGTGATTCAGTTGTTAAAAGGCATTTTCGAGGGAAAACAAGGCATTGAGCACCAAAAGAGGTGCAGCGGCCGCTGGAAAATTCCTAGCGCCCGCTGCACCCCACTCTCCAAGACAATAGCATCTCCTGAAGCTTTCCCATAAGTACAAGTAGGTTGTCAGCCTACTAAAAGGGGTATTCAGCGGGTGCTGCCATTGCCCAAGTGTCTGATCAGATGCTGCTGTACATTTTGTTTAGTTCATTTTCGACTCTTTTCTTTTTGTTTTTAGGGGACATATATATAAATACTTTTCTTCCCCCTTAAAGTAAATTACACATTTTTAGACATAACTTATCTTAGTTTTCTCATTTTCTCTCTTCTCTCTCTTAGGTCTTAGTAGTTTTACATCAAACTAGTTTGATTATTTATTGCTTATTTGATGTCCATGCTCATCGTTATTGCTTAAATTCCTAGATTATGTTCATTTCCATGGTTATTCTTGTTTCTAATTTATTCATGATGGTTTCTTTTGTAACCTTAGTCATGTGTGAGAAGTTTCATTTCTAGAGTTTGGGGTGAAACCTTTCAAAATCCTCCATGTTTATGTGTTAGTTTGTTCTTAGTCTTGGTTGTGGTAATGTTGGTACCGAAGGTTTTGGTTATGTTGACTCTTGTGTGTAGCTAGCATAGGATTCATAGAAGAATCCCCACCAAAGGAACGAAAGGTAAACGTGGGTGATGACTTCCTTCGCCCGATTGATGGAAGCACAATAAAAGTTGGGCCTTCGAGCAAGGGAATGTTACCGGTCTTCATGATATGCGTTTATGACTTGTTAAGTGTGTGTCTGTTACGAAAGTATGTGGTATAAGTCTTCCCGGTCGTCACACTAGCTCGGAAGAGTAGAGTGACCTTATAATGAGCTCCCCTTTAACCATGACCTAAGTCTAAGTCTTGATTGATCCATGATTCATGGTGGTATCGAGTTGTGAATCCCTTAACCTTAGTATTTATTTCTTGTTTCGACCTCCAATTTAGTGTTCTGTATTTAGTAACTTTTAATTTCCTAACCGATAATCGACTAAGCTTGTCTGTTCTCATTCTCTTTGGCCAACAAACCTTATTCTCATGGGTTCGACCCTAACTTGCCCTAGCTAGCATTAGTGAGTCCGAGTTAGGTATTTACTTTTGATAGGCTTGATGACGGCCTATAAGCAAGTGCATGCACACATTTCGCTCACCACAAAAAGAGAGGAGTGACCCGTGAGTATAGCTAGTACTGACCCTTGAGACACACATGGTTATCTAAGACCAAGCATTAGATAGGCCAATGAGTGACTCTTATGGATTTGACATTGTTTGCTTTGAAGCACAGTTGATTCCTTATTTCTTCAGTCTTCTCTAGAGGATAGTACTTTCCGTAGAACGCCAAGGTAATATCATCCAATTGGTGATCTTTTCCTAGTCTAGGCTATTCCACCATAGCATTGCTTGATCTCTCAAGGATAAAAGGAATAGCATACATCTGTTGTGATCTTTAGTCATCCTTTGCTGCTTGTTGGTGTTGCAATACTAAAGGAAGTTAAAAATTTCTAAATTGAGGTTTCTACAAGTGATCCCGAGAACTAATTTGTAATCCCCCATAATTTTATATATTTTATAAATGAATCTAAATTTATTTATAAAATTAAGTTACATTTATCAAGAATTTATTTTAGAAATTCGGTGAAATTTTAAAGTTAATTTTGGGTTAATGAACGATTTCAATCTAAAAATAATTTTATACACTCTTATTATATTTTATCCATATATATAAAAATATTCCAATATATTTTTTTACTCCTCATTTGGAGAACAACATTTCATGACATTGTACCCTTTCAAAGTTAATGGTCCAAAATAAACTCATCCCTCACCTCACTTCCTATAAATACCCCATAACCCTTCTAAAATTTGGACAGTCACAATCCCACTCAACTCATTTGGTCAAGGTAAGTTTCTTTCCCTTTCCTTATCTTTCTCTTTCCTTCTTTCCTTTCTTTTTTTCCCCTTTCTTTTCCCCCTGCTGCCATGCACGACTACTGGTCGGTTGCCCTTTGTGGCCCCTTCTCCGACGAGCTGCTGCCGGTGTCGCCCAGTCGCCGCCCAGCCTCGGCCGACCACCCCTTCTCCTCTTTCCTTTTTGGCTTGTTTAGTATACAAATGGATTAATTTTGTTTTGAGTTTGATTTTTGTTTAATGCTGTGAAAACTTAATTAGTTGATGATAATATTACATTTAGATGATTTTATTTCATAATCAAAACATAATAAGTTATAGTTTATTTTCAGATTTTTAAAAATTAAAAGTTAGGGTTTCGAATTTTTGAAAATCATGAAATTCGGGTTTTATGAACAATTGGTTGTGACTTTTGTTCCTATGATGTTTCTAAGCAAAAAATTAAGCATTACTATGTGATTTTTGTTAAGTTTTAATGGGTTTTTCATGGATATATAATGCTGAAATGTAATTAGGGTATAATACAGGAATATTTGATTTTAATAATCTAAGATTTTAGCCATTCATAAATAATAATCCAACATTTTGATTATTCTTAAATAATCCAACCTTTGTACCAAATTTCATAGAGTGAACAAAAACCAAATTTTAGGTGTCGTTTTGGGGTTGGTTGAAGTAGTGTTTTGGTAGTTTAGCACTAACGCTGTTGACCACTTACCTAAAGACACAAACAACACTTAAATTAGCCTCAATATCACACCTAAAATTTGGTTTTGGTTCACTCTATGAAATTCAGTACAAAGGTTGGGTTATTATTTGCGAATGGCTAAAATGTTGGATTATTAAAATCACATATTCCTTAGTATTTATTGTGTATTATTTTCCTAGGAGGTCATTTTGTCTTAAGAGAATTTTAAGTGAGTAAAAGTGGCAAAAATGACCGTTTACATGAGGTACGTACGTACATGTCTACTTCGTTATAAGTAGTATTATGTTTAGGTAGCAAAGGAAAAACCTAGTTTCTTGTTTAGAGAACCCTTGAATGGAAATTGTTTGGTATTCATTAATTATATTCATGTGGTTATGTTATAAGACATGTATTTGGTGAATTGATCATGTTATATCGATTAGTCATTATAACATTAATCATAGAATCGAAATTGGTTGGCTTTGAGTGGAATGAAATTATTCCTTATTCCATAAGGCTATTCATCTATCCCTATAATTATATATTACTCAATCATGACTTGTTAGCATATTGAGTAAAGGTGATTTAAGCCAAAATGGCTAGGTGGGTTGACTTTGTTCAACAAATTGGATGCGTAGAATTATTTTAAAGTAATAAAGGCTACATGTTATGTTATCATTATCTTTCTAATGAGGTTAAAAGTGAAATTGTATACATGAATTGTGTATGGCTTGATTGAATGAGTCGTCTAATAATTAAACTTATAATAACGTAAAGTGCAAGAAGATCAAAAATAAAACTCTAGAAAGTGCACACTTCTAGAGTATTGACAAACATGGGTTGGGGTACACCGTGGTAGCCCATGACTTTCCGAGGCTTGTTTGATCAACTTATCCTCTTTATTTTGGCTATTGTATTTCATTTTATTAAGGAAGTTAGATGGGATCTAGACTAACTTTGTGAGAATGGAGTCACGCCCATTCTTGCAGATGCGCTATCTTTCAAATTATAATTTTGGTGGGTTGGATAACCTTGTCTATTACCTAATTGAAATATAAAATAATTAATTATAAAGAGTCGAATGTTGGATTTGGTTGGTAAGTATGTTGAAGCAATTTGGTTATCAAGTGTATAGTATTAGTAAAACATTGAGTTCATGCTTTATAGGTTCCTTATTCTTATGATTAGTTGAGTGTGTTAATTAAGGATGTTGCACGATTGTATGTACTCAGCTTTGCTAATTACGATTGTATGACAATTCTTCTTTAAATATTGTCGACACCCAAGGAATGTTAATTAAATTCTATGTCCCTAAAAAGTCTAAGCTATGTACAAGGACTGATTTTTAAAAGATTGAAAAAATATAATTGAAGAAAAACTTTAAACTTAAAGACCTATTTTTAAAAGACTTAAAAAATTAATGAAAACTCAAGGGTTTAGGTTACATTCATTATGCATAATTATCAAATTCAAACCACACTATAAAAAATAAAAATAAAAAATTCTTTTTTTTTTAAATTTGGACACCCACTGTTAAATTGGGCCCTTTAAATTAGGGGCCTTGTTCTGAAGGTCTTCATGAACTTATCCAAGCACGACCCTGTCAAGAAAGATTTACATTGCATAATGATTATTAAAGTAGTTTATAACAGTGTAATATTCACTACTACTTAATTTGTTTATTTGATGTTTTACTCATATACTTATAACCTTAAGTCAAATCACTACTACTTAATTTGTTTATTTGATGTTTTACTTACTTTTTTCATTTATTTCATATCCAGATGATATTGAGTACAATTTGGCTCAAACAGTTTGTAGCAGACTTGGAACCCTTTTTGTTGTTATCCCAAACAGCAACATAAACAACTTGCCAAACAAATACTTGGTGCTCCTTTTTTCTACAGTTTTTTATGTTATGTCATACAACTCTCCTAGATGGCCCCTAGTCAAATTATTTTCTAAATTTATTATTTTATTTGTACCTTTCACATTTATTCATATGCTACTGCCATGATATTTTTTGATGGTATATCATACAACTCTCTTAAATGGTCCCTACTCAAATTCTTTTTTATATTATGCACAATTTATTATTTTAATTGTACTTCTAATTGGATTAAAGCCTTCACAATCAATTCTTTAAACATTGTTATAAATGTAATCACTTGTTATTTTTCTAATGAAAAAGTCAGTAGCCTCTATTATATCCTTTATCACGTTATTTGTACTCACGTCCAAATCAGGATTTTTGACCCTAGTATAATAAGTACTTCTGATCCTTGTATGGATATTAGATACTCTGACTTGGTGTACTATTCACTACTTATCCAATTAATAAAACATTATCTATGAAAATTATCAACTGGAACATTCGAGGAGCCAAAAAAACTCAGGCCATTAATGAGATAATTTATCTTCGTAAATGCTTTGCCCCTGACTTAATAGTTATCTCGGTAACCATGGTTTCTAACTGTAATAGTTACCAATTAAGTAAAAAACTCGATTTTGACCATATTTTCATAATTGACCCACAAGGACACTATAGAGGTATGTGGATTTGTTGGCAAAATGATAATATCTCTGTTGAACCTATTTCACTTAATCACCGAATTGCGATACTTGCCATAACGGATATACGTACAAACTTTTCATTTACACTCCTCCCCATATACGCCCCAGCTCAGCATCTTGAAAAAGTTAGTTTTTGAATTGGATTACAACAAACCGTCCTAGAACTAAACACCCCATGGTGTATCATTGGAGATTTTAACGAGATGCTTTCCTTGTCTGACAAACATGGCGGAATACCATTAAAGCGTCATCATATCTCTCGTCTTAACTCATTTTGTAATCATACTCAGGTCATCGATATCGAAGCACAAGGCTTTTCCTTTTCTTGGAAAAAAATTATTGGCTCACAATTAATATATGAACGTTTGGATAGATGTCTAGCCAGCACTACCTGGACTTCTGTCTACTCATTCTGTTTTGTTACATATGAACATTTATCATGTTCAGACCACACCCCCTTATGCCTGTTTAAGGACCTTGTCCCTTCTAGAAAACTCTCAATGTTTCAATTCCAGTATGGGTGGACTACTGATCCAGAAGCACAACAAATTATTGCCAAGAATTGGAAACACCATTTCAGCGGCTCAAGTTTTTATTGCTTTACTCAGAAGCTATCTACAATCAAAACTGAATTAAAATCTTGGCATTCTCGTAAATATGGTAACATAGAAAAAAAATTCAAAATAAACCATCAGAAATTCCAAACTGTAGAAAGTTAATATAAGCAATTCCCTCATAATTTCCATATTTATAGGCATCAACAATGATTAGTTAAACAACACTAATGTTTGTTATCTATTGGATAAAAAATTTGGGGAAGATATGCCCGCAAAAAATGGTTAACAGATGGTGATAAGAACTCTAATTTCTTCCATTCTCTTATGCAATCTCGGAAAAAGAAATTAAAAATTTTCCGCCTAGAAAACGAAGATAATCAATGGGTTGAAGACCCAGACGACATCACCTCTCTATTCTATAGTGAGTATAAAAACAGATATAAATCGGCCCATTCAGCTCCCCGATCTATTTCTCTTCCTTGGATCCCTAAACTCATTTCTGATAATGATAATTGTGACCTCACAGCCCTAGTCACATCTACAAAAATTAAGCAAGCCTTCTTTGATATGGACCCATATAAAGCCCCTGGGTCAAATGGGTTTGGACCAATTTTCTTTCAGAATTATTGGCCTATAATTGAAACGGATATTATTAAAGCTATTCAAGGTTATTTTCATCATGGTATGCTTCTTAAACAGTTAAACCATACGATCCTAACACTTATTCTAAAAATTGAGCATCCTACTAGAACTCACCATTATAGACCTATTAGCCTTTGCACTACTTTTTATAAAGCTATATCCAAAATATTAACCAATCGTTTACGACCAATCCTTCGAAAAATTATAACCCTTTTCCAAAACGCCGTTGCTCTTGACAGAGCAATTCAGAATAATATTTTGCTTGTCCATGAAATACTTAACATGTTACAAAGTACAAAAATAAAACGAGATGGTTGGCCCTTAATCTTGACATGGAAAAGGCTTATGATCGCATCGAATTGGATTTTCTTTGGGAAGTCCTACGCGCATTTGGATTCTCTGAAAAATGAATTTATTGTATACAATCTTGTATTACATCTGTGCCTTACTCTCCTTCAATAAAAGACAATATTTGTGATCTTAGAATCCCCTCTCAAGGTCTCCGCCAAGGGGAACCGTTATCCCCAGCCCTATTTTTCATTTGTATGGAAGCATTGACACGCCGAATTCTTTTTGGATTATCACCGAAATCTGGTATCGGATTACGTATTGCCCCATCTGCTCCTCATATCCCCTGCTTACTCTTTGCTGATCACAGTCTACTTTTTTGTAAATCTTCCACCTCATCGTGTTCTAAACTACATTTAATATTAACATAATTCACTGATCTCTCTCGCGAAGTAATTAATTTCCATAAATCTTCCATTATTTTTTCTAAACTAGTTCCAAATCATCGAAGAAATTATCTTGCAAGCTTTTTTAACATAACTCCTAAATCCTTTTTGGGAAGATATTTGTCAGTATTTTTTAACTCACGTTGTGACAACCCGACTCGCTTAAACCGGCGCGGAAGAAAACGACGAGTCGAATTGTCAGTTTTAAACAAACTAACATACGAAAAATTAAAAAAACAAAACCTCAAAATATTATATACTAAATCCAAAAGTACAACATCCACAAGATTGTACGAAAACTAAACCCAAATATCAATACTACTAAAAACAGTATTAACTCCAAAACAATGTCAGAGTTAGAAAATACGAACTACATCTACGATAGTCCAATCTAGAATCGTAAAACATCCTAAACAAGTACAAATAACTTCGGCACTCGCCCAACCCAAAGCTAAGCAATAACCTCATCATCAGAATTACCTGAAAAATAAACAACAGTCCACCGTCAGTGGCAAGTAACATAACTGTCCCACCCTAACGGGGATACACAAGATCATAGCATAAACCAAACAATCAAATCAAACACTCAATCATACCGTCACGATATACATATCATACCATAACAATAACGACACCATAAGCATAAACTCGACCAACGTCAAATATTAGTTTAACATTACTTAATCTTTGGCGCAATCGTTTACATATTAGACCGGACTATGCACGTACGAACGCATCTTATGCGAACGAACTTTCTACTATGCCAGGATTGAGAATCTTACTCACAACCCCATGAAACCCATCTTACGGGAAATCCATATCAAGAGACAACATAGTAAGACCTCCAACTATCTCAATACCGCGGTTAGGATAGGGGCAACGTCTCAACCCAATTCTTAGAATCTTACTCTAAGATTAGGCGTCTAATAGTAAAATCAAGCTAGTCTTTAACCGAAATTTACATTCTTAGTTAATCTTAAGTTGCATCTTACGCCTTGACTCAAGACTATCATGTAAATCAACAATCTTGGAACCTCATATAACATTCTTTATATTTTCTTTAACTTTTCTTTGACTTTTTAAACCTTTCTTTAAACTTCTTTAAACCTTTCTTTAAACTTTACTTGTAACAACCCGACTTTTATAGGCTGTCGATTTACGAAGGAAATCGACATTTGGATCATTACCAAAACATTTATTAACAAATATTATTAATATCAAGGTTCATTATTCCATTATTTAGCTAATAATAAAATAAATATTCTCAAAATCCTTAAATGAATCCAAAATACAACTCAGATTGTCTTTCCCAACAGGCTGGGCAGAACTAAATAATAAAGAAAATAAATGACATAAGATAGACTTCGGGTTCTCTCTATAAAACTTAACCAAGCACACAACCCGAACCAAACGTAAGCCCACTTATGCGTCTGCATCATCACCTAAAATGGGGGGTCCACCGTCAGTGGCGAGTAACTAGGCTGTCCCGCTTAAATGAGGGACCATTAACCATATAATATCATAGAATTATTCCAAGAAAAAATACAAAAATACATGGAAATACGTATAAAAATACATACAAAATACGTATAAAAATACATACAAAATACGTACAAAAATACATACAAAATACGTATAAAAATACATATGAGATACGTACAAAAATACATATAAAATACGTATAAAATACGTATAAAAATACATACGAGATACGTATAAGAATACGTACGAAATACGAATGGAATACGTATAAAATACGTATACAGTACCTACAGATATACGTATAGAGATACATACGTGTACATATGAATACGTATAGAAATACCTGTAGAATACATATAGGGATACATATACATATACATATATTAGTACTTAAATACATACATAGATATATTCTTAAGGACTTACTCATTACATACTTATCAGACGTACGCAGCGGAAAACTTAACTTAACATACTTATACAATACGTAGATTTATATACATAAATACATTGTCATATACATATTCATAACCTGTAAATTACTTATCCTTCATATTATAATTATCTTAAACCTTTCTTTTAACCATCTTCTTAACTTTATGGACCGGTCATTATAGCTCGTAAGGATACCCGTGTACATCCCAACTTTCCTAAAACACACCGGGAAGAACCCGTGTATTCTACCCGTAGCTCTCCTTTGCAAGAACTAAGCCTAAGCTATGGCCATAACTCCTAAATAGTAGCTCGTGTACTACTACTTAGACGACTACGCATCTTAAGATCCAGAACTGCCCAGAGACCGCAGTAGGGCAGTGGCTTCAACTTAACCTAATCTGGTGACCCGTGTATCACCAAACAGGCGTCCGTTTCTTATCTTATCTTATCGACATGGCCATCGTGAGACCAATACTTATTATCATCTTATAACTTTATCCTTATTATTATATTATTCCTTCCCTTCATATTGCAACTTATCTTATTAGTTCCTTTTAATTCCTTTAATCATATTAATTCCTAAAATTACAATCTAAATTATTATAAGCCAAAAATTAAACTAAATTGATCATTCTCATAATAAAATCATTTGACATCTTTTTAATAACAAAGTAATAATTAAATTAATTCATCAATTAATCATATAAACAATTAAATAAAACATTTAAATTAACATTTAATCATATAAATCAGGGATCATCAACAAGATTACTTAAAACATGATAAAAATCCTATTTTTATTATTGGAATCACTCGACATACATATATATACATACCAAAATTTATACTTTAATTTATTTAAATATAATTATTAATTATAAATCATGTAAACTTAATAACAGGAAATAAAATCATGCTCTAAACATTAAATCATCAAATTCAAACCATAACAAGATTAAAATCAATACTTTACCATACATGATTTACACGGCCTTCATGGGACAAATATACTATCAAGAATAATTTCAAGAATTGATATTATCATGCTTATATATTAAAGATTAATTAAAGACTACTAATAATAATTCAAGAATGAACAAGATTCAATCATAAAAATCAGATTTTTAACTCCCTTCACTTCTTTATGTCACTCGATTTTTTTATAATATGCACAAAATATTAACTTTAATTTAAGGCTTCAATTAAACAATTAAATAAACAAGATTATCAATTTTATTCAAGAAATTATCATAAAATTATCATCAAAATTATGTTATGCTACACGACATAGGTTCGAACTTCCAAGAACAAGATTCAACAATTATCTTGCAATTATACAATGTAAACATGTAATTAAAGAAATTATTTTATGCATAGAATTAACTAAAACACTTAAAGATTCATAAAGATTATATAAAATATCGAGAAAATCACATAAACTTTTTATATAACATGGTTCGAAATTCCTAGCCTATCATGATACTAATTCTCTCAAATTTTCCTAGTTTAATCCTAATTAACTATATAGTTAAATTATCCCAAATTTAAAAGAGATAGACTAGTTACCTGGATTAGGAAGAAAATCAAGAAAAATATCTTGGCTATGGTTCGAGTACTACACGGCCAACTAGGGTTCTTTGAGAGTTCCTTTGAGAGTTTAGAGTTGTATTACAATTAGGTAAAAAGGTTATGAGTGTTGTTCCTATTTAATTATAAGGAACAAAAGAAATAAATTAAATGAATAAAAAGAAATAGGGGGACCGTGTGATAGGAGGAATAGTAGGGGAGGTTGAGCAAATTTTGGGGAGACTAGATATGAGATTAATTAAAAATAGGGTTTTTAGGAAAGGGTCACAATTAATAGAATTAGTAAACAAGAGAAATAAATAAATTAAAGGAAATAAATAAGGGAGGCTGTGTATGAGGAACAACAATATGGGGTTTTGGCCTCCTAAAATCTAGTAGTAGAAATAGGAATCAAGATAGGGTTTCTTTAGGCTTAGTCAAAATAGATAAGGGCTTTTAATAATATTGATTAAAACAATAGAAATAAATTAATTAAAGGAAAATAGACAAAGGGGGCCGTGAAGGGTATGAGTAATAGGGGGTTGTCACCTCCTAACATTTAGTAGCAATAATAGGAAACAAGGTTAGGATTAATAGACTTAGTCAAAAATAGATAAGGGTTTATAATAATATAGGTTACAAGAAATTAAAGAAATTAATTAGAGGAGAGCATGGAGGGTGGGCCGTGAGGTCTTTTAGGAATAAGGAGTTTAGGGCTCTCCTAAAATCTAGTAAGGAGAATAGGTAAGCAAAGATTAGTTTATAGGCTTAGTGAATAAAAATAGATATAGGTTAATATTTTATTAAAGATAATATAAAACAATTAAATGAAGAAGAAGGATAGAGCCGTGGGGTATGGAAAGGATAAGAAGAATTGGGCTCGGGTTTTAGCATGACAAGGTGATAAGGTTTGGGCCAGTACAAAATAATTAGACTGCTACAATAAAATTAATAATTAATTAAATAATAATCAATTAAACAGTCAATTAATTATATATTTAATTAATTATGAAAAATTTAAAATATCCCGAAATTTCGGGGTATTACAGTCACCCCTCCTTAAGAAAATTTCGTCCTCGAAATTTTTCAAAAGAAAGCACACATAAGAAAACAATGAAATAAACGGAAACAATAACAACACTAAAAAAATAAATAGCAGCGGCCGTACCAGCAATCATGTTGGCCCACGCGTCCGTCTCTTCTTGGTTCATGCAGAAAATACGATTCTTCATCGGTGCTCGGCTCGCAGTTGCTGCCTATTTACTCTTTGGACACGCCCAAGACTTGTGCCCTCCTTGACCACACACGTAACACACTATCGTAGACCCGTCGCACCTCTTCCCGGGATGACGTTCTTTCTTGCATTCTCTGCAAATTGTGGTCTCTGGAACGTTGGTTGCTTGTACGACCTGTGGTAGAGGCTCTTGAGATGATTCGAGTCGTGGTCTCTTCTCGACTGCAGCGCGGGCTGGCTTTCCCTAGTTCTCTTCTTTGTAGCCTCTTCCTCCTTGAGTGACGCTTGGATCTCTAAAGTTGTCTCGTACGCATTCTGAAACGTGCACCCGAATGCGAGGATCCATCTTCTTGATATACCGCTTCAGTTTCTCTACTTCTGATGGAATTACTGCAGCAGCAAATCTGGACAGCTCCGTGAACTTGTCGATATACGCCTGAACTAACATAGTGCCCTGAGTGAGCGTTAGAAACTCCTCCTGCTTTTGCCACCTAAATTCGTCGGGATAGAAACGTTCTTGTAGCTTGGAGGTGAACTCTTCCCAGGTCATGCTCTTTACGGCTCTTCCCTGCGGACGAACCGTCATCCACCAGTTGTCTGCTTCCAGTCGAAGATAGTAATTAGCGATCTGAACCCGTTCGTCGTCCAGACAATCGATTCCATCGAAGAGTTTTCCCATTTCCCGAATCCAGCTCCCGAGCACCATGGGGTCAGACGCGCCATCATAGGTAGGGGTCGGTGACGAGAAATCCAGTCAAATGTGGTTTGACCGCCGGTCATCTGGGCTCCTCTCTGAGCTATGCTGATGATCGCGTCCTCTAACATACGCCGTCGGTCACGGCTACTAAGTGATGATCCCGGACTTGCCATTCTTCAAAACAATGCACAAATTATGGAAATCAAAAGACAATTAAAATCTAAATCAAATCGTCGTAAAAAGAATGAAAAATAGCTTATCCCATAGCTCTACCCAAGTCAACACTCGCTTAAGTTCTTGTGGTAAAGCTAACTATGTTATCTCTCGGGTTCATAAAGCGCACATTCTCACGGGTTACTTATGATGAAGTAACCTAAGGTTTCAGCTCTGATACCAACTGTAATGACCCGACTTTTATAGGCTGTCGATTTACGAAGGAAATCGACATTTGGATCATTACCAAAACATTTATTAACAAATATTATTAATATCAAGGTTCATTATTCCATTATTTAGCTAATAATAAAATAAATAGTACCCAAAACATGATGATGCAGACGCATAAGTGGGCTTATGTTTGGTTCTGGTTGTGTGCTTGGTTAAGTTTTATAGAGAGAACCCGAAGTCTATCTCATGTCATTTATTTTCTTTATTATTTAATTCTACCCAGCCTGTTGGGAAAGACAATCTGAGTTGTATTTTGGATTCATTTAAGGATTTTGAGAAAATAAATAATAAAAATAATAAAGAAAATAAATGACATAAGATAGACTTCGGGTTCTCTCTATAAAACTTAACCAAGCACACAACCAGAACCAAACGTAAGCCCACTTATGCGTCTGCATCATCATGTTTTAGGTACTATTTATTTTATTATTAGCTAAATAATGGAATAATGAACCTTGATATTAATAATATTTGTTAATAAATGTTTTGGTAATGATGATTCAATTAATATTAAATTGGTTATATTACCAGTTGTCTTCAAAATTAATTTCGAAAAACTTTTAATAAATTCCATGTTTTATAAATGGAAAAGCTTTGGTAAATTATTTCCCATTAATTTATTATATTAATATTTTAAATTTTTCCAAATAAATTTCTTATATTTATGTTAAGCATCAATTGTCAGTTTATAAGCCTGAGCCAATGTAAATTGGATCAGTATTTTGTGAAAGCCTACCATTTCTTCTTTTGATGACCGGCCCCTTAAATAAAATTTATTAAAAATAATTATTTTATTTTAAATTAATAATATAATTTCTAATTAGCCAGAATAATTTAATTCGATATTTTTTATCTATAAATACCCTTTTGATCAAAAAATTTCCACCTTTTCTTCTCCATAATTTCACATGCCTACTTCTTATTATTATCTCTTAAAATATTCAAACCCTTTTTCCTCTCCATTCTTTTTCCCTCTTTCATATTTTGGAATCCAAAAGGGTGATTTTTTGTGCATCGATTCAAGGTAACTAGCTTTTCACTTAATATGTAATCAAATGATTTATAGATAGTTTACTTGATGAATTAGGTGTATTA
This sequence comes from Salicornia ramosissima, assembly GCA_951394345.1. Lineage (NCBI taxonomy): Eukaryota > Viridiplantae > Streptophyta > Magnoliopsida > Caryophyllales > Amaranthaceae > Salicornia > Salicornia ramosissima. Next base: position 35,274,043 of record OX596238.1, read on the forward strand.
AAATTATGAATCTTGAATGAATTGTAACGACCCGACTTTTATAAGCTGTCGATTTACAGAGGAAATCGACAAATGGATCATTACCAAACAAAACATACTAAAACATTATTAAATTCTAACTTTTAGTCCTGAATTGAGAAACCTCTGTATTAATTAATTAACTATTAAAAGAATATAAATGTCCATAAAAACATATTGTTCAACAAACTACAACTTAAATTGTTTATTCCCAACAATCTGGGTGAAATCTAAGAAATAATAAACTAAAAAGTAAAATAGACTTCGGGTTTCCTCTATAAATTTTGCTAAAACACTAAACCCGATCCATACTAAAGCCCACTTATTCATCAGCGTCATCACCTGAAATGGGGGGGTCCACCGTCAGTGGCGAGTAATTAACTAGGTTGTCCCACTTAAATGTGGAACCATAAATCATATAATAGCATAGAATCAACCAAGATATACATAAAATACATGGATAATCATACCAAATACATACAAATCAGAAATACGCAGCGGAAGACTTAATATTTCATACATAGGAATAACATAATAAATACATAAATAACATTCCAACCCGATGGATTCTTATCTTATCATATTATTACCCAAATCCCATCTTTTAACCATCTTTCTTAAATCCATGGACCGGTCATTATAGCTCGTGAGGATGCCCGTGTACATCCCAACTTTCCTAAAATGCGCCGAGAAGAATCCGTGTATTCTACCCGAAGCTCTCCTTTGCAAGAACTAAGCCTAAGCTATGGCCATAACTCCTAAATAGCAGCCCGTGTACTACTACTTAGACGACTACACATCTTAGAATCCATAACTGCCCAGAGATCGCAGTAGGGCAGTGGCTTCGACTTAACCTAATCTGGACTAGCTTGCATCGTATTGTAACATTGATTCCTTCTTGGCTTGCCTTGGTGAGTTCTTTCCAACTCCCCTTTTATTTCTTGGTTTGCTTAGTTTTCTAGGATTAGATATAGGATTGAGACGACAGTTTGAGGATGTTTGCTTTGTTAGGGGCATGAGGTTCCCAACATGAGGACACTGGATGTTTGATGGTGTTGTGCCATAACCTTATTTGATCATTTTTGGGAATTATGTGCCTGACTTGATTGCATTTGGTTTGATTCACGTTATTTCTTTTGCTGATTTCTTTGATTTACTTTACTTAAGGCTAGTAGCCAAATTTATTTATTTTGTTTTGTTTTTACTATTTAAGATAAGTTCATTTTTTGTGATTTGATCAAGAAATTTAGCTATCTGCCTTAACTTGAACAAGTGAAAAAGTCACTTTAACATAAGCATCCAAAAATAATAACGCTACTAAAAAACCACAACAGTACAAAAAAAATAAAAAAGCAACCATATTGTAAAATTATTTTATTTAACTACATTAGAGATAAAACTCAAGCCTAACAAGTTCATGGTGTTGTTTAGGGAGCTATTGACAATAAATGGGGCTAACTACAAATGCAATCACAATGTGATTTATCACCTCAATATGTTATAAGCTCATCACAAGTTCAATTACAATGTTCATGTCGACGTGCTCTGCGCAGGCTATCTAGGGAGGTGATGACCCTAGATGGGACGCAATCACAAAGCTAATCACAAGTTCAATTACAATGTTCATGCCGACGTGCTCTGCGTAGGCTATCTAGGGAGTTGATGACCCTAGCTGGGGCGCAATCACAAGGCTTGTAACAAATGCGATCGCAATGTGCTTATTATTGTTTACAACGCCATATTTTTGCCCAAAGTCATGCAAACAAGTCATATATTTCTTACATGAATTATATAGGACATGGATATACCTTAAAAACAGGAAAGAGGTTGATTGGTAGTGATAGGTGAACAAAAACTCCAAAAACATGCCAAAAATGGCCTATTTGGCTTGTTTTTGTTCCAAAACGCTATATTTTCGTCCAAAGTCATGCAAACAAGTCATTTAATGAGTACATGAATGATATATAACATGAATAAACATTAAAAATAGGAAATAGGTTGATTGGTAGGAAAATGTGTACAAAAAGTCCAAAAACATGCCAAAAATGATATATTTGCCTTGTTTTTTTTTTTTCAAAACGCCATATTTTCGTCCAAAGTCATGCAAACAAGTCATTTAATGAGTACATGAATGATATAGAACATGAATAAACATTAAAAATAGGAAATAGGTTGATTGGTAGGAAAATGTGTACAAAAAGTCCAAAAACATGCCAAAAATGATATATTTGCCTTGTTTTTTTTTTCAAAACGTCATATTTTCGCCTAAAGTCATGCAAACGAATCATTTAATGTTTACATCAATGATATAGAGCATAGATAAATCTTAAAAATAGAAAATAGCTTTATTGGTAGGGTAATGTAAAAAAACTTCAAAAAACTAGCAAAATGGTCTATTTGTCTTGTTTTTGTTCAAAAACGTCATATTTTCGCCCGAAGTTATGCAAACAAGTCATTTATTGCTTACATGAATGATATAGGAAATGGCCTGGATATAACTTAAAAACAAGAAATAGGTTGATTGGTAGTGATAGGTGAACAAAAACTCCAAAAACATGCCAAAAATGGCCTATTTAATTGGCTTGTTTTTGTTCCAAAACGCCATATTTTCCCCCAAAGTCATGCAAATAAGTCATTTATTGCTTACATGAATGATATAGGACATGGATATACCTTAAAAACAGGATATAGATTGATTGGTAGTGATAGGTGAACAAAATCTCCAAAAACATGCCAAATATGGCCCATTTGATCCAAAACGCTATATTTTCGCCCAAAATGAGCTATTTGCCTAGTTTTTTTTGTTCCGAAACGCCTTTTTTTTGCTCCAAATCATGAAAATAAGTCATTTAGTTTTTAAATGAATGTTGTAAGACATGTTTAAACTGTAAAAACATGAAATAGGTTGGTTGGGGTGAGAACATGGGAACGAAAACACCCAAAACTAGCAGAAAATGACCTATTTGTGTTGTTTTTGTTATAAAATGCCCTATTTTCCCCAAAATCAATCTAATAAGTCATTTAATACTTACATGAATAATATAGGACATGGATAAATCTTAAAAACAATAAATAGGTTGATAGGTAACAAGATGTTCATGAAAACGCCATAAACTTAGTCAAAAAATAACATACTTGCCATTTTGCCTAGTTTTAGTTCCGAAATGACCTTTTTTGTCCAAAACCATGTATTCTATATTTTTGCACGATTTGGTTACTTGATTTTTTTATCATCATCCAAGTGTACTATATAATCATTTTTGTAATTATCTGTTTTTAAGGATTTTGTTGTGAAGATCTACCGCCTACTGTTCTGAGGAAATCAACGTACGAGTTCGAGAACAATGGGCTGATTTTTTTATAAGTAATTTTTTAGTGAGTTAAAGTATCGATTTATGTTACTTTTGAATGTATAATGTATACTTGTATAGCACTATATGTAAGTTGGTTTTGGATGATATTGGTCGACAATATAATGTGTGGGTTACTTACTGTATATTTTTTATATGAATGAAGTTATTGACGGCTTGACCATTTGTTATTGAAATTGTGGGCCTTTTATGTAGCATAAATTATTATTATTATTATTATTATTATTATTATTATTATAATAATAATAATAATAATAATAATAATAATATTTAATTTTTTAAAAAAAATAACACTACTGTAACGGGCATGGACAAAGTTAGTTACATTATGTATATTTATTGTAACTGGCATAGCTTAGGCCAGTTACAATAAGTATACTTATTGTAACGGGCATTAGGTATGCCCGTTACAATAAGTGTACTTATTGTAACTGGCCTAAGTTATGCCAGTTACAATAGGGTACTTATTGTAACGGGCCTGACATATGCCCGTTACAATAAGTGTACTTATTGTAACGGGCATATGTCAGGCCCGTTACAATAAGTACCCTATTGTAACTAACACATGCCAGTTACAAAAAAAATCAGATATTGTAACGGGGCCAATTGTAACCCCACATGCCCGTTACAATAGGTTGTTTTTGCCCGTTACCATTAGTGTTTTTTCCACTAATGATAGCAACACTACCAACCTGCCCATCACCACAGAAGCTTGCATAATCTTGTAGCATTATCATGGCCGTTACTAAAGGTTGTTTTTGTAACGGGCATACTCATGCCCGTTACAATAATTGTTTTACCCTTTAATATTTATAACTTATTGTAACGGACATTTATATTGCCCGTTACAAAAACTTGAATTGTAACTAACAAATTTTAGGCAAGTTATAAAAAAGGAGTTACAATTAATGATTTTTTTACTAGTGATCATTGGATTACAAGATCAAAATTTAGTCTTTTTATAATAATCATACTTGGCCTTCAACAACAATAATAACACTCGAAAATTATATACTTAATTATCATATTTTAATTATTAAAACAGTCATATAAATTATAAAATCATGATCTAACTATTTATGAACAGTTATAATTAATCATGGATCAAAAATTAAGCCTTTTTACTCTTATCATATTCGGCCATCAAGAAAGAAATAACCCAATCAAGATTAATTTTCAAGAACCTGATAAATCATACTTAAATCACTTTTAAAATATAGATTAATAAATCAAGATTAGTAATATAATTGGACAAGAAAAATTGAAACTTTAATTCTTTTAGGAAAAATTGATATGAATAAACCAACCTTTAGCACATCCGCAACTAATAAACCCACCTTTGACTAATCCCAAAATAAACCCAAATTTGTATCCTATCTTCCCAAAGCAAACCAAATCACTCAGAACCTAATGAACCAGTTAAAATGAAAACAATTATAACTAAAAACAAAGTATTTATGTTAATTAAACATAATTAATCAAAAACCACCCACCCAACCCAACTTAACTGATTTAATCATTTTGACCCAACTAATTGAAACTGATTTATTATTTCTCTCTCCCTTCTTCTTCTCCCTCCCAACCAGCACCACCCACGAAATAAACCAGCACCACCACCCACGAAATAAACCACCACCGCCGCCAATGAAATAAACCACCATCATGAACCAAAAAAGAATTCACTAATAAATCAACCAAAATTCAACACAAAACAAATCAAATTTAGGAACTTCAAACAAATTCTACCAAAAAATGAAATTTAAACCAAATTTGAACCAAAATCAAGAACCAAAAATGAAATTAATCCATGTAATCTACAAAATATAATGACGACAACAATCCATCTGCATAATTATGGAAAAATTGTCATCAAAACTCAAAAGTATGAAATAGAAATTTAGGGATAAGATTTTGAATCTTGGAAACCATTGTCTGTTGCAACAATCACTTGCCAGACGCTCGGATCTCGTTGGAAGCAGCACCACCACTTTCTATGTGAGAGCCTAGGGCCTTGGTTGTAACCAGCGGTAGCAGCAACTATTGGAGAACAACAGGGCAGCAACAATAACTCTCGGTAGAGGGAGGAAGTGGGCTTGCTGGTAACCAGCAGCACTGTCAGTCTGCCCGTAGCAGCGGCGGCAGTATCCCAGCAGTAATGGTTGTCGGTTGTGGGAGAGGAAATGAAGAGGGATGAGGGAGAAGGAAGGTTAGAGAAGGGGTGGGTTTTTGTGTTTAATATTTTTTAAGGAAAAAATAAACATTTAAGTTATTTAACCGGTCATTGTACCGGTTATTATAGGTTAAATTTGTATATGGTGCATTTTGGGCCGATGAGATATAAAGGTAGGTTTATTTTTTAATTACTCAAATGTGGGTTTATTAGTTGCGGATGTGATAAAGGTCGGTTTATTCATATAAAATTTTCCATTCTTTTATTATTCTTGAACCACTCGACATTTTAAGAAATAAAAACAAGATTATAATTTTAATTCAAGACTTAAATTATACAATTAAATAAATCATGTACATGCTTTTAATTCAAGAAATTCATCATAAAATCATCATAAAAATCATGTTATCACTGAACATTCACTCGCATAATTCAAGAATTAATTCAAGATTTTATCATGCAATTATTCCAATCAAGACATCTAATTTAGGATAATAAATCATGCATAGAATTAATTAAAATAACAAAGATACACTAAAGATCATATAAAAACATCAAGAAACATAATGAACAACAATCATCATATGGTTCGAAAATAATAACCTAAACATGATACTAATCCTATCAATTCCTAGTTTAATTCTAATTAATTATATGATAAACTTAAACCAAATTCAAGGGGGTTAGTCTAGTTACCTTGAATTAGGAAGAAAAGAAAGAAAAATTCTTTCCTTGGGGTTCGAAAATCTCACGGCACACAAGAGTAATTTTGGTGAGTTTTTGTGAATATTTTTGGAAGTTAGAAGTTAGGGTAAAAGGTTATGAGTATTGTTCCCTATATAATTATAAAGAACAAAAGAATAAATAAATTAAAATAAAGAGGGGGGCCGTGAATTAGAGTAAGAATAGGGAAAAGAGTCAACTTTAGGAGACTTGGTATAAGGCTAGTTAAAGATAGGATTTTTAGTTTAGTTGACCTTTCAAAATAATAATTGAGCATTTTAGATATAGAATAGCTTTTATATCTAATAATAATAATAAATAAAAATTAAAAATAATCCTTGGCCAAGGAAGGAGGGGGCCAGCCAAGAGAGGGATTATTTGGGTCATTGGGCCCAACTTTGAGACAAGGATAGGAAATAAGATTAAACAGTCCAATTAATTGGGCCTTTTGGACTTAGAATATTAGAAGCAATAATAATTAACCACGAAATTTTCTGGCCCAGATTTTCAGGTTATTACATGAATAGTGTGATGTTGTTGAATGTCGAGTGAGTGATGATGATGGAAGAGTGATTTCGAGTATGTTTGATTATTTTACATGAACAAAGTTTGGATTTTTATGGTTTAATTCATGATTTGATACTTGTTTAATTGTTTCTATGATGTTTAGCATGATGTTTGTTGTATAAATTTATCCAAGAACATATCTTGAATGTGTCGAGTATTTTGGTGAATTTAATTGATGACTTTTCATGTGGTTCAAATGCTAAAGATCCATTTCCTCTGCCCCACATTGATTCGATGGTAGACGCGATAGCCGGACATGAGATGCTACATTCTTTGACACATACTCGGGTTATAATAAGATATTGATGCATGCAGAGGACCAGGAGAAAACAGCTTTCGTCACTGACAAAGGTATATATTGTTACAAAGTAATGCCATTTGGTTTAAAGAATGCAGGTGCAACTTACCAGAGGTTAGTGAACAAGATGTTCGAGAACCAGTTGGGAGATAATATGGAGGTTTACATCGACGACATGTTAGTAAAATCGAAGAAAGCCAAAGACCACATTTAACATTTAACTGAAACCTTCGGGATACTCAGGAAACACAACATGAAGCTAAATCCCACAAAATGCTCCTTCGGGGTCGCAGCCGGAAGTTCCTCGGGTACATAGTCACGCAGAGGGGCATCGAAGCCTGCCCCGACCAGGTAAGAGCTACTGTAAACATCAGGTCACCTGCTAATCTAAAAGAGGTACAAAAACTAACTGGTAGGGTAGCTGCATTAAACAGATTTATATCCAAATCTTCAGATAAATGTCATTTGTTTTATAACGTTTTGCGAAAAAATAAAGGGTTTGAATGGACAGAGGAGCACGAAAAAGCACTCGGGGACCTCAAAAATTACCTGGCATCGCCTCCTCTACTATCCAAACCGAACCTAGGGGAAACATTGCAGCTATACCTATCAGTTAGTGAGCAAGCAGTAAGCGCGGTGTTAAACAGAGAAGCTGAGAACCAGAAACTCCCTATTTATTACGTAAGCAAAACACTCTTGGATGCTGAAACCAGGTACTCTTCTTTAGAAAAACTGGTCTTAGCCCTGGTTACAACATCCAAGAAGCTGAGGCATTATTTCGAGTCTCACACTGTAGTAGTAATGACCAATTACCCGATAAAAGCAGTTTTGAAAAAACCTGAACTTTCTTGAAGAATGGGTAAATGGGCCATCGCACTAAGCAGTTTAGACATCAGGTACCAGCCAAGATCAGCCATAAAATCGCAAGCACTAGCAGATTTTGTGGCAGATTTTAGCCCAACCCTGGAGCCTAAAGCAGACAGCGAAATGTTGCAACTAAACCAGTTATCTGGTCCTCAAATATGGATTTTATACGTGGATGGTTCATCCAATTTCAGAGGAGCAGGGTTAGGGGTTGTACTAAAATCGCCACAAGGGGAGATGATAGTGCAATCCATAACTTGCGACTTCTCCGCTACTAACAACGAAGCAGAGTATGAAGCTTTGATTGTAGGAATGACACTAGCCAAAGATTTGGGAGCTACAAGGTTGAACGTCTACAGTGACAGTTTACTAATAGTAAGTCAAATTCGTGGAGAATTCGCAACTAAAGATTCAAAGATGATCGCCTATCTAGCAAAAGCCAAGCAGAAAGCAGAGAAGTTTCAACCATTTACCATTACCCAGGTACCTAGGGACCAGAACACCCAAGCAGATGCGCTTGCTAACCTAGGATCAGCACTCAAGACCTGCAACTTTGACAACGTACCTTTAATACACTTATCAAGCCCATCTATAACCAAACCCGAACAAGACACTCTCCTCTTAAATTCTACTTCCCAAAGTACACCCTGGTTCTAAGAAATCCTCGACTACTTACAAAACCAAACAGTACCACAAGACAAAATGGAGGCTAGGAAAGTAAAAACAAAAGCAGCAAGTTACGAAGTACGAGAAGGTGTTTTATTTAAGAGATCATCTAAAGGAATTATGCAAAGATGTTTATCAGAAGCCGAATGGTCAACCATCCTATCAGAGTTTCACGACGGTCAATGTGGATCTCACATAGCGGGAAGATCATTAGCCAATAGAATCCTAACATACGGGTACTACTGGCGAACTGTAAAAAAAGACGCCCACAGGTATGCATCTAAATGTGATAAATGCCAAAAGCATGCAGGTTTGTCGCACCAACCAACCCAACAACTAAATCCAATCCTCACACCATGGCCCTTCATGAGGTGGGGAATGGATATAGTAGGGAAGTTACCAGAAGCACCAGGTCTGAAAACATACATGCTCGTAATAATAGATTACTTCTCTAAGTGGATAGAAGCTGCAGCCTACTCTCTGGTAAGAGATAAGGAAGTTATATCGTTTTTATGGAATAACATCATAAGTAGGTTCGGAATTCCATGAGAAATCATATGCGACAATGGATCTCAGTTCATCAGCGACAAGACGAGAGACTTCTGCAAAGAATGGAACATAGACCTACATACGTCAACACCCAGGTATCCCCAGGCAAACTGGCAAGCAGAGTCAAGTAATAAAGTCATCATCAATGGAATCAAGAAAAGGTTGGAAGCGAAAAAAGGAAGGTGGGTAGAGGAACTATCGAGGATACTATAATACCCCGAAAATTTGGGATATTTTAAATTTTTAATTATTGATTAAATGTATAATCAATTGACTATTTAATTGATTATTATTTAATTAATTGTTATTTTTAATACTTTTTGAGCCTAGCCCTCATCTTTTTATTTTGTTTTGGCCAAAACCGAGCCCAATTATTTTCTTTAATTTTGTTTTGCGCAGTCCATCCTTTTATTCATTTTCTTTTCTCCTAAATATTTTATTTAGTTCCAAGTCCAAAAGGCCCATTATTTTGGACTATTTTTATTTTTAATCTAATCTTTTTCCTTAAATTGGGCCAAAGACCCAATTTTCTCTTCCTTAATCCTCTTGGCCGGTTTTCCCATTTGGTATTGGGCCAATTTTTATTTTTATTTTTCTTTCAATTTATGTAAATACTTTTAATTAATTTAATTAATTTATCTATTTTTTTTTAACAAAAATAAACCTAGATCTATTCTTAGCCCATTCAAAGGATGTTGTCAAACCCTAACCAAATCCCCCTAATTTTCCTCTAAACTCACGGCTAGCCTAACAATAAAATTAGGGTTGTTGTTTTTTTTATTTTTCTTTCCTCTCTTTTCTATAAATAGGATCCAAACCTTCACTTGGTTCCTATTTTGTTTTATACACTTTGAACCCTACAGAAATTATTTTTCTCCCCTTCTTTCCTCTCAAAAAAGTCGAACTGCTTGAGAAAAATTCATCAATAGTGAATTTTTCGTGCCTTGGAAATTTTAGCGATTTAAGGTAACTATGCTCTCCTCTTTAATCTATGGGTAGAAAAACACATAGTTAATTAGGAATCATATCATGAAAATTGTAGGAAATTTAATATTGTTTTACTTGGATATGTCGAGCATGAAGCATGTATTTCTTGATTGATTTTTATGTATTTTCTTGATTTTATGTATGATCTTGTATGAATTTATTTACCAATCAAATCTTGTTATTTCTTGATGAATTTTTCATGGTATCTTGTTTACTGTTTGATTATTAACCATGATTTATTTCGTGGCAAAATTCGTCCGTTTATTATTTATAAAAATTTAATCTTTCAAACCGGTAAAACTGTTCAGAATCGGTTTACGAATTTATTAATATACTTAATCAAATCGAATGGCTAGGAAATTTTAGGTGGAAGTCGTTAATACGTTTTTAAAGCTTGTGTAATTTTTTCGAAATTTTTTAAAGATCGTTTGCTATGGCAGAAAATTCTGAAACCGAATTCAGCCTAATCTGACCGGTTAGTTATAAAATCACTTAAAAATAGTAAAAGATGTTATTTTTAAACGAAATTTATGCAAGTTAAACCTTTAACCTATATTTAACATACATTAAAATTTCCAGACTATTCGAGACCTTTAGATGGTTGATCTTAATTTAATCCTTTAAGATCAGATTTCGTAAAATAGTGTAATTTAAATTGTTTATATAAGTTTATGTGATTAATAGATGATTATTGTACTTTATTAAATTAAAGAATGAATTTTGGGTAATATATATAAATTTCGAGTAGATTAAAATAGGATTTTTATTATGTTTTAGGTAATTATGGTTGTTAGTTGTTATTTTACATGATTATTTAATTTGATTTATTTGATGTTTGATGATTGTGTTTAATTGATTTAAAGTGTGAACTTTTGCTAAATTATATTTATATATATGTCAAGTAGGTCAAATTTATGAAAGGTGGAATTTTTATCATGTTTTTGTGCAATTTTTGGTGACAATTATTAATTATTCGAATTATGGTTAATATAATTGACTTGGTTGATTATTATATTAATGAATTTTACTTAATCATCAACTACCCCTAAAATGTCGAACAAATGGTTATTATTGACTAATTTTTAGGTTAACTATTTTGACTTATAATAATATTAGTATAATTTTAGGAACTGTCATTATTTTATTATGATTATTATATATTTAAAGGAATTATAATAATTATTATTATTATTAAGTACCAGTAGGGATAAGTTACAATAAGAAGTTAATAAGATGTTACTAGGGATAAGAAAGGAAACAGAGTAATAGCTATACATGTCATGTTTCGGTCTCTGGCTAGGAAAGACTTGGTATTTAAGGTGGCCAATATACGTGCCGCACCTCTCTTTCCTGGGACTCCGAACATTTCATTTCCTATTACGGTCACCTAGTATTTCCCAATATATGATATGATATGATTAAATAAAGATATAAGATATAATATAAAGAATTGAAAGATAATAAGTTAAGATCGCCCCTGCGATGACGCAAAGGTCATCAATCGGGTTAATAAGATAGGACGCCCTTGCGATAACGCAAAGGTTATCAATTGGGTTTAGTCGATGCCACTGCTCACATGGGACGAACGCAAAGGTTCCCCCGCGCAGTTCTTGGTTCTAGAATATGGAGTCGTCTAGGTAGTTCTCGCAAAGGAGGACTATTTAGGAGTTATGGCCATAGCTTAGGCTTAGTTCTCGCAAAGGAGGGCTACGGGTGGGACGCAAAGGTTCACCCCGACATGTTTTAGGAAAGTTGCGAACGCAAAGGTTCGCTACGAGCTGAAGAAGACCGTCCGCAAAGATGATATGATAAGATGATATGATATAATAAGTACATATGTAAAGTTAAGAAGATATTATGTTCTTATTATAAGATTTATGTTATGATATAAGATAAGATATGATTATTGATGATAAGATATATTATATAAGTTAAGAAGGAATATGACAAGAATGAATAAGAAATGATGAGTATAATATAAGCTAAGGTTCTGAGTTAATTTAAGTTGTATAATATAAAGTATAAGTATTGTATATTCTAAGACTTCCGCTGTGTATGATTGTGTATTTATGTAAGTATATATGTGTATGTATGCACATGGATGGTTTGTGTATTTTTGTACGTATTCTAACCGTATTTGCAGGGTTGTTTGTACGTACATTATACGTAGATTATACGTATTCTAACCGTATTTCTGCAGGTATATTTATACGTATTTTGTACGTATCCGTATACGTAGTTTGTACGTATTTTTATACGTAATTTGTAATGAATGAAGTATAGCATATATTAGATTCTCTTATGGTTTTTATGATCTTTTCTATGCTATTATGTGTTTGGTGGTCCCTCGATTAAACGGGACAGCCTAGTTACTCGCCACTGACGGTGGACCCCCCCCTCAGTTTCAGGTGACGATGCAGCAGCGTAGAGCGGGCTTCGTTGGATGGGCTTGAGTAGTTTAGTTATTTTCTTTGAGTTTTTAGATTATCCAGAACAGTTTGAGACATTAATTTAGTTTTGATTATAATCCCAGCCTGTTGGAAAGACATTTATTTCATTTATGTAACTTTTAGGCTAGATGCCTTTGACTTTGGATTTTCAGATTACTTATATATAATAAAAGGATGATTTATTTTTAGTGCTTGATTTACTTTTAGAGTTTAATCTGGTTAAGTAATGATCCGAGTGTCGATTCCCTTCGTCAATCGACAAGTCGAAAAGTCGGGTCGTTACAGATACTATGGGCCAACAGGACTACACCTAGAACTGCTACAGGCCAGACGCCATTTTCTCTGGTATACGGCTGTGAAGCTGTATTGCCAGCAGAAGTGGTAACTCCCACAGCAAGATATGGGTTACTCACACCAGAGCAGAATGTAGAAGAAATAACATGCGATTTGGATAAAGACTTACGAGAAAATCCAATGATAAAGAACGCAGCATACTAAAGCATTGTGTCAAGAAGCCTCAACAAGAATGTGAAAGCAAAGATGTTCTAAACTGTAGATTGGGTCCTCAGGAAGGTATTTCAAAACATACAAGAAAGAAATGCAGGAAAGCTGGGGGCAACCTGGGAAGGACCGTATCAAAGAGAAAAGGTAGTTGGAAAAGGGGCGTATCGCCTAGTAGACTCACAAGGTAAGCAGATCCCTAGAAACTGGAATGCAGTACACTTGAAGAAGTATCACTTCTAAAAGTGCACTGCAGGGGGAAACTATCCCCAGCTAATCAGGTACGTCAGTCATATAAAATAAATTCTTAAATTTCTTTTTCAAAAATCACATACTGATTTAAGCATCGGAGGGCCGTTGGTGGCAACACCTACGGTCGTTCCTAACCAGTGTTATTTTGCAGAAATACACAAGCAGAAATTGCATATGATTATCCGCTCCCCAGGTACTCGGGTTAACAGCTTACAATATTACCAGGTATACAGGATATCAGGTTATGTCTAGCCCTCGAGGTAACTGTATGGACTTCATAGATCATTTGAAAATTCTTTTTTTTCCTTCGAGAATCATTACTGACTTAGGCATCGGAGGGCCGTTGGTGGAAACACCAACGGTCGCCCCTAACCTGTTTTTGGATGCAGATACACGCAAGAAACAACAAAGGCATATACGCAATGTCAAAAGAAAGCTGTAAAAGCAGATAACAACAGTAGGGATCTAAAGTAAACACAAGTTACAGTTAACACACAGCCAAAGTGAACAGTCACATATTGTCAGGTACGTATCAAAACACGTTGGCCCCTTGGCCAATGGTAAAAGCAGAGTTAGCAGTTAGATTGTTTAATACAAACGAAAAAAACAATTGTTTAGACTACTACAAATCTATTAAACAAAGCTAGGCATCAGCGGTGTCCCCCACCTTTTCATCCTCCTTCCTGCTCGACCCATCCCCAACATCAGCTTCAGAAATAGTTGAAGGAGCTGGCCCCAAGTCGGACATCGAGCCTATCTAGAGGTATGAATCAATGCACCCCCTGAAATGGGCCTCTAGCAGCTGGGAGGTTGCGGGCATAATCCCGTGGTCTACTCTGTAATGACCCTGATTTTATTGGTATTTTTGCCGATAATTATGTGTATTTATGTGTTAGTTCAAATTTATTTTTGAACTATTTATTTTATTTTATGTGAATAATTTCGATTTAATTCGAATTATTTATTTTTAGTTTCTATTTATTTATGCTATTTATTATTTAATTAATTAGAATTTTTATTATTTAATTTTCTAATTAATTATTTAATATTTTGGGCTAAATCGATTATTGCATGATTAATCATGTAAATTATGTAAATTAGCCCAATGGATCACGAGAGCCCATTTTTAGGCCCATTTTACCCCCATGGCCGGTTTTCTTAAGTGGCATGGCAATGCTTACCACTAGCCTTGTGTTCACACCTTGACTAACTCTATAAATAGGAGAGTTAGTAAGGCCCTTGCTCATTTTGCCATCAAAAGCTCTTGCCATCAAATTCAAACACAAATCCCTCCCATTTGCTCTCTAGTTCCACACGCCATTTTTGGCATTAATCACCATCAAAATTGTTCATCCATCTTGTAATCCCAAACTTAAAGATTCAACCACTATTGATCTTTAAGTACCAAAACACAATCCTAAACACAATTATTTCATCCAAGATCTTTAGTTCGGGTTTGGTTTTGGGTTCGTGTTCGTGTGCAATTGTGGGTGTTCGAGTGAAGCCGTGTGGTGCTCGTGTGTTGAGGCCGTGTGTGTGTAGTGGTGGTTCGTGTTTGAGCCGTGGCTGTGCAAAGGTGCCGTGGCTGGGTGCAGTAGCCGTGCCAAGGTGGTTCGTGGTGCTCGTGCAGTGGTGCCGTGTTGAAGGGCGTGGTGCTCGTGCTTGTGCCGTGTTGTGTGTCCGTGTGAGACGTGTTTCCGGGCTGCATTTCTTGTGTTGATTTTGTGTGTAATCCTCAATAAGGTAACATACTTTCTCAACCTTGTTGGTATACTATGTTTATAGTATAGATTAAATGCATGTATGGGTTGTTTGGTGATGATTATCCATGATTTCAAGTATTGTTTATATTCTGATTTTTATATTGTTTATATGATATTTTGATGATGGTTTTTATGATTTTATGATTGATTATATGTTGTTTTATGATCATGATTATTATGTTAAAGTTTGATGAATTTTGGATAAGTTGAAGAGTAATTTTTGTGTGATTCATTGAGTTCATGCGTGTGGATTAATAGGTGTTGGATGAGTTCTTGATTGAAGTTCTTGAATCTTGATTGAGTTCTTGATTGAAGATCTTGAATCTTGAATGAGTTCTTTATGAATCTTTAATGAGTTCTTTGAGTTCTTTATGAGTTCTTGATGAGTCTTTATGAGTTCTTGATTGAATCTTGAAAGTTAAAGAAAATGTTTAAAGTATTAAAGAAAGTTAAAGATTGTGTCTAAGATATTTAAAGAATGGATATTAAGTAATGGATTATGGTTGGTTAGACTCAAGATCAAGGCGCAAAGGCAATCTTGAGTATAACTTCGTTGTTTAACTAGTTATTTTCGAGAATCAAGGCGCAAAGGCAATTCTTGAATTTAATTACGTTATGTTGAGTTGAATAAGATGATTAAATGATTAATAATAGTTAGCTTGATTTCATTTCTAGACGCCTAAAACTTAGAGTAAGATTCTTTGTTTTTGGGTTAAGACGTTGCCCCTATTCCATCCGCGGTATTGGGATAGTTGGAGTCTTTCTATGTTATCCTTTGAATTTCCAGTAAGATTGGTTTCACGGGACATGGATTTCCAGTAAGATTGGTTTCATGGGATTTTTGGGAGTAAGATTCCCGGTCCTAACATAGTAGAAAGTTCAAATGCGTAAGATGCATTCGTACGAGCGTAGTCCGGTCTAGAATATGAATGATTGCGCCAAAGATAGTTTGTTAGGTTGGTTTGAGTCGAGTTCACGTTTTGGGTTGTTCTCGTACTTTATTTATTGTTGTTGATTATTTGGTTTATGCTATGTTCATGTGTATTCCCATTAGGGTGAGTCAGTTATGTTACTCGCCACTGATGGTGGACTATTCTCTGTTTTACAGGTAATTCTGATGACGATGTACTTGCTTAGCTTTGGGTTGGGCGAGCGATGTATATTGTTTCTGTTTTGGATGTATTTTCTATTTTAGTTGTTTATAGATAGTATTGGACTGATGTATGGACTTTTATACGTTGTTTTTAGACTCTGACGTGTGGTTGGAGTTACTCGTATTTTAGTATTTCTAGTTTGACTTTTGGACTAGTTATGTACAAACTTGTGGGTATTTGTACTTTTATGGTTTAATAGTAATAATTGAGGAATTAGTTTTTAATTCTTAAGTATTTTGAGTTGTAGTTTATAACTATTCGACTCGTCGGTTTCTTCTGCGCCGATTTAAGCGATTCGGGTCATTACATACTCCATGATGAGAGAGGAAGTCGGATGGGATACTAGGGAACCCGGAATCCTGAGGCTTGGGAACGCGAGGAAGAGGAGGAGGGGGTGATCAATCACTACAACATCGTCAAACTTTTCTTTCTTGGTCGGAGTCTCAGCACCTGAGCTAGCACCAACTAAAGGGGTCGTGTCAGTGCTCGAAGTGGTGGCCCCACCTCTCTTCCTCCTTAGTCGTTGGGCCCTCTTGAGAATTTCGTCCTCAGAACCCGAGAAGCTGCGAGGGGCTGGAGGGATAAAATTGCCAGGTGAGATTCAGAGTACCAGGTAACACGTAAAAAAGAAAAAGGAAAACAACCATCAAGTTAATAGAACATACCCATGGAAGCGGAAGAGACGGGGAGCAGGCTGTAGTAAGTGGGAGGGTAAGCCCTAGAGAATGTTCTCCGACTTCGAGAAATCTTTAAGAATTTGGCGACACGTTCCCTGGTAGGTTCAAACTCCGGGGTGGGAATGTCAAGATCTACAACATGCAAAAACAAGTAAGAAAGCATAAAGGTTAATACACTTGGGTAAAATCAGACGAAACAAACATGTTAGTTATACCTCCGTAATTCCAACCACCTCGAAGCCAATCCCATGCTTCCCCAAACTCGACTTGGTGACGAAAATATAGGATTCTTTCCATTTCCTATCATTGACGTCTTTGTCCACAATCAAGTAATCACATCCTACACGTTTCTTGAACGAGTAGGTGAAGTGCGGAGCCCTTTTCACCCTATATACCGACATTAAGTCGTCATACGTGAAAGCTTTGTCCCAATTAGCTGTCAGTTGTTCGACTAACGCAAGGATCCTCCACGCTTGCGACCCTAATTGCCCCTGGTTTACATCCCAATTAGTGAGCACGGCTTGGGTTAGTGGGGAAAAGGGGAATTTGTGACCCAAATCGAAGGCATAGGTGTAGAAAACACAGGTGTCAAGATCGACTAACTCAGGTTTATGGTCGGGTTGGGGAGCAGTTACAACGGCTTCAAGGGGGAAGTTAGCCATTTCTTTTATTTCATCTAATTCACTTTCTTGAACCTTACTAGCGTAGTGTTCTTTCGCTTTACCCATTCCCCAAAAAGTTCAAATTATCTTGCACTAGAGGTTTGAAAAAGAAACAATCAACCTAAAACTCCCAATTGCAAATCGGAATTCCCCAAAGACTAGTTCACTAGAAAGAAAGATAAAGTGGAATTACTAAGTGTTGAACAAGTTAGAGTCAAGAAACTAAAGAAGCAAAAGCAAGGAAGACGGTGGTTACCTGAAGGAACGAAAATGGAGACTCCTGAGAATCGCTGAGCAGAGAGAGACTTCGAAGAGAGAGAGTGAAGAGTGTGAATGTGGGATTAAGTTTGAATGGGGAGAATGACGGTTGGAGTTAGCTTTTTAATAAATGACGGTTGAAGAAGTTAATTGCATGCAAAATTCATCCTCCATTCGTTGCCTGCCACGCGTCCCACTAGAGAGAAGAGGGAAGTTTTAATTTTGAATTCTTTTGAGCCATGTTGAGTCATTTCAAGTTTGATTAATTATTTTTGGACGGGTTTTAAACCTGAATTGCTGGTTGATTATTTTTTGTCACCTGGTTAGTAAAATTGTGAATATTTTTGGCTTAAATCGCCTGTTCTGGTCAATTTGTTATGGTCAATTTTACCTAACCTAAGTACAGGTTGCATCATACAGGATTCCCAACCAACGAGTTGGGGGCAAATTGTTATGGTCAATTTTACCTAACCTAAGTACAGGTTGAAAGCCGAGAAGCAGAATGCAGGTTAGCATCAGAAGGATCTAGAAGACGAGACAAGTTTAAATTCAAAGTGAAGGAACAAGTCAAGGCCAGTTTGCATGAGGAATAGGCGTGTGCTGACGTGGCGTGAAGAAGCCCACCCCACTTGGTCTCACGCATCCCAAGAAATTAGGAGGTTGTTCCTTATTTAATGGAACGGCTAGCTTGGCGAATTAGTTAGTTAAATAAGAGAAAAATCAGTTGTAAAAGGTCAGATTATTATTGATCATCATCAACCTACGCATTGTACTGAAAAAATACTCATAGTTTCATTCGCATTCGAGCTTACCTTTTACCCTCGTAATCATTGTAATCACAAAAAATATTCATATAGTGCATTGGTAGACTCAAAGCTACCCGCAATTTTCCCTCTGTTTTGAGGTTTCTGCGACATCATCCTCTCGTGTTACACCCCGTCCCTATTTTCAATTTGATTCACATTTTTACATTTTTCCACTCGTACATCCCACATAGCATATATTCGACTTGTCACAATCCAGCTGTGGTTCGTACCAGCTTAATCCCATACCTGAGTAGGGATTTCGCATAAACAGTTTCTTCCTCCATAGTTTTAGGTGTAGCTTTAGCTTTAGATTTCAATAGTTTGTTGAAGATGATGAATGAAATTGAAGGTTTTTTCAAGTGACATGGCCAATCCAACGTTTTGCTCATCAAAATTCAATAAGTTCTCTATTTCTCTTCTTTACTTGTTCATGTTTTTCATTGCTTTAAATCTTGTTTATATCATAGTTTGCTTGTAGATTAATGTTTAAATTATGCAATTTTAAGTTTGCTTGGTTTATTTTCTTGCTTGTTGGTAGATTTAGTGTTTAATTTCATGTTTTTATGCTTGTTTATTAGTGTAATGCTCTTGTTCATGATTTTTGAGTAGTTAATTTCTAGGGTTTGAAGGTGATGGGTTTATGACTTGAAATTGGGGGTCTTCATATAGGTTTTGGTGGAATTGTGTTCATGGTTGGTTAATGTTGGTGTTAATGAGCTTAGAGATTAGCTAAAGGCCATAGTTAATTTCTTGATATTTTTGAAGTATAATAGGGCTTTGTGTATGAGTTAATTATGCTTTGATTTTCATTGCCCAATATTGCTAGTGAGACCATTACAACGGGAGTCGGTGGTCGAGCTAGGAATCCACTTTAGGTACGTTGTTAGTGAGACTATTACAACGGGAGTCGGTAGTCGAACTAGGAATTTACTTCTAGTGAAACCTTGGTATAATTGTGATCATTGAATGGATTGATAACGTCCATTCGGGAGAAGTCGTTATTGTTATATTCATGCGTCAACTCCTAAATCACTCCGGGAGGAGGTTTAGGTACCTTATTAGAGTTTAATTCCCCTTCCTTGATTTAGTTCGTTCTTTAGATTTTTTGAAGTAATTCCCTCGAAATCAATTGAACCCGGATCCGACAACCCTAGAATTTAGTTTATTATTTTTCGCATTTATTTTCTGCAATAGTTTTAGCTTCCTTTTCAACAACAAAACCAAGATCCTCAATCGACCTAAATCGCACAACACGATTCAAGACTTGTTCCCTGTGTTCGACACCCCCACTCATACTAAAACGGGGGTTTTATTTGTTTGGTGAAAGAGCCCAAAAAAACCCTTTCATCAGTGAACAAGGAAATTTTTTTCCCCTTGTGTTTTCACGTGAGAGAGAGGTTTTAGTTTAGAGAGTTTTTTTTTCTTTTTTTGTTTTAGGGTTTTGACCTGTTTTGTTATACACTAGGGTATTTATATATCTTGGGTCCAATTTGAGTTTCCCGCTGGGTTAGGCTTGTAACAGTGGGAATAAAAACTATTAATATTTTCCAAACCGGGATATTCTATTTTATAACCGACGCCTAAAATACATAATTAAAACCTTTAATATTATTTCAAATATTATTTAGTAGAATTCACTTATAAATATATAGAAATTATTTAAATACCCAATTAATAATATTTTTGTAAATATTGACTCTAAATCATTTTATTTATCCCAATTCGTAAAGCATATAAAATATTTTTTTAGGCGCATAAAACACGTGTACAGGTGTATAAAATACGTATATAATACATATATTATTATATAAAAATACGGGGTATTACAAAATAATAGGAGGGATTTTAGGAGTTAGTTTACTAGATTCGAGGAGTTAGTTTAGGAGATAAAAGTAGGGTTTTTAGGATTAGACCAAATAGATCTAATTAGATAATTAAGGTAAATAAATCAAATTAAATAAAAATAAATGGGAGGGCCGGCTAGGAAGAGTCAAGCATGGGTTTAGGGCTAGTTCCAATTAAACAAAATTAAGTCTTTGGGTCCGATCGGATGATTCGGGCTTTAAGGCTTAATTTTACACGAAATTTTACGGCCCAAAAATCCGGGTCGTTACAAAGGTACTAACGAGTTAAAACGGTCTAGAATAGATCTACTAATTTCTAAGTATGAAAGATTTGAGATGCAACCAAAAGAGACAATTCAAGAGATGTTAACAAGATTTACTAATATTACTAATGCATTAGTCTCTCTTAGAAAGCATATCCCAACTGATGAGCAGGTACGAAAGGTTCTACGAAGCTTTCCCCAAGATGAAAGATGGAGGGCTAAAGTCACTACCCTACAAAAGACCAAAGATTTCACTAAGTTCAATATAGAACAACTTGCTAGATCACTTATAACTCACGAGTTACATCTAGGATCTAGCAATAGTGAAGGTCTCAAGGCAAGGAACTTGGCTCTCAAGGATGAGGAACAAGACGAATCAGAAGTCGATGAAGACGAGGCTGCTATGATGGTTAGACGATT
Organism: Salicornia ramosissima; assembly: GCA_951394345.1. NCBI lineage: Eukaryota > Viridiplantae > Streptophyta > Magnoliopsida > Caryophyllales > Amaranthaceae > Salicornia > Salicornia ramosissima. The sequence goes on from OX596238.1 coordinate 35,295,306, forward strand.
CAGAAAGATGTTCAACACGAACAAAAAGTTCACCAGATGTAACACCCCGTATTTTCGGGAATAGAATTTTAGGAATCTAGGTTATATTTCCAGTTGTCTTCAAAATTAATTTCGAAAAACTTTTAATAAATTCCATGTTTTATAAATGGAAAAGCTTTGGTAAATTATTTCCCATGAATTTGTTATATTAATATTTTAAAATTTTCCAAATAAATTTCTTATATTTATGTTAAGCATCAATTGTCAGTTTATAAGCCTGAGCCAATGTAAATTGGATCAATATTTTGTGAAAGCCTACCATTTCTTCTTTTGATGACCGACCCCTTAAATAAAATTTACTAAAAATAATTATTTTATTTTAAATTATTTTTAAATTAGTTATATAATTTCTGATTAGCCGGAATAATTTAATTCGATATTTTTTATCTATAAATACCCTTTTGATCAAAAAATTTCCACCTTTTCTTCTCCATAATTTCACATGCCTACTTCTTATTATTATCTCTCAAAATATTCAAACCCTTTTTCCTCTCCATTCTTTTTCCCTCTTTCATATTTCTGAATCCAAAAGGGTGATTTTTTGTGCATCGATTCAAGGTAACTAGCTTTTCACTTAATATGTAATCAAATGATTTATAGATAGTTTACTTGATGAATTAGGTGTATTAAAATTATGAATCTTGAATGAATTGTAATGACCCGACTTTTATAAGCTGTCGATTTACAGAGAAAATCGACAAATGGATCATTACCAAACAAAACATACTAAAACATTATTAAATTCTAACTTTTAGTCCTGAATTGAGAAACCTCTACATTAATTAATTAACTATTAAAAGAATATAAATGTCCATAAAAAACATATTGTTCAACAAACTACAACTTAAATTGTTTATTCCCAACAATCTGGGTGAAATCTAAGAAATAATAAACTAAAAAGTAAAATAGACTTCGGGTTTCCTCTATAAATTTTGCTAAAACACTAAACCCGATCCATACGAAAGCCCACTTATTCATCAGCGTCATCACCTGAAATGGGAGGGGTCCACCGTCAGTGCCGAGTAACTAGGTTGTCCCACTTAAATGTGGAACCATAAATCATATAATAGCATAGAATCAACCAAGATATACATAAAATACATGGATAATCATACCAAATACATACAAATCAGAAATACGCAGCGGAAGACTTAATATTTCATACATAGGAATAACATAATAAATACATAAATAACATTCCAACCCGATGGATTCTTATCTTATCATATTATTTGTAACGACCCGACTTTTATGGACTGTCGATTTACGAAGGAAATCGACAAATGGATCATTACCAACATAAAACTTAACAATAATACTATATTTAAAGTCCAAAATCCTTTTTTATTACTTAAATACTGAAATAATAATCCCAAAAGTAGATAAATAAATCCTCAAAGTACATAACAATAAAGTTCCATCCCAACAGGCTGGGAAAAGTTAACTAATAAATCGAAGAAAATATTCAAAACAAACTACGGTTGCACTAATTAACTCTAAAACACACAACCCGAGCCGACGCCATCCCATTCTATACCTCAGCATCTTCACCTGAAATGGGGGAGGGTCCACCGTCAGTGGCGAGTAACTAGGTTGTCCCGCTTAAATGAGGGACCGCTAACCACATAATAGCATAGAATCAACCATGAAAACCATACAAAATACAAGGAAATACGTACCAGACTATAAACGGAATGCGTATAAAAATGCGTACAAAATACGTAAAAAAATACGTAGAAAAATACTTATAAAAATACGTAGAAAAATACGTAGAAAAATACGTATAAAAATATGTAGAAAAATACATATAAAAATACGTACAAAATACGTACATAAATACGTATACAATACCTGTAGGATACGGTTAGAATACATACATTATACGTATACAATACAGATACAAATACGTACAACATGCGAATACAAATACGTACAGCATACATATACAAATACATACAACATACATTTACGAATACGTATAACATACAATCACTCAGAAATACACATATAAAATACAGACTTAACAGACGTATGCAGCGGAAGACTTAATATTACAACCTAATACTTATACACTCGAAATTCACATAAGTACATACATACAATCAACCTTTCATAAAATGCGTATCTTATCGTATCACATCGTTTCGTTTCATGTCATAAATATCATATCTTATCATATTCAAATCATAATATTGGACCGGTCTTTATAGCTCGTTGTGGATCCCGTGTGCACCACAACTTTCCTAAAACATGCCGGGGTGAACTCGTGTATTCAACCCGTAGCCCTCCTTTGCAAGAACTAAGCCTAAGATATGGCCATAACCCCTAAATAGCAGCTCGTGTACTACTACTTAGACGACTACATATTCTAGAATCAAGAACTGCGCAGATACCGCAGTCTGGCAGTGGCAACGACTTAACCCGATTGCTGACTCGTGTATCACCAAAGGGCGTCCGTAATATATATTATCTTTTCTAAAGGCCATCGTGAGACCACTATTTCTTTTAAGTCTTTTCTAAAGGTCATCTTGAGACCATTAATTATTATCATATTATACCCTTCCCTTCATATTGCTACTTCCCTTCATATTGCAACTTATCCCTACTGACCCCTTTAATTATAATAATAATAATAATAATAATAATAATAATAATAATAATAACAATAATTCCTAAAATTATTCTAATGTTATTATAAGTCAAAAATTAAATTAAAATTGATCAAAGTACATAAGGGACCACACGACAATTTAGTAATAACCAAAATAATTAAATAAATTCATCAAATCATCATATAGTCATTTCAATAAATCATATAAAATAACAATTAATTACATAAATTGCCTAAAACATGATAAAAATCTTATTCTTCATGTTTTAATCCACTCGACATTTTAATATAAAAATACCAAAAAAATTTACATAATTAATTAATTAAATATGATCATCAATAATTCATAACAACTTAATATTAGACATTAAAATTATTCTATAAACACAATATATCAAGATTAATTATAAAAACAAGATCAAAATCATTCTTTTGCACACATATATCACACGGCATCATAGAGGGTACCAAGATATCAAGAACAATATTAAAGAATTCCTAATTTCATGATTAAATTGAAGATTAATTAAAGATTAATAACAATAAATCAAGAATTAACAAGATTAAATTATAAAAATCAGATTTTTTAATCCCTAAAATTTACTTAGGTCACTCGACATTCTCACCATGTAGAACAATATAATTAATTTAGTTTAAGGTTTTAATATAGCAATTTAACAATTAAGAACATAATAATTCAAGAAACAACTTAAAAATCATCATGTTCATCCTCATCATACTCGGCCATCACTCGAAAAATTCAAGAACAAGGAACAAAAATTATCATGCAATTATTCGAGTAACAATACATAATTAAATAAATAATTCATGCATAAAATTCCATAAAACAAATAAAGATTTATGAAACATCAAGAAAATAACATAATAAATTATACTATATGGTTCGAAAAATACTAGGTGAACATGATACTATTCCTATTAATTTTCATGATTTAATCCTAATAAATTATATGGAAAATTTGTTCCAAATTTAAATGAGAAAGTCTAGTTACCTGAGTCGCATTAAAAATCCAAGAAAGCACCCCTTCGGGATTCGAAAAACCACACGGCCTTCTTGAGTAAAATATTAGGGTTTCTTGTGAGTTTAGAGTGTATAAAAGACTTGTGAAAAAGAAAAATAGGTTTAGGGCTTGTTCCCTATTTATAATATAAGGAACAAAAAAGAAAACAAAATTAAACCAAAGTGTAAGGGGGCCGAGAATTTGGAGGAAAAGAAGGGGAGAGGAGAAAAATTAGGGGAGACTTAGCATGGGGTAGACTAGGTTTTACAATTTAAATTATTATTAATTAAATAAATTATTAATCAATAATAATTTACAAAAAGAAAACAAACCCTAATTGCTTCCTAGGGAAACCGGCCAAAGAGTGGCCATTGGGTCATAGGCCCAATTCTGATTAAGGTAGAGAAATAAGAATTAAACAGTCCAAATATACGGGCCTTTTGGACTTAGAATAATAAAATAATATTAATAACCGCGAAATTTTCTGGCCCTAAATTTCGGGTTATTACAGTCACCCCTCCTTAAATAAATTTCGACCTCGAAATTTACTTAACGGAGCTTAAAACACACACGAAAGCACACAAACAAAACAAACAACAATCAAAAACGACAACTTCATACCTGCTTCGAAAAGCTCGGGATACTTATCCCTCATCGAAGCTTCTGTCTCCCACGTAGCCTCCTCGAACTTCTGACTACGCCAAAGTACCTTAACCAGAGGCACCACCTTACGACGCAACATCCGATCCTGGCGGTCCAAAATCTGCACTGGCTTTTCTTCAAAGGTCAAGTTCGGCTCAATTGCTGACGACTCTACCGGAATAATATAAGAAGGATCATTCATGTATTTCCGTAGCTGAGACACATGGAATACATCGTGAACCCTCGATAGATCCGGAGGCAACGCTAACCGATAAGCAACCTCACCAACTCGTTCCAGAATCTCATATGGCCCGACATACTTTAGCCTGAGCTTACCCTTCTGGCCAAACCGAACTACACCCTTCATCGGAGACACCTTTAGCAACACCTTATCCCCAACCTGGAACTCCAACGGCTTCCGACGACGATCAGCATAAGACTTTTGCCGACTCTGAGCTGCCTGTAACCTTGCCCTGATGATCTTTACCTGCTCAACCGTGTCCCTGATATGATCAGGACCAATCACCAAAGCATCACTGATGTCGCTCCAACAAGTAGGGCTGCGACACTTGCGCCCATATAACGCCTTATAAGGAGCCATCTTAATACTGGCGTGATAGCTGTTGTTGTACGAAAGTTCCACCAAGCTCAAAGATTTAACCCAAGTCTGCTGGAAATCTAACGCACAAGCCCGTAGCATATCCTCTAGCGTCTGGATGGTCCGTTCTGTCTGTCCATCCGTAGCTGCGTGAAAAGCTGTACTCAAATTAAGCTTAGTCCCAAAAGCCTCTTGCAACGACTTCCAGAACCGTGACAAGAATCGGGGATCTCGGTCAGACACGATATCCTTAGGCACACCATGTAATCGTATAATCTCCCTCGAGTACGCTTCCGCCATCTTCTCCATCGACCAAGTTATCTTCATCGGAATGAACCGGGCAACCTTGGTCAAACGATCCACGATAACCCAAACAGTATCCAAACCCGTAGATGTCGTAGGTAAGCCCACCACGAAATCCATAGATATGGAATCAAACTTCCATGTGGGTATCGGCAACGGCTTCAACAGTCCACCTGGTCTTTGGTGCTTGATCTTAACCTTCTGGCAGGTAAGACATCGTGCAACAAAGTTCGCGACTTCCTGCTTCATCCTCGGCCACCAAAATTATTCCCTCAGGTCCTTGTAGAGTTTCCCACCACCTGGATGCACCGAATAAGGAGTATTGTGAGCTTCTTCCATGAACCGGTTCCTCAGATTCGAATTCCGGGGCACACACCACCTGTTACGGAGCAAAAATTAGTTTCCATTAGGTGAACACAGTTTACTACAACATTTAACTCCATTACCTGTTACGGAACTTCATAGTGCCGTCTGAATCAATCGTGAAGTCTTCGGCCTTGCCTTGAAGTTTGGCTTCACGAATTTTCTCGAGTTGCGGGTCTTCTCTCTGACTTTCCCGTAACTCCTGGTACAAACTGGGCTCAACACTCATAGCACTAAGATAGACTCGTGTGCTACCTGGCGTAACCATCTCAATCTCCATCCTGCGAAGATCAGCACAGATCTCCTTAGGTAAAATCGCCACTCTGTTATGTGAATGGTGATCTTTACGGCTAAGGGCATCCGCTACTTTATTGGCTTTCCCTTCACAATAATCAATGGAGAGGTCGTAGTCTTTGATTAACTCGAACCACCGTCGTTGTCTCATATTGAGCTCCTTCTGAGTGAAGATGTACCTTAAGCTCTTATGATCGGTGAACAATTTGCAAGTAGCTCCATAGAGATAATGTCGCCAAATCTTCAGAGCGAACACTACAGCAGCCAACTCCAAGTCGTGAGTAGGATAGTTCTGCTCATGAACCTTGAGTTGCCTCGAAGCATACGCAATCACCCTGCCTTCTTGCATCAGAACACAACCTAGACCTTTCCTGGATGCATCATTGTAGACTTCATAACCCATACCTTCATTCGGCAATGCTAGAACCGGTGCAGACACAAGACTCTGCTTGAGGGCCTGGAAAGCTTCTTCACACTGATCGGTCCACATGTACTTGCAATCCTTGTGCAACAATTTGGTCATAGGTGCTGCTATCTTGGAGAAATCTTTCACAAATCTCCGATAGTAACCTGATACAGAAAATTTCACAGGTAAGTATTCATGCATAGACGGTATAATAGCTATATAAAATACTTCAAGTTACCTACTAGGCCAAGAAAACTTCGAACTTCGGCCACATTCTTAGGACTGTGCCATTCCACAACCGCCTTAACCTTGGCTGAATCTACCTTGACACCGTCCGCATTAATCACATGCCCTAGAAAGGCTACTTCCTTGAGCCAAAACTCGCACTTAGACAGCTTGGCGAACCACTTCTGAGCCCGTAAGACATCTAGCACCAAATGTAAATGTTGAGTGTGCTCTTGTTCACTCTTCGAATAGATAAGAATATCATCGATGAACACCACCACACACACATCTAAGAGATGATGAAAAGTCTGGTTCATCTGATCCATGAAAATAGCAGGAGCATTGGTCAAACCGAACGGCATCACCTCAAACTCATAGTGCCCGTATCTAGTGCGAAATGCGGTCTTCGGTATATCTTCCGGCTTCACTGGAATCTGATGATACCCCGACCTGAGATCAATCTTGGAAAACACACTGGCTTCCTTCAGCTGATCAAATAAATCTTCAATCCTGGGCAGAGGATACTTGTTCTTGATGGTCACCTTGTTAAGTTCCCAGTAATCTATACATAGACGCATACTGTCATCCTTTTTCTTGACGAACAATACCGGAGCACCCCAAGGAGACACATTGGGTCTTATGAAACCCTTGTCGATCAGATCTTGCAACTGCACCTTCAACTCCTTCAACTCTGCAGGAGCCATACGATATGGAGCTTTCGAGAGCGGAGCAGTTCCGGGCACCAAATCGATAGTGAACTCCACCTCTCGTTCCTGTGGTATCCCTGGCAACTCTTCGGGGAACACATCGGAATACTCACGAACCACCGGAATGGCCTGCAACTGTTCTTCCTCAGTCGCATCCTTGACCTGACACAGATACACTGTCTCACCCTTGCGCTGCAGACTGCGCATCTTCATCGCGGAGACTATCTTCACACCCTTTCCCACGGGCTTCCCGACATGGGTCACTCTCTTCTCGTTAGGACCACGCAACGTGACAGCCTGATCTTGACACCGGAAAGTCGCTTGATACTTTGCTAACCAATCCATACCCAAAATCACGTCAAACTCGATCATCGGAAACTCCTTCAGGTCGGCTTCGAACTGTACCCCCGAGATCACAATAGGAACACTTCTGTATTCCCGAAGACAAGCATAGTCTCTCCCGAAGGAAGAGTTATCACAGATTTGACAGGAGACTCTCCCATCAGGTTAGCTTTCACAATAAACGAACTAGCAACAAATGACACAGTAGCACCAGTATCAAAAAGAACATAGGCATCAACATTATGAACAAGAAAAGTACCCGTGACCACATCTGGCTGAGCATCAGCCTCTTCCTGAGTCATGCAGAAGATCCTGTTTCGAACCGGTGCTTGACTAGCTGTTGCTGCTGAACGCTTCTTAGGGCAGGATATTGACTTATGACCTTCTTCACCATAATTGAAGCACACAATAGGAGTCCCATCACACTTCTTACCCGGGTGAAACTCTTTCTTACAGCCCTGACAGACTCTCGGACCCTGACTCGAAGCTGGACGAGCACTCTGCTGAGGCTTCGGAGTAGACTCGAACCAGGTCTTCTTAGCTGGTGCTGGAGTAGGAACTGAAGCAACCCTCTTCTTAACCGTGTCATCATCAGAAACCGAGGACTGGACCTCTAGAGCTACCTCATAAGCTTCCTGGAAAGTTTTCACCCTGCTACTGATCACATGAACCCGGATGCTAGAATTCAGCTTCTTGATGTACCTCTTGACCCGCTCGGCTTCAAAAGGTATGACTGCTGATGCGAACCGAGAGAGCTCTGTGAACTTGTCCGTGTAAGCTTAGACGGACATGCTACCCTGGGTGAAGGAGAGAAACTCTTCTTGCTTTTGCCACTTTAGTTCCTCAGGATAGAACCGATCTTGGACTTTCTTGGTGAAGGCCTCCCAACTCAGATTCAGATCCGTTTCGGGGTCGGCCCGCAGTGTACTCCACCAATTGTCAGCTTCACCCTTTAGATAAAAGGTCGCAATTGGCACTCTTTCCCGCTCAGAACATGATAAGGCATCAAACATCTTCCGCATCTCTCGAATCCAGTTCTCGAGAACGGTCGGGTCTGTTGTCCCATCATAAACCGGCGATCGAAGACGTGCAACCCGATCAAAGGACGACTGGTTGTTCTAGAGTGGAACACTTTTCTGTGCTAAAGTGAGGATAGCATCTTCCAGATTACGGCGACGAAGACAAAAATTGGGTCTAGGAGTCGACATCCTGAAAGCAACGATCAAGTTAACAAAACAAAACACAGGCACATAAAGTCACAAAAGAACGCGGAACGAAATAAAATATCTTATCCCAGGCTTCTACCCATGGCTTCTCTCACTTAGGTTTTCATTTTAGGCTAAGTTTCTCTCATGATTCATAAAGCGCTCATCTTTCCAAGTTACTTATGGAGAAGTAACTTTAGGGTCTTAACCTATGCTCTAATACCAACTGTAACGACCCGACTTTTATGGACTGTCGATTTACGAAGAAAATCGACAAATGGATCATTACCAACATAAAACTTAACAATAATACTATATTTAAAGTCCAAAATCCTTTTATTACTTAAATACTGAAATAATAATCCCAAAAGTAGATAAATAAATCCTCAAAGTACATAACAATAAAGTTCCATCCCAACAGGCTGGGAACAGTTAACTAATAAATCGAAGAAAATATTCAAAACAAACTACGGTTGCACTAATTAACTCTAAAACACACAACCCGAGCCGACGCCATCCCATTCTATACCTCAGCATCTTCACCTGAAATAGGGGGGTCCACCGTCAGTGGCGAGTAACTAGGATGTCCCGCTTAAATGAGGGACCGCTAACCACATAATAGCATAGAATCAACCATGAAAACCACACAAAATACAAGGAAATACATACCAGACTATAAACGGAATGCGTATAAAAATGCGTACAAAATACGTACAAAAATACGTAGAAAAATACTTATAGAAATACGTAGAAAAATACGTAGAAAAATACGTATAAACATACGTAGAAAAATACGTATAAAAATACGTACAAAATACGTACATAAATATGTATACAATACCTGTAGAATACGGTTAGAATACATACATTATACGTATACAATACAGATACAAATACGTACAACATGTGAATACAAATACGTACAACATACATATACAAATACATACAACATACATTTATGAATACGTATAACATACAATCACTCAGAAATACACATATAAAATACAGACTTACCAGACGTATGCAGCGGAAGACTTAATATTACAACCTAATACTTATACACTCGAAATTCACATAAGTACATACATACAATCAACCTTTCATAAAATGCGTATCTTATCGTATCACATCGTTTCGTTTCATGTCATAAATATCATATCTTATCATATTCAAATCATAATATTGGACCGGTCTTTATAGCTCGTTGTGGATCCCGTGTGCACCACAACTTTCCTAAAACATGCCGGGGTGAACTCGTGTATTCAACCCATAGCCCTCCTTTGCAAGAACTAAGCCTAAGATATGGCCATAACCCCTAAATAGCAGCTCGTGTACTACTACTTAGACGACTACATATTCTAGAATCAAGAACTACGCAGATACCGCAGTCTGGCAATGGCAACGACTTAACCCAATTGATGACTCGTGTATCACCAAAGGGCGTCCGTAATATATATTATCTTTTCTAAAGGCCATCGTGAGACCACTATTTCTTTTAAGTCTTTTCTAAAGGCCATCTTGAGACCACTAATTATTATCATATTATATCCTTCCCTTCATATTGCTACTTCCCTTCATATTGCAACTTATCCCTACTGACCCCTTTAATAATAATAATAATAATAATAATAATAATAATAATAATAATAATAATAATAATAATAATAATAATAATAATAATAATAACAATAATTCCTAAAATTATTCTAATGTTATTATAAGTCAAAAATTAAATTAAAATTGATCAAAGTACATAAGGGACCACACGACAATTTAATAATAACCAAAATAATTAAATAAATTCATCAAATCATCATATAGTCATTTCAATAAATCATATAAAATAACAATTAATTGCATAAATTGCCTAAAACATGATAAAAATCCTATTCTTCATGTTTTAATCCACTCGACATTTTAATATAAAAATACCAAAAAGATTTACATAATTAATTAATTAAATATGATCATCAATAATTCATAACAACTTAATATTAGACATTAAAATTATTCTATAAACACAATATATCAAGATTAATTATAAAAACAAGATCAAAATCATTCTTTTGCACACATATATCACACGGCATCATAGAGGGTACCAAGATATCAAGAACAATATTCAAGAATTCCTAATTTCATGATTAAATTGAAGATTAATTAAAGATTAATACCAATAAATCAAGAATAGTACAGAAAAAGTTCAATTATTTCTTTTGCTGACTTGATTGCATTTGGTTTGATTCACTTTATTTCTTTTGCTGATTTCTTTGATTTACTTTACTTAAGGCTAGTAGCCAAATTTATTTATTTTGTTTTGTTTCTACTATTTAAGATAAGTTCATTTTTTGTGATTTGATCAAGAAATTTAGTTGTCTGCCTTAACTTGAACAAGTGAAAAAGTCACTTTAACATAAGCATCCAAAAATAATAACTCTACTAAAAAACCACAATAGTACAGAAAAAAATAAAAAAAGCAACCATATTGTAAAATTATTTTATTTAACTATATTAGAGATAAAACTCAAGCCTAACAAATTCATGGTGCTGTTTAGGGAGCTATTGACAATAAATGGGGCTAATTACAAATGCAATCACAATGTGATTTATCACCTCAATATGTTATAAGCTCATCACAAGTTCAATTACAATGTTCATGTCGACGTGCTCTGCGTAGGCTATCTAAGGAGGTGATGACCCTAGATGGGACGCAATCACAAAGCTAATCACAAGTTCAATTACAATGTTCATGCCGACGTGCTCTGCGTAGGCTATCTAGGGAGTTGATGATCCTAGCTGGGGCGCAATCACAAGGCTTGTAACAAATGCGATCGCAATGTGCTTATTATTGTTTACAACGCCATATTTTTGCCCAAAGTCATGCAAACAAGTCATATATTTCTTACATGAATTATATAGGACATGGATATACCTTAAAAACAAGAAAGAGGTTGATTGGTAGTGATAGGTGAACAAAAACTCCAAAAACATGCCAAAAATGGCCTATTTGGCTTGTTTTTGTTCCAAAACACCATATTTTCGTCCAAAGTCATGCAAACAAGTCATTTAATGAGTACATGAATGATATGGAACATGAATAAACATTAAAAATAGGAAATAGGTTGATTGGTAGGAAAATGTGTACAAAAAGTCCAAAAACATGCCAAAAATGATATATTTGCCTTGTTTTTTTTTCAAAACGCCATATTTTCGTCCAAAGTCATGCAAACAAGTCATTTAATGAGTACATGAATGATATAGAACATGAATAAACATTAAAAATAGGAAATAGGTTGATTGGTAGGAAAATGTGTACAAAAAGTCCAAAAACATGCAAAAAATGATATATTTGCCTTGTTTTTTTTCAAAACGTCATATTTTCGCCTAAAGTCATGCAAACGAATCATTTAATGTTTACATCAATGATATAGAGTATAGATAAATCTTAAAAATTGAAAATAGCTTTATTGGTAGGGTAATGTAAAAAAACTTCAAAAAACTAGCAAAATGGTCTATTTGTCTTGTTTTTGTTCAAAAACGTCATATTTTCGCCCGAAGTCATGCAAACAAGTCATTTATTGCTTACATGAATGATATAGGAAATGGCCTGGATATAACTTAAAAACAAGAAATAGGTTGATTGGTAGTGATAGGTGAACAAAAACTCCAAAAACATGCCAAAAATGGCCTATTTAATTGGCTTGTTTTTGTTCCAAAACGCCATATTTTTCCCCAAAGTCATGCAAATAAGTCATTTATTGCTTACATGAATGATATAGGACATGGATATACCTTAAAAACAGGATATAGATTAATTGGTAGTGATAGGTGAACAAAATCTCCAAAAACATGCCAAATATGGCCCATTTGATCCAAAACGCTATATTTTCGCCCAAAATGAGCTATTTGCCTAGTTTTTTTGTTCCGAAACGCCTTTTTTTTGCTCCAAATCATGAAAATAAGTCATTTAGTTTTTAAATGAATGTTGTAAGACATGTTTAAACCGTAAAAACATGAAATAGGTTGGTTGGTGAGAACATGGGAACGAAAACACCCAAAACTAGCAGAAAATGACCTATTTGTGTTGTTTTTGTTATAAAATGCCCTATTTTCCCCAAAATCAATCTAATAAGTCATTTAATACTTACATGAATAATATAGAACATGGATAAATCTTAAAAACAATAAATAGGTTGATAGGTAACAAGATGTTCATGAAAACGCCATAAACTTGGTCAAAAAATAACATACTTGCCATTTTGCCTAGTTTTAGTTCCGAAATGACCTTTTTTGTCCAAAACCATGTATTCTATATTTTTGCACGATTTGGTTACTTGATTTTTTTATCATCATCCAAGTGTACTATATAATCATTTTTGTAATTATTTGTTTTTAAGGATTATGTTGTGAAGATCTACCGCCTACTGTTCTGAGGAAATCAACGTACGAGTTCGAGAACAATGGGCTGATTTTTTTATAAGTAATTTTTTAGTGAGTTAAAGTATCGATTTATGTTACTTTTGAATGTATAATGTATACTTGTATAGCACTATATGTAAGTTGGTTTTGGATGATATTGGTCGACAATATAATGTGTGGGTTACTTGCTGTATATATTTTTTATATGAATGAAGTTATTGACGGCTTGACCATTTGTTATTGAAATTGTGGGCCTTGTATGTAGCATAAATTATTATTATTATTATCCTTATCATTATTATAATAATAATAATAATAATAATAATAATATTTGATTTTTTTAAAAAAATAACACTATTGTAACGGGCATGGACAAAGTTAGTTAAATTATGTATATTTATTGTAACTGGCATAGCTTAGGCCAGTTACAATAAGTATACTTATTGTAACGGGCATTAGGTATGCCCGTTACAATAAGTGTACTTATTGTAACTGGCATATGTCAGGCCCGTTACAATAAGTACCCTATTGTAACTGGCATATGTCAGGCCCGTTACAATAAGTACCCTATTGTAACTAACACATGCCAGTTACAAAAAATTCAGATATTGTAACGGGGCCAATTTTAACCCCACATGCCCGTTACAATAGGTTGTTTTTGCCCGTTACAATTAGTGTTTTTTCCACTAGTGTAGCAACACTACCAACCTGCCCATCACCACAGAAGCTTGCATAATCTTGTAGCATTATCATGGCCGTTACTAAAGGTTGTTTTTGTAACAGGCATACTCATGCCCGTAACAATAATTGTTTTACCCTTTAATATTTATGACTTATTGTAACGGACATTTATATTGCCCGTTACAAAAACTTGAATTGTAACTAACAAATTTTAGGCAAGTTATAAAAAGGGAGTTACAATTAATTATTTTTTTACTAGTGATCATTGGATTACAAGATCAAAATTTACTCTTTTTATAATAATCATACCCGACCTTCAACAACAATAATAACACTCGAAAATTATATACTTAATTATCATATTTTAATTATTAAAACAGTCATATAAATTATAAAATCATGATCTAACTATTTATGAACAGTTATAATTAATCATGGATAAAAAATTAAGCCTGTTTACTCTTATCATATCCGGCCATCAAGAAAGAAATAACCCAATCAAGATTAATTTTCAAGAACCTGATAAATCATACTTAAATCACTTTTAAAATATAGATTAATAAATCAAGATTAGTAATATAATTGGACAAGAAAAATTGAAACTTTAATTCTTTTAGGAAAAATTGATATGAATAAACCAACCTTTGGCACATCCGCAACTAATAAATCCACCTTTGACTAATCCCAAAATAAACCCAACTTTGTACCCTATCTTCCCAAAACAAACCAAATCACTCAGAACCTAATGAACCAGTTAAAATGAAAACAATTATAACTAAAAACAAAGGATTTATGTTAATTAAACATAATTAATCAAAAACCACCCACCCAACCCAACTTAACTGATTTAATCATTTTGACCCAACTAATTGAAACTGATTGTCATTAATCCATGTAATCTACAAAATATAATGACCACAACAATCCATCTGCATAATTATGGAAAAATTGTCATTAAAACTCAAAAGTATGAAATAGAAATTTAGGGATAAGATTTTGAATCTTGGAAACCATTGTCTGTTGTAACAATCACTTGCCAGACGCTCGGATCTCGTTGGAAGCAGTACCACCACTTTCTATGTGAGAGCCTAGGGCCTTGGTTGTAACCAGCGGTAGCAGCAACTATTGGAGAGCAACAGGGCAGCAACAATAACTCTCGGTAGAGGGAGGAAGTGGGCTTGGTGGTAACCAGCAGCACTGTCAGTCTGCCCGTAGCAGCGGCGGCAGTCTCCCAGCAGCAATGGTTGTCGGTTGTGGGAGAGGAAATGAAGAGGGATGAGGGAGAAGGAAGGTTAGAGAAGGGGTGGGTTTTTGTGTTTAATATTTTTTAAGGAAAAAATAAACTTTTATGTAATACCCTGAAATTTAGGGCCAGAAAATTTCGCGGTTATTATTTTTATTTTATTTTTCTAAGTCCAAAAGACCCGTTTAATTGGACTGTTTGTTTCCATTTCTTCTCCTTATCTCGAAATTGGGCCCAAAGACCCAATTTCTTCTTAGCTTGGCCGGCCCTCTATGTAAGGACCAACAATTATTTTTCTTTTTATTTAATTATGATTAATTAGATAGCTTGAGTATTTATTTAATTAATTAATTTTAATTAATTTGAGATCCTAAACCTAGTCTAACCTAATTGCTAAGTCTACCTAAAATCACTCAACAAACCCTATTTCCCCTCTCTCCTCACGCCTCCCCCTCTCTTTTCTCCACCTTGTTTGATTTATTTTGCTCCTTATAATAGGAACAACACTCTTATTACTTTCTTTGACCCTAGTTACAAAAATACTCAAGAACTCTAAAACTCTCCTAAGCCTAGCCGTGTGATATTATTCCAAAAAGGGGTAATTTTTCTTGGATTATCTTGCGATTTAAGATAACTAGACTTACCTTCTTAAATCTGGAACAAGTTTTCCATATAATTAATTAGGGTTAAATCATGAAAATTAATAGGAATAGTATCATGTTCACCTAGTATTTTTCGAACCATATAGTATAATTTATTATGTTACTTTCTTGATGTTTCATGAATCTTTAATTGTTTTATGAATTTTTATGCGTGTATTAGGAGTATTAAAGGTTGAATTTTTATTTTATTTTCTTTATCAAATCTTGTTATTTCTTGATGAATTTTTCGTGGGAGTTTCTTTACTGTTTGATTATTAATCAAGATTTATTTCATGGCAAAATTCGTCCTTTTATTGCTTATAATAATTTAATATTTCAAACCGGTAAAACTGTCCAGATTTAGTTTACGAATTTATCAAGATAATTAATCAATTCGGATGGCTACGAAAATTTAGGTGGAAGTCACTAATAGTGTTTTACAGCTTGTGTTAAATTTTCGTAATTTTTAAATTTCATTGGCTATGGCAGAAAAATCGGAAACTGATTATAGCCTAATCTGATTTGTTAGTTATAAAATCCTTTAAAAATAGTAAATGAGGTTATTTTTGGACGAAATTTATTCAAGTTAAACTTTGAACCCATATTTAACTTCCATCAAAATTTTCAGATTAATCGAGACCTTTAAACGGTTGTTCTTAATTTAATTCTTTAAAATCAGATTGTGTAAAATAGTATGATTAAATTATTAAAACACTTTTAAAGTATATCTTGTCGAATCCCTTGTTCAGATTATGATTCTTTATGACTTTCTTGATTTAATTTTTACTAAGTGAATGAGTTCTTGAATTAAATTGTTAATTGAATATTTAAATGATTTATTTAATTGTTATATGATTATTTAATGAATTTATTTTAATTATTATTTTGTTATTAGAATTGTCGAGTGTCCCTATTAAGTTAGGATCAGTTTTAGTTTAATTTTTGACTGGTAATGACATTAGAATAATTTTAGGAATTATTGTTATTATCATTATTATAATTATTATAATTAAAGGAGTCAGTAGGGATAATAAGTTGCACTAGGAAGGGAAGATATAATAATATAATAATAACGAAGGAAAGGAAACAGAGTAAAAGGACATTGAATTGTTTCGATCTCTGGCTAGGAAAGACTTGGTATTTAAGATGGCCAATATAGGTGTCGCACCTCTCTTTCCTGGGACTTCGAACATCTCAGTTCCAATTACGGTCACCTAGTACTTCCCGTTTTGGTATACTCTACCGGGTATTAAGGAATTGACGGCCGGTATGAGCACCAATATAACAATAATTAGTGGTCTCAAGATGGCCTTTAGAAAAGACTCAAAAGAAATAGCGGTCTCACGATGGCCTTTAGAAAAGATAGTATGTATTACGGACGCCCCTTTGGTGATACACGAGTCATCAATCGGGTTAAGTCGTTTCCACTGCCAGACTGTGGTATCTGCGCAGTTCTTGATTCTAGAATATGTAGTCGTCTAAGTAGTAGTACACGAGCTGCTATTTAGGGGTTATGGCCATAGCTTAGGCTTAATTCTTGCAAAGGAGGGCTACGGGTTGAATACACGAGTTCACCCCGGCATGTTTTAGGAAAGTTGTGGTGCACACGGGATCCATAACGAGCTATAAAGACCGGTCCAATAATACGATTTGATTATGATAAGATAAGATGTTTAAGATATGAACGAAATGATATGATATGATGAGATATGCAAAGGTTGAATGTAAGTAAGTATTTAAGTGAATTTCGAGTATATATAAGTATTGGGTTGTAGTATTAAGTCTTCCGCTGCATACGTCTGGTAAGTCTGTATTATATTTGTATTTCTGAGTGATTGTATGATGTATGTACTCGTATATGTATATTGTATGTATATGTATATGTATGTTGTACGTATTTGTATTCGTATGTTGTGCGTATTTGTATCTGTATTGTATACGTATGTTGTATGTATTCTAACCGTATTCTACAGGTATTGTATACGTGTTTGTATACGTATTTTTTGTACGTATTTTTATACGTATCTTTGTACGTATTTCCTTGTATTTTGTATGGTTTTCATGGTTGATTTTATGATATTATGTGGTTAGCGGTCCCTCATTTAAGTGGGACAGCCTAGTTACTCGCCACTGACGGTAGACCCCCCCCCCCATTTCCAGGTGAAGACGTAGAGACGTAAGTGGGCTTGCGGTGGTTCAGGATGTCTGTTTTGTTTGAGCGATAGAGAACCCATAGTTTAGCTTATGTCATTTTATTCTTTATCTATTAAGTATTTATCCCAGCCTGTTGGGATTGAACAATATTTCAGTATGTATTTTGGAGTTTGTCTTTGGATTTTGAGACTAGTAGTTATTTCTTCAATTAATAAAAGAGCAATTAGACTTAAAATATGTTAATTATGTTATGTTTATGTTTGGTAATGATCTGATTGTCGATTTCCTTCGTCAATCGACGGTCCTTAAAAGTCGGGTCGTTACATTTAAGTTATTTAACCGGTCATTGTACCGGTTATTATAGGTTAAATTTGTATATGGTGCATTTTGGGCAGATGAGATACAAAGGTAGGTTTATTTTTGAATTACTCAAATGTGGGTTTATTAGTTGCGGATGTGATAAAGGTCGGTTTATTCATATAAAATTTTCCATTCTTTTATTATTCTTGAACCACTCGACATTTTAAGAAATAAAAGCAAGATTATAATTTTAATTCAAGACTTAAATTATACAATTAAATAAATCATGTACATGCTTTTAATTCAAGAAATTCATCATAAAATCATCATAAAAATCATGTTATCACTCAACATTCACTCGCATAATTCAAGAATTAATTCAAGATTTTATCATGCAATTATTCCAATCAAGACATGTAATTTAGGATAATAAATCATGCATAGAATTAATTAAAATAACAAAGATACACTAAAGATCATATAAAAACATCAAGAAACATAATGAACAACAATCATCATATGGTTCGAAAATTATAACCTAAACATGATACTAATCCTATCAATTCCTAGTTTAATTCTAATTAATTATATGATAAACTTGAACCAAATTCAAGGGGGTTAGTCTAGTTACCTTGAATTAGGAAGAAAAGAAAGAAAAATTCTTTCCTTGGGGTTCGAAAATCTCACGGCACACAAGAGTAATTTTGGTGAGTTTTTGTGAATATTTTTGGAAGTTAGAAGTTAGGGTAAAAGATTATGAGTATTGTTCCCTATATAATTATAAAGAACAAAAGAATAAATAAATTACAATAAAGAGGGGGGGCCGTGAATTAGAGTAAGAATAGGGAAAAGAGTCAACTTTAGGAGACTTGGTATAAAGCTAGTTAAAAATAGGATTTTTAGTTTAGTTGACCTTTCAAAATAATAATTGAGGATTTTAGATATAGAATAGATTTTATATCTAATAATAATAATAGTTGGCCAAGGAAGGAGGGGGCCAGCCAAGAGAGGGATTATTTGGGTCATTGGGCCCAACTTTGAGACAAGGATAGGAAATAAGATTAAACAGTCCAATTAACTGGGCTTTTTGGACTTAGAATATTAGAAGCAATAATAATTAACCACGAAATTTTCTGGCCCAGATTTTCAGTTTATTTCATGAATAGTGTGATGTTGTTGAATGTCGAGTGAGTGATGATGATGGAAGAGTGATTTCGAGTGTGTTTGATTATTTTACATGAACAATGTTTGGATTTTTATGGTTTAATTCATGATTTGATACTTGTTTAATTGTTTCTATGATGTTTAGCATGATGTTTGTTGTATAAATTTATCCAAGAACATATCTTGAATGTGTCAAGTATTTTGGTGAATTAAATTGATGATTTTTCATGTGGTTCAAATGCTAAAGATTGTTTAAACCTGAACTGGTCTGCATCATAATCTTCATCATGGTACTCGACATTTTTCATGACCAAACGACAATTAAATAAATTCCTTAATTAATTATATAAACAATTTAATAAATCAATTAAATGAACAATTAATCATATAAACTATCAATCATCAATTAATATTACCTAAAACATGATAAAAATCCTCTTTTACTTATGTTGTTCCACTCGACGTTTATGTATAAAACAACCAAAATTGATACTTTAATTTAATTAAATACATTTATCAATTATTAATCATATAAACTTATTGAAATCATGCTTTAAACATTAAATCATCAAACATGGACCAAAACAGGATCAAAATCAACCCCTTTATCTACCTAAACTACACGGCATCCATGGCTAAATAACAGTATCAAGATTAAATTCAAGAAACTATCATATCATGATTAAATCAGAGATTAAATTCAAGATTAAATAATAATTCAAGATTTGTAACAAGATTCATCAAGAAAAATCAGATTTTTATTTCTTCCAATCATGAAGCTACTCGACAATTCCGTATGACAAGAACAAAATATTAATTTTAATTAAAGACTTCAATTAAACAATTAAATTATCATAATTATTAATTTAATTCAAGAAAAATATCATGAAAATATCATCGAAATTGTTTTATATTATTACTCGACATTCATACGAAATTCCAAGAACAAGATTCAACAAATTATCATGCAATTATTCAATATGAACATACAATTAAAGAAATTATTTCATGCATAGAATTAATTAAAACACTTAAAGATTCATAAAGATTACATAAAATATCAAGAAAAAATATCATAATCAACATTTCATATGGTTCGAACATCATTAACATATCATGACACTAATTCTATCAAATTTTCCTAGTTTAATCCTAATTAACTATATGGAAAACTATACCAGATTTAAGAGAGATAGACTAGTTACCTGGATTAGGAAGAAAATCAAGAAAAATTGCTCCTTGGGTACTCGAAAAATACACGGCCACTAGGAAGGATTTTAAGGTTCTTTTGAGAGTTTTCTTTTGAGTTTTTTGAAGTTAGATAGAAAGGTTATGAGTATTGTTCCCTATTTAATTATAAAGAACCAAAAAAAAATAAAATAAAAAGAATAATAGAAGGGGGGCCATGAATTAAGAGAGGAAATAGGGGTTAGGAGTATCTAGGTAAGACTTGGTAAAAATAGATAAAAATAGGATTTTTATTTCAAGATAATATCAATTAAATAAATGGATATGGGATTATCTAATTAATTATAAATTGAAAAGAAAATAATCCTTGGCCTTATTATGGAAGGCCGGCCAAGGGGAGATAATAATGGGTCCTCAGGCCCAAATGCAAGATAAGGAAAAGAATTAAAATAAAACAGCCCAAATAATTGGGTTATTACAACAACGCTCTTCATAGTTTTCTAAAACAATAAAAAATTTGTATTGTGTTTTTAAAAGTAATCTTTAAAGATAGATTTTATCTATGTTCTCTATAAAGATAAATTTTAATTTATCTATAATATGATTTAAATAATAGAGTGAGAGTTGTTATATTTGACGATAGGAAATGAGTTGTACAATTGGATAGACTTGGTTTAATGGAGGATAAATTAATAAGGTTTAAAAGTTTATATGAGAAAGGAACGTGGATAGATCGATCTTAAAGGAAAATTCAATTATATATATTATACTTTAGAATGAGTTAATTTGATTGAAGGGATTAGATATATTTGGTAATAGGGAAAGTGAAGTCATAATGTAGTAAAGCGAGAATTGATTGTCGATGGAATTTTTATGGAGTTAATTAATCAAAGCCATTTAGGATGATAAATATTTTGAGATGGGACACAAATTAATTAATTAATATTTTGAGGAGTAGATGTTCATAAATTTTGTATGTAGCTCATAAATTTTGTAGATGTTTATAAATGGAAGTGAAACTATTAATTAAGTGAGGACAAGAGATGACTTATTGTTGGAAACTGCATATAATAAAAATCAAGGAAGGTTGAAATAAAATTATCACGGGAGATATATAAGGAAATAATGAAATTGAGTTGGGTTGTTCATTAACTTTAAATTCTTTGAGATTCTGAAGGTTAGGTTATATATGACGGAAGTAAAGTTATCGATATTTAAAATGTTATTTGTGCATTTAAAGAGATGTGGAGGTAGGATAATGGGAATATGTAACGACCCGACTTTTTAGCTTGTCGATTTACGAAGGGAAATCGACATTCAGATCATTACTTAATCTTAATAAACAATAAATTATCAATATAAATGAAAGGATGATCTTTTATTAATATAACTACTAAAATCCATAATAATTCACTAATTGTTATTACATCCAAAAGTCTAGAAATACTGTCCCAACATGCTGGGAACATATAATAAACTAATAAATGTTAAATTGTTGTGGAAAATACTAGAAAACTTAAAATAAAGGCCTAAACTCTCAAGCCCATCCGGCGAAGCCCGCTCTAATCTGCTGCAACATCACCTGAAACTGAGGGGGGGGTCCACCGTCAGTGGCGAGTAACTAGGCTGTCCCATTTAATCGAGGGACCACCAAACACATAATATCATAGAAAAATATCATAAAAACTGTAAAAGATTTAATACATGCTTTACACGAAGATGCACAAATTCCATATAACTGTACGTATAAGAATACGTATAAAAGTACATATAAAAATACGTATACGAATACGTATAAAATACGTATAAATACCCCTGCAGAAATACGGTTAGAATACGTATAATTACGTATAAAAATACGTACATTCAACCCTGCAAATACGGTTAGAATATATACCAAATACATTCCACATCCGTATAATTATACATACACACACATGCCCATAAATACAGAAATACACAGCGGAAGCCTTAACATACTGAACTTATACCTTATATTATACTTCTTAAATTATTCCAAATTCTTAACTTATACCTAACCCTTCTTAAATTATATCATTAATAAATCTTAATCATAATTTCATCACATTCCCTTCATCATAATTCTTATCTTAATCATAACATAACATGTCTTTCTTATCATATTAGATCATACCATATCTTATCTTAATCTTATCATATCATATCATATCTGATCATATCATAACTTTCTTTAGAAATCATCTTATACTTCATCTTATGATTTCATCTTATCAATCGTATGATCATCAAATATCATCTTCGTTGGACCGGTCACTATAACTCGTTATGGATCTCGTGTTTCACCATAACTTCCTAGAACATGCCGGGAGGAGCTCGTGTACTCAACCCGTAGCGGATCCCGTGTTTCACCACTAAGCCTAAGCTATGGCCATAACTCCTAGTAGCGGCTCGTGTACCACTACCAGACGACTACATGTCCTAAGATCCAAAACTACTCGGGGGAACTCGTGTGTTCGTCCCATTGAGCAGTGGTTTTGACTTAACCCACTAACGACTCGTGTATCGTCAGGTGGGCGTCCGTATTGTATCTTATATCTTCATTTAAATTTATTCATATCATATATTAGGATAATACTAGGTGACCGTAATAGGAAATGAAATGTTCGGAGTCCCAGGAAAGAGAGGTGCGGCACGTATGTTGGCCACCTTAAATACCAAGTCTTTCCTAGCCAGAGACCGAGACATAACATGTATAGCTATTACTCTGTTTCCTTTCTTATCCCTAATAATATCTTATGCATCTTAAACTCTTATAAAGTACTACCCTTATAATAATCATACACTTATAATTCTATCCTTTCGGGTACTCACCTTAATATAATATATTAACTTTGTAACATTATCCAATATATAATTATATTATTATGCCAAACAATTCGGCCCTAACTAAATAGTATTAATATTATTGTTCCTTTTAATCCCTACACTTTACAACTTATCCCTAACAATTATTTTGTCCGTAACTTTTATTATTAATTATCCCTAAATTAATAATAAGTCAAAATTAATTAACAAAGACTAATTCTAAGCAAATTACACGGCAATTTCTAATTAACAACAACAATTAGTTAATTTCTTAAATTAATTTAATTAATCAATTTAATTACTAAAAATTATCAAAATATGATAAAAATATCTATTTCCCTATTTTATTCAACCACTCGACATTTTCAATTAAACAACAAAATTAAACAACTTATTCATATAATTTAATCTATTATCAACAATTGAATTTAAATAAACAATTTAAAATA